>JAIVEN010000014.1:3620000-4825000 GCA_026686845.1 Adenanthera pavonina
TCAGTGTCGCAATTGCACGTCTTAGTTCATAAGCTCTTGGTGCACTCCCTTTTCCAAACCTTTCTTCAAGATCTACCCATATCTCTCTGGCCGTACTTGCATATCTCACCCTGGTTCGAATGTCTTTATCAATTGCACTTTTCAACCATCCTTTCACCATAGCGTTGCATCGCATCCAGTGAGCCAAATTAGGTGAGTCGATTGAAGGCATGGAAATCGTTCCATCAACAAAGCCAATCTTATTCTTGGCATACAAAGCATTACTCATGTCCGTCATCCATTCTCCGTAGTTACCATCACGCAGCAACTCACTTACGAAGATTTGCCCTGGATTATCTGACGGATGTATGTAATATGGTGATAAGGTGTTGATGGCTCCAGTTTGTGCATCGCTGCTTGCGGAAGCATCTTTCTTGGTCTCTGTCATGTTGACTGATTAGGATTACAAACGTCAAGTCCAGGTTTTAAGCTCTGATGCCATAAACAATATTTCACGTAAAACAGTGGGCTTTACGAGAGAATAACGTTGTATATTCATTCATGTAATGTGTGTGTATATATACAAACTATGCAGCGTGTGAAAGCCGTGTATACCCTAAGATCATCTAGAGATATTCCAAATCCCATGAATCTCGCGTCATCCACATCATATCCCAACTATATTACTAAAATAATCTTTAACTAATTAGATTCTTCAGAGTGTAGCCTTAGAAGGTTCCATTCCTATTTCCTTAGCAAAATTGATGTGCTCAACAAACTTTGCCGGCTTTATAAGTGTTGTCCTTGCAGAAAGTGTAAGCAGTCGAGAGATAGAAGATTGAGGCACTCTATGTTCTCTCAAAACCTTTATGTTTGAAAGTAAAATCATTGCATCCTTACAGTACCAACCCCAGCGTTTAAAAGCTATATTTACTTTCTCATCATCATCAAGCACGCTCTTAATGGCTTCATAACGGGGGATTATAGTTTTCTTCATGCTCAGAGTTAAGAGTTTAATGTTAGAAATGATGAGTTTTGGGAGGTCTTCTTAGGCTTTGCCAAAAGGACCTGCGGATACTTTTCCACAATTTTAGATATCTGGGTATCCGAGAATCCATGACTCCTAAAACAATCGAGTACCAAGTTAGGTTAATCAGGACATTTTAGTCTAACCCATTTGGATGCTTCATTAGCTACTTCGGAGGACAAGCCCAATGTATCTATGAGATAGGAAATAGTAAATGATTCATTTCCTCCTGATTTTCCCATTCGCTGATTTGATTCAGAAAATTTTGAAGCTGAGGAAAAGGAATTGAAAATGTGGGAAGCAGCACTGTGTTGAAGGAAAACATGATGGGTACTCCTCTTGAATGGGAGTGAAGAAAATCTTCCAATGAGAAAAGTAAGCATCAATGAATGAATGGTGATGAAAAACTCACACAACATGAGAAGCTGGCTCCAATCACCACAGAAGTGGTAGAATCCCTCAAATTCTTCCTTCATATCTGAAGCGCAAGTTCCTTCTCTACTCTCAAGTCTCAATGGAAGAATGGATGATGAACAAAACCCCAAAGATGATAGCATTTAACCTTTTCAACCCACGGATTTTACCCTTTTTCCTTTTAATTAAAATTTCTTTTTTCCCCTTATTTTCCACTAAAATTCTATTTGGATACCCTAAAATGATAGATAAGATATTTTTAATACTATAAGTACATATTAAAATCCAAACACATTTTTTTTCTTAAAATCACTTATGAAGTAAAAACATTCAAACACATATCACTTTTGACATAATTACTTATCCTCATAATCAATTATGGTTAAACTAATCCAAACACATACTCTATGCTTTCTGCATAAGAAATTTAATCCAAAGAATTCTAAATTTTGCCAACACTCAACAGGATTCTTCTCAAAATAAGAATAAGATCCATAGTAGTGAATACTATAAGTTGGAAATATTAAGTTTATCCAACAAAGTGGAAAGCAATAAAAAAAATTCCAACTAAGAAGCGATATATGCTGCAAGGACAGTGCTATCATACAGTAATTGACTCGCCATAATTCTTCATTTCCTATACCTTGCACCATTATCATCTTCAGTAACACATGTCCAAAGAATCTAAAACTGTGCAAAAGAAAAACCCTGGAAAAGATTAAACTCAAAATTAAACCCTAGAAACTTATAACCACTATGTTCCCAAGCTATATTATAATACTAAACTTGTAGAGAACAACTACTTTGAAAGGATAAAAACCATTATTAGGAAGCACATGATCAGCAGGAAGAAAAAAACAAAAAGAAAAAGAAAACCCTGAGCCTTTACTGTATTGGGGACGGTAAGGATGAGGAATCAATCCAGCCCCTCCCCTCAAAAACAATTTCTATTGCCTGAGTCCCAAACTATCATTGCCAGGGAGAAGGAGAGAGGAATTGAAGGTTAGTTCTATGATAGGATTATTTTTCTATTTTGAATTCTCACTATTATAAATTATAAATATAAATAAAGATTGGAACAATTAAAAAGCATAAAGATTAATAACAGATGTAAACTAAAATTTCAAAGAGTGCTCATATAAAAATGACAGGAACAAGGGATTCCCTATCCTTGAACCACCCTTGAGGAGATTCATCCATGTCCTTCTAGGGAAAAAAAAAACGCAAATGCATTCTCTAAACTGAATGCAGAAGCTAAGAGCTACATGTTATAAATCATAATATTTGGAACATAAAAGCTAGGCAAATTTACACAAGCACTCCTCAGAGCTTCCTAACCTAACCCAACCAACACGTAAATGCATAACTTAATTGCCACTAGAGACAAGCTCAAGTGATTATAGAGCAGGGAACTAGGTGACTATCATACGTGTTATTTCCTCTTGTACCAAAACAAATTCCTAGCATCAACAAGAGGCATAAATATTCAAGAACTGAATGCACAGGCACAAAAGTTGTTGCAGAAAATAACCTTCTTTCTGGCTGGCAATGATTTGCATTCAACCCCTTCTCAATGGTTGTTGTACATGCATGCTCTTCATTTGAAACAAAATTAGGAAGCAGGCATCTTCTGCTTCAATAATTTGTATAGAATACTATATTAACACCCACAATAACAACTAAAATAAAAATAGTAAAAAAAGTTACTATCATTTGGCAAATCTAACCAGAAGAATTGGTCTAGAGTTATGATAAAGAAAATTGATTGATAACCTTCACATAGGCATCCTACATGTACAAGTTTATAGTTAACAGAATACAGACAAATAAATTAGATTAAGATTTGAAGCACAACAATTGAATGAAGTTAAGAGTTAAAACTCATTATCATATCCTCCCAGAAGCTACCAAGCACTGAACTTCAGGAACGACTTTTATAAATTTCCAATATCTGAGGAACACTTTCCTGAAATCCAATCACAAATTTTTCCAAAAACTTTTTTTCAGTTAATGTGACAATGGTACATATGGACAAATCACTTTTATCAATCCATTGATTTTCAAAATTTTAAAAACTGAGCATCCAGGAATAATCCTTTGCTTCAAGCTATAGCCAAGAATTGCTGGGCATATAGCTATATCCTCGAATGACAAACCCATTTCATCCACAGGAAACTTCATTGTGCTTGTGATTTTGTCCTCTGACAACGTCATGCAATAGGGAACCTTCCTAAATGCTGTATGAGTGACATCCCTGGACCAGCCGCACCTCTCATAGATATCCAACTTCGACTCCCAGGTCGATTTATTTGTTGTTGCTAACACAAAAATTGCATGGATGAATGTAGCCTTAGAAGGTTCCATTCCTATTTCCTTAGCAAACTTGATGTGCTCAACAAATTTTGCCGGCTTTATAAGTGTTGTCCTTGCAGAAAGAATAAGCAGTTGAGAGACAGAAGATTGAGGCACTCCATGTTCTCTCAAAACCTTTATGTTTGAAAGTAAAATCATTGCATCCTTACAGTACCAACCCCGCAGTTTAAACGCTATATTTACTTTCTCATTGTCATCAAGTACGCTCTTAAGGGTATCATAATGGGGGATTATAGTTTTCTTCAGGCTCAGAATTATGAGTTTAACGTTATAAATGATGAGTTCTGGGAGTTCAAAACAGGAAAACCCTATAGACTTGAAAAAGGTTAGCTTGGGCGAAAGGGTTTTCTCAGGATTTGCCGCAAGGACTCGGGGATGCTTTTCCACAATTTTAGATATCTGGGTATCTAAGAAATCATAACTCCTAAAAAGATTAACTACCAAGTTAGGTCTATCAAGGCCTTTTAGTCTCACCAATTTGGATGCTTCAATAGCTACTTTGGAGGACAAGCCCAATGTATCTATGAGATAAGAAACAGTAATGATTCATTTCCTCCTGCTTTTCCTTTTCGTTGATTTGATTCAGAAAATTTCAAAACTGAAGAAAAGGAATTGAAAATGTGGGAAGCATTGTGATGGAGGAAAGCAAGATGGGTACTCCTCTTGAACGGGAGTAAAGAAAATCTTCCAATGAGAAAAGTAAGCATCAATGAATGAATGATGAATGGTGATGAAAAACTCACACAATGCTAGATGTTAGCTCCAACCACCACAGACGTAGAAGAATCCCTCAAATTCTTCTTTCACATTTGAAGCGCAGGTTCCTTTTCTACTCTCAAGTGTCACTGAACAAAACCCCAGAAGTGATGACGACGTCGGCGTTTAGCCTTTTCTAGCCATGGACTTTGCATTTTTTTAAAAACAATATTAATATTGTCTTTTTTAATTTATTCTAAATGAAATTAAATTTAAAAAATAATATGTGAATATACAATTGATTGTCCATATTTTTATTAGTTGTAACTTAAGAAAAGAATTAATAATAATAGTAATTTAATGATGAGAAGTTAAATTTTAAAAATAAATATTGGTGGTAAACTCTTTTCTATCTTTTCAAATTTTACTTAAATATTCACCAACTTTAAAGAGTGAATACTTTTCCCAAAAAAAAACACTATATTTTGAAACGAATGACGACCTCATCATGGGCAAATAATTGATTATTTGTTATATAAAATTTTAATATTATTGTGATTAATCAGATATATTTTTATCTATATATTTTATTCTTCTCATTTTATATGTTATTTTAAGATTTTTTATATAAACCAATAAAATTATTAAATGATCTGGATCATAATAAAATTTTAATAGTGTTTTATCAAAATAATTTTAAATTAAATATTAAAAAATAACTTATATTTCATCTACTATTATTTTCCAATAAGGTAAAACAGTAAAAAATAACTAATATTTCATTAGTAACGTGAAACATTTAAGATTTTGTAAAAGATAGATAAAATTAGACAAGGGAGTAACCATTAACGAGAAATGAAATGTTAGGAGATGACCCATTTTTCTTTTTTTTGCACAAGTTAAATCTACATGAGGACTCACTTATTCATGTATGTTATTTGGTTCCTGATTGGATAAAATGAGTTTGTCAAAATCGAGTTTGGGCAAAAATAGTAACATTTAACTTTTATGTTAATTGGGTTTTGAGCTTATAACCTAATTTGCATTTTAATGATTCTTTGTCTGGAGAGAATAGATAAATCTGGGGTTTGGACTTGAAAGTTGGTTCCAAATGCAGTTCCAAATACGTTACCAAACTGGCGTATGTGCGTCTCTATATGAATAGAAGGCAACCAAAATTTCATTGTCAAATAGTAGTTGTATATCCTTGTATCTATATAAAAACGAAAACAAAAAAAAAAAAGAAAAAGAAAATTCTATAACAAAAGAAAGTCGATTGATAATCTTCACAGGCGTGTCTCAAATTCATATATTAAATTGAGCTACCATAATAGAGAAAGAAATCAATTAGATGAAGATTTGAAGCAAGACAGCTGAACAGCTATAATACAGCTGGAGGTCATAATGCATAATCATACCCTTGAAGAAACTAGTTCTCACTCATCTTCAGGTATAGGTGGTAAAGAATCTTTATAGATGTTGAGTAGCTGAGGAATACTTTCCTGAAATCTGAAGACAAATTGCTTGAGAAACTCCTCCTCACTTGGTTTAAAAGCGCTAATTGGGCACATATTTTCCTTTACGAAACCATTCTTTTTCAAAACCTTAATTACTGACCATCTTGGAATAATCCTCCGCTTGAAGCCAGTGCGAAAAAGTTCTGGGTATTTCGCTACATCTTCAATAGCCAAGCCCATCTCATCCACAAAAAACTTCATTGAGTTGGAGATTCTCTCCTCTGACAACATCATGCAAGATGGATACTTGCTGAATACTGAAAGAGTGACATCCCTGGACCAGCCGCACCTCTCAAATAAAGCCAACTTTGACTCCCAGGTTGACTTCTTTGTAATTGATGACACATAAATTGCCTGAATAAACTTGGGCTTGAAGGGGTCGATCCCTGTTTCCTTAACAAACTTGAAATGTTTAGCAAACTTTTCATGCATCATGAAGGCAACATTTGGAAAATTTGTTACCAGTAGAGTGATGGAAGATTGGGGCACTCCATGTTCTCTCAAAACCTTTATATTTGAAAACAGATTCGTCACATCCACTTGCCTAATAATCAATTTTGTGTTTTTTAAAGCTATAAATACTTTCTCATCGTCATCAAGTACACTCTTAAGAGCCTCATAACGGGGGATTATCCTCTTCTCCAAGCTCGCCCCCAAGAGTCTAGGGCAAGATATGAGGAGTTCAGGGATTTGAGAACACGACAACCCTATGGACTGGAAAGACCTTAGCCTGGGCAAAAGGGCCTCCTCAATATTTGACATAAGCACTCTGGGAAACTTTTTCAGAAATTCGGGTATCTGCGCATATGAGAACCCGTAGCTCCTCAAGAGGTTAAGTACCGAGTCGGCTTTAGCCGGATCTTTCAGTTTAACCAATTTGGATACTTAAATAGCTACTGCATGGGACAATCCACAAGAGTTCATGAGGTAAGAAACTTTAAACGATTCATACTCGTCAAGTTTTTGTTTTCCTTGATCTGATTCACATAATTTTACGATCGAAGAAACCGATTTGAAGGTGAGGGAATCATTGTGATGGAGAAACCCTAGTTGGGTTCTCCTCGAGTATACGTGGAACGCAGATAATCTTGAAACGAGAAAGTTAAGCATGAATGGCGCTGAGGAACTCACCGGATTTTCCTTGTCAGATTGAAACGAAATCAAGCCTTCCCATTCTGCTTTCAAGTACTGAAGCTCCTCGAGGTTTTAACAAGTCTGAAATTTGAATCGACTAAGAAATCACCGTAGGCTCCTCAACAACATTTTTATAATTTATGCAAAACATCCTCTCAACGACGACGTTTTCAATCCTACGCTTGTCCTCCTAGCGTCCTACCTAATTTAGAGTTAGTGGTGGAGGGGAACCAGCGGAATAAAGGGACAAAACAAAATAAAATGAGAACAGAGTATTTTTTTTAAATTTTTAAATATATATATATATAATGTATTTACTTGTACCTTTGGCTGCGTATTTGGTTATTAATAATTAAATTAAATATACAAGAGAATCACATCATAAAATTTGTCATCACTATATCATAATAGTAATATATACTATTAAAAATTATAGGAACCCACAATGCTCGTAATTTAAGAAAAAGTTCACTTTTTATAAAGACTTTATTTTAAATTCTGTGCAAAACAAAGCAAAAGACAAAACAAAATAAAATGAGTACAGAATATTTTTTTATTATTTTTTAATTTTTTATAAATATATAAAATATATTTACTCGTATTTTTTGTTGTGAATATTAAATTAAAATATAAAAGAGATTCACATCATAAAATTTGTCATCACCATATCATGATATCAATGTATATTAAAAATTATAGGAAACCGCAAAACTCTAATTTAAGAAAAGTTTCTTTTTTATAAAGACTTTATTCTAAACTCTGTACAAAACAAAGATAACTTAGGTGCTTTTTAGCTAAAAAGAAAAATGGGGCAGTGCACTTGAAACTTACAGAAGAATATACACTATTTTCGAGAATTTTGCAGTAGGCATCTGCAATACATATATACACTATTTTTCGGAATGGTATTCTACAAGTCAACAATTCAAATTGGGCTGCCATAATACTGAAAGAAATAAATTAGAGTAAGATTTGGAGCAGAAAAATTAAATTTAAATAATTGTAATAAAGCTGGATGTAAGAATTCATAATCAAACCCTCTGAGAAATACCAAGGACTGAACTTCAGGTTTAGTTCTTGCTAGACAATAATTGTTCAATAGCTCAGGAAAAGTTTCCTGAAATCTGATATCAAATTGCTCCAGAAACCGTTTTCCACTTAATGCAGTAATGTAATATAAGGACATATCGTCATGGATCAAACCCATTGTTTTCAAACAACGTTTTGAAAACTGAGCATCTAGGAATAATCCTTTTCTTCAACTTATAGCCAAGAAATGCTGGACAGCTAGCTATAGTCTATATTTTTCACTAACAAACAAATTTCACCCACAAGAAACTTCATTGAGCTTGTGATTTTCTCCTCTGACAGCCCCATGCTATGACAGCACTCACATGGGATATCGAACAGAAGGCAATGTATACACATTGAAAGATCAAATTACGCTACCATAGCGTATGAAGAAATTAAATAGAGTAAGCATTAAAGCAGAAGAGTTTAACAACTACAACAAAATCGAAGCAAAAAATTTACAATCATAATATGCAAGAAACTATGTAGGATTGAACTTCAGATAAAGGTCTGAGTTGATCTTCATAGATTTTTGGCAGCTGGGGAATAATTGTCACAAATTTCTCCTGAAACTTCTTCTCGCTAATAACAATTATGAAAGGTAAAGTCTACTCATCCTTGATCAGAGACCCTTGATCATTGCACAAAATAGCTCAAGTGATTACATAAGCCTGTTTCCTATAGTTATTGTACATGTGTGCTCTTCCTTGAAATTAGGAAGCAGGCATTTGCTGCTTCAATAAATTTTATATAATAATGACATATTAGCAACTACAATAACTACCAGAATAGAAATAGTAGTAAAAGCTACTACCATTTGGAACCACAAGAATTGTTCTAGAATTATGATAAAGAAAACTGATAGATAAACTTCACATAGATATCCGACAAGCACAAGTTGATAGTTACCAGAACAAAGACAAGTAAATTAGAGTAAGAATTCAAGCAGAACAACTGAATAATTACATAAAAGTTCAGAGTTAAAAGTCACAATCATATCCTCCCAGAAACTACCAAGGACCGGACTTCATGAACGACTTTTATAAATGTCCAATAGCTGAGGATCACTTTCCTGAAATTCAATCATAAATTTTTCCACAACATTCATTTTCACTTAATGTGATAATGGAACATAAGGATGTATCACCTTTTATCAAACCATTAGTCTTCAAAATTTTAAAAACTCTGCATCTAGGAATAATCCTTTGTTCCAAGCTATAGCCTAGAAAAGAAGGGCATATAACTATATCCTCCAATGGCAAACCCATTCCATCCACAAGAAACTTCATTGTGCTTGTTATTTTGTCCTCTGACAACGTCATGCAATGGGGAAACTTCCTAAATGCTGAGTGACATCCCTGGACCAGCCGCACCTCTCATAGATATCCAACTTCGACTCCCAGGTCGATTTATTTGTCATTGCTAACACAAGAATTGCATGGATGAATGTAGCCTTAGAAGGTTCCATTCCTATTTCCTTAGCAAACTTGATGTGCTCAACAAACTTTGCCGGCTTTATAAGTGTTGTCCTTGCAGAAAGAGTAAGCAGTCGAGAGACAGAAGATTGAGGCACTCCATGTTCTCTCAAAACCTTTATGTTTGAAAGTAAAATCATTGCATCCTTACAGTACCAAGCCCAGCGTTTAAAAGCTATATTTACTTTCTCATCGTCATCAAGCACGCTCTTAAGGGCTTCATAACGGGGGATTATAGTTTTCTTCAAGCTCAGAGTTAAGAATTTAATGTTAGAAATGATGAGTTCTGGGAGTTTGGAACAAGAAATCCCTATATAGACTTGAAAAACCTTAGCTTGGGCAACAGGATCTTCTCAGGCTTTGCCAAAAGGACTCGCCGATACTTTTCCACAATTTTAGATATCTGGCTATCTGAGAATCCGTGACTCCTAAAATGATCGAGTACCAAGTTAGGTTTATCAGGGCCTTTTAGTCTAACCCATTTGGATACTTCAATAGCTACTTCAGAGGACAAGCCCAATGTATCTATGAGATAAGAAACAGTAAATGACTCATTTCCTCCTGATTTTCCTTTTTGCTGATTTGATTCAGAAAATTTCGAAACTGACGAAAAGGAATTGAACATGTGAGAAGCATTGTGATGGAGGAAAACATTATGGGTACCCCTCTGGAACGGGAGAGAAGAAAATCTTCCAATGAGAAAAGTAAGCATCAATTAATGAATGAATGAATGGTGATGAAAAACTCACAATGCGAGAAGTTAGCTCCAATCACCACAGAAGCGATAGAATCCCTCAAATTCTTCCTTCAAATTTGTAGCGCAGGTCCCTTCTCTACTTTCAAGTGTCAATGGAAGAATGGACGACGAACAAAACCCCAGAGGTGACGACGTTTAACCCTTTTAACCCACGGATTTTACCCTTTGTTTTAATTAAAATTTCTTTTTCCCACTAAAATTCTTTTTTTTTTATAACCTTTCCCACTAAAATTCTATTTAGATACCCTAATGAAGATTTTCACTCTCTCTGAAATCGAGCTCCGATGTGCTCCGTTCACAAACTAGAATATGATTTTTATGAAGTAATTTTTAATTTTTATATATTTTAATTAATTTTTCATAACTTACTTTGGTAACAAATTTTTTGAAAAAAAATTGATATCGTATTTTGAATTTATTCTAAATTAATTAAATTAAATTAAATTAAAGAAATAATATGTGAATATACAATTGGTTGTCTATCAATTATATTATCCGTAACCTAACAAAAGCATTAATAATAATAGTAATTTAATGATAAGAAGTTAAATTTAAAAAAAATGAATATTCGTACCACCAAACCAAAGTTTATCATAAAAAATCTAAATAAACTTTTTTTTCTATCTTTTCAAACTTTTACTTAAGTACTAACTGATTTTAAAGAGTAAATATTTTTCCCTTTGAAACGAATGATCACCTAACATCGGGCAGATATTTGATTTTTGTTATATATAATTTAGTTATTATTGTGATTAATGGGACATCATTTTAACATAAGATTATTTTTATCTATTTAACCATTAAGGAGAAATGAAAAACCACGGCATGGCCTGTTTAAAAAAACAAACTTAAGTAACTTTCATATTTTGAGGGAATGGCCATCATAATGATGGATACCCCATACTCATTATTTCTGGGTGGACTTGAACCATTTAATTTTAATTTTGATGGTTCAAATTTATAGTTTTTTATTTTAATTTTTTTATATAATAATAATATTTTTTAAAAAAGTAACAGTTGTAAAATTATATTTATTTTAAATTTTATATTAAATATAATAAAAATATAATCAATATGATGAGTACAATGTGCATCGAAAGCAAACTCATCTTGAGGTAGAATAGTCGCATGGGGCTATTCTTGATTATAATTGAAAAAAAACATAATAAAACAAATGTATTTTTTTTGTTTTTTTCTCTCGACGGTACTACCCACACCTTTTACCGGTGAGAAAATCATACCTAGAAGCTTTATTCCTTCCAAGCATAGATTTAAACTTCAATTTTCCTACAAAATTACTCAAAATCTTGCCTTATAATACGGCAAGACATTTGAAAATGAATAATGAATGACTTGTTCTAATGCCTGACACATTCTTCACTTTTCTGCAACAAGCTCCTAAGCCTAAGCATGTCCTCACTTCACGGAACAAAATAACAAAAGATCACAATTTTAACAACTATGTATGTATGTACCTTCACATGCACAACAGTTACACCAAGAAAAGAACAAAACATTGAAACTGAAACTTATCAAGTTTCCCTCATAGTCCTGCTAATACATAATATTCTGAGTTGGTCTCATCTAAAAGAGAGGGAGGTACATACACTGGTTATTAAGGAAGAAAAGACTTTTTTTTTTCCTTTATTTTTTGAAAGTAATAAATGCAAGATCATTTTCAATCCTAAAAATAGAAATTTCCCTGAGAACCCCTTTATGATGAAATATGAATACATTATAAGGTATAGAACCAATATTTATTCCTCCAAAATTTGTAAACTCCATAGGAGAGAGCAAACATGTAAGTATAAATTTTAGTTCTACAAGTTGCTGTTTCAATATGCAGAGAAGACACAAGAAAAAAAATCAAATTATATTAAAAATATTAAGAAAATATAGAAGAGACATTTTTTTCCCCACAAGCACTCAGTTAATTACAGTCACCAACATTCATAGAGTTGGTCATTCTATGCTTTCCCCATATTTGATTTACTTCAAAGAGTTTTAAACTAAGTTTTGGCTTTGGTTAATTATTTTCAAATATACATTTTCCCAAATACTCATAAAATAAACATGAGTCTCATATTTATACTATTCATGACTTGTAAATAGTATAGTTATTGAGAACTTTTAATAAATATATTGATATATTGATGTTATACTTTAATCCCCCTCCTCCATAGCACTAGTTAAAACGGGAAATTAAAATTGTGCAAAATCCATGACAGAGATTAAACTCAAAATCAGTACGTTAATTGGTTAGAACCAAAAAGGGAAAACAACCAAAAAGGAACTTCCATGTTGGTGCTCTGTTGCATGTTTGTATCAACATAAGTGCCTCCTAGTTGATCACCAAAACAAAAATGACCTTCGGCCTTCACTAAATGCAAAAGCACAGGTGATGCCAGAGCCTTCACACATTTGTCATGATACCCGGAACATAGAGACAAGTACACAGAGCTTAAATCTACATGAAAAGACCACTAGCTCAACATATGCTCGAGTACCAATGAAATATGTATATTTGTCAACACTATGAATTCTCCATTGCTTACTTCACTCTCTTTTTTTCCCTCCAGATACTTAAAAGAATTCAAAATTGTTCAAAAACCAGTGATAAGAACGAACTCGATGTCTGAAGATTAATAACATTGCAAATTTACCATGTGCATGCATCCTCCTCCATTGGCATAAAAAATTTTACAGTAGGCAGCTTCACACACACACACTACTATTTCTCAGACTATGGTAGCAACCCCAATAGCTGCAAGAACAGAAATAGCCCTAAAAGTTATAGGCAAATGACATATGTAAGCAGAAGACCTGTTCTTCTATCAGGATAAAGGAAAATGCTTGATGGCCTTCAGATGCCTATCTTATTAATAGCTCAAATTGAGCAATCATAATACTGAAAGAAATCAATTAGAGAGAGATTTGAAACAGAACAGCTGAATAATTATAGTAAAGTTGGCTGTCCATCACAATCATGCCCTCCAAGAAACTACATATCACTCGACTTCAGGTAAAGGTCCTAAATGACCTCTATAAATGTTCAACAGCTGAGGAACACTCTCCCGAAATCTAATAACAAATTCCTCCAGAAACTTTTTCTCACTGGGTCTCATATGGACTTGTTATTCTTGATTAAATTCTTCATTTTAAAAATTTTAACTACTGAACATCTAGGAATAATCTTTTGCCTCAAGCTATGGCAAAGTTATATTGGGCATTTAGCTAAGTCATCCAATGACATACACATTTCCTCCACAAGTAACTTCATTTTGCTTGTGATATTCTCCTCTGACACAAGAAACTTCATTCTTGAATACTGAAAGAGTGACATCCCTGGACCAGCCGGTCCTCTTAAAATTGTCCAGCTTTGACTCCCAGGGTTAATTTCTTCGTTATTGATGACACGTAAAGTGCTCAGACAAATGTGGGCCTAAAAGTTTGAATCCCTGCTTTCTTAACGAACTGGACATTTTCAACAAACTTTGCATCATCAAAATCTACGAGAGCATTCCTCTTTGCTTGATGAAGTAGACCAACAAAAATGCAAATGCTTAACATGAACAGAAGGGATCAAAATTTCAAGAATTAAGCATATAGTAATTGTAGGGGGGAAATATGGGACCAATATAAGGTATGAAACCAATATTTCATGAAGCCCGTTTGATTGGAGGGATACTAAGGAAATTCGATTTTATCCCCTATACAATATTATGTCCTTACACTCATCACTCAACATTTCTTTTTTTACAGAAATAAAGACAGAAAGATCATTTCCTTATCACAGAACTACTTGTTTCAATCCATATTTTATTCTATTTCCCTATTTATCCTCCGTCTCAAACGGTTCATTAGAACCCTGCCAATATGTTGGCCAGCCAACATAACTTGAGTTTTTTTTTCTTCTTTTGCCAAAAAAAAAAGATAAATGATTAATTTTTGGACACAATACTAATTGATTGGTTCTTTAAGGAAAGTTCATCCACATTAGCAAACACTCAGCAGCCATATCTAGCTTTTGTTTTGTCCATTTATTATTGAACTAGAATAATACAATTTTCCCCCTTTGTGTATGTGTGTGTGTGTGTGTGTATAAAAGAATAATACAATTTTCAAGCAACCAAATGCTGGCTTAAATGATAAGAATGGGGTGGGGTGGGGGTAGATGTAAAAAGTATAAATTCTTCCAATGTAAAAAAAAAAAAAAAAGAAAGGAAAAAGATAATACAAATTTCAACATGTTTAAAACGAAAGCATTTTACAAGTACATTGTATCACAACTCAACACGACACTTCAAAAAAGCTACTCCCAAAAAAAAGAAAAAACTCAACATGTCATATTTTGACCTGAGAACCATATAAGAAAGTTGAACTAACTATTGTAATGTATTTAAATGCAGAAAAGAAGCAGGAGCCTGTTGCCAAAATCTCTACAGCATAAAATCAATAGAGTTAATGAGTATAAAGTGTTATACAAGTCACAAAACACCAGCTTTAGTCTTCAAGACTGGTGAACTTAAAATCTGCATGCATAAAATTTCAAAATCCCAGACAGTAAAAATTATAGCTAAAAAAAGGTTCTTCTGGATTACAGTAAGACTTAAATATTAGGTCATGAAAATCTCTTTTACCCTGAACCTCTATGAAAAAGAGAAGAAGTATTAAATAAGAAGAAAACATGCATTTCCCCTAAGAATTTAGACTTTGACCTCGCATAGCAGACCAAACAACTCCTTGACAAGTTTGACAAAGTAATGAGTTTAAATTTTAGCTTCAAGGTGTCATACCGTAATTGAAAGACAAGTAGCTATTTCAGAAATATGCAGGGCAGATTCAGAAAAAAAAAATTTACAAACTGAAAGTTCAAATTGAATAATTACAATAAAACTGGAAATCAGAAAAAATTTATAATCAGACCCTTAAAGAAAATTCTTAGGTCAATACTTCATAACACGTAACTGATCTTGATAAATGGCCATCAGCTCAGGAACTCTTTCCTCAAATCTGATGACAAATTTTTACAGAAAACTTTTCTCACTTAATGCAATAAAGGGAGATAAGGTCATATCATTATTAATACAATTCTTTACTTCCAAATATTTAAACACTAAGCATCTAGGATTAATCCTCTGCTTCAAGCTATAACCAAGAAATGCTGGGAATTTAGCTATATCCTTCAATGACAAACCCATTTCACCCACAAGATACTTCATTGTGCTTGTGATTTTCTCCTGTGAGAGCCTCATACAAGACGGAAACTTCCTGAATGCTGACAGAGTAACATCCCTCGACCAGCCGCACCTCTCGTAGATTTCAAGCTTTGACTTCCAAGTTGATTTCCTTGTCAATAATAACGAATAAATGCACCGCATGAACGTAGACTTAGAAGGTTCAATTCCTATTTCCTTAGCAAACTTCACGTGTTCAGCAAACTTTGCATGATTCACAGATGCTACACTTGAAAATTTTTTAAGCAGGAGGTTGACAGAAGATTCAGGTGCTCCAAGTTCTCTCAAAACCTTCATGTTTGGCATCAGATTCTTCACATCAAAGTGCAGAAAATCCCATCCTCCGGGTTTTCTAATTACATCCATTTTCTCCTTGTCATCAATCACACTCTTAAGGGCCTCATAACCAGGGATTATGCGCTCCTTCAAGCTCCAGGTTAGTAGTCTCCGGTTAGAAATGAGGAGTTTCGGGAGTTCGGACCATGAAAGCCTTATAGACTCAAAAAACCTTAGCTTGGGCAAAAGGGTCTTCTCAGAATTTCTCACAAGCACATGTGGATGCATTTTCACAATCTGGGATATCTGAGTATCTGAGAATCCATAACTCCT
The DNA here is from genome assembly GCA_026686845.1 of Adenanthera pavonina. Lineage (NCBI taxonomy): Eukaryota > Viridiplantae > Streptophyta > Magnoliopsida > Fabales > Fabaceae > Adenanthera > Adenanthera pavonina. The sequence continues at coordinate 3,636,290 of JAIVEN010000014.1, forward strand.
GAAAAGATTAAGTACTAGGGTGGCATTATCTGGGTTTTTCAATTGAAACCTTTTGGATAGTTCAATAGCCACTTTGGGGGACAAGCCACAAGAGTTTGTGAGATAAGAAACATTAAGCGATTCATTTTCTTCTTGCTTTTGTTTGGGTTGGGCTGATTCAGATGATTTTACAGCTGAAGAAAACGAATTGAACATGTGGGAAGCTTTGCGATGGAGGAAACCCAGTTGGGTCTTCCTCTTGCATGTTTGTGATGCAGATAATTTTGCAGTGAGAAACTTAAACATGAACGATGAAGAGAAACTAGCCCAATTGCGTCAACTTCAATTACTGGCGCTCGTTGTAAAGTACTCAGATTCTGCCTTCTTATCTGGATCGAAGAATCTACGAGAACAAAAACTTAGGCCTGACGACGACATTTACAGTGTTCATACTCTGTACCGCCTTTCAGTTTCGGAGGGTAGTGCCGTAGGGAATCCGAAATAAGATCCGTTTATGGAATTTTTTTTTTATTTTTAATAAGATTTGAGATTTTTTTATTTTTAAAAACATGATAATATTTTCTTTTTGAAAATTTTTTTCTTTATTTTTTATTTCAATTCTTTTTAGATAAAAATTTTGGTATCCAAGTTTATATATTTAAAATACTTTTATCTAATTAAATCATGATAAGCGAATTTTTTACATCATAAGTTATTTATCTTGTCACTATTTTAAACTTTAAATCAATTTGTTATGATTTGATTAGATAAAAATATCTAAAATTCATTTTTAAATTGTAACCCTTGACAAGGTTATCAATTTTAGATAAACTTATTTTAAAATTTAAATTTATTTGTCTTAATTTGATCTGATAAAAATATCTTAAACTTATAGCTAAGTTAAACAATTTTTAAGAGAATTTGATTATTTGGAACAATCATAACTTGCTTCCTGAAATTGTGGAATTTTAAACAGAAAAAAATATTATCCCACGTGAAAGAAGTTAAATTGTCCAATATTCTTTGCAATTATGAAAGTTAAGGCAATTTTTTTTTCCAACATGAAAATATATAATAATAATTTAAAACTCCAGTAATTCAAATTAAGTAGCAGGAGCTTAGTGTGTATATGTATTTGCATATTTGAGTTTAAATTATCGTTTTTCTCCCCGACATATTTAAAGGTACCAAAAGAATATTTTGACTAAATTATATTAAATTGATCACAATAGTTCAATATATTGATATATATAATAAAATCTATAAAAATCCATATTTTTTATTAGCTATCAATAAATAATATGATTTATCTGTCATCTAAAAGCACAACTTAGGTCCAGATTGGTACACAAGAATGAATTGAAATGGTGATGAAATGGGAAAATGTTAGAAGGAGTGGTTTAGTACAATTAAAAGACAATCCTTCTATCATTCTATTGGAATCAATTTCACCTATTTTTATTCTATCAAAAAATTGAAGAAAAAGCATTATTCATTTAGGTTTGATTTGATTTGAAGTTTTTTAAAAGGGAGAAGAAATGATGCCCTCCCCCTATTTGATTTAGAATTTTAGAGGGGAGGGGAGCCAATTTTTCCCCACTTTCCCATTACTCCTCTCTATTAAAATTTATTCTCTCTCTTATCCTCAGTAGAATTAAACAGAGCCAAAAATCCATATTAAAAAGATCCGCCTCTATCCTCCTAAAACTGCTAAGCATATAATGATAGTTGAAAATTTTATTAATTTATTTTTTTTAATCAAGGGCTACAATATTTCAATATTTTTTTACGTCTTTTGAATATAAAAAAATTACAACATTCCATTAAAATTTTCTTACATAACCAATATTGCTTTCCTATTTTTATTCCAATTCTCATTCCATCAACAACCCTTTCATTATATCATCCAGAGCCTTGTAGTTTTTCTTTATAGAACCTAATAAATTATAGGGAAAGTTAATCCTTCGGTCCCCATAGTTTGCACCTTTTTTTAAGAGGGTCCCTATACTTTAAGAAGAGGGTCCCTATACTTTAAGAACTTAAAAGAATAGTTCCTACAGTTTAAAACGTTTGCTCAGTTCATCCTTAATATTTTAATTGTTAAGAAAATAGTCCCCAAATCATCTGATGTGGCTTAACAGAGTTAAAACAATGTTAACATGACAAACGCTGGTTCAACTTTGACAGATGAGTTGGTGCCAAATTAGATTAAAAAGCCACATCACCCCTAAGTGGATCCCTAATGCACAAATCCTTTCATTACCTTTCAATCATATGCTTCAATTCTTGCTTCTTGATATTGCGATTTGATTGAGATCAAGTTTGTGACGTTGGATCATGATAATTCTACAAGCTAATTGATTCTTTGAAAGACTTTTAAATTTTTTGATCACTCATTTATATTATTTTGTTCAATGCAGTAGCAATCTGATTTGGAATTATTTGAGTTGTTAAGGAAACTGTAGCTGATGGAACTAACTATAGATCTTCCAAAGGCTTGCATTGAATCATTCTAATTACTCAAAGTGTTTGTCATTTTTTTTCCCATTCTTGTTTTTCTGGGACAATATTTGACCAATTTAACTTTTTCAGGAAACTAAGATTGGAAATGTTGTCAAACCTTCCTATAAACATTTATCAAAATAGATTTGTCAACACAAAATGGAGTTGTTAAATGAGAATGTTTCACTGAAGAAGCAACTTACATATCTCAACAAGAAAAATAAAATTTGTGTTATATCATATATTGAGCTACCATTTTAAGTTGATATATATTGATTAAATAGTGTAATAAAGCTTGGGCCAGATGTTGAGTTGATGTGTATTGGTTCAAATAATTTATGATCCTTCTAGGTTGAGTTACTATTGAAGAAATGAGCATATTACCGTTCAATAGTATTTTGATTGGACATTAGTTGATAAAACTTCTGACAAGTTTGAACTGACCAGGATGATTTATTGCCATTGACCATACATGCATATTCAATATTAACCAGAATTTTTTTTATTGTAAGTACATAAAATGTAGATTTTTATATTGCTCCTATATTGACAAAAATTCTATATTTCAAAGAGATAAAAGTTATATTGAGCAGAATATAGACCCAATTTTATATTGCACCTATATTGGGTGAAATTTTATATTGCACCAAAGGTTAGAAACTTCTGCACTGCCATAGCTTCATTCTGTGTTTGCGTAAGCCATCATCCAAATCTCCATGGCCAGACGATGTTACAAGAACCCTAAGTCGCTTTTCTTCTTCTTCTTCTTCTTCTTTTTAAATAAAAACTTGTCCACAATAATATGCTTTATTGTTTTTTTTTTTGGACAAAGAAAGAAAATATGCTTCATCGTTGTTGTGCTACATCATGTTTCTGAATAAGGTCCGATCTGGGGATTTAGTAATGGGTTTGGGTATTAAGGATACGCTGAGTTGGTGATGTGATTTTTCAATCTGATTTAGCTCTCACTCATCTGAAAGAGTTAGACAAGTGTTTGCCATGTCCACATTATTTTAACTTCATCAAGCCACATCAGACAATTTGGGGACTGGTTCCCAAACGATCCAAATATTAAGGATGAACTGAGCAAACATTTTAAATAACAGGGACTAATTCTTCTGTTTTTAAAATATAGGGACCTGCTTGAAAAAAAGGTGTAAATTATAGGGACTTGAGGATTAAATTTTCCTAAATTATAATAGACACACAAGAACCTAGAGGCTCGTTTGGTTAGTGGTAATGATGATAATAAAATGAAAGGAATAGAATAAAATGAAATGCAGTAATAATCACCATAAATATAAGAAAAATGTATTGAAGAAATTTTCCTTTTATATTTAAATAAATAAAAATTAAAATTTAAAGACAGCCCTTAGCCAAGAAAAAATTCCCCAACCCCTCCTCCTTTCCTCACCCCTTACACCTTATTGGTGTTTGTTCCTTAACAGGTAATGCCAGATCCAGAATGAAAATCAAACCAAAATCTTCCCTTCCATAACAGATCCAAAATGAAAATCAAATCAAAATGAAACCCACAAAACCAGAACACAAGTGCAGATAAGAAAAACAATTTCAGAAAGGCCTTTAGGATAGAACTCAACCATAGTTTTCAACTGTTTGCTATGAAATACTATGGAAAACAAGATAAGTGATTAATTTTTCCCACTCAATACTAATTAATTGGCTCCTTAAGAAAAGTTCATCCACATTAGCAAACACTCAGCAGCCACATCTAACTTTTGTCCGATTATTAATGGACTAGAATCATACAGTTTTCAACATGTTTTTTATTGGGTTTTGTAACAAAAGTATGTCCCAAGTATATTGTAGCAAAGTTCACAACTCAACACCACACTTCAAAAAAGCTACTCCACATTTAAAAGGTAAAAAACTCAACATGTCATATTTTGACTTGAGAACCATATAAGAAAGACATGAGAAACTTTAACTAACTGCTGTAATGTATCTAAATGCAGAAGAGAAGCAAGAACCAGTTGCCTGCGTGTAGGGGCCAAAATCTCTAGAACATAAAATCAATAGAATTAATGAGTAGAAAGAGTTATATAACTCACATGACACCAGCTTTAGTCTTTAAGACTGGTGAATTTAAATCTACATGCATAAAATTTCAAGAACCAAAACAGCAGTTGCACAGAAAAGTAAAAAGGAAAGAAATTTGTACCTTATAGCTAAAAATGGTTAGTGTTTAGTACTCAGAAAAACTTCTGGAATACAGCAAGACTTAAATATTAGGTCATGAGAATCCCTTTCATCATGAACCTCTAAGCACAAGAGAAGAAGTATTAAATAAGAAACAAACCCGCATTTCTCTTAAGAATTTAGACTTTGGTCTCCCAACTCCATGACAAGTTTGACATAGTAATGAGTTAAAATTCTAACTTCAAGGTGTTATGCCATAATTTAAAGATAAATAGCTATTTTAGAAATATGCAGAGCAGATTCAGAATAAGAATTACAAATTGAAAAAAATTAAATAGAGTAAGCATTAAAGCAGAAAAGTTTAACAACTATAATAAATCGAATTAAAAAATTTACAATCATACCCTGTAAGAAACTACCTAGGATTGAACTTCAGACAAAGCTTTGAGTTGATCTTCATAGATTTTTGGCAGCTGGGGAATAATTCCCTGAAATCAGGTCACAAATTTCTCCCGAAACTTCTTCTCACTAATAATAATAATGAAAGGTAAAGACCACTCATGCTTGATCAGACCCTTGACTTTCAAAATTTTAACCACCGAAAATCTTGGAATAATCCTCCTCTTCGAGCTATAGCTAAAAATTGTTGGGCATCTGGCTATATCTTCCTATGACAAACCCATTTCATCCACAAGAAACTTTATTTTGTTTGTGATATTTTCTTCTGACAGAAGAATGCATCTTGGAAACTTACAGAATGCTGAAAGTGTGAGATTCCTGGACCAGCCAAACCGCTCAAAGAAATCCAGTTTTGACTCCCAGTTTGATTTCTTTAACTGCGCTAAAACAGCAATAGCTTGAACAAAGACGGCCTTGAAGGGTTCGATTCCTGTTTCCTTAGCAAACTTGACACATTCAACAAATTGGGCAGAATTCATAAATAGCACATTTGGCAAAGAAGTTAACAGTACAAAAACAGAAGATTGAGGAACTCCAAGGTCTCTCAAAACCTTTATGTTTGTCACTAAATTTGTCACATCTCCGGGGACAGAAAACCACATTGAGCGTTTTAAAGCCATGCTCACTTTCTCATCGTCATCAAGTACACTCTTAAGGCCTCATAAAAGGGGATTAAACGTTGTTTTAAGCTCCATTTTAGGAGTGCAGAGTTAGACATGAGAAGTTCTCGGAGTTCAGAACCTGAAAACCCTAAAGACTGGAAAAATCTTAGCTTGGGCAAAATGGTCTTCTCGGGACTCGCCGGAAGCACTGATGGATTCCTTTTCACAATTTTAGATATCTGTGCATCAGTGAATCCGTGGCTCCGGAAAAGATTAAGAACCGAATCGGGATTATAAGGGTGTTTCAAATTAAGAGCTGCTTTGGCAGACAAGCCACAAGAGTTCATGAGATAGGAAACTGTAAACGATTCATTTCCTTCTAGTTTTCGCTTCGGTTGATTCGATTCAGATGATTGGATTACTGAAGAAAAAGAATGGAAAATGTGGGAAGCGGTGCGAAGGAGAAATCCTAGTTGGGTCTTCCTCTCGCATGTTTGTGAGGCAGATAATCGCGCAATAACAAAGTTAAGCATAACGAAGACGATCAACTCACCCGATTGGTGTTCCTTAGCACTTCGAACGGCAGTGGCCACACAGGAACCCAAACCCAAACATAACGGCGACATGAATGTTTTATATTAATTTTATTCCTTCCGTCTTTTTTCATGGAGATAAAAAATTGCCTTCATTTAATTTTATTGATTAAGCGAAAAAAAAACTATTATTTTTTAAACATAGAAATGGTTTTCTTGATTTCCAATCTCGACCATTTCTTCTCAATTTAAGAATGATTATAAAATCTTAGCCATATTTAAAAAAAATGATTATACGCATAGCATACCCCATTTACTTAACATAACCAATCAACATCAAAACACAATCGGACTCAATCATTCTAATTTTTGGCTCTAGCCGTTAGCCTTCTATTTGAAATCACATTTTTCAAAAGATTGAAGTTAAACCCTCTAACACGCTCGATTCACGTGCGCTAATTTACAAAATTTGCCACATATACAAAACACCAGCTTTAGTCTTCGAGACTGGTGAATTAAAATCCACATGCATAAAATTTAAAATTCAAAAACGGAGACCGTAAAACTTACAGCTAAAAAGGCTTGTGCTCAGTACGTAGTAAACCTTCCTCTGGAGCACAGTAAGACTTAAATATAAGGTCATGAGAATCCCTTTTACCCTGAACCTCTATGCAAAAGAGAAGAAGTACTAAATAAGAAACAAACATGCATTTCCCCTAAGAATTTAGACTTTACTTCCCATAGGAGACCAAACAACTCCATGATAAGTTTGACAAAAGTAATGAGTTTAAATTTAAAGACAAGTAGCTATTTTAGAAATATGCAGAGCAGGTTCAAAGAAAAAGATTTAAAAATTGGAAGTTCAGATTGAGCTACAATAATATAAAAAGGAATCAAATCAGAGTAAAGCTTGAGGCTAAACAGTTGAATAATTACAATAAAACTGGAAATCAGAAAAAAGTTCACAATCAGATCCTCAAAGAAAATTCTTGTCGGCGCTTCATAATTCTTAACTAATCTTGATAAATCTTCCACAGCTCAGGAACTCTTTCCTCAAATCTGATGACAAATTTTTACAGAAAACTTTTCTCACTTACTGCGAAAAGGGAGATAAGGTTCTATCACTATTCATACAATCCTTTACTTCCAAATATGTAAACACTAAGCATCTAGGATTAATCCTCTGCTTCAAGCTATAACCAAGAAATGCTGGGAATTTAGCTATATCCTTCAATGACAAAACCATTTCACCCACAAGATACTTCATTGTGCTTGTGATTTTCTCCTGTGAGAGCCTCATACAAGACGGAAACTTCCTGAATGCTGAAAGAGTAACATCCCTGGACTGCTCACACCTCTAAAAGAGTTAACAATCATGCCCTCCAAGAAAATCTTCAAGCCAGAACTTCAGGTAAACGTCCCAATTGACTTTGATATATGTTCAACAGCTCAGGAACATTTCTCTCAAATTTGACAACAAATTTTTCCAGAAACGTTTTCTCAGTTAATTTGACCATGGAATAACAGGGCATATCATTATTGATCAAACACTTCATTTTCAAAATTCTAAATGACTGAGGATCTAGGAATAATCCTCTGGTTCAAGCTATAACCAAGAAATGTTGGGCATTTAGCTATATCTTTCATTGAGAAACCCATTTCATCCACAAGAAACTTCATTGTGCTTGTGATTTTCTCCGCTGACAGCCACATACAATACGGAAACTTCCTGAATACCGAAAGAGTAACATCCCTAGACCAGCCACACCTCTCATAGACTTCAAGCTTTGACTCCCAATTTGATTTCTTTGTCAATGATAACAAATAAATGCACTGAAGGAACGTAGGCTTAGAAGGTTCAATTCCCATTTCCTTAGAAAACTTCACATGTTCAACAAACTTTGCATGATTCACAGATGCTACACTTGAAAATTTTTTCAGCAGCATGTTGACAGAAGATTGAGGTGCTCCAAGCTCTCTCAAAAGCTTCATGTTTGGGACCACATTCTTCACATCAGAGTGCAGAAAATCCCAGCCTTTGGGTTTTCTAATTATATCCATTTTCTCATTGTCATCAACCACACTATCAAGGGCCTCATAACCGGGGATTAGACGATCCTTTAAGCTCCAGACTAGTAGCCTATAGTTAGAAATGAGGAGTTGTGGGAGTTAAGGCCTCGAAAACCCTATAGACTCGAAAAACCTTAGCTTGGGCAAAAGGGTCTTCCCAGGACTTGCCCCAAGCACAGGTCGATACTTTTTCATAATTTTGCATATATGAGTATCTGAGAATCCATAGCTTATGAAAAGATTAAGTACCTTATTTGCGTCTTTCAATTTATAACTTTTGGCCACCTCAATAGCCGCTTTGGGGGACAAGACCCATGAGTTTATGAGATAAGAAACCAACTCGTTTGCCTCTTGCTTTTGCTTCGGTTGAGCTGATTCAGATAATTTGACAGCTGAAGAAAACGAATTGAAGATGTGGAGAGAACCCAGATGGGTCCTCCTCTTGCATGTTTGTGATGCAGATAATCTTGCAATGAGAAAATTAAGCATAAGATATGACGAGAAACTTACCCAATTTGCGTCTTCAGCTGCAATCACTGTCGCACCTTGTAGAATCACTTGGGTTCTGCCCTCATATTTTGAATTTTGAAGCTCTTGAACGCTCGGAATTTCCGGCCAAAAATCGAAACGACAACGTTTATGGTGTAAATACTGGTCCTCTCCAATGCGCCTGGGGAGTGGCATTGTATGATCCATTTGACGCGGAAAAAACCGATCATTTTAGATTAATCGTCACCATTCATTTAATCTGAAACCTAATTAAAATTTAAACCACAAGAAGCCAATTTCTTTTTAGTTTTTGGGATACAACAAGCCAATTACTGACGCGTCATCACGTATATACATCTTGTCACCATTTTTTGTTATTAATTTTTTAACGTATTTTAAATTTTTAAATTTAAAATTCATTTGGTTTTATTTGATTAGATAAAAATATTTTATGCATAAACAATCTTTAGGAGAATTTGATTATTCGGAACAATCATAACTCTCTTCTTAAAATTGAAGAATTTTAAATGGAAAAAAAACTTTATCCCACATGAAAGAAGTTAAATTGTCCAATATTCTTTGCAATTATGAAAATTGAGGCAACTTATTTTCAACACGAAAGTATATAATGATTTTAAAACTTTAGTAAAACAGCTTAAGTAGCAGGAACTCTGTATTGTTGAATTAAAATTATTATTATTTTCTCCCTAACATATTTAAAGGTATCAAAAGAATATATTGACTAAATTATATTAAATTGATCACAATATTATTTTGTTCAGTATATACATATATAAAATACATTTTATAAAGAAAAATACCACATTATTGATTATTGGCTACTAATAATATGATTCATATGTCATCTCAAAGCACAACTTATAGTCTTTCCTTATCTATTTCTTTTTTTGGCATGAACTTATAGTCTTTCTTTACAGAACCTAATAAGTAATAATAAACACAAAAAAACCTAAACGCCCGCTTGGTTACTTTGGTCACTGGAAATGATGATAATAAAATGGAATGGATTAGAATATAATGAAATGGAATAATAATAATTACAAATATGTTTGGTATGATATTAAATATGTGTTAATTTACTCAATAAATAAAAAATTAAAATTTAAAGACTAAAACGCAAACTCCCTTGGCCAAGAAAAAATTTCCCCAACCCTTATCCTTACTGGTGTTTGTTCCTTAGCAGGTAATACCAGATCCAAAATGAAAATCAGATCTAAAATGAAAATCAAATCAAAATGAAACCCACCAAGCCAGAACACAAATGAAGAAAAGAAAAATCTATTTCAGAAAGGCCTTTAGGATAGAACTCACCCATAGTTTTCAGCTGTTTCTATGAAATACTATGGAAAACAAAATAAATGATTAACTTTTCGACTCAATACTAATTAATTGGTTTCCTTAAGAAAAGTTCATCCACATTAGCAAACACTCAGCAACCACATCTAACTTTAGCCAATTAATATTGGACTAAAATCATAGAATTTTCAACATGTTGTTTATTAGGTTCTGCAACAAAAGTATGTCCCAAGTATATTGCATCAATTCACAACTCAACACCGCACTTTCAAAAAATCTACTCCACATTTAAAAAGTAAAAAAGTCAACATGTCATATTTTGACCTGAGAACCATATAAGAAAGACATGAGAAACTTAACTATTATAGTGTATTTAAATGCAGAAGAGATGCAAGAACCTGTTGCCAGAGTGTAGGGGCCAAAATCTCTAGAACATAAAATCAATAGAATTAATGAGTATAAAGAGTTATATAACTCCCATAACACTAGCTTTAGTCTTTAAAACTGGTGAATTTAAATCTACATGCATAAAATTTCAAGAACCAAAACGGTGGTTGCACAGAAAAGTAAACAGGAAAGAAATTTCTGCCTTATATCGAAAAATGGTTAGTGTTTAGTACTTATAAAACCTTCTTCTGGAATATAGCAAGATATAAATATTAGGTCATGAGAATCCTTTTTATCATGATCCTCTAAGCAAAAGAGAAGAAGTATTAAATATGAAACCAACCTTCGTCTCTCCTAAGAATTTACACTTTGACCTCCCATAGGAGACCAAACAACTCCATGACAAGTTTGACAAAGTAATGAGTTAAAATTCTAACTTCAAGGTGTTATACCGTAATTTAAAGACAAATAGCTATTTTAGAAATATGCAGGGCAGATTCAGAATAAGATTTACAAATTGAAAGTTCAAATTGAGCTTCTATAATATAAAACTAGAGGCAAAAAGCTGAATAATTAAAATAAAACTAGAAATCTGAAACAGTTCACAATCAGGCCCTCAAAGAAAATTCTTAGGGCAGAGCTTCAGGTAAACGTCCTAACTGACCTTGATAAATGTTCAACAGCTCAGGAACACTTTTCTGAAATCTGATGACAAATTTTTCCAGAAACTGTTTCTCACTTGATGAGACAAAGGTAGATAAGGCCCTATTTGTATTAATCAAACCCTTCATTTTCAAAATTTTATAAACTGAGCATCGAGGAATAATCCTTTGCTTCAAGTTATAACCAAGAAATGCTGGGAATTTGGCTATATCTTTCAATGACAAATCCATTTCATCCACAAGAAACTTCATTGTGCTCGTGATTTTCTCCTCTGACAGCCACATACAAAACGGAAACTTCCTGAATGCTGAAAGAGTAACATCCCTCGACCAGCCGCACCTCTCATAGACTTCCAGCTTTGACTCCCAATTTGATTTCTTTGTCAATGATAACAAACAAATGCACTGAATGAACGTAGGCTTAGAAGGTTCAATTCCTATTTCCTTAGCAAACTTCACATGTTCAACAAACTTTGCATGATTCACAGATGCTGCACCTGAAAATATTCCAAACAGCAGGTTGACAGAAGATTGAGGTGCTCCAAGCTCTCTCAAAACCTTCATGTTTGGCATCACATTTTTCATATCAGAATGCAGAAAATCCCATGCTTTGGGTTTTCTAATTATATTATTGTCATCAACCACACTCTTAAGAACCTCATAACCGGGCATTATACGATCCTTTAGGCTCCGGGTTAGTAGCCTACTGTTAGAAATGAGGAGATTTGGGAGTTCAGACCTTGAAAACCCTATAGACTCAAAAAACCTTAGCCTGGGCAAAACGGTCTTCTCAGGACTTGCCCCAAGCACACGTGGATGCCTTTTCACAAGTTTGGATATATGAGCATCCGAGAATCCATAGCTCCTGAAAAGATTAAGTAACTCATCTGGGTTTTTCAATTTATGCCTTTTAAACACGTCAATAGCTGCTTTGGGGGACAATCCCCATGAGTTTATGAGATAAGAAACTTGAAACAACTCAGTTGCCTCTTGCTTTTGCTTTGGTTGAGGTGATTCAGACAATTTCACGGCTGAAGAAAACGAGTTGAAAATGAAGAAAGCATTGCGATGGAGAAAACCCAGATGGGTCCTCCTCTTGCGTGTTTGTGATGCAGATAATCTTGCGATGAGAAAATTAACCATGAATGATGACGAAGTACTCACCTAAATTACGTCTTAAGCAGCAATCAACGGCGCACCTTTTAGAATCACTCGGGTTCTGCCTTCATATTTGGAAGCACTTGAGCGCGCTCTGAAGTCTGAATCGAAGACTCCGAATTGAACAAAAACCCTAGGCGTAACGACAACGTTTCACGTTTATTAAGTCCATATACTGGTCTTCTCCTCAGTGCCCGAGCTGGATTGGATCCATTTGACGCTGGAAAAACCAGTTCATTTTAGATCAAGTGTCACCGTTCATTCAATCTGATCTGAAATCTCGCATGGAGAAACCACGTCACTCGCTCTCGCACTCTTCAAAGTCTAAACAATGTTTCACGGGGGGGTGTGCATCAACACTTTAGATTTTTTAACATGTATCCATTTAAATAATGATTTGAATTCAAATCTTGAAAGATTATATTGAAACAATTATTCCATTTAGATTTGATAATATTTAAATTTGATATGATAAATACAAAAAATTCCCCTAACATTTTAAAACATGGCATATGATCTCCTTAACCTTAAATTTGATGCGACAAGTTCTGTTAGTAATTTTATAATTCTATTAATGCACGGAGGTTTTATGTCTTAAAATAAAAGGCAAAAGGGATTTTCTTCCAAGTTTTAAAGGTAAGGCGAGTTATTTCTTGATGTTTGACACAAAGTTCAAAAGACTTGTGCACATTTTAGCCCAAGTTCTTTGGATTTTGCCTTAGTTTATTTTCTTGGTGATCTTTTAATGCTTGAAAAAGAATGGTTATGACTTATGAATTAGGTAGTTGAAATTTTGGTGAACTTAACCTGAACAAAAATGCATAGAAATATACAGAACTGAACTCACAATTGTAGTGGAAAAGAGGAAAAAATAGTTTGAAACCAATTCATAAGCATTCCTCCTAGGGTTTCGAACTACCATATTCCTTAGGAAACTAAACACCTTCATGAGCAGTTTGACATCGTAATTAAATTGTTTGGCTATGATCTCCTCTATACAATGTATATTATATCCTTATGATTATTGTTTAATAATATTTGTCCCTTATTTTTTATTCACTCTTTCAAAGTAAGGAACCGATTGTTATTTTTATTCTAAGAATTCTTTCTTTTTTTATTTCATTTTCTCTTCAATTCATTCATCACATTCTGCTACGGATCAACTCCTAATTTCAAGATATTATGCCACAAAACGTGTTACCATTTCAAGACTATGGAGAGCAATCACAGAAAAAGGTAAAAAAAATCACGATACTGAAATGTACTACAAAAATTGAAAAGTAAATAATAGAATAAACAAGGTGATTTTTTCATAATCACTCGGTATTTCCTTACATCAGCCATGCCAATTGCTTTCTGCATATGAGATTCGCATCAAGGTTTTAAACTACGTTTGTCAGCAGCATTTCCTGAAAACATGAATATAATCTATATTTTTGTGAATACCATGGAATAATTGGAAAAGGTATGGTTCATTAGCAAAGAGGAGAATATCTATGGAATCAAGCTAAAAGGAACTATAAATGGTTCAAAAACATTAACATCATGATAGTAATCACATTCAAATCGGTTTTAAAAAAAAACAGTAAGCAATATCTCACAGACCGAAAGTTCAAACTAAACTACTCTATCATAGACACCAATCCTTGAGAAGACAATTTAAAGCAGAACAATTGAAGTCTAAAAGAGCTAAAAAACATACCCTCAAAGAAAATCTTTATGCCAAAACTTCAGGTAAACGTCCTAATTGACTTTTCATATATGTTCAACAGCTCAGGAACATTTCTCTGAAATCTGACAACAAATTTTTCCAGAAACATTTTCGCAGTTAATTTGGCCATGGAATAAAAGGCCATATCATTATGGATCAAAACTTCATTTTCAGAATTTTAAATACTGAGGATCTAGGAATAATCCTCTGCTTCAAGCTATAACCAAGAAATGCTGGGTATTTAGCTATATCTTTCAACGGCAAACCCATTTCATCCACAAGAAACTTTGTTGTGCCTGTGATTTTCTCCTCTGACAGCCCCATGCAAAATGGAAACTTCCTAAATACAGAAAGAGTAACATCCCTGGACCAGCCACACCTCTCATAGACTTCCAGCTTTGATTCCCAATTTGATTTCTTATTCGATACTAAAATATGAATACTCCGGATGAACGTAGACGTAGAAGTTTCAATTCCTATTTCCTTGGCAAACTTGACCTGTTCCACAAACTTTGCATGATTAAGAGATGCTACACATGAACAATGGTTTAGCAGCATGTTGACGGAAGATTGAGGTGCTCCAAGCTCTCTCAAAAGCTTCATGTTTGGGACCACATTCTTCACATCAGAGTGCAGAAAATCCCATGCCTTGGGTTTTCTTATTATATCATTTTCTCATTGTCATCAACCACACTATCAAGGGCCTCATAACCAGGGATTATACGATCCTTTAAGCTCCAGACTAAGAGTCTATGGTTAGAAATAAGGAGTTGTGGGAGTTCAGACCTTGAAAACCCTATAGACTCGAAAAACCTTAGCTTGGGCAAAAGGGTCATCTCAGGATTCGTCCCAAGCACGCGTGGAAGCCATTTCACAATTTTGGATATATGAGTATATGAGAATCCATAGCTCCTGAAAAGATTAAGTACCTTATCTGCGTCTTTCAATTTATGCCTTTTAGACACGTCAATAGCTACTTTGGGGGACAAGCCCCACGAGTTTATGAGATAAGAAACCAACTCATTTGCCTCTTGCTTTTGCTTCGGGTGAGCTGATTCAAATAATTTGACAGCTGAAGAAAATGAATTGAAGATGTGGAAAGCATTGCGATGGACAGAACCCAGATGGGTCTTCCTCTTGCATGTTTGTGATGCAGATAATCTTGCAATGAGAAAATAAAACATGAGATTTGCCGAGAAACTCACCCAATTTGCGTCTTCCGCTGCAATCACTGTCGCGCCTTGTAAAATCGCCGGGGTTCTGCCCTCACATTTTGAAGCACCTGAACGCTCGGAATCGAAGAATCTGAACAGAATGAAAACCTAGACTAAACGACAACGTTCTATGGTGTAAATACTGGACTCCTTGCCAATGCGCCTGGGGAGTGGAATTGTATGATACTATTATCCATTTGACGCGGGAAAAAACAGTTCGTTTTAGATTAATCGTCACCATTCATTTAATCTGAAATCTAGGATGAAGAACCTATATTGCCCATACTCTCAACACAATGTTTCACGTCATGGCTGGGCATAAACATTTTTGTCAATTGAAGTTCTATGGTTTCGCCCTATAGCTCTTCTTCTTGGAGGACCTTCATATTGGAAAAAGAGTAGTTATAAGTTAGGTACTTGGGATTATGGTAGATTAGCCAATGTATTGAAATCTAGACTCATTATTGAATCCATTAATATATTAATTTAAGGTTCACTAATTTAACCGTGGTTAAATTATAATTTGGACTGGTTGTAATAAATAGATATACTTGTAATTTTAAATATTAGTATATCTTATATAAAAAACTAAAAACAATATAATTAATAAGTTTTATAACTTAGTATTTAAATCTAATTAAGTTAATATTTATCTTTAATTATATATTAATTTTTTTTACCAAAATACATTAAATTCAAAATAATCAATTAATAATCCATCATCATAATATTTATTAAATAAATTTATACTAATAATTATTAATAATTACACATGTGAATAATACTTTTATAGTATTAAAAAATAGAAGGAAATAAAACTTATTAAAAAAACACAGATGCTATTTTGGATTAACAACTAAAAAAGAAATAGTTAAAAACTAAAATTGTGTTCTGTGCGTTGCATGGAATAATTTAATTATATAAAATTTTTTTATTATACTAATTCTATAAAATATTTTTGATAATATATATATGTTTTTAATTTTTTTATTATATGATTATACCACTAAAATATACTTTCCCCATGTGTTACACGGAATAGAAACCATTAAGCAACTATACATATAATGAATGAAATATTAATGATTGCATATTGAAACTAATATGTAATATGGGTATTGGAGAATACGTGTCAAAAGGAAAAGAGAGAAAAAAAAAAAGAGGTCCCACATTGCTCAAATAAATGAAGACCAAAGAGTATAAATACTAACATGTGATTATGGAGGAGTAAAATGGGCCTAGGAAGAGAATGGGCTCATGCGCATAAAAACTGGACAAAACTGGACCAACTCAATTGAAATCCGTCGATTTCCCCCCTTGCGTGTGAAAATATACCCGAGGTTGGACATTTTTTTTCCGTTGCTATAAATTATATTTTAGAAAATAAAAGGAATTCAAATTGTCTTCCAGAAAATCCATGTTTTTAAGGCTTCGGTTATAAGTTCATGGTGTAAATGTTTTGAACGTTGGTCGTCCGTTTCTGTCATTCATTAACCAGTATTATTTTTTTTTTTAATTTGATTGTCAGAAACCGCCCAACGTTCAAAATGTTCTCATTAATGTCATTAAGGGAGATCCAACGTTCAGCTGCTTCTGGTGCCTATAAATAGAGAGGCTTAATCAGAAGTTCAATAAACCGAGCTCGCGGACATCTTCGGAGCTCTTCTCTTTCTCTTTGAATTCTTCTGGGTTTAGTTTTCACTGTTTTGCTTCCTGCTTATCGCAGAAGAATCCGTTCAATCTTGGGGAGTGCCGTCTTGTGGCGGAATAACTCTCAAGGACAGTGTCCTTGTGCACGGCTCGGATTATTTTTACTCTGACGAATTTTTAATTTGCAACCTACAATCTTGAGAGTTATGGAGTCACAACAGACCAATGTTGTTGTTTCAGATCGTCCTACTGGTACTAATGCATCCTTCGTTCCACTAGTACTGCCTCCAATGTTGCTATCTAGGCCACCACCAGACGTTTCAAAAATTGAAGTCTTTGATGGGAAAAATTTTAGAAGGTGGCAAGAACGTGTCTACTCTATTCTTGACATGCATGGAGTTGTTGCTGCACTCACTTAGTCTGAACCTTCATCAAATGCTGACCAAAGTCAAAGGACTGTTTGGGATTATACCAACAAGGTATGCCGAAATACCATCATTAACACCTTATCTAACGATCTGTTCGATGTGTACTATGTATACAAAGAAGCAAGCAAAATTTGGGAATCACTGATTGCAAAGTATACCGCTGAGGACGATGGGAAGCAAAAGTTCGTCGTCGAAAATTACTACAAATGGGAGATGACTGAGGACAAAGATATCAAGCTGTAAATTAATGAGTATCACAAGCTACTAGAGAAGTTGCATGCTGAAAAAATCAACCTACTTGAGGAGTTCGTTGCAGGAGTTCTAATCGAGAAATTACCAGAATCATGGAAAGACTACAAGCAATAGCTGAAGCACAAACAAAAACAATTGTCACTGTCAGATCTGATTACTCACATCATAATTGAGGACACTAACCGGAAGGAGATGCAAGCTGTAAAAGGCAAGGAGATTGCCTCGAAAGCAAATCTGGTAGAGACAAAGCAGCACGGCAAGAGGTATGACTCTAAAACAAAACCTGACTACAAGCCCAAAAGTTCTAACCCCAAGTTCAAAAAGAAAGGTAATTGCTTTGTTTGTGGAAAACCAGGCCACAATGCTGCTCAATGCAAGAAGAGGGCTAGAAATGACAATCCCCCTAAGGCCAATCTGTTTCAAGGAGATGAAGATAAAGAAATCATTGCAGCGGTCATTTCTCAAGCTCTCTTAGTATCCGATGTGAAGAAATGAGTGGTAGACTCTGAAGCTACCAGGCACATTTGTGCAAATCATGAGCTATTTTCCTCCTATAGTCCTATTAAGGAAGGAGAAGATCGTATTTACCTTATTGATTCCCGAACTACAAAAGTTTTGGGAAAAGGAAAGGTTGAACTGAAGCTCACATCTGGAAAGACTTTATCACTCAATGATGTTCTTCATGTGCCTGATGTTAGAGCTAATTTAATTTCTGTAGCTCTATTGAGCAAAGCTGGGGTTAAGGTGTCATTCGAATCTGATAAGATTGTAATGACAAAGAATAATGTATTTGTTGGGAAGGGTTATTGTACTCAGGGGCTGTTTGTACTCAACATTTCTGACATGAATGAAAATGCATCATCTTCTACTTACTTGTCTGTGTTCATGATTAATTCTTTTGATATATGGCATGCTCGATTAGGACATGTTAGTGAGTCATATTTAAAGAAAATGCATAAACTTGGTTTAATTTCTGAAATTAACAAAAATTTTCTAAATAAATGTGAAATTTGTGCAGAAGCTAAGTTAACTAAAAAATCTCATTTTTTTGTACAAAGAGAAACTGAATTACTTCGTTTAATACATATTGATTTGGGTGATTTGAAACAAACTATGACAAGAGGTGGAAAAAAATATTATATAACTTTTATTGACGATTTTTCAAGATATACTAAAGTATATTTATTGAGAAATAAAGATGAAGCTTTTGATAAATTTCTTTTATACAAAACTGAGGTAGAAAATCAATTAAATAAAAAGATTAAAAGAGTTAGATCAGATAGAGGAGGAGAATTTGTTTTATTTAATGATTTTTGTGAAAAGGAATGAATAATTCACGAAGTAACCCCTCCATATTCACCTGAGTCAAATGGAGTAGTAGAAAGGAAAAATAAAATTTTAAAAGAAATGATGAATGCTATGCTTGTAAGTTCTTCTGCACCAGATAATTTATGGGGTGAAGCTTTCTTATCTGCATGTTTCTTACAAAATAGAATACCATATAAGAAAATAAATAAGACACCTTATCAATTATGGAAAGGACATGTACCAAATTTAAAATATTTAAAAGTGTGGGGGTGTCTTGCAAAAGTTTTATTGCCTGATCCTAAGAAAAGAAAAATTGGTTCTAAAACTTCTGATTGCATGTTCATTGGATATGCTGAATATAGTGCATCTTACAGATTTCTAGTTTTAAAAAGTGATGTTCTTAATCAGAACACTATTATTGAAACCAAAGATGCAGAATTTTTTGAGCATATTTTTCCATTGAAAGTTCAACATATTTCTCAAACTGCAGAAAATTTACTTTCTTCGTCAAATCAAAATAAAAATTCTGTCGAAAATTTGAGGAGAAGTAAAAGACAAAGAAAAGAAATTTCTTTTGAAAATGATTTTTATACTTATCTGGTACAAAATGAGCCATCAAAATTTTCTGAAGCTATTTTATCTTCTGACACTCATTTTTTAATAGAAGCTATTAAAACTGAAAATGATTCTCTTAATCAAAATAAAACTTGGATTTTAGTAGACTTGCCTTTAGGAATAAAGCCTATTGGTTGTAAATGGGTCTTTAGAAAGAAATATAATCCTAATGGATCCATTGACAAATATAAAGCGAGGCTAGTAGCTAAGGGATTTACTTAAAAATAAAATGTTGATTATTTTGATACTTTTTCTCCAGTGACAAGAATTTCTTCTATTAGAATTTTGATTGCTCTAGCCTCAGTTTATAAATTATTTATTCATCAAATGGATGTTAAAACAACTTTCTTAAATGGTGATTTAAAAGAGGAAATTAATATCTTTCTTAAATGGTGATTTAAAAGAGGAAATTTATATGGTACAACCTGAAGGGTGTGTTGCTCCTAGACAAGAAAATAGAGTTTGCAAACTTGTTAAATCATTGTATGGATTGAAACAAGCACCTAAACAATGACATGAAAAACTTGACCAAGTCTTAATGAGTGATGATTTTTCTACTATTGAAGTAGAAAGATGTGTTTACACAAAAGTTGTGAATAATGGTTGTGTGATTATCTATTTATATGTTGATGATATGCTCATTTTTGGTACAAGCATGAATGTAGTGATTAAAACTAAAAGGTTTCTTTCTTCAAAGTTTGATATGAAGGATATGGGTGAAGCAAATGTGATATTAGGTGTTAAGATCATAAGAAATGAATATGCCATTTTACTATCTCAAGAACATTATGTTGAAAAAATCCTTAAAAAATTTAAATTCTTTAAAAAAATACCTGTGAGCACTCCTTATAATGCTAGCACCAAATTAGTTAAAAATAAAGGTGATCTAGTAGCTCAAACTACATATGCACAGATTATTGGGAGTCTATTGCATTTAATGAATTACACCCGATCTGATATAGCATATGCTGTGTGTAGATTGAGTAGATATACTCACTGTCCAAGTACTGAATATTGGTTAGCTCTGGAAAGATTAATAAGTTATTTGAAAGGTACCATAAACTATGGTATATTTTATAGTGGATTTTCCGCTGTATTAGAAGGATACAATGATGCTAATTGAATCTCAGATTTAGAAGAGACCAAATCCACTAGTGGCTATGTATTTACTCTTGGTGGTGGTGCAGTAACCTGGAAATCAGCTCAACAAAATATTATAGCAAGATCCACTATGGATTCAGAGTTCATTGCTCTGGAGCTGGCTAGTAATGAGGCTGAGTGGTTGAAAAACTTCTTGGCAAATATCCCATTAGGTGAAAAACTAACACCATCAGTGTCATTACATTGTAATAGTCAATCGGCAATAGAAGTTGCTAAAAATAAGACCAACAATGGTAAAAGTAGGCACATTCGTTTGAGACATAATATTATAAGACAGCTGTTGAAAAATGGAGTTATATCGATCGATTTTGTAAGGTCAGAATTAAATCTAGCAGACCCCCTAACCAAACCTTTAAGGAAGAAACAAATTTTGGAAACATCGAGGGGAATGAGACTTAAACCAATTTGAAAATTAATAATGATGGTAACCCAACTTCTGTGATTGGTAATCCCATGAAGGAGGTTCATATGGGTAAAAACAAGTCATTTGTTAGTTCTACTAACACTTTATTATTTTTAGTCCCTTCCTATGATATAAGAAAAATGTTAGGATGCATTGTTGGCGAGGCTGAGTAAAAAACTCTTAATGATTTCATATTCCTTATGGATGGTGTGTTCATTACAGACATACTTGATGAAATCACCTATATGAATGTGGAGTGGGGCCGCTCCTATGAGATCATGGAAAAAAATCTCTAAAGCATTTATTAAAACCGGGCACGCGCACGGCCGTAGTTTAAAGTGCAAAACTGCGATAACAGTGGAAATTGTGGGGGTATAAGCTGGTTCTTAAGGCCACTAGTATACAATAAAAAATTGTTAATTCATAGAAGCTATAAGCTTCACTGACAACTCTGTGTACTAAGCTTTATTAGTCTAAAGATGGTTCATAGTCCGTAAGACACCATATTCGAAATGCTTATACTCATTCAAATAATAGTGATCTTTTGACACACATGTGGGGGATTGTTGGAGAATACATGTGTGTGTGTCAAAAGGAAAAGAGAGAAAAAAAAAAGAGGTCCCACATTGCTCAAATAAATGAAGACCAAAGAGTATAAATACTAACATGTGATTATGGAGGAGCAAAATGGGCCTAGGAAGAGAATGGGCTCGTGCGCACAAAAACTGGACAAAACTGGGCCAACTCAGTTGAAATTCGTCGATTTCCCCCCTGCGCGTGAAAATATACCCGGGGTTGGACATTTGTTTTCCGTTGCTGGAAATTATATTTTAGAAAATAAAAGGAATTCAAATAGTCTTCTAGAAAATCCATGTTTTTAAGGCTTCGGTTATGAGTTCATGTCGTAAATGTTTTGAACGTTGGTCGTCCGTTTCTATCCTTCATTAACCAATATTATTTTTTTTTTAATTTGATTGTCGGAAACCGCCCAACGTTCAAAACGTTCTCATTAATGTCATTAAGGGAGGTCCAACGTTCAGCTGCTTCTGGTGCCTATAAATAGAGAGGCTTAATCAGAAGTTCAATACACCAAGCTCGCGGACAACTTCGGAGCTCTTCTCTTTCTCTCTGAATTCTTCTAGGTTTAGTTTTCACTGTTATGCTTCCTACTTATCGCAGAAGAGTCCGTTCAATCCTGGGGAATGTCGTCTTGTGGCGAAATAACTCTCAAGAACAGTGTCCTTGTGCACGGCTCGAATTATTTTTACTCTGACGAATTTTTAATTTGTAGCATACAATGGGTTGGTTCATACACACACACAATATGTAATGATTAATATATGTAATGATAAATGTAAAAACTTTTTAAAACTATTGTATAAGAGGGAATAAGAAATGTTAATTGTTATTTGAACTTACCATATTGCTATTAAAAATTATAAGACTATATTGATAGAATAAATTGATAGTTAAAAAAAATTTTTTTGGTAATCACTAATCACATAGATGATATTCATGAATCCCTTTTCTGTGCTCATCCTGGACCATCCAAATTTAATTATATTTTTTATTATATTTTTATTTTATTAGATGTAGAATTTAAAAATAGATATAATTTTACAATTGTAACTTTTAAAAAAAATACTATTATTATATAAAAAAATAAAAATAAAAAAATATAAACCTAAACCGTCCAAATCAGTCCAGGGGTGATGAACACCGAAGAGGGATTCGATATTCATCCCATGAAAGATGAATCCACCCTCAAGAATCTCTAACATAGATTTGATATTGGACCCGGAAGCAACTATCGCTCTCTTCCTTGGCTAGAGATATGTACCTGCTGGATCTTAGCTTGGGTTACCCATCTTGTGAGTTCATCTTTATGAGCATCTACCAGTTGTTCTCATTAATTGAAAATGTCACCACGTGGTTGTTTAGAAGAAAAGATTAGTGAAATGAAGGCAGGAAGAGAGAGTTGACCAATAAATGTTATGACAACCAATTTCTATCTACTTTTATACATACGCACGAAATAAGCCCTCCTAGTACATTAGAAGCATGTCTCTTTCATTCCTAAGTGTGGCATAGAGAGATGGGTACCCGAAAAAATTGTTTCAGATGCATAGGTAGGATTTCAATGCCGTTGATTTGGCTTACCATATGAATTGCTTTATGTCAAGGCCATTACATGTCAAGATAATTAAACCTGCAGCAAATAATAGAGGAAAATGTATTGAAATGGCCAAAGCATTATTCTAAACAAAATATTTTTTTAGGTAAATACGGTTGAATGACAGATAAGGTTGGAAGCCTTTGCCATTATGTTGCAATCATGGACATAAAACACCCCATTTTTGTCATACTCACCTTTTGGCAGGAAAGCTCAACACTGTTAAAAAAAAAATGTTATTCCAATCATTTGAGAGAAGCTCATGGCACATGCTCCTATTTCATAGTTTTGTCAAAGTTACTTAACCGGCATAAGCAAGAGAAAGGAAGAGTTGAAAATCTACAAAATCTTTAGCATTGATGGACCAACAATTACAAAGTACTTAATCATATTCATTGAACAATTAATCTAACACTGGATAACTTGCTATTTTATATTATTGAAGCCTTCAAAAGTAAATGGCATATTTGTTACCTTAGAGGCGAAAAAAATTGGCATTTCCAACATTGATGACTATAACAGTTGCCAACTCAGATGCCACACGCCTGTTTGTATATATTTGTATTAGAAATTAACAAATATAAACAGCAACGGAGGAAAAAGAAATAAAAATAGGTAAGATAAATGTAATCTGTTGCCAATGAAAGTATATCCTAATATGTCTCAACAAAAACATAGAAGATCGATGGATCAATACCCCTAATTGTAAACACAGATACAGGAAAAGTTCTGTTCAAGGACTATTGAATTTCCTTCTAGTTTTTGCAAGTCCTTCAATTATTCTCTTTTTAATAAAAAAACTGAAAGAAGAAAAAAAAAACCTGAAAGGTAAAACCATCCCAAATGTGAATTACACAGGGACACAGCATGATATCATATCAGCAAAATTAAATAAGTAAATTCGTTCTCTCCCACCGATGGCTTCAATTTCACTGTTTGGTCTTGCATTCCAAATCAAGTGAACCAAAAGACTATCATCTCTCTACCAAGTTTCCAACCAAAACTACACCTCTTTACTGTTATGACCCCGAAATCAAATTCTCATCGACAAATTGGCAAAATCAGTGATATAATATCCTTCTGAATTTTGCAACACATTAGACCCCTACTATACTTACCCTTCAATACCTTACCCGTAACTCTTCAATCCTCAGGGCTGAATCCTTCTTATTTAACCTCATTGACTGTTTCGATAAGATCAAATACAACACAACACACAAATTAGGTGTAGTTTGTGTGTCCTCAGGGCTGAATCCTTCTTATTTAACCTCATAACTCTGAAATTGCCCTGCGCTGCTTGAGATGCTGGGGCTTTGTGACAGTGAGCAGCCCTTCAATTCTCTGCATTTCTTGTTCCTAGGAGTCACGCAATGAGGTCCGATCCTAAAGAAACTCTAACGGACGGCCCAGATTACGTCAAATGAAGGCTTGCTTTGTGTTTTATTTTTTTAATGAAGTCTTCAATTTTTTATTTAATTATACTATCAAGTTAAACATTAATTATTGGCCCAAATGGAAAGAATTTTCCCAATATGATTTTCTTCTTTCATGCTAAAAGGATATTGAATCTCTTGTAACTCAATTCAATTTTTAAAGATCTACTGGATATTAATGTGTTTAATTTAATTTTTCTTTTATGAAAAAGTAATTTACAATCATTTACAATGTTAATACATAATATTTAGACATGTTATTTTAGTTGTATATTTGACTTATGTGTAGTATGGTCATTTACAAATTTTATATTTTATATTGATATTGATGATATGATAATGAAGGTGTTCCATAGGATAAATTTGTATGAAACTGATATGCATTTCTCCTGAACTTTTGAAACCCATTTGCTGCACAGTAAGGGAATAATATATATAGAGAAAGACCTCCATGACATGTTTGACGGAGTAATTACTAATTAGCTAAAATTTTAATTTCAAGGTTCCTCCCCATAGAATTATAAAGAAGTTGGGATTTCAAGAATATAGAGTACTATACTGAAATATATTAAAAATATTATGATAAAATAATAGAAGAAACAAAGTTACTTATCCACGATCAATCGGCCAAATACTGGCAGCTAAAATTCATTACTTCAACAGCAACATCATTTTATAAAAACATGAATAGAATGTGCTATATTTGTGTGAATACCATAGGATTAGAAAAGGCATGCTTCATTAACAAAGAGGAAAGTATCTAAAAAATCAAGCTAAAACGAAAAAAGTGAAAAATGAAACTCACCAAGGCTCCCGCGGAGTCTTGCCAATATTTTTGTGAGCTATAGTGAAACCAACTCAGAGTTAACAAGTTGATAGATTTATATTCAACTAAACCAATTTCAATATTTAAGATTGGAATGCTCTTAATGTCTCATGATTAATTTCCAACCATTGGCCTTTACCATACACTCCCTCCACAAGTCACTGTCCATCAAACTTACAGACTGCCAACCTACTTCACCAAATATGCAAATGCCTTGAACTGAAAAACGTAAAAAATTTACAGAACTGAACTTCCAGTAGTAGAAGAAAAGAGAAAAAATGGTATAAAACCGATATGCATCCTCCTAAGGTTTGAAACTTCTATATTCCATAGGAAACTAAACATCTCCATGATCAGTTTGACACAGTAATTAAATCAATTTGGTTATCATCTTCCCTGTGCAATATCTTTTATATCATTGTAAACATCATTTAATAAACTTGTTTCCTTTTCTTTTAACCTTTAAACTAAGGGCCTGAGAGTTATTTTTATTCTCAAAATTGTTTTTAATTTCATTTTCTATTCAATTCATTTGCATTCTGTATCAAATAAATGGATTATGCCATAGAGCAAGTTGCCATTTCAAGAAAATCGAGAGCAGTCACCCAAAAAAAGAAAAGCTATACTGAAATATGTTCAAAATATTATGAAAAAAAAATAGAAGAAACAAAGTGATTTACTTCAAAGTTTTAAACTAAGTTTCTCAACAGTATTTTCTGATAAGATGAATAAAATGTATATTTGTGTGAATACCATAGAATTGGAAAAGGTATGATTCATCAACAAAGAGGAAAATATCTAAGAAATCAAGCAAAAAGGACTTAACATATGGTTCGAAAACATTAATAACATGAAACTAACTCACCTTCAAATGGGTTAAAAAACAACAGAAAGCAATATCTCACAAATTGAAATCAAATTGAACTACCATATCACAGACAAATCCTTGAGAGGACAAGTTGATGCAGAGGAGTTGAATAATTGAAGACTAAGAGAGTTCACAATCATACCCCAAAAGAAAATCTTTAGGCCAAAACTTCAGGTGAACATCCCATTTGACTTTGATATATGTTCAATAGCACAGGGACATTTTCTTGAAATCTAACAACAAATTTTTCCAGAAACATTTTCTCACTTAATCATACCATGGAAGATAAGGGCATATCATTATCAATCAAACCCTTCATTTTCAAAATCTCAAATACTGAGAATCTAGGAATAATCCTCTGCTTCAAGCTATAACTAAGAAACCCATTTCATCCTCGAGAAACTTCATTGTGCTTGTGATTTTTTCCTCTGACAGCAACATACAATATGGAAACTTCCTGAACGCTGAAAGAGTCACATCCCTGGACCAGCCGCACCTCTCATAGATGTCCAGCTTTGATTCCCAATTTGATTTCTTTATCAAAAATAACACATAAATAGAACGGATGAACGCAGTCCTAAAACTCCTATTTCCTTAACAAACTTCACATGTTCAAAAAACCTTGCATGATTCATAAATGATACAAATGTAAAACTATGTAGCAGAAGGCTCACCGAAGATTGAGGTACTCCATGCTCCTTCAAAACCTTAAAGTTTTGCACCAAATCCTTCACATTAAAGTGCAGAAAACCCCTCCCCTGCATTTTTTCATTATTATATGTATTTCATTATCGTCATCAAGCACACTCATAAGGGGCTCATAAACGGGGATTATTCGCTCCTTTAAGCTCCAGACTAGCAGTCAATGGGTGGAAATGAGAAGTTGTGGGAGTTCAGACCTTGAATACCCAATAGACTCTAAAAACCTTAGCTTGGGCAAAAGGGTCTTCTCAGGACTTGCCCCAAGCACACAGGGAGGATTTTTCACAATTTTGGATAGATGAGTATCCGAGAATCCATAGCTCCTGAAGAGATTAATTACCTTATCTGGGTCTTTCAATTTACACCTTTTGGACACGTAAATAGCTGCTTTGGGGGACAAGCCACATGAGTTGATGAGATAAGAAACTTTGAACAACTCGTTTGCCTCCTGCTTTTGCTTTGGTTGAGGTGATTCAGATAATTTCACGGCCGAAGAAAACGAATTGAAAATGTGGGAAGCATTGCAATGGAGAAAACCCAGATGGTTCCTCCTCTTGCATGGTTGTGAGACACATAATCTTGCAATCAGAAAATTAAGGATGAATGATTGCGAGAAACTCACCCAGTTTGTGTCCGGAGCTTCAACTATCGGCGCACGCAGCAGAATCACGAAGCCTCTGCGTTCAGATTCTGCACTCTCTGGGAGTTGAAGGTGCTTCGCTACTCCGAATTAACTGACACAAAGTTTGAATGAGGTCATTAGTAATTAGTACTACTAATGATCATAAATAACAGTTGCCGGCAACGAGATCCAGGGCATGATTGTGTTTTTTTGTTTTTATTTAGTTTTGTTCTCTATTTTTATATTTTCAAAATAATTTTGTAAAAATATTTTTTAAAATAAATTTTAAAAATAAAAACACCTAGTTGAAACAATGTTTTGAAAACAATTTTTAAAAATAGAAAAACACAAAAACACATTTGAGAAAATTCGAGAAAATTGTTTTGAGAAACTATTTTGAATAAAAAAATCAAAAAATTTGTTTGATTAACTTGTTTTATGAAAAATTCTTATAACAATTGGCACATTTATAATTTAATATGTATATGGCATTACTAAACTAATTTAATAATAAAATTTTAATAGAATAAACTATAAATAAACATATTTTATTAATATAAATTATATAAGCAAAATTTATGTGATTTAAATAATATTTATGTAATTAGTTTTAATTTAGAATAAATGAGAATTTTAGGATAATTTTTTTAAATGAAGCTTTAAATTTGATTATTTTTAGCTTCCAAATTATTCAAATGATTTAATTCTTCTTATTTTATTTTATTTGTGATTATGAGTCATTTATGATTTAATTATGATTAAAGAGATAATTAAGAATTGATTAGTAAAATTGTCAAAGAATTTTAGAATTTTTTTTTATTTTATTTCACTTATTTTTATTTTGATTTATAATTTTTATTTAAATTAAATTTAAATTTTATACTGTAATTAATTTAATTTTCTTGAATTGAAATATAATTTGATAGATATTACATTATATTTGATTGGGAACATATTTTATCTAATATAATATTTTCTTGTAGATCAAGATCCATGAAGATTGAAATTTTGAAGGAATATTTTGATCATTATAATAAAAAAACTTTATAAAAATTTTATTTTTCTAACTTTTTCATTTTTTTCATCCTAATTTATTCATTTGTATCTATCTTTATTTCTTTTAGTCAACCTTAACTAGAACTGTCAATTCGAGCCGGCTCAGCCCATTTGGGCCGGCCCGCCACGGGC
The DNA here is from genome assembly GCA_026686845.1 of Adenanthera pavonina. Taxonomy (NCBI): domain Eukaryota; kingdom Viridiplantae; phylum Streptophyta; class Magnoliopsida; order Fabales; family Fabaceae; genus Adenanthera; species Adenanthera pavonina. Next base: position 3,665,162 of record JAIVEN010000014.1, read on the forward strand.
CGGGCCCAATTCGGGCTGGGCCAAAAAGCCCGAATTGAAAAACGGGCTTGGTTTTCCAAGCCCGAGCCCGCGGGGACGGCCTACGGGCTGGGCCGCGGGCTTTTTTTAAATTTTTAATATTTTTTTATGTTTTTTTAATAAATTTTTTATACAATTATTTAAATTAATACAACTAATTATCATCATAATTTAAATTAATATAACTAATTATCATCATAATTCATTAAAAATTAACATAATATTTAAATTTTATAATTTATATATCACTAATTGATAAAATAATATATATTTTTTAATATTTTAAACTAAAAAAAAAAAAAAGTCTCGGGCTTTCGGGCCGGCCCACCACGGGCCGAGCTCAAAAAACCCGGATTATATATTTACTCCCAAAATTGAGACCCGAGCCCGCTCATTTTTCGGGCTTTTCGAGCCGGCCCGTCAGGTTTGACCCATTTTGACGGCTCTAACCTTAACTTCCTTCCTTCAATTTCCTTCTACCAACCGCGCCCTCAAACTTTATTCAGATAGAAGGGCTTACCTTGCAGAGGGATCTTGGGACAAAGGCAAAAGACGAAATCGTCCTTCCAATTGAGACTTGTATACTTTAAATATTTTTATGATTTTATCCAATTAAATTAAAGACACGTGAATTTCTTATGCATTGTTACTAACTCTTGCTATTAATATTTTTAAATTATTTTTAAATTTAAAATTCATTTATTCTAATTTAATTGGATAAAAATATCTTAAACTTAAGACCAAAAAAAAAAACAAAAAGAAAAACCTAAGTTTTCTTCTCCTTTTTATGTTATGCATTAAACAATTTTTAAGAGAATTTGATTATTTGGAACAAAATTGGAATTTTAAACCGAAAATATAGCATCCCATATGAAAGAAGTTCAATTATTTAGTATTATTTGCAATTATGAAGATTAATGCAATTTTTTTCAACATGAAAATCTATAATGATTCCAAAACTTTTTTTTAACAAATAATGATTTTGAAACTCAGTAATTCAACTTGTAAGTAGGAACCTTTTATATTTGAATTTAATTATTATTTTTTCTTCCTAACATGTTTAAAAGTATTAAAAGAATATATTGACTAAATTATATTAAATTGATCAGAATATTACTTTTTTCAATATATCAATATATATAATCAACAACTCAAAAAAAAAAAAATATATATATATATATATATATATAATCAACCATGCGAGGACAATTTGATGCAGAACAGTTGAATAATTGAAGTCTAAATGCCCGTTTAGTTTGTCTTTTTGTAAAAGTACTTTTAAAATAACCACAGTTTACAAAAATGAAATTTGGATAAAAGTAAAGAAGTTTATTGAAAAGCTATTTTGATGAAAAAAGAGAAAATGATGGTTAGAAAGTACAGTTTAATTTGTAAAAATGTAAATCAAACAAGCCCTAAGGAGTTTACAATTGTACCCTCAAAGAAAATTCTTAGGGTATAACTTCAGGTAAAGTTCCTAACTGACCTTGATAGAGGTTCAATAGCTCTGGAACACTTTCCTGGAATCCGACCACGAATTTTTTTCATAGAGTTTTTCTCACTTAATGCTATAATGTGAGATAAGCGCATATCATTATTCATCAAACCGATCATTTTCAAAAGCTTGAACACTGAGCATCTAGGAATAATCCTCTGCTTCAAGCTATAACCAATAAATGTTGGGAATTTAGCTTCATCTTTCATTGACAACCCCATACCATCCACAAGAAACTTTATCCAACTTGTGATTTTCTCTTCATTGACAGTGACATATAAGATGGAACTTGTTATTTTATTATAGAATCTAATAACAAACACTCAACAATCTAGCATTTATTAAAGTACAAAACTTGAATCCAATTTCAATATATTTAGTTTCAAATTCTCCAATAAAATCATTACTCGCACATTGTTTGTACTACTCAACCACATAATTGACTACTTCAAGAGTTACTCCATATTTCTTTTTCCTAATAAATTTCCACATGTTATGAACCTCATGAAAAAATATATACTTTACCTAACTGTTGTTTTTTATTTAAGACGCACAAGAGAGGCAGGAGTTTGTTGTACATGTATATGACAAAAACTCAAACATAATGCGAATAATAAAGTGTTAACGAGTCGATAGATTTATAGGTCAATTTCAATCTTCATCATTGTGGTGAGCTTAATCTATTAATCTCTTGTATTCCATTTCCAACCCCTGACTCTTTCCATACAATCCCTCCACAACCACAAGTGACTGTACAACAAGCTTATATCTTCCTAACCTAGTTCAGCAAACATGCAAAACTTCAATTAAAAAAAAGCATAAAAATTTCAAGCACTTAACTCACTATGGTTGTAAAACAAAATACCAAAAAAGAAAACTGAAGGAAAAGTATGAAATTGATATGCATTCATCCAAAACTTGAGGTTTATTTGGTATACAGAATGAAAATGAATGGAATAGAAAGACGACATGAAAAAAATGATCTTGTGAATGTAAAATAACAGTCATGGCCTTAATTTAAAAAACAAAAACAGATGGGCTAGAAACTTGAATAAAAATTGCAAAGGCATAATAGACATTGCAAAGAGAGGAAGGAAAGGGATTACCAAATAGGCATTACACTTGTATCTTTCAAGGCAGACAAAACAACTACATGACAAGTTGGACATAGTGATTAGTTTAAATTTCAATTTCAAACTGTTATGCCATAGAGTCATACACAAGTTTGGCATTTCAAGAATATGCGGAGAAATCAAAGGGAAAAAAATTACTATACTGAAATTATATTAAAAGTGATTTCTTCACAATCACTCAGCAAATTACTGTCAATAAAACTCATTACTTCAGTCACATCCAATGTTTTCTGCTTATGTGATTTACTTCGAAGTTTTAAACTAAGTTTATCAGCAGTATTTTTCTGAAAACATGAATATGATCTATACTCGTGAATAATATAGAATTGGAAATACTAAGATTCATTAACAAAGAGGAATTATGTACAAAAGCTAAAAGAAGTTATATATGGTTCACAAACATCAATATCGTGAAATTAATCCTCCAAATGGGCTAAAACACAAAGTAATATCTCACAAATTAAACTTCCACTAGATAAAGACAAATCCATGAGAGGACAATTTGATACAGAGAAGTTTCATAATTGAAGTCTAAAAGAGTTTACAATCACATCCTCAAAGAAAATTCTTGGGGCAGAACTTTAGGGAAAGATCCTACCTGACCTTGATAGATGTTCAACAGTTTCGGAACACTTTCTTGGAATCTGACCACGAATTTTTCCAGAAACTTCTTCTCACTTACCGAGACAATGGTTGATAAGGCCATATCTTTATTGATCAAACCCTTCATTTTCAAAATGTTATACACTGAGCATCGAGGAATAATCCTCTGCTTCAAGCTATAACCAAGAAATGCTGGGTGGTTAGCTATATCTTTCGGTGACAAACCCATTTCATCCACAAGAAACTTCATTGAGCTTGTGATTTTCTTCTCTGACAGTCTCATGCAATATGGAAACTTCCTGAATGCTGAAAGAGTAACATCCCTGGACCAGCCGCACCTCTCATAGACTTCCAGCTTCGATTCCCAAGTTGATTTGTTTATAATTAATAACGAAACAAGACTTTGGATGAACGTAGGCTTAGAAGGTTGAATTCCTATGTCCTTAGCAAACTTCACACGTTCAACAAACTTTGCATGATCGATAAATGCTACATCAGTAAAATTATTTAGCAGCATATTGACAGAAGATTGAGGCACTCCATGCTCTCTCAGAACCTTTATGTTTGGGACGACACTTATCACACCCCAGTGGAGAAAATCCCATCCTCTGCGTTTTCTAGTTATATGCAGCTCCTGATCGTCATCAACCACGTTTTTAAGGACCTCATAACCGGGGATTATACGCTCCTTTAAGCTCCGCGTTAGAATTCTACTGTTATTAATGAGGAGTTCTGGGAGTTCAGACCTTGAAAACCCTATAGACTCAAAAAACTTTAGCTTGGGCAAAATGGTCTTCTCAGGATTTGTCAAAAGCACTCGTGGATAACTTTTGACAATTTTGGATATATGAGTATCTGAGAATCCATAGCTCCTGAAAACATTGAGGACCGAATCGGGTTTATCTGGGCATTTCAATTTAACCGTTTTGGACGCTTCGATAGCTACTTTGGAGGACATTCCTAATGACTTCACGAGATAAGAAATCGTAAATGATTCAATTCCTTCTTGTTTCCGCGTCGGTTTATTAGATTCCGACAATTTCACGGCGGAAGAAAAGGAATTGAAAATTTGAGAAGCATTGCGATGAAGAAAACCTAGTTGGTTCCGCCTCTTGAATGTTTGCAAAGCAGATGAACTCGCAAAGAAAAATGTAAGCATGAGTGATAATGACAAACTCACATATTCGCGTAGTCAGCTCCAGAGACAGGCGCGCATCGTAGAATCACTCTGGTTCTGATTCACTGTTTGTTTGAAGCTCTTCGCATTCGCACAGGCCAGTATAGAATTAGTGAATTACACGTTAAAAAAAAACGTTCGTTTCTGAATTTTAGTGCAAAAAAAAATACGGGAAAAAATCGAAAAAAATATAAAAATATGAATACATGTGATGTGAGATAGGTTGTTAAAATTAAAATTAAAACATATAAAAAATTTTATAAATTTAATAATCGTTTGAATTCATTTATATATAATTTTTATTTGGTCCAAATTTAATTAATATATACTTAATGTCTCTAATATTTCAAAAATGTCCCTAAACTTGTATGGTTTCATTGATATGCTAAACACGATTTCACTCACGTTAGTTAATATGAGTTTTACTGTTCAAAACTTGTTAATAGTACAATTTACTATGAATTTTATGTATTATATTGATATATTGATTTGATTAATAAAAGGCCATAAATATGAAAATTTTTTGTAATATAATCATATGTTAAAAGGGACACCCCTCTGTTTTTATTTTCCAAAAAAGAATAACTTTATTCTACTCAACATGACCTTAGAGAAAAAACAAAAAAATGAGAGTCCTTGGTTCAATGAAGCCCCCCACCCCCCCGGGCAGATAAAACAGAAAATGAGAGTCCTTCGTCTCACACACGTGTTCTCTCATCTTCTTTTTCTAACTTTATTCGTTAAAATACTTTAAAGATATATATTTTGATATAAGTGTCATTTATTTTTTAAAAATATTATACATAAAATAATACCTGAAAATTAGGAGGGACTATATTTCAATTCCAAGGTCCGAAATTAATAAGCTCTGCCAAAACTTATACCTTATTCCACAAGATGGCTTTTCCATTTTTTTGGGCAATGTATACCTTGATTTTAAAATTATATATTTACAAAAATTCACAGAAAAATGTTTATTTCAGAATAGAGTTGCTGATATTTGTGTATGAAATATATGTTTTATCAACGCAAATATTATAGTTCAAACATTAAAAAAAACTAAAATATTGATTTGATTTAACTACTTTTCTATGAAAAATATGTGAACATTCACATATAGGATGATTGATGCTTATAGACCTATATTAGGACAAGTCCAGCAAGATGCATTGGGAAAAACATCATGTTAGCTATTGCATTTCAGACTATCACGTTTTGCAACTTTTGCACACGAGAATTTTTAATCCATCGGCACTAATAAGCTGGAGTTAAAAATAAGATAAACAAAGCAATTTATTCTGTCACAAAAAACTTTGGATTTGCACCACTCAAAACTCTAAAAAAAAAAATTGGGAAGATAAATTAAAATCAATAGATGAAGGCACGCTTGTACTAGAAAAGGGTGGAACGACATTATGGACCTACCGAAATCAACCAAGTTCCTGGAAAAGGTATTGATACTACTAAAATTCTCTGCTGAAGAAGCAGAGTCTTAAGGGCCACATCAATTACTGCAGGCTCTGTTTTCTCCTTCAGAAGAACAAGTCCAGAAAATATAAAATTGTCTAAAAAACCATTTCACAGTTTGAAATTAACTTCAGCTGGTTAATACGATATCAGATTTTCTCAGTTCTTGTTTCCTCTCCCTCAGAAGCAACATAATGACCTTCAACCTCGAACATTTGTATGCATTACTAATTTTTTCAGATTGTTAACAGCAGTGAAAACAACCAGTCCGGAACAAAGATGCTAGTAAAAGTCATTAACATATGATTTACTTAACAGCAAGACTCATTCAAGAAATATAATCAAAAGAAACTTGATTTATAACCTTCAGCTGAGTTATTGAACAGAAAGCAATATCCAACTAATTAAAAGTTAAAATTGGCCTACTGATAAGTGAGAATCGTAAATCCATTTGAGTATGATTACGAAGCTAAAATCCATTCATTGATGACAACTTACTGCATATTTTGATGCATTCAACATATATTCCTTCTTCACATATGAATGAAATCAATACCGGTGCCCCCTGAACCCACAATCAGCAATGGTCAGTTAAAGGTCTCACTTCACCTCTATCTCTATAGATTTTCAGTAGTTGAGGAACACTTTCCTGATATTTGATCACAAAACTTTCCAGAAACTTTTTCTCACTCATATTAGCAATGGTAGATATGGACACATTACCCTTGAATAAACCCCTTCATTTTCAAAATTTTGATAAATGACCATCCAGGAATAATCCTCTGCTTCAAGCTATAGCTGAGAAATGTTGGGTACCCAGCTATATTTTCCAACCGCAAACCCATTTCTTCCGCAGGAAACTTCAATGAAACAGTGATTTTCTTCTCTGACATAATCATGCAATTTGGAAACTTACTGAATGCCCAAAGAGTGACATCCTTGGACCAGCTGCACCTCTCGAATATATCCAGTTTCAATTCCCAGGTTGATCTCTTCGTATTTGCTAAAACCAAAAGTGCATGAATGAACACAACCTTGAAAGGTTCAATTTCTTTTTCCTTCATAAACCTGACATATTCAACAAACATTGAATGATTTATAAATGCTTCATTTGCAGATTTAGATAACAGAGAAAAGACAAAAGATTGAGGCACTCCTTCATCTCTCAAAACCTTCATGTTTGTAACTATACTGGTTACATCATAGAAGCCAATATTCCACCATGAGCATTTTAAACTCATCCTTACTTGCCAATCATCACCAAGTACCCTCTTAAGGGCCTCATAATGGGGGATTATACGTTTCTGAAAGCTCCAGGTTAGGAATATCGAGTTATATGCGAAGAGTTCTGGGATTTCAGAAGCTGAAAACTCTATAGACTGGATAAACCTTAGCCTGGGCAAAAAGGTTTTTTCAATAATTATATTAGGTTTATTTCATTTTACTCAAAACAATTATAATATACAATGTTACACACTCACGCACTTAAAATGACATTACACCATAAGTGAAATTTAATCCCATAATTCCTCTTCACTTAGGGGTAATGGTGCTATTATATCCTTAGATTTAGTTGAACACCTTAGTGTTACATAAGTATATTAATGCCCTAAAAAAAATTCAAAAATATCTATTTAAAGAAGGTATAGTAAAAGAGTACGACTTTTGTTTATTAAAAAAAGGATGAATTTTCAATTTTCAACTCCAGTATAATGGGTGGCCTCAAAAAAATTGCGGTATAGTGAATAAGCTATTTATTTAATGTGATAAAACCAAGTACTAAATGCCACACATTTTTTTCTTTCAATATTAAGCACTACATTTGCAGCAAAAAAAAAAATATATTAAGCACTACATTCTTTACTTGTATCTAAAATAGATTCATTTTGTTAAATTTATATATGAATTGACATATTTTTCCAATTCTCATAATTTTTATTCTTGGTCCATTTTTTAATTGCTCAACTCCATTTAAGTGCTGGTTTGGCCCCAAAAAAAATTCTATTTAGGTGCTTGGGTTCCAATTTTATCCGCTGTCCCAATGGGACATTTAAGTGCTACAGTTGATTACTTTTTAAGTACACATTTCTTCCAATAATATTTCCATTTTCTTTTTCTCTTTCTTTTTCGTACGAAAATGTAACTCTTCGGTTCTCATTTTTTTTTCTTCGTTTACATTCCGTATAATAAAAAACAAAAAAGACGAAACAAAACTCACAAAAATACTTTGTGTGAATTTGTAATTTTAAAAATGGCATATTTCACGTCAAATTATTCAATTAGCCCTATGAAGGAAAGAAAAAAGAAACATACACATTTTAATCAATAATACGGGTTAATTCATTTCTATCACAACTAACAAACAAAGAAAAAATAAATTTATTCCCTTGGTCGAACATTTAGTGCTATCTATTTAATTGAAAAACGAAAAATTTCTCAACTTTGTGACATTATTTTCTTAGGGTGAACTGTGAGGCAATAATGCTTAAGGCCCAAGGAAGGAAAACACAAACAAAAACAAGTTGTTTACACAGAAACAGAATTTCCCTTGTCAAATATTATAATTACACTGTCATCTCTTATCCAAAATCTTGCCCGCTGCCTTGATTCAAATATAATTAGGAGAAGAACTTGATCTACCGAATGTGCAGGCCACCATATGTGTAGCTGTAAGCTATTAGATCAAGCTAAGCTTCACACAAAAAAGACAGCACAACTAATAAGAAAAGATCCAAATCCAACTTAACAGCATTATGAAACAAGTAGCCCTCATGAATAACTTTAGGTAACTTCTCTCTCAAACATGGATCTATTACAATTTTTTTTTTCAGATACTTAATAGCCCTGAAAACTAGGTAACTTATGATCATATGGCATATTTGATTATTATTATTATTATGAAGATTTGATCTAGAATTATGATAAGAAAATTTATTGATAAACTTCACATGGGTTATTAAGAAGAAACCACGTCACTGAGGGAGAAAAAAGATAGGGGTATTTCCATCCTGGCCAACTAAAAACCAGGTCCTCTAAATAATTTGAGGTTTTAGGATCCTTCAGTGTAGTTGGTCAAAAAGGTCCTTCAATGTAGATTTTGCCATCTTCTGGTCCTTGGGTATAATTTTCCATAAAAATTATTAGAGCAATTCTAGCAAGATACATAGGGACAAGCATCATGTTAGCTAGTGCAGTTATAACAGCACCATTAAATTTCTCCTCACCTACTGAAAATAGGAAAGAGTGATCAACTTTCTTCGATCCATCAAGTTTTGCGCAGGAGAAATTTTAATCCATCGGAACTAACAAGCTGGGGTGAAAAAATAAGACAGACAAAGCACTTTATTCTGTCACAAAAGTTTCAGAGTTGTACCACTCTAAGTTCTTTAAAAAAAAGGGTAGGTACATTAAAAGCAACAGATGAAGGATCCAAATTATGGACCTACCCAAATCAACCAGGTTCCCGGCAAAGATAGTAATACTAATATAAATCTCCACTTTTGACTCCTTTTTCTTCTTCAGAAGAACTTGTATATAAAACTCAAAATTGTCCAAAAGCAATTGTAAAGATTGAACTCAACTTAGGCAGGTTAATAAGATATCTTCTCAGTTTTTATTTCCTTTTCCTCAGTAACAACATGACAACCTTCAGCACCAAACATACAAATATATTACTATTTTTTGGATAATTAACAGCACCAAAAACAACCGGGTCTTCAGAACAAAGATGCTAGTAAAAGGTGTAACCACATTACATATTTAACGAGAAGACTTGTTCTAAAAATATGATAAAAAGAAACCAGAATTTTTTTTCCACAAAAAAAGAAAAAAAGATCTACAACCTTCAGATGAGTTAGTAAACAGAAAGAAATATCCGACAAATTAAAAGTTCAAGTTGGACTGCAAAAACATTTAAAGAAATCAATTAGAGTAAAACTTGAAGCAGAACAGCTTTCTAATTATAATAAACCAGGAAACCAAAAATTGAGCATAATATCCTCCAGGAAATTCCCTAGGCCTGAAATTCAGGTAAAGGTCTCAGTTCTCCTCTGTGGATTTCCGGTAGCTGAGGAACACTTTCCTGAAATTTAATCACAAAATTTTCCAGAAACTTCTTCTCACTCATAATAACAATGGCAGGTATGGACACATTCTTCTTGATTAAGCCCTTCATTTTCAAAATTTTAATTACTGAACATCTAGGAATGATCCTTTTCTCCAAGCTATAGGCAAGAAGTACTGGGCATCCAGCTATATCTTTCAATGGTAAACCCATTTCATCCACAAGAAACTTCATTATACTTGTGATTTTTTTCTCTGAGATAAGCATGCAAGCTGGAAACTTACTAAACGCTAAAAAAGTGACCTCCCTGGACCAGCTGCACCTCTCGAAGATATCCAGTTTCAACTCCCAGGTTGATTTCTTCATCCTTGCTAAAACCACAAGTGCTTGAATGAATGCAAGCCGGAAAGGTTCGATTCCTGCTTCTTTGATAAGCTTGACACATTCAACAAACATTGAATGATTCATAAATGCTACATTTGCAGATTTAGATAACAAAGAAAAGACAGAAGATTGGGGTACTCCTTCATCTCTCAACACCTTCATGTTTGGAACTATACTGTTTACATCATAGAAGCCAATATACCACCATGAGCATTTTAAACTTATCCTTACTTTCCAATCATCACCAAGTACCCTCTTAAGGGCCTCATAATGGGGGATTATACGTTTCTCAAAGCTCCAGGTTAGGAATATGGAGTTATATGCGAAGAGTTCTGGGATTTCAGAAGCTGAAAACCCTATAGACTGGATAAATCTTAGCCTGGGCAAAAAGGTTTTCTCAGGGTTTGCCAAAAGCACTCTTGGATACCATTTCACAATTTTGTATACATGTGTATTTGAGAATCCGTAGCTTCTGAAAAGATTAAGTACCGAGTCGGGTTGATCAGTGTCTTTTAGTTCAACCTTTTTAGATGCTTCACCAGCAACTTTTGCGGACATGCCACATGAGTTCATGAGGTAAGAAACCGTAAACGATGGATTTCCTTCTCCATTCTGTTCTGGTTGATTTGGTCGTGATAATTTCACAACCGAAGAAAACGAATAGGGAATGTGGGAAGCATTGTGACGGAAAAACCCTAATTGGGTTCTCGTCCAGCACGCTCGGGATGAAGATAATTTAGCAATCAGAAAAGTTAGCATGAACGATGATGATGATGATGAGAAACTCACCAGATATGAATCGTCCGCTCCAATTAAGTCCGCATGTAGTACGATTCCTCAAATTCTGCTTTTGTAGTCGGAAGCTATGGGAGGATTCCCTGCTCTGACGAGTAGAATCAGCAAAGAACAGAAAATCTGCACGTATTCAAGCCCACTTCCGAAATAAACGACAAACGAAGAATGATATACCACCCGGACAAGAGCCAGAACCCCTACTTCTTTACGTTCAGGCCCTCGCCAATCATGTTCTTAACAAGCAAAGTTTGTTAGGAAAAAATGGGCACAATTCTGAGGACATTCCTCTAGCAATACATATAGGTTCGCTTCTTCATGTGCATTCGTTGCAAGGAAATCGGCACAAGGAATTGTCTCTCTCCGCGCATAATGCACGTCCACTGCCCAGTCTTCAGAGATGAGGGATCAAATTTTTGTGATCTCTGCATTCAGAGGGTGTGATGTGTTACTCTCCCACCAAATCAGGTTCAAACCCTCAAGAGAGTCTGTATGTAAAGAGATCTTCTTCCATCTTTTCTGTTTATAGATTTGTAAACCAGAAAGAATGGCGAGAATTTCAGCCGCAGTGTTAGGAAGGAAACCAAGTTTACGCTTAAACCCTAGCAGCCAATTCCCTTCGGCATCCCTGAAAGTACTCCACAGGTTGCATGACCTTGAGTGTTGACAGAGCCATCTACATCTACACGAACAATTCCCGCATCAGGGCTCTCCAAAGTTCTTCCATATCTTCTTCAATAATGTGTAACATTTGTTTGAATTTGCAAAGAGTTGCGTCCTCCATCAGGCGATGTAAACAATTATATTTGATTTGTCTTGGTCATGGGCTGTTCCTTCAATAGCACCTTGCATCTGGTGGTCCAAATTGCCCGACAGACATAACCAACTCTGAACTGTAAATTAGTCCACGGTCCGTACCTTAGGTTAATTGTATTCTTTTGGAAAAATGACTGGCAAATACTTTTTAGAGTAAAAATTTCCAAACATATTTTGTAAATATGCGAAATCATAATGAGGTATCAGTATATTAAATTGTAAATATTATTACTATACAAAAAAATCATTTTGCCCCTCCCTCTTTCTCTCCTCCTCTTTCCTCCCTTATCCCTCCCGGATTCTCCTCCCTCCTCTTCCCTTATGGGCAGATCCGGCAAGAAGCTCGTCAAATGATTTATTTTCTCCTTCCCTCCTTTGTGATTTTTATGTTAAAATAAATTTTAAATAGATACTTTAGTATCTCATAATAATTTTATAAATTCATAGTATGTTTTTAAAATTTTTTATTTCAAGAGATATTTATATGTCATTTTTCCTATTGTTTTTGCCATCTCCCCCTGCCCCCCTCCCCTCCTTCTTCGTGGTCAAATTTAAAGAATCAATGTTCAAAATTGGTTTAATTAACGAAGCCTTTTCATATATAAGAGAAGTCTCAATCACGTATATATTTCACATTTTCACCCACTTTAGATGTAAGAACGATAGGCACCAACAAGAACAGAACTATAGAAACCTGACTTGTGTGATAGTGATGGATTATTACAGGGAAGTAATTTATTAGTGCTGAGATTTATTTTGGAAAATTAGGTTGGTTTTATGAGATGCCTAGGTGCGCTCATGAGTTTTTGTAAATTATATGTAAACTTTAAGATTTAATGTGATAAATGTACTCTATCAAGGCCTTGAATTTTATTTTATTATTAGTTTTTTTTTCTTCCGTTTTAGCACTTAAATAACTGCCACCTTATTTTCACTTTACTGTTGTATTGACTTCGCATGCTTCATATTCAAACAGCCCATCCCTAATAAAGGGAAGGAGTTAAATATATAGTAGGCCAAACTTCTTATTTATATACTCCATTAGGCCTAGACAATTAGGGAGAAAAGCAAATTTATTATGAAGATTTGATCTAGAATTATGATAAGAAAATTTGTTGATAAACTTCACATGGGTTATTAAGAAGAAACCATGTCAATTAGGGAGAAAATAGATGGGGGTATTTCCACCCTTGCCAATCAAAATCCAGGTCCTCTAAATAATTTGAGGTTTTAAGGTCCTTCACTGTAGATCTATTGAAATACCTTCTTATTTATTGGGAGATGAAAAAGATCATAACTCCCGCTGTATTTACCGTTGGGTTCATCCACTAGCGTTTCAATGGTATAAAATGTAGGTATATTTTTAATCATCACTGTCGTCCTAGTGTCTTCAACCAGTCATATTTTATTGCGATCAATGGTATTGTTGCCGCTTTAAATCATGTCACAAATACAAGTTAAGATCATCATTGATGTTATCACATTTTACCATACTTTTATCCCATAAATGTAACATTTTTATTATATTATTTCAGCTATTTTATGTATTTTATTGCATTTTCATGTTTAGTTTTGTATAGTTTGTGAAAAAATGGGTTAAATACTTAGTTTTAAGGGTAATTTATAATATTTTATGATATTTTGGTTATTCATTCTTTTCATCGGTGTATTTTCCACATTGATTAGCTAGTTAAGTATTTGATTTGATTTTTTCGGATAATCAAATTAGGATTCTCTATGTGATTTTGGGTAAAATTTTTTTGAGGAATTTACATTCCATCATTTATTTAATGTTATTAATCATCCCATGTGATTAAATTTTCATCAATATTGAACCTATTTCCATGTATTATTTACTCATTTATCACTTTCCCAAAATACCCCTAGTTATAATACCACTTGAAATTACATTTAATTTTTCTTAATAATTCTTAGATTAATAACTTAATCATCATCTGGAGCATTTAATTAGTATTAATTATATCTTATTTTTTACTTCTTATTTTGGTTTTTTTTCCTTTGTGTTCAAAAAGAGAAAGAGATGTGTTTTTTCTTTTGTTTTTAGTTTAAAAAAAAAAAGAAAATTTTTCAAAAATATCATAAAAATTTTTAACTTTTTGTTAGTTTTTGGGTGGTAGAATTTCATATTTTTGTTGATCTTTTTTTGAATATTCTAACTTGCTAAAGCATTTTGATATGTATCACGTTTTCTAAGTTAAATGCCATGTTTATTGGTCTAGGAATTCCAAATGAAAGATCACATTTAACCTTGGTAAGCATTTGAGCTTGTTGTTTATTTCTTGTGTAGTACCTTTCTATTTGGTTTTCAATCTAGAATTTGGCTCTGCTTCTAGCTTGAGACCACATTATGTTTTGTGCATTACTTTGTCATGATAGAGGCATTCTTTTCATGCATTGTAGCCATGGTCAAATAACTTACCCTTACATCATGAATACCCTTTGTTTAGCCCTTTTAAACCTTGATTATTCTTTTTCACCGCTTTAGCCATTTGTCATGCATGTTTCATTTCTTATCCTATCCTTTTATGGTAGTTGAGTTCTCTAGTTGTTAATGAAGATACATCATTTATAGAATTGATGATTGCATGCTACTTGTTTATCTTTCATGACCATTAGTTTGTTTATTCCTCATTGTCTTCTTAATGCATTCTTGTAAAAAAAGAAAAATAGTTGAGAAAGTTAAGAAAACAAAAGAAAAGAAAGAGGTGAATAAAAGTTGTGATGGAGTATAAGATGCACACAACTTGAAAAAAATGAAAAAAGAAAAAAAAGATAAAAAAAGAATGAGAAAAGCAAAAGAAAGAGTTTTATTTAGCTATTTCATTTGCATCATAGTAGTGGACTAAAGCTTAGGTAGCTTGTATCATTCCATTCCAACTCATTCTATGTTCTTAATAACTAGAGTTACTTGATTATCATGTGTTTGTTTTGTTCTTCCCATTTCTTTTCATACATGATCATTTCCTTTCTAACCTTAGCAAACCCTAATAAAAGTCCTCTTTATCATTGTGTACACTTAACCTTTTAGTAGTTAAGAGTTTAGAAGGTTGCCAGGCCTGTAGAAAAGTATCAAATAGAAAAAGTTTGAGAGTGAACACCTTATCCTAGCCACTTAAGTGAAAGTGCTTCACCTACATATATATATATATATATCCATCTCTTTCTTTCTTGTGAGGACTATTAACTTAGAAAACCTTAATTAATTATTTTGCCATGGTATTTGGATTGTATGATGCATGTCAATTTGTTTTGCATTGGTGGGTATGATGACATTGTTTAGCTTTAGTATGTTTATTCAACTAATCCTCTCATTGTCCTTTCTTTTTCTTTGGTTTTCATAAGTTTTTCCAGGGATTTTTCATAGATTGTGTCCAGAGTGCAAAATCTAAGTATAGGGAAATTGATATGATCACATTTTATTATATTTTTATCAACTAAATCTAGTATTTTTATTACATTTATACAACTATTTTGAAGGTTTTAATGTATTTTCATATTTTAGTTGGTTTTGCGTAATTTGTGGAAAAATGTGTTAAATCCTTAGTTTTATGTATATTTTGTGATATTTTGTTATATTTCATAAATTTGGTTGTTAATTTTTTCTATCAATGCATTTTCCACATTGATTAATTAGTTAAGTCTTGATTTGGCTTTTAGCGGGTGATTAATTATTGTTTTCTATGTGATTTTGGGTGAGATTTTTCTTGGAAATTTCCATTCCATCATCCATTTAATTTCATTACTATCTCATATGATTAAATTTTCATTCATGTTGAACTCATTTTCACGTACTATTAACTCATTTTTCACTTTCCCAAAATACTTCTAGTTATAGTCCTACTTAAAATTATATTTAATTTTTCTTAATGATTCTTGAATTAATCACATAATCATCATCTAGAGCACTTAATTGGGATTAATTAAAATTATCAAACTTAACCATAGTGATTAGGGTTTTTATTTTAGAGTCAGTCAAAATATGGTCAATGAATGAGATTTTAGTCAACTTTTTTATGAAGTCGATTTTTTTACTATTTTCTTAGAGATTTTCACAGTTTTCTTCTACATTATTTTCAGAGAGATTTTCCTTGATTTTTCAAGTTAAAATTCATGCTAATCCATATCCCAATAATGCTTAATTTGATTTCATAGTTCTAAACCTTAGTTTTATATCATTATGTTACATAATTGAATATATCAATTCTCAAACAAAAAGGGATCAACCAGGATGAGATCAAGCACATATTACGTGTATTACATTTAATTAATTCATAAATATATGATGACATTATTGGAAGTTCAAAGCCAGTACATAAAGTTAATCTAGAATTTTCTCAAACACCACCTTATTCTCAACCACAGTTAAATAATGTATTCACAAATTGATGAGTCATATGCGTATAGTCTGGACAGGCCAGACGCGAAGCACAATCCACAAACAATTAGAATACTAAAATTCTTCAAGTCAAAGATAAAATGGGGTCAAAACTCGATGACCAAATCATCAAAACAAAATGTTACAGCTATATATATAGAACAGAGAAAAACTTAGTGTGAAGAATTCATGAGATATAATACATAATGTGACGACATTAGTGATTTCAATTTTGCACTCAAGAGAAAGCTTTGCTAGTGGCCACAACTTTGACATGGTTTTGCACTGTTGAAGAGTATTTTACTAATTTTACCTAACAAAATCATCTACTTAATTATTTGGTTGTTAGATAGATGTTAGATTATATAATTCAGCACCAACATCCCTAAAAGCGATGTTATTGATGGAATCAGAATAGAAATATTCTATAGCATAGAAATAAATCCAGAGTGTAAGTCTAATAGATTAAGCAATTAAGAGTGATAGAAATTAATCAGTTTTGCAAGAATATGGCTAGAAACAATCAGCAATGAACAGAAAATATGATGGTTTGGGAGCAAGATCTTGAGTTGCCTGGTATCGACAACCATAAGATAGCCTCCTGAATAGCACCTTCAATATCTGGAAGCAAGACACCTTGTTCTTGAATATGTGGAACGAACCCTCCCTCTTCTTGAACTGCATTTTGAATATTTTGAACAATTCGCTATTAAAGAACTGAAGTTGATGCCTCGTGTAGATCTACGCATATGATGGTAAAAGAAAAACCTTTTATTAAAATGTTATTCTATGCAAGACAAGTCAGGCATAAAACTCTACCAAGAAACCATGACTTAATAGATGGTTAAGGTAACCACCTAAGGCTACTTCTTATTTATATATATATATATATATTATAATAAAGATATAAAAAATAATATAATAAGAAAAGATATAAAAAAATGAGAGAAGAAAACTATATTTATGTATAATTTAATAGATTCTTGTACTATTTACACTTGTATTAATCTTGAAAAGCTTTAAAATTTTAGTGAATATTCTAATATATATTTATACCTAAAAATTGAAGGTATTGGAAAAGATGTGAATAGAAGACATTCATACTTTAGTTGAAATATTATATTATATCAAAATGTTAGATTTATATATTAGACTATATCAAAATATTAGATTCATTTCTAAAAGATAATATGAGAAATATTCATTAGTTACATTACGTTAAGCCTCTTAAATAATTTGGTTGTAGGTCCCAAAATTTCTTACACTGCTCTGTACCAAGCCCTCCACAATTGAAAATGTAATGTCAGGATCAAAATGATTGTATTTGAGGGCTTCAACAATCATTTCATTAGTTAACATTTAGCATGTTCATAATGTCATCCTGTACTTTTAATCTTGTCTCAACAACTAATTCTTTGTAGTCTTCTCCCACAACAGATTTTCCTTTTTAGTCATCCATTACCTCCAACAAGAAAGAGAAAGAGGGAGAAATGGGTAACAAGAGAGAGCACTAAAAAAATATTGAAATAAATATTTCTATCAAGAAGTAATAGCTTACCATCCATAGTTGAAAATGCCCTAACCTTTGCATTGAAATGATTGACCTTAAGAGTTTTGACAATCATTGCATCACTCAAATAAATATTAAGCATCTTCATTAATTCATCCAGCACTCTCATTCTGGTTTGCACAATAGTCACATCCTCCACGCCATTACAATCCATTCTGCGTTAAATTTAGTCTCTTAGATCGAACTCCTCCTTTTCTTCAAGATCTGACCATTCATCTTCATCTTTAAGCTTCTTATTGCCTTTAGCAATAGACTGTAAAGCCTTCTTGTCACTTGGAATATTCCTGAGACGGAATTCTTCATTGAATAGCCAATCGTTACAACAATAATGCTCCAATGAAGGCTTGAAACTCCCATATGCTAATAATGAAAATAATGAACACCTTGTAACTACCCCTATAATTTCCTCATAACTCTATTTGAGTTTAAAAACTTTGTCTCATCAAGAATGAGAATAAAAAGGATACAAGTACCTCTGTATGAGCAAAAAAGGAAGAAAAATAAAATAAGAAAAATTCATTTTCTATAAGTTGGAAGAATTTTTTTCCCTTTTTGGTCTCTGAACTAGGTTTGGTATCAGAGCTTAGTTCTAGAAACGAGAACTTTCAAAAAAGCTGCCTGGAAGCAGAGTCCATGAAGTTTTTGGCAAAAGAGGTCACTGCCAGCTTTGGAAGTCCCATCTCCAGTCATTTTTAGAGAACACGAATGTCACCGTTGTGCTTAGAAGGTCAAAAAATCTCGATGTGGGAATTTTTGTCAACAATAGAGCCTCCATGCACTTACACACGCCTCGGCCAGTGATCCACGCGCCGTAACGTACTTGCTAAAGGTTGAAGATGATGATGTCATCCGATATGTCAGCTTGACAGGTCCAGTCAGGGACAAATTATCCATTTGTTGTCTGCCACGTGTCTGAAGGCCCGGCCCACAGTAGATTTTCCTTTTCGGTCACCCATTACTTATAATAAGGAGAACGAGGGAAAAATAGGTAGCAAGAGAGAGCACTAAAAAAAGACTTAAGTAAATAATTCTATCAAGATGCAACAACTTACATCCACAGTTGAGAATGCCATGACCTTTGTATTGAAATGATTGACCTTCAGAGTTTTGACAATCATTGTATCACTCAAATAAATATTAAGCATCTTCATTAATCCATCCAGCACTCCCATTCTGGTTTGCACAAGCAGCTCTTTGTAGTCCTCCTCCTCCCCAATACATTTTCCCTTTCCTTTGGGATTGTCCATTTGGAAGAGATGAGAAAGAGACACAAGAAAGAGAAAGAGTAAGAGAGAGATTGTAATAAAGAGTGCGAGAGAGAGACATTGAAAGAGAGTGAACGGACAAGAGAAAGAGAGAGAGCAATATAAGAAAAACTTGATATATGCTAGCACATTTTATACAAGTTATCAACTAATAAATTTTTTTAAAAAAATTCAATCATACATAACCAAATCCCCGAAAAATTAAGCCAACCAAATTAACTACATCCAAAAAATAAATGAGACTTTAAGTGATATAGTAGAATAGATTGAGACCCACAAGATAAAAATCATATGAGCTCCTATGGACAATTTGAGACATATTAGAGGAATAAGTTGTTCAACACATATATAAGCATACAGAAAGACAAAAAAACAAGGAGCACTTGCCAGTATAACTACTCTTGAGCAAATGTTTGATAAATGTTGTTTTTGCTGTTGAGTACTGACCCAAAAGCATAACCATTGGTTTGGTATCAAAATTAGTATTCCCCTGCAAAATGTATAGAATTGTCATCATAACATAAATAGAGAAGCAAACTGAAAAGAGAAAGGGGATGCAACTTGAAAACTATTGCATACAGAACTCCTCCCAGGAATGTTAGTGAACTTGTAGGACTAGAAGTGACACTCAGACTCTTGGTTTAATTGACCACAATGGTCATATCCTCCACACCATCATAGTCCATTCTATGTTAAATTTAGTCTCTTAGATCGAACTCCTCCTTTTCTTCAAGATCCGACCATTCATCTTCATCTTTAAGCTTCTTACTGCCTTTAGCAGTAGATTGTAAAGCCTTCTTGTCACTTGGAATATTGCTGAAACGGAATTCTCCATTGAATAGCCAACCATTACAACAATAATGCTCCAATGAAGGCTTGAAACTCCCATATGCTAATAATGAAAATAATGAACACCTTATAACTCCCCCCATAATTTCCCTATAACTCCTATTTGAGTTTAACAACTTTGTCACATTAAGAATGAGTATAAATAGGACGTAGGTACCCTTTTATGAGCAAAAAAAGAAAGAAAAATACAAATAGAAAAATTCACTTTCTCCTAGTTGGATGAATTTTTCCCCCTCTTTGGTCTCTGAACCAGATTTGGTATCAGAACTCGATTCTAGAAATAGGAACCTCCAAAAAAGGTGCCTGGAAGCGGAGTCCATGAAGTATTCAGTGAAAAAGGTCATTTTCAGCTTCAGCAGTCCCATCTCTAGTAATTTTTCAAGAAAATGGATGTCACCGTTGTGCTCAGAAGGTTAAAAAATCTCAGTGTGGTAGTTTTTCATCTACAATAGAGCCTCCATGCCCTTACACGCGCCTCTGTTGGTGACCCACGCGCCAACATGTGCTTGCTAAAGGTTGAAGATGATTATGTCATCCGCCACGTTAGCTTGACTTCATCCATTTGCTATCTGCCATGTCCGAAGGGCCACCCCAAAACAGATTTTCCTTTTTGGTCATCCATTACCTCTAACAAAAATGTTTTATAAAATATTGTTAAAATATTTTATAAAATATATTCATAACTTTGTTTAAACTATAAAATTTGTTAAAATAATGATAAAAAATGTTTACTGAACATTTTAAAATATAAAGGAATGATTTGATAGTTATTTTTTGCGCAAAGAGTAAATTATATATTGACGATGTTATAAGATAATTTTCAAATTGTACTCCATCCCTCTCCCTTCTTATCCCAAAACCCACAATATATATCTCACTCCCTCTCTCACACCTCACACAGCCCATAGCCCATACACTATTTATTAGCAAGGCACATTAATTTTGGGACCCATCAATTACGTAAGAATCGTCATTAATAAAAAATATGGTTTGGTAAAGAGTTACTCTTGATTATTAAGAAGGTAGCCTTCTGGTCCTTGAATATCTTGACCCTGGTGAACAGGGGACGTAGTGTGTTGATGGCCATAGATGGCTGTAAAGAAGAATCACAAAAGAATTAAAAGAAAAGGTGATCAAGCGTAAACAACTCTATCAAGAAGCTATTACCATCCATAATAGTGAATGTCGTAAGCTCTAGGGATGAGCAAAACTGAACCGAAACTGATCACCGAACTAAATAAAATTTGGTTTTTTTGGTTCGGTTATTTCCATTTTTGATTTAGGTTCGATTATTTTTTTAGGGTAATTCAATAATTTTTGTTCGGTTCGGTTCGGTTTGTATATTGCAAAAACCTAATACACTGAATAGACCGAAATTCATATATATTCTTTTTTTTCTCAAAAATATACTCTCATCATTTTTTTTCTCAGCCTACAAAGTGTCCAAATTCAGCCCAGCCCAATATGAACTCTAAAGCACCCAACCTGGCAGTCATCCACCCTAAGCTTGTTGAACCACCACAAAAGCAAACCACCACACATGGCCACACCCATACTTTGAACAACTTTGAAGAAGCCTTTGCATTTTGAAACCCTAAATCCCCTTTCCCCACATTCGCTGTTCACGTGTCATGTCTCCCTCCCAGAGTCCCAATCCCAGAGATCATGGTGCTCGATGCTCACTCCCTAAGGCCTCCGCCTCTTCGTTCTTGACCTCTATCTCATTTTTAGAATCCTAATTCTCTAGCTCTGCTCTCGCTTTCGTTCCGCATCTCAGCTCTCTATTTAACTCCATTCTTCTCTTCAAAATAGCAACTGTATCTCGACTCTCTCGTCATGTTGTATCTTGTGAACTCACAGCGGTCGCCTCTTCATTGTTGAGTCCATTCTCACTTTGAGCTTGGAGTCTTCACTTTTGAGATTTAAGGTAATAAGGATTACTATTATCAATTTAAATGCCAAGGTGTTGGAATTGACTTTTGGATGTAATATATTTGAAATAAAAATTTTACAAGGAGTAGAACTGGAGCAATAAAAAATAAGGAGGGAAAAAATTAAGGGGGATCTACAAAAATTGAAGCTATTGCCATTTTTATTCTATCACTACTAGATATTCATAGAGGAGCTGAATATAAAATTTAAGGTGTCAGAGTAATTGATTCTCTAAATTTCTTACATTGTACTAATTTGTTCTAATATTTACAAATTATATGGTAATTAGGTTTTTCTTGTTTGTCATTCCTTTTAATTTTTGGTCCTTTTATTTTCTATAGAGTCAGTTGTTCATTTTCTGGAGGTTGGACAGATAAAACATAGGTTTTAAAGGTTTGTAGCATCATTGATTGTCAAAAGTCCCCCCTATGAAAGCTTATTTATGTTGTTAGTGTTGTATTATCTTTTTTTTTTTAGCAATAGTATTGCATTAACAAATATTTGATTCATCCATTTTGCATTAGATTTGTGGCGTTCATGAAAAATGGATGAGAGAAGATTGAGTGCCTGATATTAGTTGTTATATTTCATCAATTTAATTGGTTTATTCTTTCTTTTTTAGAGCATGTAGTTTGGTAGTAGTTTGCTTTACCTATTGAAAATCTGCTTACCATATCTGTTGAGTAATTAAGTACCGCCATTGACTTGAGGCAAAGAGCATTGATGTTGGCTTTGTTTTACTGAATTGCATGACTAACTTAAGACAGGAAAAATAATTCAATTAGTTTTTTCTTTGGGTAGATTGGATGGCTAACTGGCTAAGAGTTTAAAATTTTAGTAAATATATTTAAATGGTGGATTAGATTGGATTAAATTGACTTCTTCTTCTTCTTTTTTTCAGCAAAGGCCCACTAAAGGTCCAAAACCAAATAAGCTGAACTGAACTGAACCGAAATATTTTGGTTTAGTTCAGTTCAGTTTTTTATGACAATTCGGTTCAGTTCGATTTTATAATATGTGCTAATTCGGTATTCGATTAATTCGGTTTCCAACTGAATTGAACCATATAGATTGAATACTCATCCCAAGTAAGCTCTGCATTGAAATCATGAACCTTTAGAGCTTTGACAATCATGGTATCACTCAAATAAACATTAAACATCGTTATGAATCCATCCAGTAGTCTCATTCTGGTTTGTAGAACCAGCTCCTTTTAGTCCTCCTATCACATCTTATATTTAGAAACATTTTCCCTTGAAAACTGCTTATTTAATATATGAAAATATTTTTAGAAAAACTCAAACCAATTAAAATTTGATGATTGTACAAAATCATTCTTGCTGGTTTACTGCTCATTACACAGCAATTTTTCAAAAATCATAACTAAATATAAAAAAATTCTTTTCCAGTGATTTAGGTTTCTAAAAATCATGCACATCTCTAATTTTTAGGAAAGAATTAGAAACTAGGAAATGAACATACCAATTTGTATAGTTTATTATAAACATATTATTATTCATTTCACATCTCTGTTTCTATCCGAAAATCTGAATCTTAATTTTGAAAATCTATTTCTCTTAATATACAAAGTCATTTGATGCATACTTAGTATCATTGGAAATCTTTACTTGTCTATTTTCTACATATTTTTTTCATACATTTATTCAACTCGTACTAGTCAGAACATTAATGTATATCATCAGAGGTCAGAAATAATATCTATTGGAGCAATTTTGGTAAAATAGGAAAAACTATCATTATATAGTTCCAAATACAGTCAAACCGGTGTCATCTTATTCCTAAAACATAGATCTATCTATATATATAGACCACTAAATTTTTAGAGATATGTACGAATTTATACAGTAACCAGAAGTAGACAGTACATAAATAGAACATTAACAACTGTCAGTAAAATTCCATCATCATTATTCCTCATGCTCTATATGCTTCTTGTTGTCATGACTTGGCCCTAACATTGATTGACTATGGGGTGAGATTAGGGAAATCTTAGTAGTCAACTTGCACATACCATCACGTCATACAAAAATATTTGAAAACATAATATACTTTCATTAAATCATCAAAACTTTGGCAGTATAGCAGCTTAGTAAATAGGCATCCCGGAGTTTAGCTCTTAACATAAAATAACCACAAATTATAGAAAAACATTCATAACAGCAACATGGTATTATTTACAAATCATTATAATATATACAATATTTATAAGTAATAATATTAAGTAATGGCAAGAGACTACCTTAAAATTTTACTAACTTTTCTTTGAACCTTACTTTCACTTAGTTTTATATTACTTCCTTAACTTCATTGAATCTTAAAGTATCATTAAACCTTACTTAATAGTTTATTATCATCATATAAACTTAACTAAATCATGAACCATAAACTCTTCCCTCAGAATTATGTCTTGATCCAAATAGAGGAACAAGAAGGAGGAAGAAAATAACTTAAACTCTAATTAATCTTTGAACTAAATAAATAAAGACAAAAACTAGAAGAGATCTAGAGTAGGAGCTTATCTTAGAAAACTCCTTACTTGTCTTCCCTTCCTTCCTCCTTCTTTTTTTCTTCCTCTTTCTTTTTCCTTCTTTTTCTTCATCTTTCCTCTTCCTTTTCCCTCTCTCACGCTCTCCTTCTCTCTTTGTGCGTGAGTGTATGTGAAAAATGAGGGAAGAGGTGGGGGTATTTATAGGGAAGGCTGGTGATTGTGAACCATCATATTGAGATTTAATCAGCTCATAATTATTTTTACATTTAATATATCAATTACCCATTATACCCCTAGATATTTCTAAACATGTGAGAGAGTAGGGAAGGGCAAAAATGTCTAACTTTTCCCTCCTTACTTTATGTCAAATTAGAAAAAGTAGATAGTGTACTTTTTACTTTCACAGATAAATTTGGCTCTGCTTTAAGTACTTTTTGAACCGGATTTTCTATTATACTTAGTATCATTCGTATTTACTTTATCTAAGGGACCCATTATCTTTTTTCTTTTACTTTTTCATGTAAGGTCAACCTATCTTATTTTTTTTTTACTATTTATCTCCTCCGGTATTTACTATTTATGTGGAATCCTGTCTTTTACTGGATTTATTCTTTTTTCCGTTCAGAGACCACATAATCAGTATCACTTATACTTTTAACTTGCACTTGAGTATTTAAAATATTATTTTCTTTGTCTTATTGTAAATAATAATTTTGCCCTTTTTAAGCCCTTTTTTATATTTTAGACCTTAAACTAATTTAATTAAATATCCAAATTTTCTCAATCATCATAAATTAATCCAGAACAAATTAATATCATTTATAATATTATCTGGTTATAATATTTATACATAAAAAATGGGGATATTACACCTCCTCCTCCCCAATACGTTCTCCTTTTCCTTTGGGATCATCCATCAGGAAAAGATGTGAAAGAGAGACGAGCATGAGGGAGAGATTAAAACAGAGAGGGAGAGAGCGCACGAGGAGAGACAAGAAAGAGAGAGCACGAGGGAGAGACTAAAACACAAGGAGAGAGGGCGAGCAAGAGAAACTTGTTAAAATATTTTATAAAATATATTCATAACCTTGTTTGAACTATAAAATTTGTTAAAATAATGATAAAAAATGTTTAGAAAACATTTTAAAATATAAAGGAATGATTTAATAGTTATTTTTCACGCAAAGAATAAATGTGATATATTAACGGTGTTATAAGATTATTTTAAAATTTTTTAGATTTAACTTATTTGATGAACATTTTTTTATTGATAAAGAAGGGAGAGAAGAGAATAAAATGATTGAAAGAAATAATATAAGTTAAAATAAATGGTTAAATAATGTATTATTGAAGTCAAGAAATAAAATAAAATTTGTTTAAATTTTTAAAATAATTAAAATAATGATTGAAATAACTCATCTAAATATTTTAAAGTATATCAAATAAATATTTCAACTCGCTAGAAGATAATTTAAAAATATTTTAGATTCAGTTTAATTTTATTTCTTATTGATCATTGTCACCAAATTATTTTTAATTTTTTAATTAAATAACTCTTATCTTGATAAACTCAAAGGACGGCTTTTTTTTTTTTAATTTTTTGGGAGTTTTCTTTACTTGAAAATTAAACTTAACTTCATTTTAATTTATTTTTATTAGCATAATTTATTTTTAAATAATATGTTACTATTTAAAAAAAGGTCAAATTATTTAATTATTTTTATTAATTATAAAAATAAAATTTCAATCTTGCACAGTTGTACATATGCCGAATAATTAATTCCCTTTAATTATGTAGATAAACGTAAGATTGGATATGGGTTGGAATCCTAGTCCAACTTCCTACTATGAATTTAAAAATCTCCCGATATATATAAGAGAAGTATCATACTTTAGCTAGCTTCTTGAGATTAGAAAAAAATATTTACTTTATAAGGAATGAAATTCGGAGAAGAGAACCATAGAAAGGGGAGGAGAAAATTAATGTCTCAACTAAAAGAAGTTGACTCTTTTATGCTTCCTCCAAAGAAGAGAATATCATTCAGAGAGAAATATTATAATTCTCTTACGCTTCCTATAAAGAAGAGGACATTAAGAGAGATAATGTATGAAGAAAGGATGGACAAGAAGAGAGAGATCCAAGAAAATATTTCTTCGGAACCTCCACAGTTGGCGAGATTGAATCACAATTTAAAGAAAAAGATTTAGGATATAGGTGGCTACGTTGTCAAAATGGTGATCGAAAAGAAACTCTTCAATAGTGATTTGAGGTCTAACAATAATCGCTTCTCAATTCCAGAAAACAAGATTTCAAAGGGAGCTAACGATTTTCTTAAACCTCAAGAGGTGGAGTTGCTAGGTGCGCATGCACCAGATGACAAGCTGGAAGGTATATGCGGAATGGTGCTTGATCCAAATCTTAATCTGAAAAGGTGGCCAATGAGAAGCAGCTTTGTGTATAATTTGATTCATAATTGGAATGATATTGTGCGACGCAATAATCTCCAACTCAACGATAGTGTGCAATTATGGTCATTTAGACGGCTTGATGATCAACTCGGTTTCGCATTAGTTAAGCTTTAATGGGGGAAATTTTACATATTAAAGTATCGAATTTTGGATCCTGTGTAGAAAAAAGGACACGAGTTTAATTGATTTTACGTTATTCCTTTTCATTGTAGGCATGTAATTAATTACATGTTTTTTAATTATGCAGCTTTTTTATTTGTAGAAACTTGTTCATAGATTCTTTTTGTTTTTTCCTCCTTTACTTGTTCTTAGATGTTTGAATTCAATGTTCCATGAGTTAAATTTTCAATTAACGGCTCTCTTTTGCTTTCTTAAACGAAATGAGATTGATTAGATGTTACCGTATTTAATTAGTTTATTATTCAGTATAATATCATAAGAATTTGTTTTGCTTTCTTTCCATAATTTATATAGGGTTTTTTAAATTATGAAAAATTTACTGGTTATAAGATAGATGTCTTATGGAAGGTATAATATACTAATTTCTAAGCTGTAAATTTTGATTAAAATTAATTATTTTTTCTACTATTGATCATTTATAAGTTATTTTTATTCTTGATTGCTTAATTTTGACTTAAAAATTTTTAAAGGTCCTTATTAAAGATTATCCTTACTTAAAAATTATACTTAATTTTCTTTAATTGTTTTGCCAATAAAATTTATTTTTCATGCACATTAATCTTTCAAAAATTAAATTATTTAACTATTTTTATCACGATAATAATAAAATATTAATTTTTTATTGCGTATCAAGTAATCTTTAATCCAATAAATTGAAAAATTAATATATAATAGGAAAAAATCACTTATCTTCATTTGCTGTGTACTTATGTGGAATAAGTGATTCTTTTAAATTTAAATTTAAAAATATATTGGAATTAAAATGTTCCAAAATTCAAACATGCTTTAAAAAATACAAATATTAAATATAATTCAATCAGTTTTTTTTTAAACAACAAATCATTTGGTATTTAATGTTATAAACAAATCTGGATTTGACTTTGTCCAATTAAATGGATCTTTTCTAATAAACCAAACATTACATACGTTCTGGCCAAAACAAAGACATTACACGCGTTTTGCATCATAAATTTTATATTGATATATTCTTATTCTCATAAAACTTTAACATACATAGCTTTTTTTCTTTTTTGACTACCAACTTACGTAGCTAAAGTTTGTGTTTTATCAATAATCTTTTTTTTTTAAAGCAATGTGAGTAGCGTTAATAAATACATATATTCAACCAGTGGACGTTGGCTTGAGTGGAAGGGGGCTCCAGTCCGCTTAAGCAAGATCTCGGGTTCGAGCCTTGTGTATGCAGCGTACGTCACTGGGAGAGGTCCCCGCTTCGGCGCCCGATCGTACCTCGAGTGGGATTAGTCCTGGGCGAAGCCTGGGGATACCCTGCAGCGATGCAAAAAATAAATACATATATTCATCACATGTAAAACAAAATAAAAGTCAGTGCAAATTTTTTTAATCATTTTATATGTTCCCGGCAATATTTGCAGGGGATTAATCTAATTTACAAATATAGTATTTATTACTATACAAATAAAATTGATATATAAACCTGATTGTGAAACACTTGCACGCGTAAGAATCTGTTGTTTATGAATTAATGGAGAATAAATTTAATACTCACCATACAAATAAAAATGATATATAAATGTACTGCCTTGTGCGATGATATTGATACCTCTCCTTTTCTCAAGGAAAAATAAACAATTTTTATTGGCGTTTCGCGTTGCTTTGTTTTGTCATGTGAGTGAGCGAGTCTCAGTAGTTGCGTGGGCACTTTGATGTCCTGATTGTTAAATATATTTTCTTTCATTTCCAGGTACCCCTCGGGGCATCAATTCCTGGTAATTTCTCTTTCCGTCTTTCCGGTCAACTCTCTCTCATTGGCTGCTTTCTTTTTCCCTTCTAGGTCGTGCTTTGGGTTCATACCAGAGTAGACTCACAACCCATTGAAGGGTTCATGCATTCTTGTTGTAAAACTGTTACTGAAGCTCTTCCTCTCTCTTCTCTTCCCACTTTTTCTTGGTTTCGCTGCTGTTTGAAGCTTCATGGGTCAACTTTCGGGCTATTCCTGAAGTGTTTTTCCTGAAGATTTGTGTCTGACTCATGGTCTCAAAGTTCATCTTCAACCTACCTTGAGCTAAAGCCTGATCCGGTATATGAGATTTGATTCTCTGTTTCCTTTGGATGTATTCACAAAGTCTATTTTTAATTTGCTCTGCAATAAATTTTATGGGTCGGATGGACTGCTGTAGCACAATAATGATTCCAGATTTTTTTCTTCTGGTAATCTGAATTTAATTGCTTGGCTTGCAAGTGATGTTCGGTGTTGTTCTTAGTGACAATGAAACAGTGCCCTTTTGGATTTTGTACATTTGAGCTTCATTAATCTGTAGAATATACTGGTTCTGGTTCTGTAATCTTCTGATTCATAAAAATAGGATTGTCGGGCTCAGTTGTAATCTGGTAGTGATGGATAATCCAAATGAAGCATCATCATCCTTGAGTTTTGCATCATCTTACTTATCAAATGGGTCCAGTAATCCTAACATATCTGCCTCCACCAGCCATGAGCATGTGGCAAATCTTGAAATTTTAAGTCTAAGTAAGCTCAGTGGAAGCCTTGAGAAGCTATTAATTGATGCTGAATATACCTACAGTGACGTGGAGATTGTTGTTGAGGACAAACCTGTGGGTGTTCATAGGTGTATATTGGCTTCACGTAGTCAATTTTTTCATGAACTTTTTAAGAAAGGAAATGAATCAATTGATGGTTCAGTGAAGGAAGGCAAGCCAAGGTATCTCATGTCTGACTTAGTGCCTGATGGTGTAGTAGGACATGAAGCATTTCTTGTTTTCTTGCATTATTTGTATACTGGAAAGTTGAAGGCGTCACCACCCGAAGTATCAACATGTGTTGATGAAACATGTGTGCATGATGCATGCCGCCCTGCTATTAATTATGCTTTAGAGCTAATGTATGCTTCTGCCACATTTCAGATGAAAGAGCTCGTTTTACTTGTTCAGGTTAGTTGCTCTTGCTTCCTGTTCCAATTATGTCAATTAAGTTTTTTACTTACTTTTCCATGTTTTAGAGGTGAAAATGAGACAAATCCAGGCAATTAATTGAAAGTCTGAAGTTAACGAATTAAATCCTAATTGAAAAGTTATCTATTGGAGGACATGACATCATGGGTTGAGAAAATAATACTTTCTGTTTATAAGATCTCTACTCATTTTCATTCTTTTAAGGCATCCCCATCCATCTAAACAGATGAAGCTTTTGCAAAGCTTAGTAACCACTTATAGTGGCACTTGGACATTTTTGTTCTCAATTCTCTTTGTAAGACTTGGAAATTGCTCCTAGTTACGTGTTTATTCTTGGGAAGGTGTTCTCTTTATTTTCAAGTTGCATGGCTATGTTTTACTTCAAGATATGTCTGTAGTCTTCTACTCTTCTAGGTTGTTCATTTCTTACTCCACTGCTGTACCTTTAGACGTTTTTCTTTCATATGTTGAGTTGTTGACATGGTAGTCTTATCTTACCATTCTTTTGATGCTACTTGTGTAGCTTTTCATCTCAACTAAAGCAATCAATGAGCAGCAGTAATTTTTTTTTTTAAAGATAAGCTTCAATGTATTTGAAACAGATCTAATTGGGATATATCTCTTCATTCATGCAGCGGCGTCTTCTCAATTTTGTTGAGAAGGCACTTGTAGAAGATGTGATTCCTATTCTTATGGCTGCCTTTCACTGCCAACTAAATCAGCTTCAGTCACACTGCATCCAAAGATTAGCAAGATCTGACCTTGACTGCACAACTTTGGATAGAGAGCTCCCACTTGAAGTTTTTAGTGAAATCAAATCACTCCGATGCAAAGCTCAGGTAGAATCCACACCTGATGCATTGGAAGTGGAATCTTCGAATGAAAAGAGCATTAGGAGAATCCTTAAAGCATTGGACTCTGATGATATTGAGCTGATGACACTTCTTTTGAATGAGTCTAGTGTCACTCTAGATGATGCTTATGCCCTGCACTATGCCTGTGCCTATTGTGATACTAAGATTGTTCAAGAAATTCTTAATCTTGGGTTGGCTGACATTAACAGTACAAATCCCCGGGGTTATACAGTCCTTCATGTGGCTGCAAGGCGAAAAGATCCAACAATTTTAGTTGCACTGTTGAAAAAGGGGGCCTGTGCATCAAATATCACATCAGATGGACAAACAGCTGTTGCAATTTGTCGGAGGATGACAAGACCAAAGGATTATAATGAGATAGCAGTGCAGGGAAAGGAATCTAACAAAGACAAGCTCTGTGTTGATATCCTAGAGAGAGAGATGAGAAGAACTTCAATGTCTGTGAATGTATCTGTTTCGTCAGAGTTAACTGCTGATGATTTGCACATGAGACTTGATTACCTGGAAAATAGAGGTAGAGCCTTTACTTATCTAGGTCACTTTCCTTCAAAAAATATAGGGCTCTGCTTATCATTTTACTTTAGTAATATGCATACAATAGATCCACATGTGGATGATATAGGTTTTAACTAAACAATGTTGAATTATAAAGAAAAAAAAAATTGCTGGATTGATAGTCTTTCACAGCAAATTGACACATACGTGGGTTTAAATTCAAGAAAATCCTCCTGGCATAACACTTGTCTGGGATGTGATTGCTTAATGGTCATTGCTGTTTCCTCTCCTATTGTTGAAGAGAACTTAAACCTTCGTAATTTGTCAAATTAGTCTCTCCAGTATGACATACAGACCTCTGATGGTCCTGGGCCTGTGGAATAAATTAAGTGCGTCTAAGAAATTTCTTTCTTGAAAAAGTAAATATCTTCATGAGTATATATGAGTTTGCTTAATTCTGAGTTTTCTCTTTCTTTTTCTACTCTGTTGAATTTTGTGCTGGAAATCTGGGAATAAAGAGTGTTCTTTTTTATGTTGCAGTTGCTTTTGCTAGGTTGTTTTTCCCTGCTGAGGCTAAGGTGGCCATGGATAATGCAGAGGCAGAGTCAACACGACTGTATGCAAGCCCGTCGGCCTTGAGGTGCTCAAGTGGTAACCTGAGAGAAGTTGATCTAAATGAAACTCCTGCTATGAGAAACAGAAAACTCCAGTTAAGATTGCAAGCCCTACGGAAAACAGGTATGCCTAATTCAAGCAGTTATTATTATTATTATGCATCAGTGGGGAATAATATGTACATGATTTATTCTAACATAAAATTGCATTTGCATGTGTTGCCTGGTTCTATCCAACAACATGTCAGAAGTTTGAAAATCTTGTAATTCGGTGATGATTATTTGAGTTTAGGAATATATATTGTTCCAACCTTCTAGGGTAGTTCTCCGTCCTTGTCTCTTCCACTTTTCATGCTCTACACAACTGAACCTGAAGTTTATTTCTTCTTTTATACCAAAACTTCAATTCCCTTGTGCTAACAGAAACAGCGAATGATTCATATGAAATTTTTTTTTCATATCTAGATTATTTAATTTTACTTGTTTCTAATCATTGAGAAAGAAGATTGATAATTCAGTGACCTAGTGCCCCTGCCTTGCTGAAAACTAGAGTTCACCATGTGATTCATCTGATACTTCAATGAGGTGCAACTGCTTTTAATATGTGTTCTCGTTAAGCTTAAACTACTTTTTCTTTATATTTTTATTTTCACTTCACTGTAATGATAACTGCGAATTTAGCTTCTGAAAAACTGTATGTTCATAATCTTAAAATCATAAAATGAATCTCCTGGTGGCCTAAGAAACTATTCAGATAGGAAAATGTCGAAAAAGAATAAAAATCTAGTATGAAGTTTATTCTTTCTGGGATTAAAATCCTGAAGGAAACAGAGCATCAAAAGGTTGAGATAAACTAAACATATGATAAACCTAATCACAGGCTGACTTTAAGTTATTGCCTTAGGATTTATGGCCCTTAGTTTTTTAGCTTTCCATGACCCTCAATGCCTGTTGAAATTTTGATTACACTCTAGATTTTAATGAAACCATGAAATGTATTGAAGAAACTTTGCATCACTTGAATGGATTGCATTGGTGAATCCTATATCCATAAACTGAAATTTGCAGTTTCTAAACTTCTTTATTTAATACCTCGTAACTGCGCGTATGGGAATAAATTTGATGCAACTAGCAATGATGGACGAACCCTAAAAAAAAAGACTTGGTGATTTTACTCATTCTTGTACTTATTTTGAATTTTTTCCACAGTTGTGTATGGCCGGCGCTTCTTTCCCCATTGCTCTGAGGTTCTTGACAAATTTCTAGAAGATGATATGCCAGATACTTTCTTCTTAGAGAAGGGTACTGAGGATGAGCAGAGAATCAAGAAAATGCGCTTCATGGAGCTTAAAGAGGATGTTCAGAAGGCATTTCACAAGGATATGGCTGAAAGCAATGGTTCAGGTTTTTCATCCGCAGTTTCCTCCTCATCATCCTCGTCTAGGAAAGGAGGTCTAAGCCAAAGAGTGAGGAAAAAGTGAAGTCTCATATTTCTAGAGTGGTAACCAAAGGTGGTCACGTAGTTTTGGCTTTTCTAGTATAGCAACTGTATTATATTCTTGCTAATAAAATGCTATATTCACATAAATAGGATCTTCTGCAAATTAGGAGAGTGACACAAGAAAGTAGGATTGTGTACGAGGTCCAATTTTCCCTCTTTATACCCATCCTATTCTCTCTGTCTCACATTGTATTATATCCAGTCAACTGTGACTATAGAGGATCCAAGTTCATATTTACATTAGGGGTTTAATAGGTGATGTCCCAGCTTTTTTCTTTTTCCTCTGGTTGAAGACGATGGAAGATTTTTGCTGGAAGGATGTACTTGAAAGTAGTTTAATCGCTTCGCATATGTAAAATGTACCATTCCCAAGGATGCTTTTTATTTGGAAAGAACCATTCTTATGGTCATTAAAACGTAACTTATGAATGGATTGTATATATTGACTTTCTGGTTTCTGATAAGAGGGTTAGTATTTTGCTGGTTCTGTGTGTTTGATAGTTATTTGTAGCTGGTGTTGTTTAGTGGGTCAACATTTCAGGTTTGTACTTTCATTCTGCTGTAGTTTTTTTTCTTTTTTTAACATTTAATTTTTAGTAACAATTATATATATATATATAAGTTTATGTGAAATCACAATATTTATGAGTTATAAATTATGCAATTTATCTCAAAATTTATACAGTACACTGGTGATGCCTATAAAGAAAGTGACAGCTGAAATAAGATATCAATTTCTTTTTTTGGCCAAGAAAGCCTGTGTTTATATCCAAGTTTTGTTTTTTTGCCATGAAAAGTGACTTTATGCTTCTTAGCAAATTAAAAAAAAGTGACTTCTATCGTTTCATTGGTACTTGTCGCCGAAACAAGCCCAGGTTTGAGCTATCCATCATGAGGGCCTCAAAATAGCTTGGGATTTGGGGTTCAATCATCTTGAGGTTGAATCTGCCACTATTAAAGTTGTTAACCTTATTAACGATGTGGGTCTCAATATTCCCATGTTAGTTCCCCTGTTTATGCTACTAGTGTGATGATGAAGTGGGATTGGAAGAACAGACTTGAGCATGTATCGAGGGAGGGCAACAAAGTAGCAGATATGCTGGCGAAACGGAGCGATTTTGAATTGAATGAATTTATTATTAATTAACTTTAAATGAATAATTTAATTTTTGAGCTTAAGTGATTTATGACATTAGCTTGCTTCAATTTAGTAATCAATCTAGATTATATATATTCATACATTTGGAGAGAAATTAACATAAAAATATGACTATATATGGAGGTTATATCTTACTATTAGATTCATTTCCTTGTTCCCTCCTCATCTCTTTCTTTATGAATATATGATATACATACATTCATATATATATATATATATTTATGAATTTATGAATGTAAGAGATTTATTGCTAAGATGACTTATGGTTTGTTTGGTTGGAGGAAAATGGAGGGAAGGGAAAGGAAGGGAAGGGAAAATGTTATTAAAATTTTCTCTCCCCTCCCTTTATATATTTTCCCCCTAAATTGGGGTAATTTGGGGGGGAAAATATGTTATTGTGTCCAAAATGACTAAAATACCCTTCATTTTTTTATTACTCGACCACACAATATACTGATCAGTTTTGTCCTTATATTAACTTAAATAAATTAAGAGAATAATAATCAAATTATAATTATTTTTCCTCCTTTCCCCTCCTAATTCAAACGAGGTAAAATTAAAATCCCTTATTTTCC
The DNA here is from genome assembly GCA_026686845.1 of Adenanthera pavonina. Taxonomy (NCBI): domain Eukaryota; kingdom Viridiplantae; phylum Streptophyta; class Magnoliopsida; order Fabales; family Fabaceae; genus Adenanthera; species Adenanthera pavonina. The sequence goes on from JAIVEN010000014.1 coordinate 3,700,451, forward strand.
TTTTAAACGAGGTAAAATTAAAATCACTTCTTTTTCCTCCCCTTCCTTTCTCTCTATTAAAATTCTTTCCCTTTCTTTCTCTCCTTTGAACCAAACTGAACATTAGGGCCATTTGTTAGGAAGGAATTTAGGTTAAGGAAAGGGAGAAGGAGAGGAACCAGCAAAATACTTAGTTTGCTATACAACAATATGGTTCCTGGGAAATCAAACTTTCCATCATCCATGGGAATTTGTGTTCCCTCAAGGAGTCTAAGGCTCCGTTTGGTTCGGAGTTTTTTAAGGGGAGGGGAGGAAATTGGAGGGAATTGAATCCTCTCTCCTTGTTTGGCTAAAATATTGGAGGGGATTGGGGGAAATTTAATCCCCTCCAATCCCCTCCCCATTTTAAATTCCCCCAAATTGAGGTTTTTTTGGAGGGGAGAGAGTATTTATTACTCAATCCCTTCTAATCCCCTCCAATTCCTTCTTGAACTAAACAAGATTTTATTAAAATCCCTCCAATCTCCTCCCCTCTAATTCCACTAAACAAGAGAATTTTAAAATCCCTCCAATCTCTTCCTCTCCAATTCCTTTCATTAAAATCCCTCCAATCTCCTCCCCTCCAATCCCCTCAATTGAATCAAACAGACCCTAAGAAAAATTTCTAATTTTGGGGAATCTTAATCTTTATGATCAAAATAACCCAAACATTAACCAAAATTTTAGACCATACCAGCTTCACATTGAGCTTCAGATCCCATTCGCCGTCATCACTTCAGTGTCACTGTCATCTCTTCAACTTTGCCGTCCACCCTCAACGGTGATAGAACTAGCTTCCACTCATGACAACCTCCAGATCTACGCATCCCTTCACGAAGCTTCATTTGCTCCATATCTCCTTGGCCTCCATGTTCTCAACCTACATCACTGACATCACTCCTTCCTCCAGATATCCATCGACTCCCCCACTTCCTCCGTCACCTCCCATTATAGCTTCTTCCTCATCCTCTGTCACTTCCTTCCTCCCTTTTGAAATCTCCTTCGACTTCATCTCGTTCTCTCACAGATCCGTCGCCATCATTGCTTATCCATCATCCTCCGTTACCTACCTCTCTCCTTTGCTGCTTCTCCCTTATCCTCCGGTGAGGTTCGAGGCAGTTTGATGGCAAAGATGAGATGGGTTTCTGGATTCATTGGGTTATTTGAGATTAAAGTGATTTTACTACTTTATTTTTATTTAGAAATATTATAGTTTTTTAATATATGATGCCTTCCTATCCAAATAAAAAAATTATATATATTTTTATTCTCATTTCTATTTCTATTTTTTTTTAGAGAAAAAAAAAACCTTCCAGCCCACTGCCTTAATATTCAATTAGCATTATATTGTAAAAAAGTGTTGAACTAGTATCATGTCCCATGGAAAAAGAAAATAGCATTATACGCACTTAAGATAAGTTGTTATTATTTACAAGTTAATTTTTAAATTACTATTTAAAATTTCATAGACTGATTATTTTTATTGAAAGTTTAATGAAAAAGAGGGCTTCATTTTGGAGTACTCAACACCATTCGTTTCAGTTGAATACAATTTACACGACACCTGTTTATTTTTTCAGTTTTATTTTTTTAGTGGCTTGCACAATATCATTCCAATTACCAGTCAATTTATAAGTAGAAAACCTCTTATCAACACGTGCCCAAATTCATGAACTATCAAACTCTATGAATGTATTTCGTAGAAATGAGTAATTTAAAAAAAAAAAAAAAGAGAATGAAAGAGAATTTTTTTCAAAACACTATTTTTCGGTCCGTGAAAAGTTTAAATTATATATATCAAATATATTATACGAAAATTTATTTCTCTTCCGTTTATAAAATTCTTTTCCTATCTACCAAGTAGAGCATCTAAAATTTGTACCTATTACAAATACACGTGCTTGAGTTTTCAATTGGAAAAAGGAGAATGCTCCAACCTAACTCATCATTGATTTTTTTTTTGGACCACTAACTCATCATTAATTATAGCTTAGCTTTTAATACTTCTGCATTAATTGTATATTATTCCCTTCCATGAAAATTTTAAGGATCGACGATGGTGGTATTGGAGAAGCACAAAATTTGCAGCGCTTTATTTTGCCGATATGTAGGGGTAATGCCATGTTAGAGTTAGAAATTAAATTGCAGCCTTTTACTTCCTCCGTTCCGAAATATTACAGATAAATAACTCCTGATAAATTAATGAATTTTTTTAATTTTATTTTTAATTAAAATAGATTTATTATTACGATATATGAGTTAAAGAAAAGGTAAGTAAGAATATTAAATTATGATATTTATGGAAAAAAATTTTATTTGTGACATATTTATGATATTTAAATGCTTTCTTAATTTTAATGATTTAAGTATTTATTTTTTGTATTTTGAAACTGAGAGGGCATTTTATACGAAAGTTGTGCCGCTTTATTTTAAATGAGTATTATGGGGACCATGTAAATAATTTTGGGAGAATTCCAAGAGAAATATCAAGAAAATAAGATATTTTTAAAAAGTTATTTCAATTCACCCTAATTCGAAGAAAGTATCAAGGCATGTAATTGAAATTAAAATTGGAAGATAAAAGATGAAAATACTAACTAATCTGTAAGTGATAATAATATATTTGTAAATGAAATAGGTTCATCTTGCAAATATAATATTATTACTTGTAAATATCTTATTATTATTTATAAATAGGTCGTTTACATAGGAAGGATATTTTCATTTTTTGCTTTCCAATTTTAATTCTAATTACATATCTTGATACTTTTATAGAATTAGGGTGAATTGGAGTAATTTTTTTAAAAATAACTTATTTTCTTAGTATTTATTTAAAATTTCACCAATAATTTTTTCTGCAACACATTGAAAAAAATTTCTATTCTTATTCTATATGCAAGACATTATTTTAGAGTTAAAAAATTTATACTGTGTTCTATTGGAAAAAAAATATCAATTTACGTGTTTAAATTTGTTGACTTATTGGTTAACTAAGCTTATGATTTATTGGTTAACTAAGCTTATGATGTATTTCAAATTTTCAACATCAATCTCCCTAATTTGTTTTTGCACATATTGTTATTTTTTTTTTGCCACAAAAAGATGAACATTGCATTAACAAAACAAAGAAGTTCAATATGTATAAACTTAAACTGAATCACTCTACTTCTTTTCTATCTGATAAGGCATCCAAGCAAAGGATTTTAACAAGAGGAGGTGGGAGATTAGACTCCCAGCAAAAATAGCACATTTTTTCATGGATCTCTTAGCTAACCAGTGAGCAGTTAAGTTAGCATTACGTGGGATTCACTTAAACAAAATAAAGTTGAAATGAGCCATGAACTCCTTAATATCATCAACTAAGGTCCTACATTTTCAATCTGAAAAAGTTATTGGAATTAACTCCATTGATGAGAATTGGCAATCTGATTCAAACTCTACTTGCTCCAAGCCCATGTCTAGCACCATTTGCAAGCCTTTTTTGAGAGCCAAAGCTTCACACTGTAAAGGACGATCTGCTTTTAACTTTAGCATAGCATCAGTTCATAGCCTAGCCTTCAGAGTTACGAAAAACAATTCCCACACCAGCAAACCTGCTATAACAACTAAAAGCTCCATCAATATTACATTTAGCCATTGAACCAGAAGGCAGTTTCCATTTATGAATAGGTGAATCCTATACAGGAATAGAATTTGAACACTTAAAAGAAAACCAACCAGAAGTTTGCCAAAATTCAGATAAAGCAGAGAGAGCCCTACAAGCAATCCAAAGAGGATCCACTTGCTTTTCTTAAAAAAGCCAAGCACACCGGCCTTCCAAAGTTAATAGCACGTCAGGCCCACTAAAACCTTTTGGAAATCATCAATATTGCTATTTAAAAACCAATTCTGTAACCAAATACTGATTTTAAACACCTGATGAGTATCAATAGGAATAGCCAAGGAACCACAAAACCAAGTCATCTTAATCCATTCACAACATAACAAAACATATTTCAAAGATTCCTCATGACACTCGCAAATTTTACATAAACTAGAGCTTACATATCTCATTTTACAAAGTTTCAACTGAGAAGGAAGAATTCCTTTGCTAACTTTCCAAATAAAAAATTTAACTTTTCCATATTATTATTATTATATTTATAAAACAATCCTGAGAATTTAGAAATTCTACCTCAACAACGTGTAAGCCAACATAATGTTTGCAGCATTATTAACCTTATCTCAAAGCCAATAGAAGCTGCATTTGAGAAAGCAATTCGAATCCCATACACTTTCAAGAGCAAACATTTGCTATAACATATTTGAAGAGAAATAAATAACAGAAATATATGGGCATAAAATTAGGATATAAACCCCATTAAACCATCATATATATATATTTATTTATTTATATTTATCATGCAAGTCTCACTAAAATAAGATATCCGATTCACTCTGAAAATGGTGGCTTAAAGGGGGAAAAAACCTTATACATTTTTATAGGCAAAATTAGTGGTTGCTGCGTTAAGATGAGGCTTTCACGTATTAGTCAAATTTTCCTTTGAATAAATCGGATCTTTAACTTTTGATTCTGTATCTTGTATTAAATATGTAATTTTAAATTAAATTAAAATCAAAATATTTTCTATTCTAATAAATACCATCTAAATTGGTTTTGAGCCAAATCAGAACCATAATCCCATATTAACCGGTACGTATTATTATCAAACCGGTATAGAGAGGAAACGCAAGCGAATTGCTTGGATTAGGTGACTAAATCAATTCCACGTGTCTCCTCCTGGTGGCGAGTTTCCAAGCAATAAATGCTCGTCGCGTAAAAAAAAAAAAAAAAATATATATATATATATAGATATTTTAATTTATTCATTCATCAGTCCTTCGCTTGAAGTTCGTTCGAAATTTACAAAAACGTCTCAGCTTCGCCTTCTTTCCCTCGCAGTTCTCTCACTCACACACTCTGTTTTCGACTCCACGATATGCTCATTCCAGAAATGTGAGCTACGGTTTCTCTTTTGGTTTCTTCTGAGATTCATCTTTCGATCTTTCACCCGAGCTATGGGTTGCTTCCTCAGCTGCATAAGGGTCAAAGACAACGACGATCACCGCCTCCCGCACAAATCCCGGAGGGTATGCTTCTGGATTTCTCCTTACTCGCTCTCATTTTTCTAAGCACTGTTACGAAACAATCAGAATTTTATGCTGTTGGAAACGTAGAATTTCTCTTTATTCCTTTGCATTTTGTATTGGAGTTTTGTCTATGAAGTTAAGGACTCCCTTTCTTCGCTATCAGTTTTCAGAAATTGTGACCTACAACAAATATTTTGTTCTTTTCTGTTTTTTGTTGCTGGCAAGTGAAAAATTCTCTTCTTTCCTTTGCATTTGGTATTCGAAATATGGATTTACAGAGTGTCAGACACTATAAGATATGAACCAATGGACAATCTGGATATTGAAATGTACAACGTAAAAAATTTTTTTTTTCTTGGAACAATTTCATAACATTTACTTGAGTTGCTTGTATATTCTGTTTGAATACAATCATCCAAGAAACATAATTTTTTTTTCTAATTATGACATATTGTTATTTCAGGATGCTAAGAAGGGTGCCCCATTCATTGACTTTCCTCCTGTACGTCAGCTTCAGCTGAAATATTACTTTATGCGAGATACTATGGGCAAGGTTGTTAGTTATATATAAACATTGCTTTTATATATTTACTTCTCTTAATGCTTGCTTGCTTACATGTAATGAAGGGTGTGCTTTCATTTTGTTTTGGAATTGATTTTTCTGTTGTGGTGATAGGTCATTGTGAGCTACATCATAGAGCTTCATTTCTACTATTAAGTGCTGCTGAAGATCATTTTCTATAAATTGATTAAGTAGTTGGAGTTTGATCTTTGCCGCCATTCTTCGCATGTAAATTAAATTGCAGCACAAGGTTTGCTAGGATAGTAGGATTGTGCATTGTTCATACTTCAAGTCCACATGAGAATTGCATGAGGGGGCACTTCAGAGATAATTAATAAAATTTTGGGCCTTCAACTAACAGCTTAAGCATTTGGGTTGAAATGAATTTTGAGTTTTTGGCAATAGCATGTCAAAAGCCACTTTTTACTTGAAAAGTGATTTTGAAAAGAAGAAGAAGTTATTTTATGTTTGGTTATAATCATGAAAAAGCACTTTTTACTTGAAAAGTGATTATGAGTAGTTAGAAGTTATTTAAAAAAGCTTCTCAAAATAATCAGAAATCTACTTTTTTTTTTAGCTTCTGATTATTTTTTAAAAGCTTAAACAAACATCTTAAAAATTTTCAGAAGTGCTTTTTTTTTTTTCCAAAAAAAATAAGTGCTTCTTTCATGAAAGGCTTAAACAAATAGCCCATTGTCTTGGAGGACAATTGAAGTATATTGATTGGTAGTGTTTTAAGGTGGTGTCTTTTGGAACTTTGAGAAGCTTGGGTTGAATTAAAAGTTGGTGCTTTGTGGAATTCCACCAGACGTGGCTTTGTAATTATTGAGCAATTTTTTCTTTTATGGAAATACTTATTTGTTGAAGTTAAAAATGTTAGAAACAATGTAGTTATTTTGGAGCTAATGCACATCTGAATATTACTTATTTCATTAGTTCTTAGTTCTCCTAACTGTAACTTTTTCTCCTGGAGTAGCCTTCCTTATCTTTAAATACTTCTGTGCTCTGTTCTGCCATTTTTTACTCACGTACTTTGCCTTGTTTTTGACAATAACAAATTTTCAGATGTTTTGTCAATTGAAATATTTCTTCCGTGCTCTGTTCTGTCATTGGAGCCTATGTTATTGATTTCCATTTTTTATAGGTTATTTTTCCTATGTTTTTGTTATTGTGTGTATGTTTAAATGCATCATTTAAATGCAATATATGCACTGAAGATTTTCTACAAGAGGGAGGACGAGGGTTACATGGTTTTTACTCTCTATGTGTTTTCTACTTTTAATGAGGACTATGACATTTTGTGTGGTTTCTCCCTCAACATGTTGATTAATGACCATTATGAGTTTCTCTTGCAGCTTGATCTAGATCGTGAGAATTGCAAGTATTTATCACCTGAGGCTGACAAAAGTGTTTGCAATCGTTATACATTTCACAGGTATAATTGAAAAATGAAATGCTAGTTGCTTTGCCTGCTTACCTTTTTGATTTGATTGGTGGCTTTTTTTCCTCTTCATAAGATGAGTGTCTTTGTCATATATTCTCTGGTGGTTGGTGAATGGGTGCATGATACTAAAGTTTCTATTTGGTTGATTTAGAACATTACATAACTTGCAAAACTGTGTAAAATTTGGAAATCTTTATATGTCGTATCCATAATTGAATGAAACCCAGTAGTTTTGCACTTTGTTTTCTATTCTGACAAGCATTATTTACTATCTGAATTGGATCTCAGAACTTGGTTTATTAATCTTCTTATTTATATGGGATTAGTCATGTTAAAACGTACTTCCTTGGGCCTTTCAATGGTCATATTTGTATGGGGCATAGCAATTGGAACTCCTGTGACCTTTTAAAACTAATAGAAAGAAATTTCTACATTGTGGATGCACAGTAAATGTTGAATGGTTGGTTTTGTAAAGTATAACTTTTCCTGGGGTAACTTTCACTTATTAGAAGCATATGATAAATATTACTTCTTATATAATTCTTCATGCTCATGATATCCATCATTTCTCTATTGATTTATGCATGGCCTTGCCTGTGTTGTTTAGTACTTTAACAAATTTGACTTTTTTTCCCTCCTCAGTGTTTCAGTTCATGGTGGTGGTGTGCACAGGGGACATTATCATGCATTTATCAGGACAACTCTTTCTGATCAGCGGTAGGCATTACAGTGTTCACTAATCTGTACTGACTATTGGCTTTTTGAGGTAGCATGTATTTGGGTATGTGTGTGGTAGGGGATGGCGGCCGTATTTTTTATGTGCTGCATCCTTTGAAGTTTTTTGTGCTTGGAGGTTTCTAATAGAGCAAGTGCAAGCACAAGCAAGTAACATCACTAGTTACACAGTGATGCTTTGGTTTTTATGCATTCTATGTCTTTATCTCACATATTATGTTCCAAGTCATCATTTTATAAATGGGCATCAATCTGTCACAGGGAGGGAAAGCAGGCTGGTAGGTGGTGTGTGTGAGTAGAGGTGTCAGAAATATAGCATGCTGATGTTATTATGCATGATCTGGTTTGGCAAGGTGTAAGACTTGTTTCCCAGGTTTTCCAGGCAGAAGCCGTTATCTTGATTCTATATGTTACAAATGTCTTACTTCAGAAACGTGGTTTGGTGACAATGCTGTATGAAACTTATTTGATATGCTTCTGTCTGAAAATAGGGGAAAGTGAAGAGTACTTCATTACAAACTCTTTTATCTTTTAGGGAAAATGACATTTTAGGACCAAAACATTCAATTAATGTCATTTTAAAATCAAAACATTCCAAAATGACATAAAAAGACCATGGTCTTAAACTGATCAAAGTTTTCAATGGAAAATGACTTAAATGCCCTTCTTAAAATGTTTGACACTTAGCTCTAGCTATTTACTACTTAATTTCCATGATTTGACACTGAACTATCCTGTTTTTACACTAGACACATTATGATCACCAAAGAATTCAATTGATCAGTCCCAAAATTTGACACTCAGTTCCCGCTATTTACTACTCAGGTTCTACGATTTGACCCTGAGTTACTCCAGTTTTATATTGGACACATTACGATCATCAAAGAATTCAACTCATCGGTTCCAAAGTTTGACACTTAGCTCCTGCTATTTACTACTCAGATTCTACAATTTGATACTGAGATACCCTGGTTTTACACTGAATAAATTATATTTACTAAAGAATTCAACCAATCAGTCCCAATGTTTGACACTTTGCTTCTTCTATTTGATACTTAGGTTTCATGATTTGACATTGAGCTTTCCCAATTTTACACTTAACTTCCTTAGTTAAATTCTTTGGTAATTAAAATTCAGTGTCAAATCATGGAATCTGAGTAGTAAAAAGTGGGAGTTGATTGTCAAATTTTTTAATAAGGGTATTTAGGTCATTTTCTATTTAAAATTTTGATCAGTTTAAGACGATGGTCTCTTTTTGTCATTTTAGAATGTTTTGATTCTAAACTGGCATTAATTGAATGTTTTGGTCCTAAAATATCATTTTTCCTATTTTTTAATACATTCACTTTATATAATATTAGTGTGCGCTTGAATATTGCCTAGCTTCTTTTTTTTTTTTTTAAATAAGCATACTGAACATATGGAGATCCTGTGTGTCACTTGGATGCTGATCTAGCATACTTGACTATTATGTGTGCTATATCATATGAAATCAAATGTCGAGGTTTGTGTATTTGGACATTATTTGCATTCTTATTGTAGTTGATATGTGGCCTGAAGCTATTGCAGCCTGGGACAATAGAAAAGCTGATTTGTTGCTTTGGAACATCTTGTTTTATTTAGTGAACTATAATTCTAATTGCAGTTGTAAATGATAATCAGGGGAAATATGGAGATACTTTTTCCTTGAAAATATTTTCCTCTTTTTGACAGTCCTAGCCATTCATTACTGTGCGTACATAACTAATCTGACTGGCACTCAGGTACAAATCTGATGATGGGAGGGTGACGAAGGAGGACACGAAACATGCATCGAAGGAGGTAATTATTTCATTGTCAATGGCCATGATCTGATCTTATTAGGTCATTGAATATTTCTTTGCAAATGATTCAACCTTGTGTCTTAACAGTTACCACAGACAAATCCTGGATTCAATAATATTCCTTTCAGATTCACCAAATATTCAAATGCTTATATGTTGGTGTACAGACGTGAAAGTGACAATGACAATAATATTCAATGCGAATGAGAATGACATTGCAGAACATTTAAAGATAAGAAGCTATTCATATGTACAATTAGGGCCCCAAATGGAGATAAGCATAGTCGAATTGCTAAATTCTATGTTCCAAATGAAGTTCGGCTAGGTAATATATTTGTAATGTACCTAAGAAAACACGCCACAACTTGCACAATCAGTTTGCTGATTGTTGTCAATTGAGTCTTTCAATAATCGTTCTGCCTTTTTTCTGCTTGGACTTTCAATAGAAAAATGATTTGTGATTTCTCTTTTCATGAGAAGTTCCTTGTAAACCGTTGAACTCAAAATCAAGCGTAGCTTTCAGTTCTCCTATACTTTTGCAATTTTTATTGCTATATTTTGGGAAATTTGAGCTTACTTTTTACAATGGATTATTGCAGGGGATGTTGAAGAAAGAACGGGAAGAAAAAAAGCATAAAAAGAAAGAAAAGGCAGAGACTCATCTTTACACTACCATAAAGGTTATTGGTTCCCTATCTTGATTTGTTTATAATCAACTGTTTCGTTTATTTTGGGATAATTCTGGGGGTTACTAAATCAATTACTGGTTGGGCATAATGCTTCTTAGGTGGCACGAGATGATGATCTTGCAAAGCTGATTGGAAGGGATATATATTTTGATCTTGTGGACCATGACAAAGTAAGGAGTTTTCGTGTCCAAAAGAAGATGCTTTTTAATGTTTTCAAGGTATGAGTATCAATCATCCTCTATTCTTCTGCGAGGTCTGTTTTGACTTTGCACATTGGCAGTTCTAAATGGAGGTTAGAAACATTTAAGCTGATTTAACTGTTGCTTGAAGCAATTTTTTCAGAAAAAAAGCCTTTAAAAAGTGGGAAACTTGGTGGAAAGTTTGCGGAAGATCTATGTTTATCTTTGTGTATATGACAAATAAAGCTGGAAAATTCATGTGGATAAGAACTAACCAATATTGAGGTTGCATCAGGTGAATAAGTCTAATGCACAGAACATTTTAAATCTGCGATGTTTTAAGATTGTTGATAATAATATATAGTATCAAAATATTGTCAGAATTTCTTTGGACGAGCATTTTAGCGTTAAACTTATGATGTGAATGATGATTGCTCAATTTCTTATGACCCTTTGGTTGAATTCTTTTTTAGCAAGTGATTATATTGTTTTGGTCAATTTGTAAAATGCAGGGAGAGGTTGCTAGAATTTTCGGCATACCAGTGCAGTATATGCGGTTTTGGCTTTGGGCAAAGCGTCGAAACCATACCTACCGTCTATATAGGCCATTGACACACCTTGAGGAAACCCAATCTGTAAAATTTTGCTAACTGAGCTTTTTCATGTCATTTCCCCGCTTTACCTTCTTTTTTTTTTGGTGTTGGCTATAACAAGCATCATATTTATTTCTTTCTTCAACTACTGCCGAGTTTCTTGGTTTAAGCACCATCTTAGTTTTGTAAAAACTGAGTTTCTCCAACTACTGCATCATGTTGTCTTATTTCTAAAACCTGTTATTGTCATGATATCGCTAGTTGGAAGCGTATCTTAAATTTTATTTATGGGGCTGGACTTATCGTTAGTTCACCTAGTGGTCTTTTCTGTAGATTAATTAGGTTTAACCCTACCATATTTTGTTGGCTGTTATTTAATAAATGAAAATTTTTAATAAAAAAACTGTAATATTATTAATATTATTTTGGATCCCATGATCTTTTTTTTTTTATTTTTTATTTTGGGTTATGTAAGAGTGATTAGTTTCTGCTAATTCTTGTCTGTGCTGTTATTGCTTTGCCATGCATCAGCATCTCTGCCATTTGAAGTTGGGATTTCCTGGATCTTAATCATCTTGATCATATTTTCCAGGTTGAGCAAGTGAGTGAAGTTTCAAACAAAGTTTACAATGCGGAGCTAAAGTTGTTTTTGGAACTGGAGCTGGGGCTGGTAATATTTATATTTATTGAAGCTGCTTCCTATCTGATTGCATCAAACATTGTATTGCTGACAATGAGACAATCTACATTATTATTTAGGATTTACGTCCCATTGCACTACCTGACAAGACAAAGGATGATATATTACTTTTCTTCAAGCTATACGATCCCAAAAAAGAGGAACTACGGTATTGATTAATATTGGTGCTTTGCATTTATTGGGTTTGTAAGACCTGCTATTGAAGTTAAATCTATATTCCTATGTTAACAGTTACGTTGGAAGGCTCTTTGTGAAGAATATTGGTAGGCCATCAGAGATATTGACAAAGTTAAATGACATGGCTGGTTATGATCATGAAGAAGAGATTACACTTTATGAGGTTGGTTTGTGTTATCTCCCTCATTTTATTTTTCAGCTGTAGCTTCATGCAAATTTTACAAACTGTAGTTTTTAGCCTTGTATGTTGGAAGCATAGTTCTGTTCAAAATCAATTCCATCCATTTCAAACCAACTCGATCCAATAAAAAGAGTAAAGGTCGTCTTCAGTCTAAGGTGGGAGTTTACGACGTTGTTTAGAATAGTGATGAACATAGTTTAGGATGGGTCTAGATTAATTGTACTTCATTGCACCTTTTTGCTTTCTTTCTCTCTGTAAATATCCATGTGCTCATGTTCTCTTGGTCAAGAGCGTATTCCCTTCAAATTTTACATTGTTAAATACAGCCTAGTTGATTTTTGAATGGATTGACATAATAGATCTATAATTGAATAATGTTATTATTTGAAAGCAAAGAAGTCAGTTCCTGTGATACGAGGCCATTATAGTAAAGTGGAGAAAAAATAACGTTTAGTGGCACGATTGGGAGTTTTAAAGAGAGTGGGGTGGGTTGGGCGATACAACCTGCCCTGTTGTTTGGAAGTTCGATGAAAAAATGTGGGGGTAAAATTTCCAAAAAGGAAAATGTGAAATAGAGTGAATGATTTCTGTTGAATAAATGAAGAAGGATGCAAGAGACCTATTTATAGACACTGTTGAGTAAATGCTACTACTATCTACTAACTACCAACTGCCAATTACTATATTTTACAAATAAATCATATATTCTAATAGATATTCTAACACTCCCCCTATAGGTGGAGTATATAAATCAAATGCACCAAGCTTGTGACATATGTATTTGATCTGAGGACCCCTAAGAGACCTGGTGAAGATATAAGCCATCCTACCCTTTATGCCCTTAGTAATATATGATTTTTGCTTTGTGGCTGATGGTACCTAACCCACTGCTGCCACTAAAACACACAGAAGAGGTCATAAGGAAGTGGCAAAAGTGCAAAAATTGTGGGATTACTAGTCCACTAAAAAACACGAAGGGTAAGAACCAGAAAAAATAGAAAACTAGGAGAGCTGTTAAAGGGTTGTTGACATGGGTTTATCAAGAGAAAAACTGAGAAGGGAAGGGGAGAGAAGAATTTTGGTCAGGATTTGGGTGCAGAGAGCCAAACTCTCAAAAGCCACAAGATATTAGGATGTGCAACCTGCTTAAGCATGGGTAAGCTATCCTGGTTTAGTTGTTCAGCAACTAAACTTACTAGTGGTTCATAACAAATAAAATGTATCCTGTTTGCTTGCGCAGTTCCATTTAGGAGGGAAGATCTTTAGTTTTGATTGCATTTAATTTGGTTTTGGATAAGTGGCTTTTTTCCCCCGGCTGCATGAAGGAATTGACTTGTCCTATGTGTTTTGTGCAGGAAATTAATTTTCAACCAGATGTCATGTGTGAACCTATTGACAAGAAACTCACATTTCGGGCAAGCCTGGTTAATTTCTTCACACTTGATGCTCTGAGTTACTTCTTGTTTTGCCATATTGAGTTCTTTTCCGTATTGCAGCTGGAAGATGGAGATATTGTTTGCTTTCAGAAAGCACCCTTGATGGATAGTGACGAACATTTCCGCTATCCAGTTGTGCCTTCATATTTAGAATATGTGCGCAATCGTCAGGTATCTCTTTTTGGTGTTCAATTCATGCAATTTGTCCATAGGTGGGCACAAAAACCTAGCCGTATATCCAGAGCCAGAGGACCCCATGTCCCTCCGAACTTTTCCATTCTTTACTTTATATTATATATATTTTTTACCAAGTTTTTATATTATGTGGAGATTATGTATGTTAAGACCCCCCAAAATTTATATTTTATTTTGAAAGTAGATAAAAAATTTAAAAAGTCAATACTTTGCTTTACTAAATATCCAAATTTAAAAATTATGAGTTTGATGTGCCCAAATATCCAGAATTTTAGAATTTGTCTATTATTGGTGAATTATGCCAAAAGTTTGTAGAGACTAAAAAGTCTAGTTTTTATCTTTTAATTGATATATTACTATGGCTTATATTGACTCTTTCAGTATGAACAATAACCACTAAGCGAGTTTTTTCAGCTATGAAATTTATTAAGATAAAGCTTTGCAACAAGATAGAAAGATGATTTTCTCACTGATTATATAATTGTTTATATTAAAAAGGAGATTATTGAAAATTTTGCCACCAATATGATAATTGAAAATTTTTATGTCATGAAATATAGATGTTGTACAACTTAAGCAATGAATATATATTTGAAAGTTGACTATGGATATATTGAAATATTTATATTATGTTAGTTATATATCATAATTTATTTCATATTTTAGGTGTTAAATTTTACTTCAATTAATCCTAGCTCCACATATATCTAATGTCATTTTATTTGTACCTTCTTTACTTTCCTCCCATATTTTGTGTGCGCGCACATGTGGATTGTTTGGTGTTATAATCCTTACAAGTTTCTTGTGTGTGAGTGTGTGTGTCCATAAATATAAGGATGGTTTGTCAGCTGCTGATGTTGGTTGTTTATTCTTGATGATTTTAGGTTGTTCACTTTAGATCCTTGGATAAACCTGAGGAAGATGACTTCTGCCTAGAGATGTAAGCACTTTGAAATTTGTTGAATATAAATGATTATACTTGACTACTGAAATATTTTACTTGTCAATGTAGATTATGTTTACATTGCATTCTTACTTTACAATCTATATAATACTGATTTCTAGGTCAAGGCTTTACACATACGATGATGTGGTGGAGAGTGTAGCACAACAAATTGGTTTGGATGATCCATCCAAAATTAGGCTTACCCCACATAACTGTTACTCTGACCAACCAAAACCACATCCTATTAAGTACCGTGGGGTGGAACATTTGTCTGATATGCTGGTTCATTACAAACTGGTAGTTCTTCTGCAATTCTCAGGAATATATTATTGACACACATATATATATACACAAAAAATCTAATTTCATTATCTGAATAATTTTAATGTCAGACTTCAGATATATTGTACTATGAAGTACTTGATATCCCACTTCCGGAATTGCAAGGTTTGAAAACTTTGAAAGTTGCATTTAATCATGCTACTAAGGATAAAGTGAGTATGGAAACCTAATTTTCTTTTGGTTTTGATCCTGTTTATCTCTATAATCATTTTGTTATTATTCTTTGATTTGTTAAAACCAGGTGGTTATTCATACTGTCAGACTCCCAAGGCGGAGCACTGTGGGAGATGTCCTTGATCATCTTAAAACAAAGGTGACTGATTCATACCTTGTTTCTTAATAGACCTACATTGTCTTTGCGAATAGAAGTTATTGATGTAGAGCAGAAAGGAGGTATAAAATAAAAGGATCTAAGTTTTCAAAATTCAAAGATAATTCAAAGATCAATTCAATGTTTCAGTGACAAGTTTTCAATTATAATGAGCTAGAGCCTCTTTATAGCCAACAAGTATCCTAATGATACTAGTTTTGCTAGTCTTACTAGGAGACTCTGGCATGGGCTAATAAAACCGTAGGGCCAAAAGCCTTTTCAGATCCCTACTTAATGGAAGCAAGAAAAAAGACACAGGCATCTCTAACAGGCAGTGGCAGCGGAAGGAATAGTACAAACAATAATTTTAGGTTCACAAACTCATTGGGGATAACAAACTTAAGTTTGAAAAATTTAAGAGGTAAAGGTGCTATGTTACATCAACTTAGTATCATTTTTCAGGCCAAGAAGAGAAGGGAAAAACTTAATATCATTTGTCTTTAAATGCTTCAACTTCAGGATTGAAAATGTTAGTATTGTTATCCTTTTCATCAACTTTGGCCCGGGAAGGTTTTATCTATCTGCAGTAGGTTTTGACATATTGATCCATGTAAGACTGCGTTCCTCATCCATGTCAGAAGAATACCCTTCAATTGATTCAATTACTTTGTCTTCAACAATGGGATTAGTTTCTTGACGAAAAATTTTTCTTGACAAAACTTCTCAAACATTACGAATGTTATGCAATTCTTCTGGTCTTTCTTTTCGTCTTTCAATAACTTGACAAATATCTTCTCTAACTTCATTCATGTCTGTGCAACTACACTCGTAATTAGACATGCAGGACCTTTGTTAATTTCTTGGCACAATGATGCTGTAGGGAGATGGAAGTTGGGTTGTGATGCCATCATGATGCAGAAAAGGAAGAATGAATAAAATAAAATGAACAAAATTCTCAAAATTTGGAGGTCAATTTAGTATATCAAACATTAACGTTATAGTAGTAACCAATGTTGTCAGAACTGAATTGGATATTGAATTTGGTAGGACACTGGTTCAAAGTTCAATGGTTTAACTATTATCTAATCGAGATTAAACCGGTAGTGGTTAAAATAATATATTTTAAATAAATAATACAAATTTAAAGAAATTTTATGGTTTAATTAAAGTTTTAAACTAAATAATACTGAATTATCAATCTATTATTGATCACAAATAAATTATTAATAGGTTTTATAACTTAAAATTTAAATATAAATAAGTTAATATTAATTCATAATCACATTTTGAGTTTGAAATAGTTAACTAATAATCCATTATTATATTATTTGTTAAGTAAATTTATAGTTTTCAATAATTATATATCATAATAATGTTTATATAATATTATAATATAAAAAATAATTTGTACCAAAAATGATATTATTTTATCTTAAAAACTAAAAAATATTTTTAAAAAAATTTTAAAAAAATAAAATTGAGACTTGTTTAGGATTGGTTCCCCTGATTGTTAATCAACAATCAATTCACACTAGTTTCGAAACTTATTGATCGTGCTCTATAATCAGACCAGACCTAGCATTGGTTCTCGGTCAAATCAAATTCGGTCCAATTCTATCACCATTAGTAGTAACTACTTGGAGCCTTTTCATAGGCATTAAGTATCCTAATGCTACCAGTTTTCTAATCATACCAAGTTACTATGATATGGGCTAACAAAACCCTATGCCCAAAAGCCTTCGTTTAAATCCTATTTATATCTTACCATAGTGGCCTTTTAGAACCCTAGTCTTCAAAAAATAATTATATTGTTACTTAAAATGCTACTTCCATGACACTGTTGTCTCTTCTTCTCGTGAATGGGGAACTATGTTTGACAGGAAAAGTTAAGGGACATTTTTTAAACTCGGAAGCTATATGAACCAGTTTTGTGCAATTGATTAGAATTATGTAGGCAGCATTTTTCCAAATATGATGGCTGACATTCTCCATTTCAGGTTTTCATTCACACTTCATTTTAAAATATATATGTTGCGCTTACTTTTTATTATTATTATTGGACAGGTGGAGTTGTCTCATCCTAATGCTGGGATTAGGCTGCTTGAAATCTTTTATCACAAGATATACAAGGTATAAATAAGTTGGCTGACAAAATTGTTGGCGACAAGAAAAGAAAACTTAATGTAGGGTTTCCTTGTGATCTTCCAGTCCAGTGTGCATCTACAAATGCTGTTAAAGAAGTCCTCCCCCCTCCCTTATTCTTATCATATGTTGATCCTGTCCTTGCTGTGCCTTCAGGTCTTTCCCCCTATGGAAAAGATTGAGAACATTAATGATCAATACTGGACGTTACGAGCAGAGGAGGTAGGATTCTGTGTGTGTGGTTGAAAATAATTTTTTTTTCTTTTATTTTTGGTTTGGGGGATAACCTGACACTAGAAAGCAATATTGTCATAATCGGATTGGATATTGACTAGATAGGGTACTGGTTCAAGGTTGAATAGTTTAACCATTATCTAAGTGGAGTTAGACCGGTAGTGATTAAAATAATATATTACAAGCAAATAATATAAGTGTAAACAAATTTTATAATTTAATTAAAGTTTCAAACTAAATTATATTGAATTATCAATTTATTATTTATCACAAATAAATTATTAATAGGTTTCATAACTCAATATTTAAATCTAAATAAGTTAATATTTATCTATAATCATATTTTGAGTTCAAAATAGTCAACTAATAATTTATTATTATATTATTTGTTAAGTAAATTATAATTTTCAATAATTATATATCATAATAATGTTTATATAATATTATAATGTAAAAAAATATTTTGTATTAAAAATAATGTTATTTTATCTTAAAAATTAAAAAAATATTTTAAAAAATTTATAAAAAATAAAATTAGGATCGGTTTAAACCGATCAGTTCACAACCGGTTCAGCCACTTCAATACCAGTTCCAAAACCTACGGGTCCTACTCTATAATTGGACTGGATCTGGCACTGGTTCCTGATCGAATTGACTGGTCCTGTGTAGTTTTGATAATACTGCTATAGAGTATTTTAGCTATTATTGTGTGAATGATCACACCAAGAGAATAATTTCTTAAAAGTAATGGACTTATTTGATATTTAATTAATATTTGTTTCTTTTTAATGGATCTCTCCTTTTCTGTTTGTTTTCCAATATTACAGATTCCAGAAGAAGAGAAACACCTTGGCCCTCATGATCGTCTGGTTCATGTGAATCATTTTAGCAAGGACACTGATCGATACCCGGAGGTAAATTTTTATTTCATCCATTTTCCTATGGGCAGTTTCCACTTTTGATGTCTTTGATACTTCATTCTGTCTGACATTGATAGTATGCTGAAACTTTTGTACCCGTTGGTTTCCATCTGAAATGCGCAGCTTATTAGTAATTTTGGGGATCCCTTCTTTTTGGTCATACATGAAGGCGAGACTTTAGCC
Source organism: Adenanthera pavonina (assembly GCA_026686845.1). Classification (NCBI taxonomy): domain Eukaryota; kingdom Viridiplantae; phylum Streptophyta; class Magnoliopsida; order Fabales; family Fabaceae; genus Adenanthera; species Adenanthera pavonina. The sequence continues at coordinate 3,719,390 of JAIVEN010000014.1, forward strand.
GATCTTAAAGGACGAATACAGCAGAAACTTCAAGTTCCAGATAAGGAGTTTGACATGGTATGTTTCTTCCACTCTTGCAGGTTGATGTTTTATTGACAAAAAAGAAAAAAGAATTTTATACTTATGTTACTAAGCCTTTTATTATTATTATTATTTTTAATTTTTTATTTTCCCCTCCTATTTGGCCAGTGGAAATTTGCATTTCTTTCACTGGGGCGTCCTGAGTATCTTCAGGACTCTGACATTGTATCCGGACGATTTCAGGTGCATTCATTGAAACTTAAAAGTAATATATATATTTGCTTGAAACTGAAACGCACCATTATTTTAATTTCCTAGACTGAATTTATATATTTTTTTTGTAAAAATTATTTCTTATGATAGAGAACGCATATTTATGGTCCTTGGGAGCAATATCTTGGCTTGGAGCATGCTGACAACTCTCCTAGATGACCATACACTGTTCATCAAGTTACTGAACATTGCTGGAAAGATTGGATTTCCTTAAGTGCATTCTGGTCATCAGTTGTTTGGCAACAGTCTGTGACGTTACTGCTGGTGACCCGTTTTCTAGTTTGTGCTGATGCCTGGTTTGATTACTCTTGACTCCATTTGAAATTATATATGTTTTTTTTTCTGAGAAGCCAGTGAGGAGATATATAATTAGGAAACCAACATTGATGAGTTCTTTTCCTACGTGAGATGAATTTGGCCTTCTAAATTAAGGGCTTCCTCTAGGGTTTCATATAGCAGGAGGGCGAACCATTTTTGTTTGCTTGTTTGTTTTATTTCTCACTGACTTTTTTTTTTGTCTTTCTTATATGGCTAGTTTAATCCTATGTGGGCATCCAAATTAGCAATTATTTCCATCTAAGCATTAACTTCAACCCTAAACCTTCATTTTCACTTTATATCTGAGATTATTTGCTTTTATTTTTTTGTTTTTTTTTTTGGGCCACTAGATTATGTGCTTCTCTCTCAGATGTAGAGAGACTGTTTATAAAATTCTCAAGTTGAATCTTTGAGAAGATTTTACTCAATCAACTAAATTGATTAGATTTTTTAAAAGATTGACATGATATGATTTTATTTTCAATTTAAAATTTAAAATATAGCAATCTAAACCAAATATAAAATATAATTAATTATAATAATCTTGACGTCAAATTTCATATATTCAGTTTGGATTTAAGATTTATCCCTTCATAGGCGCGGATAAATCCAACAATGTAAAACTGGTATTAACGTCCCATTAAAAAAGGATTAACGGCGCGCACAAACAGATATAATTGTAGGGAGTTAGGGACTAATCAATTTAAATATTAATCCAATTTATTTGAAATATAAAAGTTATAAATTGTACTAAATGCATTTCTAGAGAATTCTAAATTTAAAAATAATCAGTCTTATATCTGCTCTTAAATTGTTGGCCAAGATAATTATCATAGCTATAAATTAAATTTGTTGATAATTATTATTATTATGAATAAAAGTTGTACCTGTGCTATTTAACTCAAGGAGAGGTAAACCCATCGTTATATATTGTTGACAAACTTTTATGAGTTCAATCTGACTTATGTCTTCGTCTAGTGATACGAAGCGAAAAAAAAAATCTCGGACACTATAGGGGCGTTACTCCTATTTATTTAATTGTTTCCTTATTCTTTTTGATATTTTTCTCGTTTTTAATTTTTTGAGCTGTTGGGAAAGCTTCTAACTAAGTACATATTAACGAATACAAATAGCAAATCTTTCCTTTGAAGCAATGTCTTAGTATTTACCACCAGAGATTTGGAAGGAAATTTTCCATAAACTACGTACCTCTCAAATCACTAGTTAAATGCATCTGTGTCTGTAAAGCTTGGAAGTCTCTCATCACCGATCAATCCTTCATACATTCTCATCTTAGCTATACTGCACAAGCCAACAATGACAGTGACCATCTTTTTCCCCAGTTCCATCATCGGAAGAAGTCAACACAATTTGACTATGATACCCAAAATTTCATTCATTATATTCAGAAACTGGTCGCCTCTCGATTTTCAAATCCCCATTCATTCTCGAATTTAAGTATGATGATTTGACTGTGGTGGGCACTTGCAATGGACTGATATGTTTTGCCGAATATTTAAAATTTGGTTATATAAATGTCATGATTATGAATATATCCATCTATTCGAAAATATATTGTGCTTCCCAAACCCACAGATATCGCTTTAATTAAGTGTGACCCATATGTATATGTTAGGGGTTATAGTGTGTTGGGGTTTGGTTTTGATTATAGTAACAATGATTTTAAGTTTATTAGAATTGTCATTCGCCATGGGGAACAAAATAAAGCACCTCCTCTAGAAGTTGAGATCTACTCTCTTGCTTCTGGTAAATGGAGAAGCATCACTTATAGAACTCCTTTGGGTGCAACGTACGTATGACATAAATCATAGTCAAGTGTTTGTGAATGGTGTGCTACATTGGGTTGTTTATGGAAATTGTCATGGTCGGCACCGTCATTTTATATTAACGTTTAATTTGGCAAAAGAGACATTTGGGGAATTGATGTTACCACAAGTTTGGGATAAGTCATTTTTTCCACTATCTCTTTTGGATATAGGCAATTAATTCACTTGCTTTGGTTCTTATTAAAACTTCAAATTTGCACCTAGCAACATTTGATATATATATATATATATATATGGGTAATGAAAGAATATGATCGATGTTGCAGATTCTTGGAATCTAGTGTTATGAAGGCATATCAAGAGTAATTATATTAGAAAGATATGGAAAAGAGATAATTATATTAGATTCCAAGAAAGATTTAGTGAAGTGTGTTGGATTTGATAAATATATTGTTGATGTTGAATTTGGTCACATTGATTTTGTTAGACGTCGTGTGAAGAGTTTGTTCCTAATAGACAAAAATAATGTAGTCTCTTTTTAGCAAAAGTGCAAGATACAGCAACGGCAATTTATTTGCGCAGTTGACTCTCATTTTTAATTTTGAAAATCTTGTTATCACTGAAATAATTTTCCTTCATCAATCTTTTCTTTCTTTCTTTTTTCCTGAGTAAAATACTCTATGAATGAAATAATTTTCCTTCATCATTTTTTTATTGAGTAAAATACTATAATCTTTCTTGTGTTTTATCGGAACCATCCGTTTTGGAAAAAAAGAAATACTTTATACTTTAGTGCAATCTCTTATCCATGTTTCAGTCCAAAAAAAGATCTATTAACCATGTTAAAAATATTCTTAAAAGATTCTAAAAATTAGTTGATGAGGGTAGTGAATGATATATTTCTATCTTGACCCTTCATGTTTTATTAATTATCTTAATCGTGTTTTTTTTTTGAAAGGATTTTAATCGTGCTTTTATCTTATTGTGTACAATCTCTAAAACCCATAAGTTAATTAGAGTTGATTAAGGATATGAGAGAGGGAGCGATGTAGTGTGAATTTAGATGTGTTTTGTTTTTCTTCACTAATTTTTTTTTAACAACCAGATGCTTATGTGCGTATATATACACACTTGCTCTTCATCAAGAAATTCATATTTGATTAAATTATATGGATCTCACACACGCACGCGGCACACACATAAATAGTTTGTACGTTAATTAATTGCCCAGCAAAGGTTGTGCTTGCAAAATAATATACATTTGCCTGGGGTATTTTGGTCTAAAAAATCACATGTTTTTTTAAACTTTCGCAAATTGAAAAACAGTTTTTTCTTGCTCATTCAAAGTTTAGAATATAACAAAAAATTAAATCAAAATAGCACAAGATAATAATCTTTGAGATGTTGAAAAACTAAAACTTACGTTCTCTTTTTTGAAATAAAATCTAAATTGAAAATAATTAACATTTAATTATGCAGCATCAAATATTTACCTTTCAATTAAAAAAACGAAAGTTAACCCAATTTTTTGAAATATAAAACTAATTAATGTTTACCTAGAAGATTTTTTAAATCAGTCCTATTTCCTATCTTAAATTTTAAAATAACTGAAATTTTAGAGTATCGAATCTCCTGACAAGATAATTATAGTTATATATAACCCTAGCAAATTCAAGAGAAGGTGTGCGTGAAAAGAGAGACCAAGAGAGGAAGGAGTGAGGCTCAGGGAGAGTTATTCAAAAGGTGAGTGAAAGCCATTAAGAAGGAAGGAGTTGATCGATCGTCATATAGGTTTGTTTCATTTGCTGATATTTGTTGAAAAACTTTTATGAATTAATTCAATCTGCTTGTATTACCATTGAAGATATCTCAGCGAATTGAGGAACGTCATCATTGGCCGCCTTCAATATATATAAAAGCAAGGTATGAAAATTAAACTAACTTGTGGTTAATTAATGCACCAAATAAGCAAGTTTTAATGTTTAATCTTCGCATGATATATATATATATATATAGAAAGGAAGAAAGAAATTCTTAGACTAGATGGGCGTAACTCTCTTTGAATTGTTTCCTGTGTTTTGTTTAATATTTTTCTTGTTTATAATTTTTTGAGCAGTTGTGAAGCTGCTTCTAAACAAGTATATATCTAAAGAAGTAGAAATTAATATATAGCAAGTTTTTTTCTTTTTTGAAGCGATGTGTTACTATTTACCACCAGAGATTTGGAAGGAAATATTCCATAAACTACCTCTGAAATCACTAGGCAATTGCATCTGTGTTTGTAAGGATTGGAAGTCTCTCGTCACTGATGAATCCTTCATGCATTCTCATATTGACTATACAACTGCACGAGCCAGCAATAACGATGACCTATTATTTTCCCTCCTTGTATTCAGAAGCTGGTCGCGCCTCTATCTTTAAATCCCCATTCATTCTTGTATGATTTTTTATGTTGTGGTCGGACTAATATGTTTTGTTGAATATTCAGAATCAATCAGATGATAAAAATTTATGATTATGATTAATCCATCTATTCGCAAATATATATATTGTGCTTTAATTGATCGTGACGACCCATATGTTGGGGATTATAAGCTCAGTTAGGGTTTGGTTTTGATTCTCAAAGAAAGGATGTTAAGGTTATAATAATTATCATTTGACCATCATCCAGATCAAGTACTGTTTGTTGCCATTTTATATTAACATATATATATATATATATATATATATACACACGATTTGGTTGAAGAGAGATTTGGGGAATTGATACGATTTTACCACAATCTTGTGATGAGTCTTCCTTTAGGCAATCTCTTTTAGATGGAAGCAATTCACTTGATTTCTACCCCTTATTGAGTTATAGAGTAATGACTTTTAAAAGGGTAGTGGGGAAGGGCTCCGATAAAGAAATTTTGTATTGCAGTCTGGACATTCTAAATCTAATTTTGACATTTTAAAATAAATTTATTTTACTTTTCTTTTTTAATTAATTTTTGTTGGTCTTTCTTATCTTATTTTATTAATAAAATAAACTTTTGTTGATCTCTCTTATCTTGTGTTAATGATGAAAGAATTCAATTTGAATTAGTTATAAAAAAGATTCAATTTTGCATTTCCAGCTTTTCTTGATGTCATGTCCAAATTTAAGGCCATAATTTGTTTACTTAATCAAGCTCTTTATATTACTCCCCCCATTTCACTACATAAGGAACATTCTAGATAAATTTATGTTTCGAGGTATTTTACAAATTATTTAGTATATATAATTTTCTTTTATATTATCACTCTTAATTTGTAAGTGATAGTTAAAAGTATTTTATAAACTAGAATATATAAAATAAAAAATATATATAAATGAAATATTATCAATATTAACATTAAATGTAAAAATAATTAGAATAACAAATTAACTCATCCTACAAAAATTATAAGGAGTTCTTTAAAACTAGAAAATCCTTTACTTGATTCCTAACAAGATTTTCTTTTCCATATATGCCCGTATAGCTAGGTAGCTCATCAATCTAGAATCTACTGATCAGATTAGCTCACTAACTTACTCGATACATATTGAATAATTTAATTAGATATAATATGGAATAAACTAATTTTAAAAAGAAGAACAACATAATAAGTTATTAAATACCAAATTAATATAAAATTGATACATCAAAAGTTATAAAATCATATATACATATTAGGGGTGTACATGGGTTGGACCGGGTCTGGGTTTGCCCTACCCCGAAGCTCGGCCCAGCTTCCATTGCACCGATCTGGGTTGATTTGTTCGGGTTCTTCCGGGTTACCCGATCATAAAACAGATGAGAAGGAAAAAATGAAGAAGTCATTCCATAGATATAACAAAGAAAATAATTGAAGAGGAGAAAGATTTATAGCAACAACGTATGCCAAAATCTACACTAAACACAAGAACTACTAACAAAGTAACAAAGAAAGATCTTCCATTATCAACATTTGTCATCGTGAAGGCAGATGAAGCAAGGGGGTCATGCTGCCGGTGGTGATGATTATGATTGGGGGAGGAAAGACTATTTGGGGACAATAGATCTGAGCATCTGAATAATACAAAAAAGAGGAGGAGGCGAGATCTGAACTATGAAGAAAAGGAGGAGAGAATGGAAGACTGCAAAGACAGTGAGATCTATGAGGCCGTGATGATGAGATCTAAGAATAACAATGATAGCAATCACCCAAGAGACTTAGATCTTGAAGCTGAGGTGATTATGAGATTTGTGAGTGAGATGTGAGAATGACGGTGAGATATTGGAAGAGTTTGCCATAAAGGAAAAAAACAAAGAATGAATGGAAGAATGTTTTGGAGATGAGATTTTTTCTAATAACATAAGTATTTTTTTTTTAATTTAATAAAACTGAACGGGCTGGTCCAAGTTTGTTGAGCCCATTGACTCAACCCACAGCCCGAACCGGCCCAATTTTTATTAACCCAAGTGACATTGGGCCAAGCCGATTTAATTGGACCTACGGGTTGATGGTCAGCCCTAATACATATAAATTATAAAATAATGAACAACTATTTTTGACATCAAATATTATCACAAATTAACATGATGGTCAGTAGATATTTGCAGCCTCGTTAGATTTTGTGAAATATCAACCACTCTAACAACTCAATTCCTACCCACTTTAGCATCAGCATCAGCATCAGGTGGCTTTATCCTATTTTTTGAAGCGCACCTGGATCACGAGCATACTTCTTTTTTTTTTTTTTTATAGCAATCACGAGCATACATACTTCTTCCGCCTGAAAAGGAGGCAATTAATCAATCTGAATCCATTTCTTTTTTGGGGTCACTCCTTTTTATTCCCTTTTAATTTATCCTTTTTTTTTTCTTTTCTTTTCATGCTTCTTAATTTACTAATTTTGTATCACATATATTTTTTTAAACATATCTATTAAAAGTTTATCTATACCATGTCTTGTTTTTTTAAAAAAAGAAAAAATGTTTAGAGACTAAAAAGTCTAGTTTTTATCTTTTAATTGATATATTACTATGGCTTATATTGACTCTTTCAGTATGAACAATAACCACTAAGCGAGTTTTTTCAGCTATGAAATTTATTAAGATAAAGCTTTGCAACAAGATAGAAAGATGATTTTCTCACTGATTATATAATTGTTTATATTAAAAAGGAGATTATTGAAAATTTTGCCACCAATATGATAATTGAAAATTTTTATGTCATGAAATATAGATGTTGTACAACTTAAGCAATGAATATATATTTGAAAGTTGACTATGGATATATTGAAATATTTATATTATGTTAGTTATATATCATAATTTATTTCATATTTTAGGTGTTAAATTTTACTTCAATTAATCCTAGCTCCACATATATCTAATGTCATTTTATTTGTACCTTCTTTACTTTCCTCCCATATTTTGTGTGCGCGCACATGTGGATTGTTTGGTGTTATAATCCTTACAAGTTTCTTGTGTGTGAGTGTGTGTGTCCATAAATATAAGGATGGTTTGTCAGCTGCTGATGTTGGTTGTTTATTCTTGATGATTTTAGGTTGTTCACTTTAGATCCTTGGATAAACCTGAGGAAGATGACTTCTGCCTAGAGATGTAAGCACTTTGAAATTTGTTGAATATAAATGATTATACTTGACTACTGAAATATTTTACTTGTCAATGTAGATTATGTTTACATTGCATTCTTACTTTACAATCTATATAATACTGATTTCTAGGTCAAGGCTTTACACATACGATGATGTGGTGGAGAGTGTAGCACAACAAATTGGTTTGGATGATCCATCCAAAATTAGGCTTACCCCACATAACTGTTACTCTGACCAACCAAAACCACATCCTATTAAGTACCGTGGGGTGGAACATTTGTCTGATATGCTGGTTCATTACAAACTGGTAGTTCTTCTGCAATTCTCAGGAATATATTATTGACACACATATATATATACACAAAAAATCTAATTTCATTATCTGAATAATTTTAATGTCAGACTTCAGATATATTGTACTATGAAGTACTTGATATCCCACTTCCGGAATTGCAAGGTTTGAAAACTTTGAAAGTTGCATTTAATCATGCTACTAAGGATAAAGTGAGTATGGAAACCTAATTTTCTTTTGGTTTTGATCCTGTTTATCTCTATAATCATTTTGTTATTATTCTTTGATTTGTTAAAACCAGGTGGTTATTCATACTGTCAGACTCCCAAGGCGGAGCACTGTGGGAGATGTCCTTGATCATCTTAAAACAAAGGTGACTGATTCATACCTTGTTTCTTAATAGACCTACATTGTCTTTGCGAATAGAAGTTATTGATGTAGAGCAGAAAGGAGGTATAAAATAAAAGGATCTAAGTTTTCAAAATTCAAAGATAATTCAAAGATCAATTCAATGTTTCAGTGACAAGTTTTCAATTATAATGAGCTAGAGCCTCTTTATAGCCAACAAGTATCCTAATGATACTAGTTTTGCTAGTCTTACTAGGAGACTCTGGCATGGGCTAATAAAACCGTAGGGCCAAAAGCCTTTTCAGATCCCTACTTAATGGAAGCAAGAAAAAAGACACAGGCATCTCTAACAGGCAGTGGCAGCGGAAGGAATAGTACAAACAATACTTTTAGGTTCACAAACTCATTGGGGATAACAAACTTAAGTTTGAAAAATTTAAGAGGTAAAGGTGCTATGTTACATCAACTTAGTATCATTTTTCAGGCCAAGAAGAGAAGGGAAAAACTTAATATCATTTGTCTTTAAATGCTTCAACTTCAGGATTAAAAATGTTAGTATTGTTATCCTTTTCATCAACTTTGGCCCGGGAAGGTTTTATCTATCTGCAGTAGGTTTTGACATATTGATCCATGTAAGACTGCGTTCCTCATCCATGTCAGAAGAATACCCTTCAATTGATTCAATTACTTTGTCTTCAACAATGGGATTAGTTTCTTGACGAAAAATTTTTCTTGACAAAACTTCTCAAACATTACGAATGTTATGCAATTCTTCTGGTCTTTCTTTTCGTCTTTCAATAACTTGACAAATATCTTCTCTAACTTCATTCATGTCTGTGCAACTACACTCGTAATTAGACATGCAGGACCTTTGTTAATTTCTTGGCACAATGATGCTGTAGGGAGATGGAAGTTGGGTTGTGATGCCATCATGATGCAGAAAAGGAAGAATGAATAAAATAAAATGAACAAAATTCTCAAAATTTGGAGGTCAATTTAGTATATCAAACATCAAGGTTATAGTAGTAACCAATGTTGTCAGAACTGAATTGGATATTGAATTTGGTAGGACACTGGTTCAAAGTTCAATGGTTTAACCATTATCTAATCGAGATTAAATCGGTAGTGGTTAAAATAATATATTTTAAATAAATAATACAAATTTAAATAAATTTTATGGTTTAATTAAAGTTTTAAACTAAATAATACTGAATTATCAATCTATTATTGATCACAAACAAATTATTAATAGGTTTTATAACTTAAAATTTAAATATAAATAAGTTAATATTAATTCATAATCACATTTTGAGTTTGAAATAGTTAACTAATAATCCATTATTATATTATTTGTTAAGTAAATTTATAGTTTTCAATAATTATATATCATAATAATGTTTATATAATATTATAATGTAAAAAATAATTTGTACCAAAAATGATATTATTTTATCTTAAAAACTAAAAAATATTTTTAAAAAAATTTTAAAAAAATAAAATTGAGACTTGTTTAGGATTGGTTCCCCTGATTGTTAATCAACAATCAATTCACACTAGTTTCGAAACTTATTGATCGTGCTCTATAATCAGACCAGACCTAGCATTGGTTCTCGGTCAAATCAAATTCGGTCCAATTCTATCACCATTAGTAGTAACTACTTGGAGCCTTTTCATAGGTATTAAGTATCCTAATGCTACCAGTTTTCTAATCATACCAAGTTACTATGATATGGGCTAACAAAACCCTATGCCCAAAAGCCTTCGTTTAAATCCTATTTATATCTTACCATAGTGGCCTTTTAGAACCCTAGTCTTCAAAAAATAATTATATTGTTACTTAAAATGCTACTTCCATGACACTGTTGTCTCTTCTTCTCGCGAATGGGGAACTATGTTTGACAGGAAAAGTTAAGGGACATTTTTTAAACTCGGAAGCTATATGAACCAGTTTTGTGCAATTGATTAGAATTATGTAGGCAGCATTTTTCCAAATATGATGGCTGACATTCTCCATTTCAGGTTTTCATTCACACTTCATTTTAAAATATATATGCTGCGCTTACTTTTTATTATTATTATTGGACAGGTGGAGTTGTCTCATCCTAATGCTGGGATTAGGCTGCTTGAAATCTTTTATCACAAGATACACAAGGTATAAATAAGTTGGCTGACAAAATTGTTGGCGACAAGAAAAGAAAACTTAATGTAGGGTTGCCTTGTGATCTTCCAGTCCAGTGTGCATCTACAAATGCTGTTAAAGAAGTCCTCCGCCCTCCCTTATTCTTATCATATGTTGATCCTGTCCTTGCTTTGCCTTCAGGTCTTTCCCCCTATGGAAAAGATTGAGAACATTAATGATCAATACTGGACGTTACGAGCAGAGGAGGTAGGATTCTGTGTGTGTGGTTGAAAATATTTTTTTTTTCTTTTATTTTTGGTTTGGGGGATAACCTGACACTATAAAGCAATATTGTCAGAATCAGATTGGATATTGACTAGATAGGGTACTGGTTCAAGGTTGAATAGTTTAACCATTATCTAAGTGGAGTTAGACCGGTAGTGATTAAAATAATATATTACAAGCAAATAATATAAGTGTAAACAAATTTTATAATTTAATTAAAGTTTCAAACTAAATTATATTGAATTATCAATTTATTATTTATCACAAATAAATTATTAATAGGTTTCATAACTCAATATTTAAATCTAAATAAGTTAATATTTATCTATAATCATATTTTGAGTTTAAAATAGTCAACTAATAATTCATTATTATATTATTTGTTAAGTAAATTATAATTTTTAATAATTATATATCATAATAATGCTTATATAATATTATAATGTAAAAAAATATTTTGTATTAAAAATAATGTTATTTTATCTTAAAAATTAAAAAAATATTTTAAAAAATTTATAAAAAATAAAATTAGGATCGGTTTAAACCGATCAGTTCACAATTGGTTCAACCGGTTCAGCCACTTCAATACCAGTTCCAAAACCTACGGGTCCTACTCTATAATTGGACTGGATCTGGCACTGGTTCCTGATCTAATTGACTGGTCCTGTGTAGTTTTGATAATACTGCTATAGAGTATTTTAGCTATTATTGTGTGAATGATCACACCAAGAGAATAATTTCTTAAAAGTAATGGACTTATTTGATATTTAATTAATATTTGTTTCTTTTTAATGGATCTCTCCTTTTCTGTTCGTTTTCCAATATTACAGATTCCAGAAGAAGAGAAACACCTTGGCCCTCATGATCGTCTGGTTCATGTGAATCATTTTAGCAAGGACACTGATCGATACCCGGAGGTAAATTTTTATTTCATCCATTTTCCTATGGGCAGTTTACACTTTTGATGTCTTTGATACTTCATTCTGTCTGACATTGATAGTATGCTGAAACTTTTGTACCCGTTGGTTTCCATCTGAAATGCGCAGCTTATTAGTAATTTTGGGGATCCCTTCTTTTTGGTCACACATGAAGGCGAGACTTTAGCCGATCTTAAAGGACGAATACAGCAGAAACTTCAAGTTCCAGATAAGGAGTTTGACATGGTATGTTTCTTCCACTCTTGCAGGTTGATGTTTTATTGACAAAAAAGAAAAAAGAATTTTATACTTATGTTACTAAGCCTTTTATTATTATTATTATTTTTAATTTTTTATTTTCCCCTCCTATTTGGCCAGTGGAAATTTGCATTTCTTTCACTGGGGCGTCCTGAGTATCTTCAGGACTCTGACATTGTATCCGGACGATTTCAGGTGCATTCATTGAAACTTAAAAGTAATATATATATTTGCTGGAAACTGAAACGCACCATTATTTTAATTTCCTAGATTGAATTTATATATTTTTTTTGTAAAAATTATTTCTTATGATAGAGAACGCATATTTATGGTCCTTGGGAGCAATATCTTGGCTTGGAGCATGCTGACAACTCTCCTAGATGACCATACACTGTTCATCAAGTTACTGAACATTGCTGGAAAGATTGGATTTCCTTAAGTGCATTCTGGTCATCAGTTGTTTGGCAACAGTCTGTGACGTTACTGCTGGTGACCCGTTTTCTAGTTTGTGCTGATGCCTGGTTTGATTACTCTTGCCTCCATTTGAAATTATATATGTTTTTTTTTTCTGAGAAGCCAGTGAGGAGATATATAATTAGGAAACCAACATTGATGAGTTCTTTTCCTACGTGAGATGAATTTGGCCTTCTAAATTAAGGGCTTCCTCTAGGGTTTCATATAGCAGGAGGGCGAACCATTTTTGTTTGCTTGTTTGTTTTATTTCTCACTGACTTTTTTTTTTGTCTTTCTTATATGGCTAGTTTAATCCTATGTGGGCATCCAAATTAGCAATTATTTCCATCTAAGCATTAACTTCAACCCTAAACCTTCATTTTCACTTTATATGTGAGATTATTTGCTTTTATTTTTTTGTTTTTTTTTTGGGCCACTAGATTATGTGCTTCTCTCTCAGATGTAGAGAGACTGTTTATAAAATTCTCAAGTTGAATCTTTGAGAAGATTTTACTCAATCAACTAAATTGATTAGATTTTTTAAAAGATTGACATGATATGATTTTATTTTCAATTTAAAATTTAAAATATAGCAATCTAAACCAAATATAAAATATAATTAATTATAATAATCTTGACGTCAAATTTCATATATTCAGTTTGGATTTAAGATTTATCCCTTCATAGGCGCGGATAAACCCAACAATGTAAAACTGGTATTAACGTCCCATTAAAAAAGGATTAACGGCGCGCACAAACAGATATAATTGTAGGGAGTTAGGGACTAATCAATTTAAATATTAATCCAATTTATTTGAAATATAAAAGTTATAAATTGTACTAAATGCATTTCTAGAGAATTCTAAATTTAAAAATAATCAGTCTTATATCTGCTCTTAAATTGTTGGCCAAGATAATTATCATAGCTATAAATTAAATTTGTTGATAATTATTATTATTATGAATAAAAGTTGTACCTGTGCTATTTAACTCAAGGAGAGGTAAACCCATCGTTATATATTGTTGACAAACTTTTATGAGTTCAATCTGACTTATGTCTTCGTCTAGTGATACGAAGCGAAAAAAAAAATCTCGGACACTATAGGGGCGTTACTCCTATTTATTTAATTGTTTCCTTATTCTTTTTGATATTTTTCTCGTTTTTAATTTTTTGAGCTGTTGGGAAAGCTTCTAACTAAGTACATATTAACGAATACAAATAGCAAATCTTTCCTTTGAAGCAATGTCTTAGTATTTACCACCAGAGATTTGGAAGGAAATTTTCCATAAACTACGTACCTCTCAAATCACTAGTTAAATGCATCTGTGTCTGTAAAGCTTGGAAGTCTCTCATCACCGATCAATCCTTCATACATTCTCATCTTAGCTATACTGCACAAGCCAACAATGACAGTGACCATCTTTTTCCCCAGTTCCATCATCGGAAGAAGTCAACACAATTTGACTATGATACCCAAAATTTCATTCATTATATTCAGAAACTGGTCGCCTCTCGATTTTCAAATCCCCATTCATTCTCGAATTTAAGTATGATGATTTGACTGTGGTGGGCACTTGCAATGGACTGATATGTTTTGCCGAATATTTAAAATTTGGTTATATAAATGTCATGATTATGAATATATCCATCTATTCGAAAATATATTGTGCTTCCCAAACCCACAGATATCGCTTTAATTAAGTGTGACCCATATGTATATGTTAGGGGTTATAGTGTGTTGGGGTTTGGTTTTGATTATAGTAACAATGATTTTAAGTTTATTAGAATTGTCATTCGCCATGGGGAACAAAATAAAGCACCTCCTCTAGAAGTTGAGATCTACTCTCTTGCTTCTGGTAAATGGAGAAGCATCACTTATAGAACTCCTTTGGGTGCAACGTACGTATGACATAAATCATAGTCAAGTGTTTGTGAATGGTGTGCTACATTGGGTTGTTTATGGAAATTGTCATGGTCGGCACCGTCATTTTATATTAACGTTTAATTTGGCAAAAGAGACATTTGGGGAATTGATGTTACCACAAGTTTGGGATAAGTCATTTTTTCCACTATCTCTTTTGGATATAGGCAATTAATTCACTTGCTTTGGTTCTTATTAAAACTTCAAATTTGCACCTAGCAACATTTGATATATATATATATATATATGGTAATGAAAGAATATGATCGATGTTGCAGATTCTTGGAATCTAGTGTTATGAAGGCATATCAAGAGTAATTATATTAGAAAGATATGGAAAAGAGATAATTATATTAGATTCCAAGAAAGATTTAGTGAAGTGTGTTGGATTTGATAAATATATTGTTGATGTTGAATTTGGTCACATTGATTTTGTTAGACGTCGTGTGAAGAGTTTGTTCCTAATAGACAAAAATAATGTAGTCTCTTTTTAGCAAAAGTGCAAGATACAGCAACGGCAATTTATTTGCGCAGTTGACTCTCATTTTTAATTTTGAAAATCTTGTTATCACTGAAATAATTTTCCTTCATCAATCTTTTCTTTCTTTCTTTTTTCCTGAGTAAAATACTCTATGAATGAAATAATTTTCCTTCATCATTTTTTTATTGAGTAAAATACTATAATCTTTCTTGTGTTTTATCGGAACCATCCGTTTTGGAAAAAAAGAAATACTTTATACTTTAGTGCAATCTCTTATCCATGTTTCAGTCCAAAAAAAGATCTATTAACCATGTTAAAAATATTCTTAAAAGATTCTAAAAATTAGTTGATGAGGTAGTGAATGATATATTTCTATCTTGACCCTTCATGTTTTATTAATTATCTTAATCGTGTTTTTTTTTTGAAAGGATTTTAATCGTGCTTTTATCTTATTGTGTACAATCTCTAAAACCCATAAGTTAATTAGAGTTGATTAAGGATATGAGAGAGGGAGCGATGTAGTGTGGATTTAGATGTGTTTTTTTTTTCTTCACTAATTTTTTTTTAACAACCAGATGCTTATGTGCGTATATATACACACTTGCTCTTCATCAAGAAATTCATATTTGATTAAATTATATAGATCTCACACACGCACGCGGCACACACATGAATAGTTTGTACGTTAATTAATTGCCCAGCAAGGGTTGTGCTTGCAAAATAATATACATTTGCCTGGGGTATTTTGGTCTAAAAAATCACATGTTTTTTTAAACTTTCGCAAATTGAAAAACAGTTTTTTCTTGCTCATTCAAAGTTTAGAATATAACAAAAAATTAAATCAAAATAGCACAAGATAATAATCTTTGAGATTTTGAAAAACTAAAACTTACGTTCTCTTTTTTGAAATAAAATCTAAATTGAAAATAATTAACATTTAATTATGCAGCATCAAATATTTACCTTTCAATTAAAAAAACGAAAGTTAACCCAATTTTTTGAAATATAAAACTAATTAATGTTTACCTAGAAGATTTTTTAAATCAGTCCTATTTCCTATCTTAAATTTTAAAATAACTGAAATTTTAGAGTATCGAATCTCCTGACAAGATAATTATAGTTATATATAACCCTAGCAAATTCAAGAGAAGGTGTGCGTGAAAAGAGAGACCAAGAGAGGAAGGAGTGAGGCTCAGGGAGAGTTATTCAAAAGGTGAGTGAAAGCCATTAAGAAGGAAGGAGTTGATCGATCGTCATATAGGTTTGTTTCATTTGCTGATATTTGTTGAAAAACTTTTATGAATTAATTCAATCTGCTTGTATTACCATTGAAGATATCTCAGCGAATTGAGGAACGTCATCATTGGCCGCCTTCAATATATATAAAAGCAAGGTATGAAAATTAAACTAACTTGTGGTTAATTAATGCACCAAATAAGCAAGTTTTAATGTTTAATCTTCGCATGATATATATATATATATATAGAAAGGAAGAAAGAAATTCTTAGACTAGATGGGCGTAACTCTCTTTGAATTGTTTCCTGTGTTTTGTTTAATATTTTTCTTGTTTATAATTTTTTGAGCAGTTGTGAAGCTGCTTCTAAACAAGTATATATCTAAAGAAGTAGAAATTAATATATAGCAAGTTTTTTTCTTTTTTGAAGCGATGTGTTACTATTTACCACCAGAGATTTGGAAGGAAATATTCCATAAACTACCTCTGAAATCACTAGGCAATTGCATCTGTGTTTGTAAGGATTGGAAGTCTCTCGTCACTGATGAATCCTTCATGCATTCTCATATTGACTATACAACTGCACGAGCCAGCAATAACGATGACCTATTATTTTCCCTCCTTGTATTCAGAAGCTGGTCGCGCCTCTATCTTTAAATCCCCATTCATTCTTGTATGATTTTTTATGTTGTGGTCGGACTAATATGTTTTGTTGAATATTCAGAATCAATCAGATGATAAAAATTTATGATTATGATTAATCCATCTATTCGCAAATATATATATTGTGCTTTAATTGATCGTGACGACCCATATGTTGGGGATTATAAGCTCAGTTAGGGTTTGGTTTTGATTCTCAAATAAAGGATGTTAAGGTTATAATAATTATCATTTGACCATCATGCAGATCAATTAAATTATATATATATATATATATGATTTGGTTGAAGAGAGATTTGGGGAATTGATACGATGTTACTTCGGCAATCTCTTTTAGATGGAAGCATTTCTACCCCTTATTGAGTCATAGAGTAATGACTTTTAAAAGGGTAGTGGGGAAGGGCTCCTATAAAGGAATTTTGTATTGCATCTGGACATTCTAAATCTAATTTTGACATTTTAAAATAAATTTATTTTACTTTTATTTTTTAATTAATTTTTGTTGGTCTTTCTTATCTTATTTTATTAATAAAATAAACTTTTGTTGATCTCTCTTATCTTGTGCTAATGATGAAAGAATTCAATTTGAATTAGTTATAAAAAAGATTCAATTTTGAATTTCCAGCTTTTCTTGATGTCATGTCCAAATTTAAGGCCATAATTTGTTTACTTAATCAAGCTCTTTATATTACTCCCCCCATTTCACTATATAAGGAACATTCTAGATAAATTTATGTTTCGAGGTATTTTACAAATTATTTAGTATATTTAATTTCCTTTTATATTATCACTCTTAATCTGTGTGTGGTAGTTAAAAGTATCTTATAAACTAGAATATATAAAATAAAAGATATATATAAATGAAATATTATCAATATTAACATCAAATGTAAAAATAATTAGAATAACAAATTAACTCATCCTACAAAAATTATAAGGAGTTCTTTAAAACTAGAAAATCCTTTACTTGATTCCTAACAAGATTTTCTTTTCCATATATGACCGTATAGCTAGGTAGCTCATCAATCTAGAATCTACTGATCAGATTAGCTCACTAACTTACTCGATACACATTGAATAATTTAATTAGATATAATATGGAATAAACTAATTTTAAAAAGAAGAACAACATAATAAGTTATTAAATACCAAATTAATATAAAATTGATACATCAAAAGTTATAAAATCATATATACATATTAGGGGTGTACATGGGTTGGACCGGGTCTGGGTTTGCCCTACCCCGAAGCTCGACCTAGCTTCCATTACACCGATCTGGGTTGATTTGTCCGGGTTCTTCCGGGTTACCCGATCATAAAACGGATGAGAAGGAAAAAATGAAGAATTCATTCCATAGATATAACAAAGAAAATAATTGAAGAGGAGAAAGATTTATAGCAACAATGTACGCCAAAATCGACACCAAACACAAGAACTACTAACAAAGTAACAAAGAAAGATCTTCCATTATCAACATTTGTCATCGTGAAGGTAGATGAAGCAAGGGGGTCATGATGGTGGTGGTGATGATTACGATTGGGGGAGGAAAGACTATTTGAGGACAATAGATCTGAGCATCTGAATAATACAAAGAAGAGGAGGAGGCGAGATCTGAACTATGAAGAAAAGGAGGAGAGAATGGAAGACTACCAAGACAGTGAGATCTATGAGGCCGTGATGATGAGATCTAAGAATAACAATGATAGCAATCACACAAGAAACTTAGATCTGGAAGGTGATTATGAGATTTGTGAGTGAGATGTGAGAATGATGGTGAGATATTGGAAGAGTTTGCCATAGAGGAAAAAAGCAAAGAATGAATGGAAGAATGTTTTGGAGATGGGATTTTTTCTAATAATGTAAGTGTTTTTTTTTAATTTAATAAAACTGAACGGGCTGGTCCAAGTTGGTTGAGCCCATTGACTCAACCCACAACCCGGACCGGCCTGATTTTTATTAACCCAAGTGACATTGGGCCATGCCGGTTTAATTGGACCTACGGGTTGATGGTCAGCCCTAATACATATAAATTATAAAATAATGAACAAATATTTTTGACATCAAATATTATCACAAATTAACATGATGGTCAGTAGATATTTGCAGCCTCGTTAGATTTTGTGAAATATCAACCACTCTAACAACTCAATTCCTACCCACTTTAGCATCAGCATCAGCATCAGGTGGCTTTATCCTATTTTTTGAAGGGCACTTGGATCACGAGCATACTTCTTCTTTTTTTTTTTTTTTTTATAGCAATCACGAGCATACATACTTCTTCCGCCTGAAAAGGAGGCAATTAATCAATCTGAATCCATTTCTTTTTTGGGGTCACTCCTTTTTATTCCCTTTTAATTTATCCTTTTTTTTTTCTTTTCTTTTCATGCTTCTTAATTTACTAATTTTATATCACATATATTTTTTTAAACATATCTATTAAAAGTTTATCTATACCATGTCTTGTTTTTTTAAAAAAAGAAAAAAATGTTTAGATGAGTTGTGTCTTAGTCTTAGATTACCACTAGAAATGTTGGGTCAAACATGTTTCAAGATTCAAAAAACACTTACAGAGAAGATAAAATTTATAGGTCCTCTATCCCGCCCAAATTTAAGCTACAACTAGCCAGGTTAAAAGTCCTGTTTGTTGCACGGGATTTTTCAATAATTTATGTTAAATTATAAAAATTATTTTTATATAATAAATATTAAACTTGTAGATTCGCTAACTTTTGAAAGCCAAAAAATCCATTTTTTTAACTTGAGAAATGATGTATTTTAGCTTGTCAAAATAAGCATCCTCCAACCGGTACCATGGTTAATGCATGTTCACAGAGAAGGATTCGTTCGTAGTTGGACCTTTTTCTGTTTCATTTCTTGTTGACTTTTTTTTTTAATTTTTTTTTATTTTCTTGCTTATATGGCTGGTTTATTCTTATTTGGGCATCCAACTTAGCAATCTTTTTCATCTAAGCATTAACGTCACTCTGTCACTGCCACCTAGCTAGATAGATATATAATATGAGTTAATTAGTAGTATTTCATGAAAAAACAGTAAGAGCACAAAGATAATTAGAAGGACTAATAATTTATTTATAAGTTTTAAATTATAGGAACCTATTTAAAAAAGGGGTGTGAACTATAGAAACCAATTAATTATAAATTTTCCTAAAATAAAATTTAAATTCTCAAAGGAAATCAAATTTATGGTGTGACATATTTATTTTCTTAAACTTTCACAAATTGAAAACAGTTTCTTCTAATTTACTTATTCAAATTTGAGATATAACGAAAAATTATATCAAATAGCATAAGATAATAATCTTTTCGAATCACAAACTGAAAGTTACAGCCTCTTTTTTTTTTTCCAAATAAATTCTAAATTTGAAAATATTTAAATCAAACATTTAAACAGCATCAAATATTTACCTTTCAATAAAAAAAAGTTAACCCAATTTTTTAAATAATAATCCAATCTTTTTTGAAATATAAAAATTATAATTTGTACCAAATGCTTATCTAAAAAACTTTTTAGTGGATGCGATATGATAAAAGCACCGGATCCCATCAGAAAACTCTCCAGTACAATATATCGTAGAGCTATAAGTTAAATTTGTTGATAAATGTTATATATATATGTATGTATGTATGTATGTATGTATGTATATTCCTGAGCTATATAAACCAAGCGAATTAATTCAAGAGAAAGGGGTGAGAGTCTGAGAGAGACGAAGGAAGGTAGGAGTGAGACTCAGGGAGAGGTATTCAAAAGTGTGAGTGAAGGCAAGAAAGAGGGACATTGAATCAGAGACAGAGAGAGAAAGCACGAAGAGGTGAAGGAGAACGGAGGAGTAAGAGTTGCTAGCCAAACCCATCGTCTATATATATAGGTTTGTTTCACTTATTGGTATTTCTTGACTTTTAAGCATTCAATCTGCTTCTTGGTCTTCTTGTTTGTGTGAGTCTGAAAGTTTGAGTGATACGAAGTCTCTGATTGAAGAAAATCTCAGCGAATTGAGGAACATATATATCTTTGGCCGTTTTCAATATATAAGGTACGAGTCACTAGACCAATTTAGTCTGCTAATGCATCCAATTTAGTCTTCGTATGATATAGAGAAGAAAAAAAAATCTTAATAGACCATATATAGGGGCTTAACTCCCTTTTAATTGATTTCTTTCTTCTTTCTTTCTTCCTTTTGAGCAGTTGTGAAGGTTCTAACAAGTATCTAAGAAGTACAATAGAACAAATCTTCCATTGAAGCAATGTCTTGCTATTTACCTTCAGAGATTTGGGAGGAAATTTTTCATAGATTACCCCTTAAATCACTAGTCAAATGCATCTCTGTCTGTAAAGCTTGGAAGTCTCTCATCATCGATCAATCCTTCATACAGTCTCATTTTAGTTATACAGGAGCCAACAATCACAATGAATCTCTTTTTCTTCATTTATGTCATTCGAAGAGGGTGGCACCAGGTGACTACAATATAGGGAAACTTCACTCATTATATTCAGAAGCTGATCACCTTGCTCGCCTCTCGATTTTTAAATCCCCATTCATTCTTGAACATAAGTATTATTTGACTGTGGTTGGAAGTTGCAATGGACTAGTATGTTATGCCGGATATTCAGAATTGCAAGGTATCGATATTATGATCATGAATCCATCTATTAGAAAATATATTGTGCTTCCCAAACCCACCATCACTTTAATTGAAGGTAAACCATGTGTTAGGAATTTTTTTAGGTTAGGGTTTGGTTATGATTCTCGAAACAAGGATTTTAAGGTTATTAGAATTGTGGTTTGCCATAAGGAACCCAAAAAACCACTTCCTCCAGAAGTTGAGATCTACTCTCTTGCTACTGGTAAATGGAGAAACATCACACACAGAACTCTTTCAGGGGCAACGTATGAGTATGACTGTCCTGGTCAAGTGTTTGCGAATGGTGCATTACATTGGGTTGTTTATGGAAATCGTCATGGTCAACGTCATCGTCACTTTATATTGACGTTCGATTTGGTTGAAGAGACATTTGGGGAATTGATGTTACCAAAATCTTGGGATGACTCATCTTTTCGGCGATTTCTTTTGAATGGAAGCGATTCACTTGCCTTGGTTATTCATAAACAATCAAATTTTCACCAAAGCACATTTTATGTCTGGGTGATGAAAGAATATGGTGTTGCAGATTCATGGAATCTTGTGTTTTCTTTTGATTCAACATTTTACGGAGGCTTTTCAAGAGTAATTCTTGCTTTTAAGAGTAGTACGGAAGTGGTGATAGAAGGAAATAAATCTCAGTTATTCATCGTAGATCTCAAGAAAAATTTAGTGAAGCATCTTGGACTCAAGGAATTTTTCGACGTTGATGTTGTTTCTGTTGACGTTGATTTTTGTGGACATCATGTGGAGAGTTTGTTTCTAATAGACAAGAAAAATAATGTAGTCACATTTTAGCAAAAAGTGTATGAATTTGCGCATTTGACTTCATTGTTAATTTTGAATTTGTTTACTCATGTTTATGAATGAAATAATTTTCCTTTAGAAATTATTTTTTAAATTTATGTTGATCTCTCTTTTCTTATTTTCATGATAAATTAATTTTTGTTGATCTCTCTTATCTTTTTTTAATTATAAAAGAATTCGATTTGAAATTCAAGCATTCCGTGATGTCCTGTCCAATTTTAAGGTTAGTATTTGTTTCAATTAATCAAGCTTTTAATATCACTAAAATTAATATAAATAAAAAAATTACCAATATTGACATCAAATATAAAACCAATGGCAAATTGCAATCATATAATACATTTCTCAAATTTTTTTATACAATTATCTAATATTTGATTTTGAGCATTATTAGATTTAAATGGATAGCTATTTAAAATTTTATTTTCTGATTCATAAATCTCAAACTCAAGAATATTTATCAACCTAATGCCTGTGGTATTATTGCAATGGAAAGTATATGAAATTCCAAAATTATCCTACAAAAATTAATTCCTTTGAAGTTTTAAGAAGTTTTTTAAATATAAAAAATCCTTTTATATATATATAATTATTTGGTATTCACTATTACATACAGGAATATACAATTTATTTGTGATTTTTTCCATTTGCCATATAGGAATCTCATATCGGATTAGCACACTAACTTAATTACCCGCTGCATTGCACTGGAAAAATAAGTATTTCAGATATAATATGTAGTAAAATAATTCAAAATGAAGAATAATTTAGTCATGACACAATAGTTATTAAATGCCAAATTAATATAAAATTGATACATCAAAAGTTATAAAACGATATATATACTTATAAAATTACAGTGTAATGGACTAATATTTTTGTACATCAAATAATTAAGATCACAAACTTGATGGTCAATAAATGTTTGCAGATGATTGATGATTCACCCGTTGCAACCATCCACGTGTTTAATGGACCAATTGTTGCATTTGCATATGTATAGTATAACTCATACTATTGTTTTGTCTTGAGCTTTTGAATATCCCACTTAAAATGGTCTTTCTATATCTGATTGCCTTACTATGCCTAATATGAAATAGAAAAGCTAACTCTACAAATATGGTTTTACCTTTCACACTATATTCAGATCTTTCAAATAGACTTATGATAACTACCTTAACAACTCAATTCCTACCCACTTGAGCATCAGGTGGCTTTATCCTCTGTTTTGAAGGGCACTTTGGATCACGAGCATACTTATTCCGCCTGAAAAGGGGGCAATTAATCAATCTGAATCCATTTCTTTTTGGGGGGTCACTCCTTTTTATTCCCTTTTAATTTATCCTTTTTTTTCCTTTTTCTTTCATGCTTTTTTACTAATTTTATATCAAATATTTTTTTTTAAATATATCTATTAAAAGTTCATCTATACAATGTTTTGTTTTTTCAGAAAAAGAAAAAATATTTAGATGAGTTGCGTCTTAGAAAATCACTAAAAATGCTAGATTAAACATGTCTCAAGGTTTAAAAAGCGTCTACAGAGAAGATAAAATTTATTGGGCTATAATGAATTCAATTTGAAATACTTATCCTGCAAAAATTCTAAATTTAACAAATTACTCACTTTCAAAATAAAATTTAAATTCTTAAAGAGGATCAAATTTATGGGGTCTTGTATTTATTTTGTTAAAATTACGCTGATCGAAAACAGTTCTTTTACTTATTCAAAGTTAAGATACAACAAAAAACTAAATAGCAGTTTAAGATAATAATCATTTAAAAGTTCAAAAACTACTTTCTTCCAAATAAAATCTAAATTTGAAAACATTCAAGATTCAAACAGCATCAAATATTTACCTTTTGATAAAAAAACGAAAGCTAACGCAATTTTTTCAAAATATAAAAATTATAAATTGTACCAAACTCATCTCTAGACAATTTTCTTTAATCAGCCCTATATCTGATATTAAATTTTAAAATAATTTAAATTTAAAATTACCTTGTCTCTGCGTCAAGATAATTATACATGTATAAATTAAATCTGTTGATAATTATTATGAATAAATGTTATACAATATACATCGTATTCCTGTGCTATATAACCCTAGCAAATTAAAAAATATACATCATATTCCTGTGCTGTATAACCCTAGCAAATTCAAGCTAGGAGAGGAGTGCGTGAAAAGGGAGAGACGAAGGGAGGAAGGAGTGAGGAACGTTATCTTTAGCCGCCTTCAATATACTCCTCCATTTCAGTCTATAGTGCACTTTTAATTATCACACACATACCAAGACAATGATTAGCAACCGAAATTTTTTTTTATTATTTTCCAAATTACTCTTATTTAATAATATTTCCTATATTAATAAATTACAATCATTCTCTCCTTCATTCTTTTTTTCGAGTTTACATGGGTCATTGGCAATTATGAAGAGTGAAGCTTTTGGGAGAAATTTTTATTCATTCATTTATGATTTGACTAGACCATTAAAGAATTTTCATTAAATGCATTGGTAATCGTAGAATATATAAGTTTACTTATTATGGGTAATACTGGAAAGACAATAAAAAAAAACACAACATAATCCGTATAATGCACTATATTTTAAAATATGAATTTTTCAAAGTAGTACACTATATAGCATAACGGAGAGAGTATAAGAAATGTATGAAAACTAGCCTGTGGTTAATACCAAATAAATAAGTTGTACCTTTTAATCTTCGTATGATATAGGATTGTAACTCTCTTTCAATTGCTTTCTATCTTCTTTTTAATATATATATTTTTTATTTTTTATTTTTTGAGCAGTTGTGAAGGTTCTAAACAAGAAATAAAGAACTACACATAGCAAATCTTTGATGGAATTAAGCAATAAAGTCTAACTATCCTCCAGATATTTGGATCGAAATATTTATTTTATAGACTACCTCTCAAATCACTAGTCAGGTGCATTTTTGTCTGTAAAGCTTGGAAGTCTCTCATCACCAATAAATCCTTCATGTATTCTCATCTTAGTTATAGTGCGCGAGCCAACTCTCTGTTTCTTCAGTTCGGACCATTGGATAACGATATCAAGGGATTTCACTCATTGTATTAATTCCGAAGCTGTTGGTCACCTCTCGATTTTTTCAAGTCGCCACTCAATCTTGAGCATGACATTGACTTGACTGTGGTTGGAACTTGCAATGGACTAGTTGCTTTGTCAAATATTCAGAATTAGGAGATAAAAATGCTATGATTATGAATCCATCAATTCGAAAATATATCGTGCATGTGCTTCCCAAACCCACCATCACTTTAATTGACTTTGACCAATTTGGTGGGGATTGTGTTGAGTTCGGTTTCGGTTCTGATTCTAGAAGCAAGGACTTTAAGGTTATTAGAATTGTCGTTCGCCATGGGGAACCAGAAAAACCACTTCCTCTAGAAGTTGAGATCTACTCCCTTGCTATTGGTAAATGAAGAAGCACCGCAAATAGAACTCTTTCGGGTGTAACGTATGACTATCCTGGTCAAGTGTTTGTGAATGGTGCACTACATTGGATTGTTCGTGGAAATTGTCATGGTCAGCGCCGTCATTTTATATTAACTTTTGATCTGGATATATAAAGAGACATTTGGGGAATTGATGTTACCGTAGTGTTGGGACAAGTCGTCTTTAAAGCCGTCTCTTTTGGATGGAGTAAATTAATTCAGTTGCTTTGGTTCTTAGAAATTTCTACCTGGGAACATTTTATATATGGATGTTGAAAGAATATGGTGTCGCAGATTCTTGGAATCTAGTGTTTTCTTTTGATCAACACATTATGGAGGCATATCAAGAGTAATATAGCTCTTAGGCGTAGTGGGGAAATTGTGCTAGAAAGACGTAAACGTGAGATAATTATATTAGATCCGAAGAAAGAATTAGTGAAGTGTGTTGGACTTAATAGGTATGCTGTAGATCTGGATTTTGTTGGACATCATGTGAGGAGTCTGTTTCTAATAGGTAGAAAAAATAATGTTGATACCTTTTTAGCAAAGGTGTAAGAAATAACAAAGGCAGTGTTTTTGCGCTTTTGACTCTCATTTTTAATTTTGAACATGTGGCTAGCTAGCTTTAATTGCATGCGTATTCTTGTTTATAAATGAAATAAATTTCTTTCATAGATTTTTTTTTTAAAAAAAAATTTGTTGATCTTTCTTATCTCCTTTATATGATAAAGGAATTCAACTTGAATTTCAAGCATCTGTTATTCTCTATCCTGTCCAAATTTAAGCTACAACCAGCCAAGCTAAAAGTCCCGGCCGTTTGTTGCACGGGATTTTTCAATAATTTATGTTAAATTATAAAAAGTATTTGCATATAATAAATATTAAACTTGTAGATTCGCTAACTTTTGAAAGCCAAAAAATTCATTTTTTTTAACTTGAGAAATGATGTATTTTAGATTGTCAAAATAAGCATACTCTAACCGGTACCATGGTTAGTGTTTATTCACAGAGAACGATTCGTTCGTTGTCGGACCTTTTTCTGTTTCATTTCTTGTTGATTTTTTTGTAATTTTTTTTTATTTTCTTGCTTATAAGGTTGGTTTAATCTTATTTGGGCATCCAACTTAGCAATCTTTTTCATCTAAGCATTAACGTCACTCTGTCACTGCTATCTAGATAGATAAGATATGAGTTAATTAGTAGTATTTAATGAAAAAACAGTAACAGCACAAAGATAATTAGAAGGAATAATAATTTATTTATAAGTTTTAAATTATAGGAACCTATTTAAAAAAGTTGTGAACTATAGAAACCAATTAATTATAAATTTTCCCAAAATAAAATTTAAATTCTCAAAGGAAATCAAATTTAATTATGGTGTGACATATTTATTTTCCTAAACTTTCACAAATTGAAAACAGTTTCTTTTAATTTACTTATTCAAATTTGAGATATAACAAAAAATTATATCAAATAGCATATGATAATAAACTTTTCGAATCACAAACTAAAAGTTACAACCTCTTTTTTTAAAAATAAAATCTAAATTTGAAAATATTTAAATCTAACATTTAAACAGCATCAAAAATTTACCTTTCAATAAAAAAAGATAACCCAATTTTTTAAATAATAATCCAATCTTTTTCCAAATATAAAAATTATAATTGGTACCAAATGCTTATCTAGAAAACTTTTCAGTGAACGCGATATGATAATAGCAGTAAATTAAATTTATTGATAAATGTTTTATATATATATATATATATATTCCTGAGCTATATAAACAGGGGTGAGAGAGACGAAGGAAGGTAGGAGTGGGACTGAGGGAGAAGTATTCAAAAAGTGTGAGTGAAGGCAAGAAAGAGGGACATTGAATCAGAGACAGAAGAGAAAGCACGAAGAGGTGAAGGAGAACGGAGGAGTAAGAGTTGCTAGCCAAACCCATCGTCTATATATATATAGGTTTGTTTGACTTACTGGTATTTCTTGACTTTTAAGCATTCAATCTGCTTCTTGGTCTTCTTGTTTGTGTGAGTCTGCAAATTTGAGTGATACGAAGTCTCTGTATTACTATTGAAGAAAATCTCAGCGCATTGAGGAACATATATATCTTTGGCCGCTTTCAATATATAAGGTACGAGTCACTAGACCAATTTGGTCTGCTAATGTATTCAATTTAGTCTTCGTATGATATAGAGGGAAAAAAGGAAATCTGAATAGACCATATATATATATATATATATGGGGGCTTAACTCCCTTTTAATTGATTTCTTTCTTCCTTTTGAGCAGTTGTGAAGGTTCTAACAAGTATCTAAGAAGTACAATAGAACAAATCTTCCATTGAAGCAATGTCTTGCTGTTTACCTTCAGAGATTTGGGAGGAAATTTTTCATAGATTACCCCTTAAATCACTAGTCAAATGCATCTCTGTCTGTAAAGCTTGGAAGTCTCTCATCATCGATCAATCCTTCATACATTCTCATTTTAGTTATACAGGAGCCAACAATCACAATGAATCTCTTTTTCTTCATTTAAGTCATTCGAAGAAGGTGGCACCAGGTGACTACGATACAGGGGAATTTCACTCATTATATTCAGAAGCTGATCGCCTTGCTCACCTCTCGATTTTCAAATCCCCATTCATTCTTGAATGTAAGTATTATTTGACCGTGGTTGGAAGTTGCAATGGACTAGTATGTTATGCCGGATATTCAGAATTGCAAGGTATCAATATTATCATCATGAATCCATCTATTAGAAAATATATTGTGCTTCCCAAAACCACCATCACTTTAATTGAATGTAAACCATGTGTTAGGAATTTTGTTAGGTTAGGGTTTGGTTATGATTCTCGAAACAAGGACTTTAAGGTTATTAGAATTGTGGTTTGCCATAAGGAACCCGAAAAACCACTTCCTCCAGAAGTTGAGATCTACTCTCTTGCTACTGGTAAATGGAGAAACATCACACACAGAACTCCTTCAGGGGTAACGTATGAGTATGACCGTCCTGGTCAAGTGTTTGTGAATGGTGCACTACATTGGGTTGTTTATGGAAATCGTCATGGTCAACGTCATCGTCACTTTATATTGACGTTCGATTTGGTTGAAGAGACATTTGGGGAATTGATGTTGCCAAAATCTTGGGATGAGTCTTTTTGGCGATTTCTTTTGAATGGAAGCGATTCACTTGCTTTGGTTCTTCATAAACATTCAAATTTTCACCAAGGCACATTTTATGTATGGGTGATGAAAGAATATGGTGTTGCAGATTCATGGAATCTTGTGTTTTCTTTTGATCCAACATATTACGGAGGCTTTTCAAGAGTAATTGCTCTTAAGAGTAGTACGGAAGTGGTGATAGAAGGAAATAAATCTCAGTTATTCATAGTAGATCCAAAGAAAAATTTAGTGAAGCATCTTGGACTTAAGGAATTTTTCGACGTTGATGTTGATTCTGTTGATGTTGATTTTTGTGGACATCATGTGGAGAGTTTGTTTCTAATAGACAAGAAAAATAATGTAGTCACATTTTAGCGAAAGTGTATGAATTTGCGCATTTGACTAATTCATTGTTAATTCTGAATTTGTTTACTCATGTTTATGAATGACATAATTTTCCTTCATAAATTATTTTTTGAATTTCTGTTGATCTCTCTTTTCTTATTTTAATGATAAATTAATTTTTGTTGATCTCTCTTATCTTTTTTTAATTATAAGAGAATTCGATTTGAATTTCAAGCATTCCTTGATGTCCTGTCCAATTTTAAGGTTAGTATTTGTTTCAATTAATCAAGCTTTTAATATCACTAAAATTAATATAAATGAAAAATTACCAATATTGACATCAAATATAAAATCAACAGCAAATGGCCATAATACAATACATTTCTCAAATTTTTTTATATAATTATCTAATATTTGATTCTGAGCATTATTGGATTTAAATGGATAGTTATTTAAACTTTTTTTTTTCCATTCATAAGTGTCAAACTCGAGAATGTTTATCAACGTACCTAATGCATGTGGTATTATTGCATTGGGAAGGATATGAAATTACAAAATCATCCTACAAAAATTGACTCCTTTGAAGTTTTAAGAAGTTTTTTAAATATAAAAGTCCTTCTTTTCCTTCTTTTATATAATTATTTAGTATTCATTATTGCAGGATCATATTTATTTGTGATTTTTTCCATATGCCATATAGGAATCTCATATCGGATTAGTACACTAACTTAATTACCCAGCGCATTGCACTGGGAAAAAAATATTTCAGATATAATATGTAGTAAAATAATTCAAAATGAAGAATAATTTAGTCATGACACAATAGTTATTAAATGCCAAATTAATATAAAATTGATACATCAAAAGTTATAAAACCATATATATACTCATAAGAATTACAGTGTAATGGACTAATATTTTTGTACATCAAATAATTAAGATCACAAACTTGATAGTCAATAAATGTTTGCAGATGATTGATTATTCACCCGTTGCAACCATCCACGTCTTTAATGGACCAATTGTTGCATTTGCATATGTATAGTATAACTCATACTATTGTTTTGTCTTGAGCTTTTGAATATCCCACTTAAAATTTTGTCTTTCTATATATAATTGCCTTACTATGCCTAATAATTACATTGTCATGTGTAATTATTGTAAATAAATGTATTGTAAGGATTTAATTGCTATATCAAGTTAACGTACTAAAGAATATGCTATACATTTTTTCTCGTATGTTTTCATTGAACGTATTTATCAATCCTATACATTTTCTGAGACATCCTGTGCATCATGTGTCTTCACTAGTTTATTATTCTAAAATTGGTGGCATTGGTTTTTCTTTTTTTTTTTTGGTCAATGTAAAAGAACTGGCTTGAATGTTGGGAAAAAAAGAATAACACAAGAATTCAGTGGCAAAATGAGTTTGGTTGGTGCGTCTCTAAAAGATGAGGCTGTGCCAATTTTTCCTTTGAATGGAAAAACATTTTAAATTTTTTGTTTGCAATATATGCATTGCACGGACACTAATGTAAGTCTTATATATTTTAATTTTAATATATATGAAATTTAATCCATGATAAAAATAAATACATAAATAAATAGTGCCACTCCTTATAAATTTAATATATATTGATTGATTGAACCAAAATTCAATTTTTTTAGTCTAATATGCTACCTAGATTGATTTTGAGCCCAATCATAACTTTACTTCCATCCCCATTTTAACCGTTACGTATCAAACTTTTATTTTGGACGAAAACGTATCAAACCATTCAAAGAGAGGAAAATAACGTCTTATTTCCATCACACCAAACGCGCGCCTGCTTGTATTTGGCAACCAAATAAATTCCACGTGTCTCACCCTGGTGGCGAGTATCCAAGTCATTAACCGCTCGCCGTGTTTTTTTTTTTTTAAGAAACTAATATTTATTCGTTCATTCCCTCGCTTCAAGTTCGTTCAAAATTTACAGAAACGACTCAACATCGCAGCGCCTTCTTCATTCCATCGCAGTGCTCACACTCATACACTTTCTATATATCTTCGACTGATGGTATGCTCCTTCGTGAAGCGTGAACTACAGTCTCTCTTCAGATTTCTTCTGCGATTCATTCTTCGATCGTTCGCCAGAGCCATGGGTTGCTTCCTTGGCTGCTTAAGGGCCCTAGACGACGTCGATCACCGCCTCCCTAAGTCTCGGCACAAATCCAGGGTATGGTTCTGGATTTCTCCTTATTCAATCTTGTTTTTGCAAGAAAGGAAAACAAGAAAGAAAATCTATTTTTCATAGCAAAATTATTATTAACTATATAAAAGATATTGATAGTGAAGTGTATAATTAGCTCTACCAAATATATTAAGATGATTTTTTTTTTAAATTAACTTTTTTCTTACCAAATATAATCTTTGTGTCGCTGGAAATGTGGATGTTTCTTTATATTCCGTGTTATTTTGTTTTGGATTGGAATTTTGTCGAGGTGAAGGAGTCCCTTCCTCCACTATCAGTTTTCCCAAAATTGTGATCAGACACTGAATTTCGTTCTTGTCTGTTTTTAGTTACTGGACATGCGAAAATTCTCCTTTCCTTTGTATTTGATATTTAAAATATAGATTTGTACGGTGCCAGACTCCATGAACGAAATCTTATCGTATACTCATATCATGTAGTTTCTGATATTCGTCCAAGTTTTGTTATTGTTGTTTAAAGAATTATTTTGCTTTTGAAAGTTATGAACGAATATGTCTCCAATTTTACGGTTCAATTTTGACTAAATTGAGTGCTAACTTGGATGAACTGCAGTCAATTTAGATTTATACGAGGTTGAACTCTTCTTAAATTACGACAGATATGCATTAACTTTTTTTTTGGTATTTCTTTTTCGCTTTGTGTGTAAACCAGGGAGTTGTGACATCTCGAAATCCTCTATCTTTATTTCTACATAAAGGTATTCCTGCCTTACTATTATCTCTTTCTTTTTGGTTATATTGAACCTTGCCACTTTTCTTAGAATGGTTTTTTCCTCCTTGATTTTAGCCTTTAAAAGAAAAGAAGATGCATCGCGTATTGACCGGGACAATCTTACTTTAGGATCTGAGAAAGATGACAAGGGGGTCATAGATGAGGTAGGTACCTCCATATCCTGAGTATCAAGTTGGTTGCAATAACTATTTTCTGATTTTTATTACATGACTAGTGGTTTCAAATTTCACTTGCATACTATTAGACTTCCGTAATAGGAGCTGTAATCAGATGGCTTTAGTTTTCTAGTTTGTGCTTTCATGGACAGCTGTGAATTATGAATATGATAATTGATAAACTTGCATGCAATAAAGATGATGACAAATAGGGAGAGCAACCAAGAGTAACTTGTTATACATACCATTGAATAATGAGAAATTCAGAAAACAAACTCGAAATAGAACATATATAGTCAAATTTGAACAATTATACAAGCCAGTGAGCCACACACTACTGTATCAAAATTCTCAATGTACATTTATTTATGTTGGATCTTCAACATATTACCACGCCATTTTAAAATTTGCTATCACCATCTTTCCCATTCTCAATGACTCTTCTCGATTTTAGGAGACGTTTGTGCTCTAATTTCCCATTCTCTCCACCATCTTTCCCAATATATTGGGAAATAATGGTTTTTAATCTGAATTTAGTGAACGAAAAAATAGTGTATGGATTTAGTTTCAACTCAGCTAGTTCTATTTGGGTGCTTACTTTGTTACCTTAGTTGTGAAGGGAGAAATTTTCTGGTGATCATTGAGTAATTTCATGCTTTGCCGTTATGTCTTGTATGTACGAACTATGCATGTAATAAACTAGGTAATTGCTAATATATGTAGTTTCAGTTACAAAAGCCTTTGTAATATAGTAGCAACCCAACACTAGAATAGCAATATTCAACCAAAAAGTGCAATAAGTAGGCAAAGAAATAGAAATATATACCTCGGGCTCGTGGTTGAAGAATATATTGCCTCCAGCCAACAAAGCCAGAACACTCTAGTTCATTTCACTATAGTTAAAGAGTCCTCATTCAATAGACTTGTTGAATTGGGGTCCCACCAATCCTCCTCATCCCCTAGCATAATCATAATCCCGATTTCCTTAACTTTAGTGAGAGATGGATCTCCCTGTAATGTCACCATTCTTCCAAGCCACTTGAAAGTCTTAGTCAACTTACTGTAGTTAGTATAAATTTCCCCTAGGGTTCTCAACCACTCACCACCCAACACGACATCTGCATTTCCTAAGTCAAGGGGAGAAAATCTCTGAACAATCTCTATACCTTGCGGTTTGAGAACAACGCACTTGCATACTTCTGCCCCTTCAGATTTACTACCATCCCCAAACATTACCCGAAAGCTACTGGTCCTCTCCACTGGTATTTGTGACCCATTAACCACTTCTTTTGAAATAAAATTGTGCGTGACTGTGGAGCCAGTTAATACGATCACCTCCTTAGAGCCAATCATCCCAATAAATTTGAAGGTTTTAGATGAATCGATTCTCACAGTCGAATTCATTGACAACTCATTTTGACTCTTCCCTGATGGTAGATTTCATCTTTGTCCTCACCAAGTAATAGACGTAAGTGCTTGTTTTTACACTTGTGATTTTCACTATATTTCTTATTACAGCGGAAGCATAAACCCATCTCCATCCTGTATTTAAAATTCAGCTTCTGTTAGCCTCTTAAAATCGCCCTCTTTTCTGCTGGTTCCTCCCATTTCCTTTGGTTTTGAATCAGTTTTTGACATAGAAGAACCACGCCCAGACTCCACAGTAGATCTCCCTGTTTCTCGAGGATGTTGTGAGTTAGTAAGGGCTGAGTCATTGAACGAATAACTAACTTCACTTGGATCCACAGTACTAGGAGCCATCTCCTTGAATGAATTGGACCTTTAGTAATTCCCAAAACTTCTGGTCAATTTAACCTCCTCCATAATCTGTAAAATCTCGTTTCTATCTTCAATTTCCTGAGCCAATGACATCACATGAGCCAAATCCCTTGGGCCAACTAATTTGACTTCAGCTTTGATATCATCATTTAGCCCATTGATAAATGCGCATCTTAGCATCTCATCTGACATATCTCTAGGGGGTGCAGAGAGCAACTCGAACGGCTCTCTATAATGTACTACAGTAGTCCATTGCCTTAAGGACATAAGCTGTTCATGGGGTGAGCCACCTTCAGTCGATCGAAATCTTTGCATAAGTTCATCTTTGAACATTTCCCAACCATAAATCGGGTCCCTAGCCTCCATCCATAATAACCAGTTCAATGCCTTACCCTCCATGCATAAGGTGGCGCAAGCCACTTTCTCTTCCTCCTCAATGCCACAGCATGAAATATCTCTCTTGCCTTCAAAATCGAGCCACCGTTGTGACATCCGGGCGCTGATGAAGGCGAGGAGTGATAGCTGGTACAAGAAAGGGGGTGTGAGATAAAAACTGATGAGGCATGAACAACAAGGAGCGGGTCTAGTCAGGCTTCTAAGAGAGATGAGCATATAAATAAATCGAATGCATACCAAAATGAAAGGAATCCAGAGATTGTATAGGAATGAGACTATATGATTAAATGATAGTTTAAAAGAATTTATAGATACTACCTATATCAACAAAATGTACCTACATTTTCGGTACTCTATCCCTTAAGAACTCCTCAGTTAAGCATACTTGATTTGGAGCAATTTTGGATAGGTGACCTCCTAGAAAGGAGGTTTCTAGGAGGTGTGTAAGTGAAAATAAAACCCACTAAAATGACTTGTGTTGGTTTGTGGACGGCTATCAATACTAGAGAAGTGGCCGGACATCACAACCTGCGTCTTCACCAGAAAATAGGTATCTCAATGCGTCGTTGCTGACTGTGAGCCCTCGGGTGTAGCGTTCACCCAAGGAAAAAGGTGGGTTTGGTTCGAAGGTTGTACTAGAGGCGACTTGCCTCTCCGTTTCCTTCGAGCAAGAGATACCATTATGTCCATCATAAGCTCCCTTACAGCACTCATGTTTTGTTGAATGTCTTCGAGCTTCTCATTCAAGCCTGCCATCTCTCTTCTCACTTCACCCACATCTTTTTCTAGCATTTCAATTTTAGTACCCATGTCAGACAGACACAACCCTTGGATAGCAACAATCCAACAGAACAGAACTATAGTAGCAGAGAAATCGAAATACCAACAGAATGTGATCCAGAATGTGGTTGAAGAATGTACGTTCTCCAGCCGATATGCGTAGCAGCTAGACTCATCCCAATGCACGCCTCCACCTCTGCGTCGGACAGCCTTTTGCCCTCGGCGTCTGGTTTTGGGACTTGTTGCAACTCTTCGTCTAATCGCATCCGTCCAAAACATCCACATGATCATCACCGTCAATTGATTTTGGTTTTTCATATTTCTGAACTGAAAATTCCAACCAAGCTCCTCCAATCAAGACAACAAGGAAAACTTCCCAATTTTTTCAAAGTAATTTTTCTACCTCAATAAATAACTAAATAAATCATCATCAGCAATTCACTTAAATATAAGTAATAAATAAATATATCAAGTAAATATTTTAATTGGACAGACTTTTTATTATTTATATGTACACATTCTGAAATATATATATATATACACACATTAACATTATGGTTATTACTACTGATGATTATGTGAATGTTTTGTGTCGTATAAAGGAAGCAAAAATGACATCGTTTTTGGAGACACGCACGCCGTACTAAGGGTTGTTACATGTACTGAATCCGGACGCCTTAAGCTCGAGCCCCTGTTTCTTTTCTTTCCCTCGTAACCGTTTTCCTTATGGAAACAATCAATAACTGCCTGCCATCTGTCCCTCCCTTGATTCATCACAAGAATTTTTCTCATTTTTGTGGTCCATAGTTAATGCGTCTCCAGGCCCTGAATTGCTGAATTGGGGGCCTAGCATATAATCACGTGAAATAAACTCATTTAGCTGGCTGATGTCTTGATGGAATTCTCTGCAAATTTGTTCTCAAGCTCTTATGAATTTCTGAATTTCGGCTTCAATGCATAAACTATAATTTCATCCATTGTGTATAAAACATGTTTTTTCAAAATACTATTAGTCATGTTAGTATTTTAAATAATTTATTTACTTTTCCTTCTGGTGAATTCTATTTTGTTTATTTATTTTGACTTGAATCCTTGATTATTGTTTATCTAATTATTAAACTACTACAGGTAACCTTTTTGAATTCCTGCGGCTCCCCAGAAGGGAACCCTCTCAAAAATTGGAAAGCATCTGAAAAATCAGAAGTGTTACCTTGCAGTATAGATTCTGAGTCTTCAAGATTTCATTCTTGTCTTCCCAATGCCAACACATCTTTTGAGAGACTTCATCAGGAGTTTCATTCTTCTATCCCATCAACTCCCATAAAGTTTTGTGAAGAACAGGGAATTGGCAAAGATTCTTTAAAGCGTACACCAAGCAGGTTATCTATCTTTCTCTGTTGAGAATCTTTCATCTGTTATAGCACAGTAGAAAAGCAACATGGCTTATAAAGACTAGTTTTTCATTTCTAAGAATCTAAAACTGTCTTCTTACATACAAATGGTTTTCCTTTAACTGTTTGTGGTATGGGATTTCTGCCGAATGGTTCTTACGTTTTTGAGTGTGTTGTCCGTGGTCGTTTTCTGAAATTACTTTCAACTGATCAGATGTTAAATTTCTTTGTTTTTGCAGTTCCACCTCCATTGCACAAGGTTCTCAATGTGACTCTCTTTGCTCAAAGGATGAAAGGATAGGGAGCCTTCATAAAGTACATAGGACTTGTGCCAATGAAACTGAAAATAGTGCAGCTTCAGCTTCACCTGCGCCGCCATCCATTGATATTCAAAGGAGGAACAAGTCTATATGTTTTGAATATGAAACTGACTTTAGTTCCTATAGATATAAACAATCACCTTATCCTACCCCATTGAAAATAACTGATGAGATGCAGACACCTGGGACTGTATACCCTGTCACATTCAAAAATCAACCACAAGTTAAGCCTCGATTTAGGTCCCAGATTTTGCATTCAAATAACAATCTGGCTAAGAACATCTCTCAGTACGAGATACTTGAAGAAGAAGAAAATTCTCACCTTGAACAAGACTTAAGTGAGCTGAGTAGTTCTCTTAAGCAGCTTCAAAATGCTACTTCTACAACAAAAAATGGGTTGAAGGAGATTTCGTATGAAAATGAACATGAGGCAGGAGAAAACTTATCTTGTTGGTTGAAGACCGCATCAGCTATTGAGGAGGAGAGAAACAACAGAATGAAGACTACATTTAATCAGATTCCACACTTATGTAAAAGTCCTGCAGACAGACCTATCATTGGAATGGTTGCTGCTCACTGGAATGAAGATGAAAATCCTCATATTCCTTCTCCTAAGTCGTGGAATGGCATTGGCATACCAAATACAACTAATAAGTACAAGGAAGTATGACTTTTTCTTTTTATTTCTTTTAAGAGTTCAAAATCTTGTTCTGCGTCTGAAGAGTGCCCTTTGTTTTTCAGGATAAGAAAGTGAAATGGCATGCAACGCCATTTGAAGAGAGGTTGGAGAAGGCATTGTCTGAGAAGAGTCTTGTCTCTCAAAGGTATGCCTTGTTAACCCCTCCTGTTTATCTAAGTTTTGTATGTTGGGTGATCTGTTTGGCTTGCTATTTGAACTCTATTGACTTGTACTAAGAAGGACAAATTTGAAAATTAGAAGTAGATCTGGTAACCTTGCACAGTTTCTGTGAACTATGACAAAAATGATTGCTCCAATTATATTATATTGTGCTTTTTGAAAATATTTTGCTCTAAATGTTAGTATGTGGTTGCGAGGATAAATACGAAGATTGGTCAAAGGAACCTTCAGAAAAAAACATAGCGCTACTTCAAATGTTTAGGCTCTACTGATCTTTTTACTAAATATACATGGGTTTTTTCCACTTGCGAATTCAATCTTTTGAGAATTCCATTTTTCTTGGGATAGAGATTATAGTAGAAGTAGTCATCTAACTCTAAATGAAAGCTTCAGTAATTTTACTCATCAGTCTTTGGATCTCTTATGACCAAATGGTTTTTTGGATTTAATCATGTTAGAATTCTCTTAATGAAAATTAAATTTACATATTTCTATACCAGGTGTAGGGAGCTTGTACTTTTTCTGTGTTTCCAGCTTGTTAAGTTTTCGTGCGAAGAAGTGTATTAGAGATTATAATTATAATAAAATTATTCTGATGCTTTCACTTGATAGTATAATAGTTTATGCTCTTGAATTCAAATGATTTTTCATATGATAGTTACTGGCCGTCTATTTTTCTAGTTCCCTTTTTGAATGTTTGATTTTAAATGTGAATATATAGTTACATTTTTATAATTAAAAATGTTTCTCCGTGCTGTGTTTGAAATCTAAAGAATAAGTTGCATTATTCATGTTCACATATATGGATAGTGCAACTTGTAAATTTTATATTTGGCATTCTTTTGGCTGAAGAAATTTTATATTTGATATTGATGATTTGTTACTCAATTCACAGGAGCCATGTATGTGTAAAGCCAAAAACCTTTGAGAATGAAGACAATGATACTGCGCTATCTCAGCTACAACCCTAAACTCATTCAAGTTTGTAGTCTCGTACTTCCATTCTGATAATTGTAATATTTGTTGTTACTTCCCATTGTGCCGTATAT
Source organism: Adenanthera pavonina (assembly GCA_026686845.1). Lineage (NCBI taxonomy): Eukaryota > Viridiplantae > Streptophyta > Magnoliopsida > Fabales > Fabaceae > Adenanthera > Adenanthera pavonina. Next base: position 3,758,529 of record JAIVEN010000014.1, read on the forward strand.
CTTTTATAAGGATATTTCAATGTAAGACTTTGGTAAAGTTTTAGCCGCTTGCTTTCTTAATGATTGAAAGAAATTATCATCGGCCATGCTTCTAATGAAAATTTGCTACCAAATATTGACAAACTATACCTGAGAATTGAAAAAAAAAAAACAATTTCGATGTATGGAAACTTAATGTGAACATAATAATCATCATTCAATGTGCTGATGCCTTTGTATCAGATGAAACAGCATACCGATTATACAAATTTGGTTGTAAGATTGCTCTATCAAACAGCTGGAGCTCATTCTGCATTCTATATATAGATTATATGAGCAGCAAGATCACTTCAATGAAAATTGGATTGGAAAGATGGATTCCGTTAAAAATTTGATGAATCGGTTTTTTCAGCTATATTTGTTTCGCTCAAAAATTTTATCAGTCTATTTAACTGGTCAAAAACACATCAAAATAGGTTTGAATTGGTTCATATATTTATTTAAAAAAATTGGCCAATTAAAACTTGGAAGACATATTTTTATAATCACCTTCTTTTTTTTCACTTGATTTTTTTTTCCGACCAAAACAATCACTTGATCATTAAAGACATTGGGAGTTGCTCCATCGAATTTGACGAGCTATAAATGAAGTTTCATCACTCTACTGAAGTCAATTCCTCCAATTTACTCCTTTAATTCCCTCTATTATATCTTCTCTTTGTCAATTTTCATGTGAAGCACCTTTTTTTATTATTTATATTAATTGCTTAAAGATAGAATTGGGAAAAATAATTCTCTTTTAGTAGTGTAAAACGCCAACTAAATTAGAATAAAAACATTTTTATAAAGTATCACTCAATTTGGAATAGAGGAAGTTAGATCACATAAGACAAGGATGACTCACATGGAGGAGAAAATCTCAATGTGGCACATGAAACAACGATCTATAAATCTATAAATAATGAAAAATCTTTATTTTCACTTATGATAAAAATCATACTAAATAGTATTATTAATTCAAGTAAGTCGTGTATTTGCATGGAACCGAGTTGAGTTGTATTAACCACAGCTTGTGAAAGTTGAGTTGTATCAATCACAACACAACTTGTGCTGGCCAAAAAAAAAACTTGTAAAAATAAATTGCCCTATTTATATATTTTTATATTTCAAGGAGTGTGAAAATAAAATCAACTTTTTTAACCAGGAAAAAATAAAATCAACTTTTGTCCATTTGTATGTTGAATTAGAAGTGAAGCATGTCTATGAAGTGAAGGAATCCTTGCACGCAAAATATGGAACGGAAAAAGAAGGGTCACAATTACTTCTGTAGTTAGCCAGTAAAATTGTGTTTGGGCAAGGCTATGGACAGGAAGACATTTTGTTAAAAAAATAAGAATGTTTGGATAAAATTGCATTTGACCTGTGAACACTGATTTGAACTTGTGAAACGCAAATCCAAACAGACACAAAAAGTTAGTTCTTTTTTTTCTTTTTGTTGCCAAAAATGTAAAGCCATTTGATTAGAGTATCATAGTAGTCTAATAGCATTAGCATGCAAGAAATTTGAAACAGCTATAGTCATGTAAGAAAAATCATAAAACAGTTATTGCAACTAATATCATAGGTGCTACCAATTTGAAGTTTGAACGTGCCTCATCCTTTAGCCCCCTGCCATCTCTCTGAGATACTTGACCAAGATTGTCCATATCAATACGCAACGTATCTTTATTTGTTTTTTTCTATACGCTTTTTTTTTTCTAAGAAAAGAAGCATACTGCAAAAAAAAAAATACAAAATATTATACATATCTCACGAAATTTAAGAAGAATTAAACCCAGCATCATATCAAAATGATTCCGGTTCATTAAGTTAGCACTAAGTTGTTAGTCAACATTGAAAGCAAGAAAGGTGTGCTGGAGAAACTCATTGGAAACTTCCAAAAACTAAAAATAAAGCCTCAAATCACCACGCAATCAACAAAATTTCGTTCATGTCTTACATATGATGTTCGACACTGTATAAATCCTATACATTTAAATACCAAATATCGCACCCCAAAAAAAATACCAAATATATATATATATATATATATAATAAGAGCTCTAATCAAATGTCAATTTTCTAGTTTGTGCTTTCACGGACTGGCGTGAATTATGAAAATAATAAACTTGTATGCAATAAAGATGATGATAAAATGGGAAGACTCACTAGTCATACATGCCACCGAATAATGACAAGACATACTCGAAATACAAACATAGCCAATTTTGACCAATTATCCAAGCCACACATAACTTCTCATCAAAATTCTCACTGTACATGTATTCCAATATATAGGGAAATCATGGTTTCTAATCTGAATTTAGTCAACGAAAAATTAAACTATGTAGTTGGTGTCAACTCGGGTGGTGCTGAATTTGTTTACCTTCGTTAAGAGACAATTTTCTGTTGATTATTGAGTTTCACATTTAGTCCTGTTATGTCTTGTATGAAGGATGGACTATGCATGTAATGCATCATGTAATTGCTAATATATGCAGTTTCGGTTATCAAAAACGTCTGTACTATAGTAGCCTACCAAAAGTACCAACATAGCAATATTCAACCAAAGACAACTGAAAGTGGCAAGACAGAAATACCACTGGCCTTTGAAGAATGTATAGCAAAGAAACAGAAATGCAGTTCCAGAAACAAGAAAAACTTCGTAATATAGTAGCAAACCAACACTAGACTAGCAACATTCAACCGAAAGGAGCTATAGTAAAGAGCTAAGAAATAGAAATACGCCTGACTTCTTGTTGAAGAAGTGGATATTCTAGAGCCAAGAAAGTCAGAATACTCTAGTACTTCCACTATAGTTAAAGTGTCCTCATTCAATCAATAGGCCTGTTGAGTTGGGGTCCTACCAATTAATCTTCCTCATCCCATTTCAACATCATAAACCCCGTTTCCGCAGCCACATAACCTTGTCCTCCTTCCTTGACTCTCTTAACTCTAGTGAGAGATGGATCTGCCTGTAATGTTACTGTTCTTCCAAGCCAATTGAAACTCATAGTTGATGATGGACCCATTGTAAATGTCCCGAGGGTTCTCGTCCACTCATTACCCAATACCACGTCTGCAATTGCTAAGTCAATGGGGAAGAACCTCTGATTAACAATCTCCATACCTTGCATTTTGACAACAACGTTCTTGCATACTTCTGCCCCTTCAACTTTACTACCATCTGCAAGCTCCACATGAAATCTACTGGTCCTTTCCATTGGTATTTTTAACCCAGCAGCCACTTCTTTTGAAATAAAATTGTGCGTAGCTGCTATGCCAACCAATACAATCACATCCCTAGAGCCAATTTTCCCGGGAAATTTGAAAGATGGTGAATCTAATATCCAAGCCGAATTCATTGACAACTCCTTTTGACTCTCTTCCTCTATTTCCTCCTGGTCACAGATTTCATCTTCGTCCTCACCAAGTAATAGACGTAGGTGCTTGTTTTTGCACCTGTGACTTTCACTATATTTCTTGTTACAACGGAAGCATAACCCCATCTCCATCCTGTACTTAAACTCAGCTTCTGTTAGCCTCTTAAAGCCGCCCTCTTCTCTGCTGGTTCCTCCCATTTCCTTCAGTTTTGAATCTGTTTTTGACACAGAAGAACCACGTCTGAACTCCATGGAAGACCTCCCTGTTTCTCGAGGATTTTGTGAGTCAATAAGGGCTGAGTCATTGGACGAATAACGTCTAACTTCATTTGGATCCACAGTCCTAGGGATAGGAGCCATCTCCTTTAATGAATTGGGCTTTAAGTAATCCCCAAAACTTCTGGTCAATTCAACCTTCTCCATCTTCTCTAAAACCTTGTTTCGATCTTCAATTTCCTGAGCCAATGACATCACACGAGCCAAATCCGTTGGGCCAGCTAATTCAACTTCAGCTTTGACAACATCATTTAGTCCATTGATGAATGCGCATCTTAGCATCTCATCTGGCACACCTAAAAGAGGTGCAGAGAGAAACTCGAATTGCTCTCTATAATGTGCTACAGTAGTCGATTGCCTTAAGGACAGAAGCTGTTCAAGAGCTGAGCAGCCTTTAGCGGATTGAAATCTTTGCATAAGTTCATCTTTGAACATTTTCCACCCATGAATAGGGTCCCTAGCCTCCATCCAAAGTAACCAGTTAAGTGCCTTACCCTCCATGCATAGAGTGGCGTAAGCCACTTTTTCTCCCTCCTCAACGCCATATAGCGTGAAATATTTCTCAGCCTTCAAAATCCAGCCACATGGGTCTTCGCCAGAAAATATCGGAATCTCAAGGCGTCGCTGCTGGTAGTGATCCCTCGCCGCTTCTTCACATGAACCCGTAGTGCTTGCCGTTTGAACAGGGTGGTCTTGGTTCAAAGATTGCGCTAGAGGCGACTTGCCTCTTTCTCCTCTTGCAGCAAGAGATTCTTTTATCTCCATCATAAACTCTGTTACCGCACTCATGTTTCGTTCAAGACCTCCGAGCCTCTCATTCAAGCCTGCCATCTCTGTTCGAACTTCACCAACATCTTTTTCAAGCAGTTTCACTTTGATTTTAGACATTTCGAACAGCTCTGAAACGAAATCCATAACCGAATTGACAAGAACTAAACCCTAGGATAGCAGCAATCCAACAAGACAAGACTGAAGAAGCAGAGAAACGGAAAAACCTCAGAAATGTGGTTGAAGAATCGACAATGCACAGTGTTCCCGCCACGAAATGCTACGCAGCAAGAAGACTCAAACCCTTCCTTGAACCGCCTCTCTGCCTTCCGTCTAGACCCTTTTAAAATATATTCTGTCTTTTGTCCCTCCCGTAACCTTTCTGTGGGTGCCATCTGTCCCTCTACTTTGAGTGTTTATTTATGTGGGCCATCTGTCCAGGCCCACATCCTCTTTTTGATGGACTTGCTGTAATGCTGTATCAGAAACATTCTGGGCGCAGTGTGTGAGAATTTTTATTTTACGGAAGAAGGTGAGGGCCGCGAACTGAAGATGGGATACGGTGAGATGGAGGACGTGTTTAATTATGACTGATCAAAGGATTCAATTCAAATCAACATGCTGTGTTGCTTCAAATGTTTAGGTGCTCCTCATCTTCTTCGTAAATATGTATATGCACACCTATTTTCACTTGTATGTATTATAAGATATTTTATATATTAAGTTTTTTTTAATGTAAAATATAGAGTGTTGGATCTTTTTCTTCCAACTTTATCCCTATTTTTAATTCTTTCTTATTTCTCATTTATAACCCTATAATAATAATAGAATATGATATTTAATAAGAGTAAAATGAAAAATGTAAATACCTTTTATATTGATTTTCTATCAAAAATATTTTTCTAATATGTGCGTAATTGATACAAAATAACTTATAATATGAACTAGAAGAACTATGTTCTTCTTCTTACAAATTCAATTTATTGAGGAGCTCAATTTTTTTTTAAAGTTATTACGTAGAAGTAAAACTGGTAATGAAAGCTTGAGTTGTTGTACTCATCGATTTTCCGAGCTTTTTATGACCAAATGATTTAGGATTTGATCATGCCACATTTCTATTACGATCAATTCCATTTTCTCATTTCACCACAAAATAAATTTTAATACAATATCTAGTAAACTTGTACTTCATCTTGGACCACGAGTATCTCCAACTAGTCAAATAGGGACTAATCTCTCTGACTACAAACATATCAAAGTGGGTTTAAGTTGGTTTTAATTTTTATCTTTTCTTTAAAAGAAACTTTTGAAGACACACATTTTCATAATCACTTGATTATTTGACAATGAGAGTTGGTCCATTGAAGTTGGCGAACTATAAAAAATAAAGTGTTACTACAATGGCGAAGGTGAATATAAAGTGGCATAGTGGGGAGTAAGCTGCTCTTATAGACGAGATTAGGAATTTTTTCAGAAGACTTCCTGGGCTACCTGACCTTCCTGCAATTCAAGGAATTGAATCCGGGATTAAAGGAGATGAGTTATTCTCGTAGCTAAGTCGGGCAGGGATAGAGGATCAAGAGACTGTACTCGCCTTTCACCCCTCGACCATTCAACAGAAGCAATATATAGCAAAGAAAGCAACAAGAGTGGATGGAGAGAAGAAGCTCTTCAAGCTCGGCTTCGGCAACTGCAACTCTCAAAGCGTGAGCTCATAAGCCGTTGGTTCATCTCTATCTAATCAATTCTATTATATTCCATTAGGCTTACGTAATATATAGGGGACTTTCCAGCCTTCATACAAAGACAAGGGAAACATTAAGATCTAATATGGAGGAGAGATCAATCCGGGGTTACCGATTTCAACTCTCAGGCAGTACAGTAGCAGGCTCAGGATTAGTAGTCTTAGCAGTGAGCTCAGTGTGACACATGAAGCCACTGTCTATAAAATATATGATGACAAATTTTATTTTAACTTATGACGTTAAGAATTACACTAACTAGTATTAACTACGCAGGCCCACTACTGTATCTGCATGGAATTCAAGTTTGGTTACAGAACATGATTTATGAAAATAAATTATACTATTTGTATATTTTATATTTAACTCCATATATTTTATGGAGTTTGAAAGTAAAATCAAATTCTCTTCATTGATTCAATTGTATGCGGAAAAATGTAGAAATCCTCTTATTTCCTTCGTATTTATTTATTTTTTAACCCACCTTTACATTTGAAATTTAAATATATAGGCTTTCTTTAACCTATACATATATACACACACCAAATTTTGTCATATCATTAATTATATCAATCATGTCAAATATGATATATTGCTCGGGTCAAATTAACTATTTTACGATTTTTACTACATGACAAGCTGTTTCAAATTTTTCTTGCGTACCATAAGACTTCCGCAATAGAAGCTGTAATCAAATGGCTTTAGTTTTACGTATAACAGTACTTGCATAGTAACATTCAACAAAAGAGAACAATAAGTAGCAAAAACCTTTGTAATTATAAAATAGCATACCAAAACTAGGATAGCAACATTCAACCAAAAAGAGCCATGTATATAGAAATACGCTTGACTTGTGGTTGAGGAGAATGGGATATATAGTCTGGAGCCAAAAGAGCGAGCCAGAATACTATACATACAGTACATACGCCCTCCGATTTTTTTTTATAAATTATATTTTAGAAATTTTTTGTTGTCCTCTATGTAAATCACTTTTCATAAGTTTTTTAAGTATTAATTACTTTATTTAAAAAACATATTTATTTAATTATGAGAGTGAGAGGATTATTTAAATTTATAATATTTATTATGGGGTAAATATGGAAACAACATTATTTTTAAGATAATTTTAATATTTAATGATATAATTAGGATAAGACGAAGCATATATATATATATAAACCACTATAGTTGAGAGTACTCATTCAATGAATCAATAGACTTTGTTGAATTAGGGTCCTAAATTACACTCCTTTCAGTTCTATATATATAAAATTTTTTATTCTGATTCTAAATATAAGATCATTTACAATATATGAGGTAGTATTTATTATACATTTTCAAAAAATACTCCTATTTTATATATTCAAAGAAAAAGAGAAAGAAATTAAATAAGAGTAATTTTGAAAAAATATTAGGATTTTCAAAGAAATTGGTAGTTAATTAATTTTAATTTTAATTCTTAATCTGCGTGATTCGATTAAAAGGATGATAAGAGGAAGTATCTTCTTCATCCCATTAATTGCAAAATCATCAATCCCGATTCGAACGTCAGCAACAGATGGATGTGGTCGTAATGTTACTGTTCTTCCAAGCCACTCAAAAGTCATAGCCATTGATGGACGCGGTGAGAAACTGTCCCTAGGCTTCTAAACCATTCATCACCCAACACCACGCCTGCAATTGCCAAGTCAATGGGGAAGAACCTCTCATTAACAATCTCTATACCTTCAACTTTACTACCAAACCCAAAGTCTACTAGAAATCTACGGGTCCTCTCCACTGCTAGTTGTAACTCAGTAACCACTTGTTTTGAGATAAAATTGTGCGTAGCTAGCTGCTATCCCAATCCATAATGTCACCTCCCTCGACCCAATTTTCCCCATAAATTTCAAGCTTTTTGCCGAATTATAACCCATTTCGAATGCCTCTGAAACCGGATTGATTTGATAATAAGATACGGAAACCCTAGGATAGTAGCAAGGAAAATAAATACCTGTGGAATGTTGTGCAAGAATCAACAACGTTCAGTCTCCGCCTCTCTCCTCCGTTCCTCTTAATTTGAATATTATTAATTATTAATATTATTTCATTTGGTCAAAAATATTGTTTCATTTGATCGTTATATTTTCGCAGCACCATACCGTACACGTTCAGTAGTTTTCGGCCGAACCGAAAAAAAAAAAAAAGAACATAGGCTCTGCAGTTCAGGATTTCTTTGTTTCCATTTGTATTCAAGAGATTCTTCATATCCTAATAGATTTGGATATATTGACAAATTCTTATTTTCTCTTCGATAAAAGTTACGCTAATAGTATGAACTAAAGCAAGCTCAATGTATTCACATGCAGTTTGAGTTGAGTTAAATTAATCACAATTTATGAAAATAAAATCCATTTCTCTTTTATTTTTTAAAATCAATTTCTCTTTGTTCATTTATTTGTATGTTGAATTGGAGTTTTGCTTATGAAGTGAATGAACCCCTTTTCTCGCCCCAGTTTTCGAAAAAAATGTGACCAAACACCAAGAAGTTTGTTATTTTCTTCTTTTTGTTGCTGAAAATGTAAAATTCTCTTCTTTCCTTTGTAGTATAAATTACGACTTTCGAGGTTGGCCAAAAAAAAATTACAGCTTACGAGAGATAGGTATAATCTTTGGTTTTTGGTACTTCGTTTTTGTGTGTGTGTAAACCCACGAAGTTGCGACATCGCAATGCGTTACCATCTATTTCTTTGTGGTTATATTGAACCTTACCATTTTTCCTAAAAAAAAAAAACGTTGTTCTTAGTATGCCTTTTAGAGAAAAAAAAAAAGGTTTTAGAAGGAAAGATGACTTGATAGGGAGCATCATGGTCTACGATCACAGAGATGACTAGCTGTCAAGTTGGTATTAAGTTATATTGAACCTTAGCTCAAGGATGAGGTCAATTCATACTGTCTGTAGTATTAATAACTGCTTTATGAAATTTATTACATTACAAGCTGTTTCAAATTTCTATTGCATGCTATTAGACTTCTATAATAGGAGCTCTAATCAAGTGACTTTAGTTTTCTAGTTTGTACTTTTCATGGGCAGGCGTGAATTATGAATATAATAAAGTTTTATTCAATACAGATGATGACAAAAATGTAGAAAGCAACCAAAGACGAATTAATCATACATATCACAGAATAATGACAAAACATACGCGAAATAGAACATGGCCAACTTAGACTCAAGCCATTTGATTAGGTTACAGCTCCTATTATAGAAGTTCAATAGTATGCAATAGATTTTTCTTTTTTTCTTTTTGGTGGTGGGGGATCGCAATACTAGAAATTTGAAACGGCTAGTCATGTAGTAAAAATTATAAAACAGTTATTGAAACTTCAGCTAATCTTGTAATTACTAAATATATGCAGAGTTTCAGACTTTCAGTGATCAAAATCCATGGCAATATAGTAGTAAACCAACAGTACAAGCATAGCAGCATTCAACCAAAGAGAACGGCAAGTAGCAAAGGCATAGACTATGCATAATGCATAACGTAATTGCTAAATATGGACTATGCATGTAATGCATTATGTAATTATTAGATACATGAAGTTTCAGACTTTCAATGATCAAAATATTCGTAATATAGTAGTAAATCTACAATACTAGCTTAGCAACATCCAACCAAACTGTAAGTAGCAAAGACATAGAAATAGTCCAACACTAGTGTCATGTTTGATAGGAAGGAAACATTTTAATGAAAATAAAAAGGGAGAAGGAAATGGAGAGAAGAATTCCATAAAAATATTATATTTTATTCATAAAAACTTTGAATAATATGTATCAAACAAATTTGATAAGAGTTTTTCTCCCATTCCTCCTTTCAAGAAACTCCTTTTATTTGTACCAAACATAGTCTAGAATATAAACAGAAATGCAGTTTCAGTGATCAAAAGCCTTTGGAATATGGCAGCACATCAACACTAAAATTGCGACATTCAACCAAAAAGAGCTACCAAGGAGCAAAGAAATAGAAACACGCCGGACTTGAGGTTGAAGAAAGGATAGTCTCGAGCCAAGAGAGCCAGAATACTCCAGTACATACCACTATAGTTAAAGAAACCTCATTCAATCAATAGACTCGTTGAATTGGGGTCCTATCAATCTTCTTCATCCCATTGCAAAGTCATCACCCCCGATTCATGAATAATGTGTCCTTCCTCATCGACTCTCAGAACGTTAGCCACAGCTGGATCTGATTGTAATGCTACTGTTCTTCCTTGCCGCTTGAAAGTCATAGTGAGCGCACCATTATTAATGTCAAGTGAATATTTCCCCAAAGTTCCCAACCACTCTCCACCCAACACCACGTCTGCATTTGCTAAGTCAAGAGGGAAGAACCTCTGAACAATCTCTAAACCTTGCGTTTTAAGAACAACGTTCTTGCATACTTCTGCCCCTTCAACTTCACTAATACCAAACAAAAACTTTACATAATACCTACGGGTCCTCTCCACTGGTAGTTGTGACTACTTTTGAAATAAAGTTATGCGTGGCTCTGTCCCAAGTAATACAGTCACCTCCCTAGAGCCAATTTTCCAAGAAATTTGAAGGTTTGTGGTGAATCAAAATCCAGCCACAAGGGTCTTCACCAGAAAATACTGGAATCTCAAGGCGTCGCTGCTGGCAGTGATCCTCGGCGAGTAGCGTATCGTTTTCTCCGCTCAGCCACCAGAACCCACATATTCTTTTATCTCCATCATAAGCTCTCTTACAGCAGTCTTGTCTCGTTCAAGACCTCGGACCCTCTCATTCAAATCTGCCACATCTCTTCGAACTTCACCAACATCATTTTCGAGCAGTTTAACTTTGATTTTAGAACCCATTTCGAACTGGTCTAAAACGAAATTGATAAGAAGCAAACCCTAGGATAGCAAAAATCCAACAGAACAAAAAAAATGGTAGCAAGAAAGGCAAAATACCAATGGAATGTGGTGGAAAAATCAAGAAAGTACAATCTCCGGCCAAAGAAATGCAACGCAGCAACACTACAACTCTTCCTTGAACCGTCTTTCCCACTCCCGTCACCGTCCAACTCAGGAGTCAATATATATTCTTTCTTACTCCCTCGGACAGTCAACCCAATCATTGGGTGCCATCTGTCCCTCGCTTGATTACAGAATTGGAATAATCCAAATGAAGAGCTCTCAAGGCAAATATTTCTAGAGTGGGAATCCAAAATTTGAAATCCTCTGAAAGTACCTAACTTCTTAGAGTTAAAAAGAAAAACTACTTGGATAAAAATATCACTTCTCCCTCCCTCTCTCTTTTCCTCCTTCCCTCATCGGTTACTAGCAACATCGTTGGAGCTCCTATTGTCTGTGACGTTGCTGGAGCTTCAATCACCAGTAATGTCATCAAAGCTCCGGTAATCAAAAAATGTTGTCGGCATTGGTACACTCATTGGCATGAAATTTGATAAAATAGAGAGTATTGAAATCAGTTATACTAAGTTAAAAATTGTAAGTCTCTCAGTTAAAAATTTCATTGATAAATTTTTTTTAAGTTTGCCATTTGAAATAAAATTGAAAATGTTAAAATCAGTTATATTGAATTGGAAATTATGAGTATTTTACTAGTAAATTTCATTGATATCACTTGGAAATTTTTTTCAAAATTGTCTTCTGAAATAAAATTAAGAATGCTGAAATCAGTTATATTGGGTTGAAAATTATGAGTCTTACACTTGGAAATTTTATTGATCTCATTTGGAAATTTTTTACAAGATTATCTTCTGAAATAAAATTGAGAGTATTGAAATCAATTATAATAAATTGAAAATCATAAGTCTTTTGGAAATTTCATTAATTCAACTTGGAAATTTTTTTTTAAGATTGTCTTTTGAAATAAAATTAAAAGTATTGAAATCAGTTATAGTGAGTTGAAATCTAAGTGAAAAACTCATAATTTTCAACTCTGTATAACTGATTTTAGCACTCTCAATTTTATTTTAGAAGATAATCTTAAAAAAATTCCAAGTTGAATTAACGAAATTTTTAAGTGAGAGACTCATAATTTCCAACTAACTACTTTTAGCACTCAATTTTATTTTAGAAGACAATCTTTTAAAACATTCCAAGTGATATAAATGAAATTTCCAAATGAGAGACTTATAATTTCTAACTCAACATAACTGATTTTAGCAATTTCAATTTTATTTTAAAAGGCAAACTGGAAAAAAAATTTAAAGTGGGATAAATGAAATTTTCAAGTGAGAAACTCATTATTTCTAACTCAGTATAAATGATTTTAGCACTCTCAATTTTATCAAACTTTGTGCCAGTGACTATACCAACACTAGTGGCATTTTCGATTACCAGAGCTCCATGGACATTACTGGTGATCGGAGCTCCAACAATGTCAATTGTAACCGAAACCCCAATGATGCCGTAGGCAACCATTGAAGGGAGGAGGAAAAGATATTAGGAGGGATGAGGGATATTTTTGTCTAAATAACTTTTTTTATTCCCTCTAAGGATGTAGGTTATTTTAAGGGATTCCAACTTTTGAGATTTCCAATTTAAGAATATTTATCTTGAAACTCTGAGAGTTTCCCAAAAATTGGAAATTTCCTCATCGATGAGTTGTCGTTTATGTGGGCTTTGTTTAAAAAGTGTCCAGGCCCACTTACGGTTCTAAAATAAATTCTTTGAAATGGAATTTTTTTTCATGTCCTGATGGAATGAAATTTTTGGCTAAGCTTTGTTCTTGAATTCTTTGAAATTAGAATATTCCACGTGTATACTATTGTGTGAGAAATTTTTTAAATTTTTTTCAAAAAACACAAAATAAGAAAAAAGTACGGAATGCCTACCCAAGAAAGTATGAAACATTATATATTTAAAAAATATCATTTTTAATAAATAAAGCAATTCCGATGTATTTACATGGAATTCAAGTTGAGAAACACTAATCACAATTTATGGAAATAAATTGCACTATTTATGGATTTTTATATGTAGCTCCATATATTTTATGGAATTTGAAAATAAAATCAATTTGTCTTTATAGATTTGTAAGTCGAATTGCAGTTTTGTACTTTTGTCTATAAAGAAGTAGGGGTGTTCACCTGCCGAGCATCATCTCGGCTCGATGTCCGGCCCAGAACACCACCCAAGCCGAGAAAATGGGCCTCCAGCCTGAACCGGCTCGGTCCTTCATCGGGCAGGGACTGGGTCAATACCGGGCCGGGTTTGGCCCGGTATAAAAAATATTAAAAAATAAATAAATAAGTTAATTTAATTTTTTAATAAAAATATAACTAATTTCATTTAAAATATATTCATATAAGAAATAATATTAAGTTAAAAAGTAACGTTTATCAAAATTATAAATACTCAACAATTATACATTATTTATTTTATATAATATTAAGTTATGAAATAAATTTAAAATTTGAAATAAAATTAAAAATTGGAATAATAAAATGTATCTATTATAATTATAAAATTAATTTGTTACATGAGGCATATGAAGAAAAAACAATTATATAAAATTATTCAATATTTTTAACAAATAAATAAAAATGAGAAAATTGAAAATATATATATACCGGGCCGGGCTGGGACGGGCATGTGACTTGCCCGAGGCCTGACCCGGCTCAGTCCGGTCCTCTATTTGGCAAGGTCCTATTCCATTTTATGATTTTTCCTTTTTGGCTCAACCCGGCCCGGCCCGAAATGACCGGGCCATTTCGGGCCAACCGGGCCTCCGAGCCCATTGAACATCCCTAAAGAGAAGGAATCCCTTTTTCACCATTAATTCCCAAAAAAATGTGACCAAACACCAATAGGATTTATACAGTGTCAGGCACTATAAGGCATAAACCCAAAAAACGAAAATTTGGCATATCCTTATACCCATGTCGATTATGATATATTTGCTAATATCAAGTTAGTTGGAATAACTGTTCTATGAATTTTACAACATGACTACCACTTTCAAATTTCTATAGCATACTATAAGACTTCTTAAGGAGCTGTAAATGGCATCAGTTTTATAGTATGTGCTTTCATGGACAGGCGTGAATTATGAATATAATAAAGTTTTATGCAATAGTTAGTGAAGATCAGATACAATGGTGTGAATGCACATTGTCTGGCATACAGCTTCATCAAAATCCTCAGCACTCATTTATTTGTGTTTAATCTTCAATATATCAGGAAATAGTGGTTTCAAATCTAAATTTAGTCAACGAAAAACTCGGATAGTTCAAATTGGGTGTGTTTTGGTGCTGACTTTGTTTACCTTCATTATAAACTATGGACTATGCATGTAATGCATTATCTAATTGCTAAATATAAGCAGTTTCACACATTTAATGATCAAAATCGTTCATAATATAGTGGCAAATCAACGATACTAGCACAGCAACCTTCAACCAAATAGAACTGTAAGTAGCAAAGACATAGAAACAGTTTCACACACCAACACTAGAATAGCAGCATTCAACCGAAGAGTCATACTAACACCTGACTTGACCTTAAGGAATGGATAGTCTCGAGCCACAATACTCTATTACGTACTAATATAGTTAAAGAATGCTCATTCAATCAAAAGACTTGTTGAATTAGGGTCTTATCAATGTTCCTCATCCCATTGCAAAATCATCATCCACGACTCACGAATAATGTATCCTTCCTCATCAACTCTCAGAAAGTTAGCAACAGAAGGATCTGCTTGTAATGTTACTTTTCTTCCTTGCCACTTGAAAGTCAGAGTGAATGTATCATTACAGCCAACTGAATATTTCCCTAAGGTTCTCAACCACTCACCACCCAACACCACGTCTGCATTTCCCAAGTCAAGGATGAGGAACCTCTGATTAACAATCTCTATACCTTGCGTTTCGAGAACAACGTTCTTGCATAATTCTGCTCCTTCAACTTTATGACCAAACGCGGACTTCACAAGAAATCTACGGGTCCTCTCCACTGGTAGTTGTAACTCAGTAACCACTTGTCTTGAAATGAAATTGTGCGTAGCTGATGTGCCAATCAATACAATCACCTCCCTAGAGCCAATTTTCCCAAGTAATTTGAAGTTTTGTGGTGAATCTGTTTCCACAGTAGACCTCCCTGTTTTTCTAGGATTTTGTGACCTTATAGGGGCTGCTTCATTTAATGGATAACTTCTAACTTCATTTGAATCCACATTCCCAGGAGCCATCTCATCAAATGAACTAGATTTTGAGTAATCCCCAAAATTTCTGGTCAATTCAACCTCCTCCATCCTCTCTAAAATCTTGTTTCTATCTTCAATTTCCTGAGCCAATGACATCACACGAGACAAATCCCTTGGGTCAGATAATTCAACTTCAGCTTTGACATCATCATTTAGCCCATCGATAAATGCGCATCTTAGCAGCTCAACTGACATACCTCTAAGGGGTGCAGAGAGCAACTCAAATTGTTCTCTATATTGTGCTACAGTAGACCATTGCCTTAAGGACCGAAGCTGTTTCATAGCTGAGCAGGGTGTAAGGGACCGAAATCTTTGCATGAGTTCATCTTTGAACATTTGCCACCCATGAATCGGGTTCCAAGCCTCCATCCAGAGTAACCAGTTAAGTGCCTTACCCTCCATGCATAGAGTGGTGTAAGCCACTTTGTCTCCCTCCTCAACGCCATACAGCATGAAATATTTCTCAGTCTTCAAAATCCAGCCACATGGGTCTTCCCCAGAAAATATCGGAATCTCAAGGCATCATGGCTGGCAGTGAGCCCCCACCACTCCGCCACCAGAGCCCATAGCGTTCGCCCTTTGAACAAGGCGGTCTCGATTCAAAGACTGCACTAGAGGCGACTTGCTCCTTTCTTCTCTTGCGGTAAAAGATTCTTTCATCTCCATCACAAACTCTGTTACCGTACTCATGTTTCGTTCAAGACCTCGGAGCCTCTCATTCAAGTCGGCCATCTCTCTTCGAACTTCACCAACATCTTTTTCCAGCAGTTTAGTTTTAGAACCCATTTCGAAGAGCTCTGAAACGAAATTGATGACCGATCGAATTGATAACAAGTAAACCCTAGGATAGCAGCAATCCAACAGAACAAAAGCATAGTAGCAGAGAAAGAGATATACCGGTGGAATGTTGTGGAAGAATAAAGAACGCATAGTCTCTAGCCAAGAAAGGCAACGCAGCAAGACTCAAACCCTTCCTTCAACCGCCTCCTCTCCTCCTGTCCCTCTCAAGTCTTAAAATATTCTTTTTTTTTCTTTTGTTCCCGGGCCCAAATCCTCTTCTTTATCAAGATGATGTGCTAATATAATATTTTTAATTTGAAATTAAAAATATTCCACGTGTGCGATCTGGAAATAAAAAAACGAAAAGTATGCAATTTTAACAATTTTACATTGATGTCCTAACAATAAATATTAAATACTCTTGGTTGATAGTATATTTTTTTTGTGAACATTTTAATTGATATAATAGTATATTGATTGAATTGAATTTTGATAAGAGGCGTAAAAAATAAGTAATAAGATACACATGACGCTCAAAAGTTTAGTGAAGACTGGGGAAATGGAAAGGATTCTTTAAAGCGCACCTTAAGCAAGCGATCTATTTTTCTCTATTGAACATATGTATCTGTGCTGATATTCGATAACAATGAATATGAATAAGTAACATTCAAGTCAGTTCACATCCGCAGCAAATCTTTCATATCTTTTTTTTTTTTTTATGGAAAAATCTTTCATATCTTTTAACAAAACAGATAAGCCTCGAGCTTGGTCCCAATTTTCGTATTCAAGTAATATGAATATATGTATCTGTGCTGATATTCACCTTAGTAGCTCTTTTGAGCAGCTTCAAAATATTAGTCTTCGACCAAAAAAGTTTTATGTCTTAAACAACGTATGTCTTTTTAACAATTTCTGATTTTCTACTTATCCAAGTGGTGTAATCAATTGGCTTTCTGAATGAACTCTATTGACCTCTCAAGAGGGCACATTTGAAAGTGAGCATGTGATTTGGTCACTTGCGAAGTTTCAGTGCACTACAACACACAGGCCTCGACCTTGCGTGAATATTTTGTTCTAAATATTATAATGTGGTTAAGAGGATAAATATGAAGATTTACACTTAAATATATTAATTTACATAATTATTAAAAAAAAAAAACTGACCGTAGCTGCTGGCTTATTACATGACTAGCTATTACAAATTTCCCTTGCATGCTATTAGACTTGCAAAATAGGAGCTCTAATCAAATGGCTTTAGTTTTCAAGTCCGTGCTTTCATGGACAGACGTGAATTATGAATATAATAACGATTATGCAATACAGATGACGACAAAATGTAGCGATCAACCAAAGAATCAAGTAATCTAACATACCACAGAATATTAATAATGGCAAAGCATACTCGAAATTTAAGACGGCCAACTTTGACCAATTATACAAGTCACACATTACTTGTCTACTTCATCAAAATCGCCAACTTACATTTATATATGCGTCTAATCTTCAAAATGGTCACCAAAGACTAACTAATCACTGGACTCTTCTTCACTTTAGGAAACGTTGGTGCTTTATAAATTTTCAATTCTCTCTATCTTTCCCAATATACTGGGAAATAATGGTTTCTAATGTGAATTTAGTCAACAAAAAGCTCGGATTGTTCTGATTGGGTGTGCTATTGGATGGTTTGTTTACCTGCATTACAAAATATGAACTACACATGTAATGCAGTATGTAATTGCTAAATATATGCAGTTTCAGACTATCAGGGATCAAAATCCTCAGTAATATAGTAGCAATTCAACAATAGTAGCATTATGCATAGCAACATTCAACCATGCAACTACACCTATAAGCAGCATAGACATAGACATAGAAGTACACAGTTTCAGTGATCAAAAGCCTTTGCAATATAGTAGCACAACAACACTAGAATAGCAACATTCAACCTAAAAGAGCCATACTAACGAGCAAAGAAATAGAAATACGGCCTGACTTGAGGATGAAGAATGGACAGCCTAGAGCCTAGAGCCAAGAGAGCCAGAATACTCTGCTTTGGTGCATACCACTATAGTTAAAGAGTCCTCATTCAATCAATAGACTGGTTGAATTAGGGTCTTATCAATATTCCTCATCCCATCGCAAAAGCATCACCGCCGATTCATGAATAATGCGTCCTGCTTCATCGACTCTCTGAACGTTAGCGACAGATGGATCTGATTGTAATGTTACGGTTCTTCCTTGCCACTTGAAAGTCATAGTGAGTGCACCATCATTAAGGGCAAGTGAATATCCCCCTAAGGTTCCCAGCCACTCACCACCCAACACCACGTCTGCAATTGCCAAGTTAGTGAGAAAGAAATTGTGAACAATCTCTATACCTTGCGTTCTGAGAACAATGTTCCTGCATAATTGTGCTCCTTCAACTTAAGCACCAAACGCAGACTCTACATGGAATCTACGGGTCCTCTCCACTGGTAGTTGTAACTCAGTTGCCACTTCTTTTGAAATGAAATTGTGCGTGGCTGCTGTCCCAATCAACACAGTCACCGCCCTAGAGCCGATTTTCCCAAGGAATTTGAAGCTTTGTGGTGAATCGGTTTGCACAGTAGAACCCATTTCGAACAGATCTGATATGAAATCAATAAGAACCCAAACCCTAGGACAGCAGTAATCCCAGAGAACAACAATATAGAAGCAGTAAAAGGGAAATAGTTGAGGAATGTGGTGGAGGAATCAAGAACATACCGTTTTCAGCCCAGAAACGCGACGAATCAAATCAATGCTTCCTTCACTCGGACCGCCTCTTCCCCTCCGTCCTGGCCCGTCCCTCTTATTAATAAATAATTAAATATTCTTTATGGAGCCAAGCTAATGATTGGTGCCGTCCGTCCTGCGTATTGATCTCTGGAAATCCGATGACGAAATTTAAAATTCAAATGAAGTTCTTAAAAGTTTTAATATATATATAAATATATATTTATACAGTATAAACAATAACATTAACCTTATTCCACTATATAGGATCGGCTTCATGAATCATATGATGCCAGTTAGTTCTATCAAACATCATCTCCTCAATAAATCATTTTTCAAAAGGTCATTATATAAATACTTCTCCCGCTCCTATATATAAAATCTTTTGTCCTGATTCTAAATATAAGACACTTTACAATATACGAGATAGTATTTATTATATATTTTCAAAAAATGCCCCTATTTAATATATTCAAAGAGAAAGAGAAAGAGATTAAATAAGGATAATTTTAAAAAATTGTTGAGATTTTTGGAGAAATTAAAATAGTTAATTAGTTTTAATTCTAATTCTTAATCCGTATAATTTGATTAAAATGATCTTATATTAAGGATAAATCGTAGTATATAAAAAGCTAAAAACTAGAAAATAACTTACCGATCAGTAGATGGAGGCTTACACTTTTTGTGCCCTGCAGCTATTTTTTAGAGAACAAAATTGAAAAAAAAATAAGAAACTAACCAATTAATGAGCATAAAGCCCAAAATTTGGATCCGTTCACTATTGTCGAAGCTGTTCAAATTAGCCACGGCTTCTAATGGTTTTTAATTATATATAGGTTTATAATTGAAATTGGAGTGGATATATGGATTCCATTAAAAAATAGATGAATCAGGATTTGATCTATTTTAGTATGTTTATAAAATATCTCAATCACATTAACAATTAACTGGTCAAAATCATATCGAACTGGGTTTGAATTGGTTTTAATTTTTTTTAATAGGAAATTAAGACTTTGAAGAAATATGTTTTTATAATTGCTTGATTATATGACATTGGAGTTGCTCCATTAAACATGACAAACTATCAAATAAAGTGTTCATCACTCTGCCGTAGTCATTCCCCCATTTTAATTGCATAACATGAATATAAAAGGTCGCGCAAGATAAGGATGAATTCAGTAGGGGAAGGAGGAAAGCACCATGTGACACATGAAACCACTATTTATAAACTATACAATGACAAAATTTTATTTTCACTTATGATAAGAATTACAATAAGCAATATTAACAAAAGAAAAGTTACCACTAAGAGCTTGGTTCGGCTAATCTAAAGCTTGAGTTTTGATAGTTAAATGTTGACTTGAAATCCTGTCTATGAAGTAAAGGAACCCCTTTTTTTAACTATTAGTTTTTGAAAAAATGAGACCATGCACCAAGATCGTTGTTCCTTTCTTCATTTTGTTGCCGAATATGAGAAGAATCTGAAGATTTTCTTCTTTCCTTTGTATTTGGTAATTTTTTGGGACCAACCTTTGTATTTGGAATTAAATATATATCATTTCTGAGGCCGATATATATATGATTCCTACAGTGTCAAACACTATAAGACAAGCGATACGATGTTGAGTATGGTATATTGCTGGTATCAAGTTAGTTGCAATAACTGTTTTATGATTTTTACCACATGAAAAGCTGTTTCAAAATTCCATGGCATACTATTAGACTTCCATCATAGGAGCTGTAATCAAATGGCTTTAATTTTCTAGTTTGTATCCTCATGGACTGGCGTGAAATATGAATATAATAAACTTGTATGAATTACAGAAGATGGTTGACCAAAAAAAAAAAAAGAATTACAGAAGATGACAAAATGGGGAGAGCAACCAAGACTAACTAGTCAAACCACAGAAAAATGACAAAATACACACGAAATAGAACATGGCCAATTTTGACCAATCATACAAGCCACACACACAACTTCATCAAAATCCTCTATGTGCATTTATTCCAATATATTGGGAAATCATGGTTTCTAATCTGAATTTTAGTCAACGAAAAGTTATGTAGTTGATGTAGTTGGTTTCAACCATCGGATGGTTCTACTTGGGTTGCTAACTTTGTTTGCCTTCGTTATGAAGGGAGAAATTTTCTGTTGATGATCCTTGAGTTTCACGTTTAGTCCTGTTATGTCTTGTATGAAGTATGGACTATGCATTATGTAATTGCTAATATATATGCAGTTTCAAACTTTCAGTGATCAAAATCTATTGTAATATAGTGGCAATGCAACAGTACTATCATATAAACATTCAACTAAAGAGAACTGGAAGTAGCAGAGAAATAAAAACACAGTTTCAGTGATCAAAAGCCTTTGTAATATATTACCAAAAAAAAAGGCCTCTTTGTAATTTAGTAACATACCAAGTTACCAACACTAGGATAGCAACATTCGACCAAAAAGAGCTATACTAAGCAGCAAAGAAACAGAAATACGCCTCACTTGTGGATTAAGAATGGATAGTTCTGAGCCAATCAATAGACTTGTTGAATTGGGGTCCTATCAGTCTTCATTGTCCCATTGCAAAATCATCAACCCCGCTTCATGAATAATTTGCCCTCCTTCATCAACTCTCAGAACGTTTGCAACAGATGGATCTGCTTGTAATGTTGTTTTTCTTCCTTGCCACTTGAAAGTCATTGTAAAAGCACCATCATCCATGCTAAGTGAAAATCCCCCTAAGGTTCTCAACCACTCCCCACCCAACACAATGTCCGCATTTGCATTTTTTTTCCCGCCAAATACGTCTGCGCTTGCTAAGTCAAGGGGGAAGAACCTCTGAACAATCTCTACGCCTTGCATTTTGAGAATAACGTTCTTGCATACTTCTGCCCCTTCAACTTTACTACCATCCACAAAGGTTACATGAAATCTACGGGTCCTCTTCACTGGTATTTTTAACCCAGCAACCAGTTCATATGAAATAAAATTGTGCGTAGCTGCTGTCCCAATCAATACAATCACCTCCGTAGAGCCAATTTTCCCAAGTAATT
This sequence comes from Adenanthera pavonina, assembly GCA_026686845.1. Lineage (NCBI taxonomy): Eukaryota > Viridiplantae > Streptophyta > Magnoliopsida > Fabales > Fabaceae > Adenanthera > Adenanthera pavonina. Next base: position 3,780,515 of record JAIVEN010000014.1, read on the forward strand.
TGAAGGTTTTTGGTGAATCGGTTTTCACAAGAGGGAGGTTGCTGTGAGCGTTTAAGGCCTGACTTCTTGGATCCACAGCCCTAGGAGGCTTCTCATCAAATGAATTGGGTTTTGAGTAATCCCCAGATCTTCTTATCAATTCATTATCCTCCATCTTCTCTGAAATTTTGTTTCCATTTTCAATTTCCTGAGCCAATGACATCACACGAGTCAAATCCCTTGGGCCAGCTAATTTAACTTCAGCTTTGACATCATCACTCAACCCTTTGATAAATGCCCATTTTAGCATCTCATCTGACAAATCTCTAAGGGGTGCAGAGAACAACTCGAATTGCTATCTATAATGTGCTACAGTAGTAGATTGCCTTAAGGACAGAAGCTGTTCTATAGCTGAGCGGCCTTTAGTGGACTGAAATCTGTTCATAAGTTCATATTTGAACATTTGCCACCCTTGAATCGGGTTCCTAGCCTCCATCCATAGCAACCAGTTCAGTGCCTTACCCTCCATGCAAAGAGTGGCGTAAGCCACTTTCTGTCCCTCCCCAATGCCATACAGCATGAAATATTTCTCGGCTTTCAAAATCCAGCCACATGGGTCTTCACCAGAAAATGCTGGAACCTCAAGGCGTCGCTGCTGGCAGTAAGCCTTCAGCGAATCGCGTACCGTTTTCTCCACTCCGCCACCAGAACCCAAAGATTCTTTTATCTCCATCATAAGTTCTCTTGCAGTAGTCATGTTTCGTTCAAGACCTCCGATTCTATCATTCATGTCTACCATCTCTTTTCGAACTTCACAGACATCTTTTTCGATCAGTTTAACTTCGATTTTGGAACCCATTTGGAACAGTTCTGAAACGAAAATGATAAGAACTAAACCCTTGGATAGCAACAATCCAAGTGAACCAAACTATAGAAGTAGAAAAAGGGAAATACCTCAGGAAGAATGTACAATCTCTAGCCAAGAAATGCGAAGCAGCGAGAATCCTCCCAATGCACCTCTCCAACTCTTGCTTGGACAGATTCTTGCCCTAAGCGTTCCGATTTGGTACTTGTAGCACAAGCAACTCTTCGAGAACCGAGCGTGACTCCGAGAATGACGCCGTTTTCGCACCCACTATTCCCCGTCCGATCATTCACTTAACGTAATCACTGTTTATTTTGATTTTTCACAATTCTAAGTTCAAATTAAGCTCCTCCAAATTTGGCGAAAAATTAAAAATAAAAAATAAGCCCCTCCGGTCCAGTCCGCATACGGAAATGTTTCCAAATGAATAATTAAATAAATTATTATCAGCAAATCATCACCTATATGTAAATAAATATACCGTGTATATATTTTGATGGGTCACACTTTTTATTATTTATACATATTATTTATTTTCATATACTTACACATATATTCTTATATATATTATGAAAAATTTCATTTTGAGACCAAAATAATAAATTAATTATAAAATAAAACATGTTACTACTTATTTTTTTAATTTTATTATTTAATATTTTAAATTTTAATATCTTTTTTCAGTAAATTTTTTTTTTTATAATTAATTTATCCAATCGATCCTTATATATAATTTCCCCTATATACTATGATTAAAGACGCCTTGCCTTGATCATCTATCGATATATCAATATATAAAATCAAAATAAAATCAAAGATTAAAAACATCAATGTTGCATTAACTCTGTTTCAATCCACGTCTATTTTCGCAAGGCCTTTTTCTTTTTCTTTTTCTTTTTTTTTTAGCCAGAAATATGTACAAGGCCACTTACTGATGTTGCTTGACAATGTGGGCGAGCACACCACCTCTATACGATTTGAATTCTCTCCTACATTTTCAAATTTGGAATTTTTTTATATAATTTTCATGTGCAATTACAACAAATTATGGTTGAGTGCTGATTTAAATTCCAAAACAATTTTAGCAAACTTTTTCCTAATTAAATCCATATTAAATTTTAAATTAATATTTAAGTCAAATTTCACTGAAGTTTTTTTAAATTAAATTTTAAGTTTATATTACTTTAACTAATTGTTTCTAATTTGAACAAATTCAGGTTTTTTTTTTATTTCCCTTTTATTCATATGTACTAACTGATTAATCCTCTCTACAAAGTATTTTTAATGATGTTATTCACAAAGAGTATAAATCCTCTATAATAGATGATATAACATCTTTTTTAATAATTTGAGACCATGACAATGATCTTTGCATGATTGGGGTTAATAAACATCAAAGATATATAAACATGTATTATTGCTTTCTTCCAACCCTTCAGCATTGTTGATCCAGAATATAACTGATCTTAATTCCTACAATAAAAACTCGAGAGTTGAAACTTTGCTGCTTGATTTAGACCTGACCATGATAATTTGTTTGTTGAAGAGAACCGCCATCTTGCCAACACCAACTCTGCTGAATTTCTCGAGTTTCCTGACCTTGGCAATTATAACCCATCCATTCCTGAGCTGAGCTTCCTGGAATTGCTTCTTCCTTGGAATAACAGGATTCTCCAAAGGTCTAACATGCCAATCATTTAAAGATAACAGATACTTAACTTGATTTCTATAATCCCCAAAAACCTGAGTAGTCGAAACCACAATAATAACTCTCCTATTCCACTCCTCCTCCTCCAAATTTGAATTTGTGTACCATGACGATAGCCAAGATCTGACGTTGACATCAATTGATTCCCCTGTGCGTAACATGAGCCCGAAGCAAACCACACGGCTCTCGAAAATGGCAAAAGAAAAAAAAAAAGATGCTCCAAATTTTCCAAGCTATCTTTACAAAGGACACACATGAATCATTTGAATGTAAATGATGCCTATTAAGAACATCTGAAGAAGGAACAGTATCATTTAACAGCTTCCGAATGAATAAAAGCATTCTCATTGGCAACTTGATCTTACATATCCTATCCCAACTGAACATGATACTTTGGTCCCCTTCCTGTTGTTCAACCAGAGCAAAATAGGCTTCTTTGAAGTGGTAAAACTTTTTGCTTTTTATTTTAAATATAAAACTCTAATATTTAATACTATGTACTAATTTACATGTAATCTTTATTGAATTCCAAATGAAAAATAACTCTTCTCATAATTTTTTCTATACATCAAATTTAAACTTGAAACCTTTTAATTTTTAATTTACATTAACAAAAATACTAAATTAGAACAATTTTCTTCATTGAACCAGACTCCACATATTGATATTGCCAGCTACGTTGACTACACTTTATGACCTACACATGAATAGATCCTATCCCTTGCTCATATGTGACGACAGCCATCAACGTTTCTACATGTCACCGGTCCGTGCAACGATAGTGCATCTATTCACACATTTATTATATTTGTTTAAATAAAAACTCACGGTATCATACTCAGTAAGATAGGGTTCTATACGCTCCTTCTATTTATGAGAATGAGATTAATAGAAATAATCCAGGTAAATCCAAGTAAAGGGCCTCTCCTGGGCAACGACTCAAGGAACTCTTTAGGATCATTCCTCTTACCCTCATCCCGCTCATAGTTAGAATATATAAAACATCTTCCTTACAGAAATGTTACTGAGAAATGGATCTGGTTCCATTCTTTTCTGATACTCAGGATCCTCTTTCGAGGTAAGAGTAGAGCATACTTAGAACTATGATGAACAGGTTAGAGATATGCCTATGGGAGAATATTAGAGAGAGAAGAGAGAGAGTTTAGAAACACTTCATATTATTTCACAATGGGAATTTCTGAAATAGATTCAGCTTCCGTTTCAGATTATCCTCTATTACAAACAACGCTCCCTTATATAGAGTAGGAGGTCACAACGTTACAAACAACTTTTCTTTTTACAAGTGGATACGTGGATCCTATTATCTTAAAGTGGCAGACAGAAGTGGGGAACACTCCGACATACTTTAGACTTTTTCACACTCTTAAAGTAGCTGAGTGATTACTTTATTTTACACGTGACTGTCGGCACAAAACAACAAACTGGACAGCTGGCAGTCTAATCATAATGTTTACAGATAGGCTTATGGCTTCGTGACATATTCATGATATCAGCATCACTGTCTTTATCTGTTTCTTCATTTCTTTGTTTCTTTCTCCTCTGTTGTTCCAAAAGTGCTTCGAGTTCTTCATCAAGTGTTCTTTCTGGAGATCTCGAGTACTGTGATAACTCTGGAGTTTGTTGAAGAAATTGTTGCATGAACTGTGGATCAACTTCATATGGATCTTGGGAATCCATGAAGAGTGTTGGATCCTGTTGTGGTTGTGGATTCTGACTAGTGGATACTTCTTCTGTTTGAGCAAGAGAAAGGTGAGGCCAATCAAAGGAGATAGTCTGTCCTATTGTCATAATCTCATCCGGATCATAGAATTCTCCTGGAAGTGGTCCTTAAGAAGTGCATACTTGATCCTGAGGATTACCTGTAAAATTATTCAAATTTAACAGAAAATCACGTAATTCGTTAATAACATAATCTTGGTGTAAAGGCCAATGTAGGGCAGTGCCCCACAGATGGGATTGAACAGAGGTACACATGAGTCCTTTATGGTCAAGTTGGTAGGGTCGATGGACTATGAAGAAAGAGTAGGCTTTTGACTTTGAAGAGGGGTAGACCAGAGGTTATACTCATCAAGGGTATTATACAATTTTCCTCTCCATACTGCAAGAGGTGAAAACCAGGATAAGAAGGTGGCTAAACTAGAATTTTCATTCTTTTTATCACAGGGTTAATGGTAAGTTTGCTTTGGAGGCAAGGCAAATGCACACGCAAAAAGAGTTGACATGGACTAGATGTACCACATAAACTCATTGGTTATTGGGCTTTTTATGAAAGGTATGACTAGGTAAGGGACAAGGGGATCAAAATACTCCGGTTTAGGAGTAATACCAGTATTGATGAGAAAAAGGTGGAAATAATATAACAAGATTTTTCTGGTAATACTATTTATTTGGGAAATGGTGGTAGGATAATATGATGGAGGGAACACAAGATCATAACTGAGATGTGTTGCTGGAGGAGGATGGTGTTTGGGCATTTTAGAAATGGTGAGGATGAAGAGAGGGTTGTTTCTGATGAGAGCAACTTGCTTATTCTTTGTGAGAGGTCTCGAGAGTAAATCAGCAAGGCGGTTGTGTTTTCCTGGAATATGCCTGACCGTGAATTTATAACGAGAGAACCAGTCTTTCCATCTCAACAACTGTTTCTCTGGGAGGATTTTCTTCGTTTAATCCAAGATGGCTGGAAAATACGTATTGTCCATTTCCACCATGAAATGATTAAAGCTTAGATAAAAACTAAACTTTTCAATTCCTCTTTTTACGGCCAATATCTCCTTGTAGATCGTGTGATAGTGCTTTTTTGCCAATCTGAATTCTCCACTGGCATGAGCACAATAATGCCTCTTTCCATTGTCTTGTTCAATCAAAACTGCTCCCCAAAAATCTTCACTGGCATCCGTTTGAAGGATAAGTTCTCCTTTGTCAGGAATTTTGAGGGGTGGCGGATGCTGAGCAATTTGTTTCAGTTTCTTGACAGCTGTGGTTTGTTGATCTGTCCATGGAGGTGGATTCTTTTTTAACATCTTTGACAGCTGGCTAGTGTACTGGCTGACATGTGGGATAAAGTCTCTGATATAGTTTACTATACCAAGGAAGCTTTGAATCTGCTTTGTTGTCAACTTGTCAGGGAAGTCCAGTAACTTTGTAGCAATATGAGGACTGGGTTGAAACTGTCCTTCTGAAAACGTCATACCCAAAAATTCTATTTTGGCCAAACCCATCTAGCTTTTTGAGGCTGATAACATGATCACATACTTTTGGACTATTTGGTAAAATTGGTCCAGTAGGGTTTTATGGGCTTCTTGGGTTTCAGAATATAACAGGATGTCATCAAGGTAGATTAGAGATGTATGGATAATGGGCTCAAAGATTCTAATCATAACCTTTTGAAATAATGATGGGGCATGTTTAAGCTCAAAGGGCATTACCTTCCACTGATACTGAGCGTTTGGTATGCAGAAGGCTGTTTTGTATCTATCTTCTGGATAAACTCCAAGTTGCCAGTATCCCGCTTTTAGATCAAACTTTGAAAATATTTTTGCTTTCTTTAGATGGATTGTCTGAGTGTTGATCTTAGGTAGTGGAAACTTATCATCTTGCAGGAAGTGGTTCAAAGGACTATAATCTACCACAAATCTCTTCTTTTTTCTCTTCTTTTCTGCTTCCTTTTCTACGTAGAATGCATAACATGGCCATTGAGATGTTGTAGGCTCAATTAGCCCTTGTGCTAGAAGATCAACACATTCTTTTCTTGCTAACTTCAAGTCTTCCGGAAACATCCCAGGGTGGGATGCTCTAATTGGATTTACATCTTCATTCCTTTTGAAGGGTAGCTTGATAAAGAAATCTTCATTCTTCCATAATGGATTAGGATGTTGGAATTGGCTGTGATTGTCTGGACAAAGAGGTATTAATTTATCCCGGATAGGAATATAATCTAAAGGAACTTATTGTAGTTCAAATAGATTACGCATTGGCTCCCATGGGACAAAAGAGGCTTTATACCGAATTCCTTTTGGAAGTATCTGCAAACCTTTTGCCTTATGATAAACATCCATTCTGATTAATAAATCTTTTGTTGGAAGATCACTGCCAAGGATTTTTGTCCATACCACACAGTTTGGAAAGAATCTAACTCATATCCTTCTTCTGGAGATAAGATTGATAGAGAAGTATTTTCCGTCTGCTGAAGTTAAATACTCTTGGTGTGGTAGCCATTCTTCTCTGGGTAGGATTTGTGGCTTCATAACACTACGACATGATCCAGTGTCTAAAAATCCAATAACAGAGATTGGCTTTGCATATTTTTCTGTGAGGACTTATACCTTAGCATTTGAAAGTGGTGCTTCTTGAGGAATTGCCTTTACCAAATTGATGTTGCATATTTGGTGATTGCATGAAGGGTGGAAAACTTCTTCTTCCTCTGAGCTTGAATCATCTGAATTAGGAATGACAATATTTTTAAACTCATTCTGAGAATCTTGTTCTTCATATACTTCTTCAAAATTCTCATGTGGAGATAAGAGAAACATCTCCTGAAGTTTTTGTAATGTCTTCATTCCTTTCTTTGACTTATTCAGACACTGTCTAGCAAAGTGACCTGCCTGACCGCAAATATAGCATTTACCGAATGATTTGCCTGAAGAGAATGATCATTTCTTAAAGAATCTGAATCTCTTCTTCTTCCTGGATGGGAAAAACTTCTTTTTCTTTGCATACTGAAAGAAGTGAGATTTCTTCTTTGAAGGACACGTACAATCTTTCTTCTCCTTGCACTTAATCTTTAAATCAGGCCTTTTGCAGACTTTATAAAACTGAGCTTTTTCTTTAAGCACATTCTTAACAAACTTCTGTTGTTCACAGAGTCTGTCTAATACTCCTAGAGCCATTTGATAAATTTCTCCAAGGGAGATAGTGGTCATGTCCCGCTGAAGAGCAGCAATTGACTTTTGTAATTCTGGCAAAAGTTCCTCGGGTAGAGATGCAATAAAAACATGCCGAAGATTAATGTCATTTGCTCCACCAAGCATATAATATTTTTCAGACATTCTTTTAAAATGCCTTTGTAAATCTGCTCTTTCTATCGAACAACATTTCATTTCAAAGTATTCTTGACTGACTCTTCGGCCTATGATGCCAAAATCACCAATGGATTCTTTGTGTAAAATCCCTAAGAAAGTAGGGATATCATGTTGTGCCATCTGCAAATGTTGATACTCAATGAGACTGGTAAACCATTCTCGTAAGTTTCCTGTCATTCTTGATAAGAAATTTGTCAGCACATCATGTCTGTTTGCTTCTGGGTCATTCATCTGAACATCTAACCAAGCTCCAAATTGATGGAGTTTTTCTCTCCACCTATGATGAGGTAAATCATCAAAGGTAAAGTATGGACCATTTGAAGGTTTATGAAATCTTTCATGAGTACTGTGAACTGATTCAGTAGGCTCTTCTACCATAGGTTCGGGAGGATGTTCTGAGGTTGTTGTTGGCTGATCATCAAAAGGAGGTGGATTTATATCAACCATGAATAAGGATGGTTGGTGTATGGGTAATGATGATAAGGAGGATTCTGTGGTGGTTACAGATTCTAATTCTGACAAGGATAAGTCTTCTTCAAAATCCGTAGATGGTTCAGATCTGGGTCTAATGGTTGCAATGGATTTGTTTTTTAAGTGTCCTTCAAAGAAGAAATCTCACTTCTTTCAGTATTCAAAGAAAAAGAAGTTTTTCCCATCCAGGAAGAAGAAGAGATTCAGATTCTTTAAGAAACGATCATTCTCTTCAGGCAAATCATTCAGTAAATGCTATATTTGCGGTCAGGCAGGTCACTTTCCTAGACAGTATCCGAATAAGTCAAACAAAGGAATGAAGACATTACAAAAACTTCAGGAGATGTTTCTCTTATCTCCACATGAGAATTTTGAAGAAGTATATGAAGAACAAGATTCTCAGAATGAGTTTACAACTATTGTCATTCCTGATTCAGATGATTCAAGCTAAGAGGAAGAAGAAGTTTTCCACCCTTCATGCAATCACCAAATATGCAACATCAATTTGGTAAAGGCAATTCCTCAAGAAGCACCACTTCCAAATGCTAAGGTACAAGTCCTCACAGAAAAATATGCAAAGCCAATCTCTGTTATTGGATTTTTAGACACTGGATCATGTCGTAGTGTTATGAAGCCACAAATCCTACCCAGAGAAGAATGGCTACCACACCAGGAGTATTTAACTTCAGCAGATGGAAATACTTCTCTATCAATCTTATCTCCAGAAGAAGGATAGGAGTTAGATTCTTTCCAAACTGTGTGGTATGGACAAAAATCCTTGGCAGTGATCTTCCAACAAAAGATTTATTAATCGGAATGGATGTTTATCACAAGGCAAAAGGTTTGCAGATACTTCCAAAAGGAATTCAATATAAAGCCTCTTTTGTCCCATGGGAGCCAATGCGTAATCTATTTGAACTACAACAAGTTCCTTTAGATTATATTCCTATCCGGGATAAATTAATACCTCTTTATCCAGACAATCACAGCCAATTCCAACATCCTAATCCATTATGGAAGAATGAAGATTTCTTTATCAAGCTACCCTTCAAAAGGAATGAAGATGTAAATCCAATTAGAGCATCCCACCCTGGGATATCTCCGGAAGACTTGAAGTTAGCAAGAAAAGAATGTGCTGATCTTCTAGCACAAGGGCTAATTGAGCCTACAACATCTCAATGGCCATGTTATGCGTTCTATGTAGAAAAGGAAGCAGAAAAGAAGAGATTTGTGGTAGATTATACTCCTTTGAACCACTTCCTGCAAGATGATAAGTTTCCACTACCTAAGATCAACACTCAGACAATCCATCTAAAGAAAGCAAAAATATTTTCAAAGTTTGATCTAAAAGCGGGATACTGGCAACTTGGAATTCATCCAGAAGATAGATACAAAACAGCCTTCTGCATACCAAACGCTCAGTATCAGTGGAAGGTAATGCCCTTTAGGCTTAAACCTGCCCCATCATTATTTCAAAAGGCTATGATTAGAATCTTTGAGCCCATTATCCATACATCTCTAATCTACCTTGATGACATCCTGTTATATTCTGAAACCCAAGAAGCCCATAAAACCCTACTGGACCAATTTTACCAAATAGTCTAAAAGTATGGGATCATGTTATCAGCCTCAAAAAGCCAGATGGGTTTGGCCCAAATAGAATTTTTGGGTATGATGTTTTCAGAAGGACAGTTTCAACCCAGTCCTCATATTGCTACAAAGTTACTGGACTTCCCTGACAAGTTGACAACAAAGCAGATTCAAAGCTTCCTTGGTATAGTAAACTATATCAGAGACTTTATCCCACATGTCAGTCAGTACACTAGCCAGCTGTCAAAGATGTTAAAAAAGAATCCACCTCCATGGACAGATCAACAAACCACAGTTGTCAAGAAATTGAAACAAATTGCTCAGCATCCGCCACCCCTCAAAATTCCTGACAAAGGAGAACTTATCCTTCAAACGGATGCCAGTGAAGATTTTTGGGGAGCAGTTTTGATTGAACAAGACAATGGAAAGAGGCATTATTGTGCTCATGCCAGTGGAGAATTCAGATTGGCAGAAAAGTACTATCACACGATCTACAAGGAGATATTGGCCGTAAAAAGAGGAATTGAAAAGTTTAGTTTTTATCTAAGCTTTAATCATTTCATGGTAGAAATGGACAATACGTCTTTTTCAGCCATCTTGGATCAAAAGAAGAAAATCCTCCCAAAGAAACAGTTGTTGAGATGGAAAGACTGGTTCTCTCGTTATAAATTCACGGTCAGACATATTCCAGGAAAACACAACCTCCTTGCTGATTTACTCTCGAGACCTCTCACAAAGAATAAGCAAGTTGCTCTCATCAGAAACAACCCTCTCTTCATCCTCACCATTTCTAAAATGCCCAAACACCATCCTCCTCCAGCAACACATCTCAGTTATGATCTTGTGTTCCCTCCATCATATTATCCTACCACCATTTCCCAAATAAATAGTATTACCAGAAAAACCTTGTTCTATTATTTCCACCTTTTTCTCATCAATACTGGTATTACTCCTAAACCGGAGTATTTTGATCCCCTTCTCCCTTACCTAGTCATACCTTTCATAAAAGGCCCAATAACCAATGAGTTTATGTGGTACATCTGATCCATGTCAACTCTTTTTTGCACACACCTCTGTGATAAAAAGAATGAAAATTCTAATTTAGCCACCCTCTTATCCTGGTTTTCACCTCTTGCAGTATGGAGAGGAAAATTGTATAATACCCTTGATGAGTATAACCTCTGGTCTACTCCCTCTTCAAAGTCAAAAGCCTACTTTTTCTTCATAGTCCATCGACCCTACCAACTTGACCATAAAGGACTCCTGTGTACCTCTGTTCAATCCCATCTGTGGGGCACTGCCCTACATTGGCCTTTACGCCAAGATTATGTTATTAATGAATTACGTGATTTTCTGTTAAATTTGAATAATTTTGCAGGTAATCCTCAGGATCAAGTATGCACTTCTTTAGGACCACTTCCAGGAGAATTCTATGATCCGGATGAGATTATGACAATAGGATAGGTCATCTCCTTTGATTGGCCTCACCTTTCTCTTGCTCAAACAGAAGAAGCATCCACTAGTCAGAATCCACAACCACAACAGGATCCAACACTCTTCATGGATTCCCAAGATCCATATGAAGTTGATCCACAGTTCATACAACAATTTCTTCAACAAACTCCAGAGTTATCACAGTACTCGAGATCTCCAGAAAGAACACTTGATGAAGAACTCGAAGCACTTTTGGAACAACAGAGGAGAAAGAAACAAAGAAATGAAGAAACAGATGAAGACAGTGATGCTGATATCATGAATATGTCACCAAGCCATGAACCTATCTGTAAACATTATGATTAGACTGCCAGCTGTCCAGTTTGTTGTTACCTAGTTTGTTGTTTTGTGCCGACAGTCACGTGTAAAATAAAGTAATCACTCAGCTACTTTAAGAGTGTGAAAAAGTCTAAAGTATGTCGGAGTGTTCCCTACTCCTGTCTGCCACTTTAAGATGATAGGGTCTACGTATCCACTTGTAAAAAGAAAAGTTGTTTGTAACATTGTGACCTCCCACTCTATATAAGGGAGCGTTGTTTGTAATAGAGGATAAGCTGAAACGGAAGCTGAATCCATTTCAGAAATCCCCATTGTGAAATAATATGAAGTGTAAACTCTCTCTCTCTTCTCTCTCTAATATTCTCTAATAGGCATATCTCTAACCTGTTCATCATAGTTCTAAGTATGCTCTACTCTTGCCTTGAAAGAGGATCCTGAGTATCAGAAAAGAACGGAACCAGATCCATTTCTCAGTAACATTTCTGTAAGGAAGACGTTTTAGATGTTCTAACTATGAGCGGGATGAGGGTAAGAGGAATGATCCTAAAGAGTTCCTTGAGTCGTTACCCAGGAGAGGCCCTTTACTCGGATTTACCTGGATCATTTCTATTAATCTCATTCTCATAAATAGAAGGAGCGTATAGAACCCTATCTTCCTGAGCATGGGACCGTGAGTGGCCTTTTTTTAATTTTTTTATATCGAGCGAAACCTTTATGATACCGTTTTGTGCTATCATACTACAATGGTCTACTTGGTGTGAGATGAGAATATATTCATTTTTTCTCACACAAAAAAAAATTTGAGACGCACACAATTCAATTATATTTATTTATAGCTTTTTTTCCTGGAATGAAAACATCATTGTCTTTGTTATATATAAAGTAATTTTTCATATGATTTTATCTTTTATTCAACCTATAAAATTAAAGAAATTAAGAAATAGGAAAACAAAAAGACCACTTTCCAATTTCTCAACATCAATAGCTCAAACAGAACGAAGGGGAATTAAATGAAAATAAATTGAAAGAATAAGAACTAAAAAAATAAACAAATAAAATAATCATTACAAAAAACCTAAAACAAGATGAGGAATTGATTCCTTATATATAACATGTAGGTGATTGCAATCTAAATAAGCCAATTGACAGTGATGTTGCCAAGCCAAGTGAACAATGGGAACTGAGCCAAAGCAATAAAGAGCAATAGATAGTGATGTTTGATGGATTCATAGGTCCTCACCTAGGCAAAAAGTACTCTCTTCATTGTTTTAACCAAGAAAACTGCCATGGTTAAACAGGCAAATGGCATCAGAAAGTAGTAAGAGTAACCTGATACAAGTCTCCCAAAAACAACCAAACACATGCCAGCAAAAGTATAACCAGCATGTGCCATAATGTCTAGCAGGGGAGCCTCCCCGCTGCCCAGAGAAAACAATGTCACCTAAGCAGCATTGCTTGCATAAACCAACCAAGCAATCCCTTGATGAACAACCAGTTCAAAGCTTCTGGACTAAACTTGACCATAAAGACAGTTTCTTTAAGAAAGTTGTGACAAACCATGAAGAAAGTGGAAATGGAACAGATAGCAATACCATGAGAAAAAAACTAAATTCTCATTGTTACAATAATTATGAAATGCAATCAATAATATGAATAAGATATAAGAAGCTCATCACTTCAGTGTTTCCCATCAAATTAAAATTATCTAGTTTTAAGTGGAATTTAACATAAAAGTAATTATGTAGAAGGGAAAATTTTATAACAGCAAAACATCATCCACAATTCAAAAATGTGGAAACAGTAAAGCCAGTTATAGCCGGCTTTTTCAATGACAGGTTCCTTATGACAGACTTACTTTGTTCAGCCATTTGTATTTCTAAAATATAAAAGAGTAAATTCCACTATTTTCTCCTGGAAAATAGTTAAATTACCTCTAAAACCCCATTTATTCCAAACCTATCATTCACCTGCCCTTACATTTGATATATTACACAGAAGTCTTCTTTCCAATTTATTTTCTGCTAATTAAGTTAACTTTTTGTATAACATAATACTGTAATTTTATGCTTAATAAAACATTAAAGACAATTAAGTTGTTGTCAAACTCCAACATGAAATTGTGATTTTATCCTTAAAATGAAGCGTGAAGACTGTGTAATTTCATTTTTTAAAGGAGTGCATATTGCAAAGAAAATTAGCTTCATTGACAGAGAAGACTTTAATGAATCTGCTGCTGAATCCCCGGGGAAGGAATTCAAATTAGCAACATCAACTAGAGAATACACAGTCCATAATAATGCCCTTTTCTGATATATAAAATCATCTCATTAGGCTCTTCCTCTTTATTCACCATTATTTTGCTTAATTCAGCTTTATGGGTTCACTATAAATCTGTAATTGCCCATAGATAAACACACAGACACACAAGAAGCTTGTTGGGGTAAAAATCAAAGAACAATCGTGCCAGAATCATTAAGCAAACAAAAACCCCCAAGTTTTCTAATTTGGTAGCAAATGAGGCAATCAAATGAGATGTGTAAAGCTTTGTTTGGCAGATTCACAGAATTTTTTTTACACGTTTGATTAGTGGTGAATTGAAGTAACAGCGACTTGGCAAAAGTTTAATCATGCAATAGCAGCACCAAATCTTACTCAGCATTTTCTACATTGGAAATGAGGAAATTTTTTTTATTGATTTTAAAGTTAAGGGTACAAAATGAAACTAAATGAAAGTAAGAGACGAAACTGAAACCTAATGCAAAGTAAAGGGATTAAAAGTTCATTTTTGCGTAATTTCTTAGTGTCATGGAATTATGATAAAGGAGGAATCATTGCATTTGAGGCCATTTAATGCTTACTTTCCACGAAGACCCAAGGAGAGGCCAGCTGGAACAACATAGGTACCAAATGCAATTAATGGAATGTATAGGACTGGAGCATTTATGTCATGAAATGGTGGTTTATAAGAGAGCCGACCTCCTACTCGCTCAGTTATTCTTGTCCATTGACCCTGAACCGGAAAAGGAATATACAAGACGACGTGTCTATTTTCAGCCTGCAAAATACTCACATTTTGTATCTATTTTTATCCCAATATATTATGATTTGATACTTTTTGACATGATTCTACATAATTTGAAATATATTTGCTTCACATAAGTATTTATAAGGAGTTCTGAGCTAAGTATAGCCAAAAACAAGGAGAAATACATTAAATTACGAGTTCACCCATTCCTAACTAATTCCCTCACCTGGCGACAGGTGAGAAGGCGAAGAAGAAAAATTTCAACGAGATGACCCGGTGCTGGGTCAACCATGAAGACACCCAACCGACGCCGGGTGAGTTCGTTCCCTGGGAAAGAAGACGCATTGGACACAGTGCCAGATGGAAGAAAATATGAGGATATGGCACTGGCTCATCTTGCAGATTCATCTTTCACACGTTTTCGTGATATTTTGAGCTTTTATGGGCTTTTGATATAAGAGGGACATTCCAAAACACATTTGGAGGCCAGAGAACATGGTTCAAACACATCTGGGAGTAACTAGGAGAAATCTAAAGGAAAGAGAGTAAGGAGATCTGGGGAGTATTGAAGCAAGATTACCTTTTCTTTTATAAACTCTTTCTTCTTGTTATTCTTATCCTGGCTTGGGATTTTAGTTTTGCTTCAATTTCTATTTCTATGTGCAGTTAAATTTCCCAATTAGGGGTAAGAATGTAGCTTGACTAGGATGAATTAAATTTGTTTTCTTTAGTTTTGACTCTGTGGATTTATTCTTCAAATCATATTTAAGTTGTTTCTTTATTATATTTATCTCTCTTGTTCGTTCATGTGGATTTTATGCTTAATCACCATAAAATCTAATTAATGGGTAAACTTGATAAACTGAGAGTTAAAGGGTGAACCTAGATCTAGAGAGACAAATATGAATAACTAATCTAGAAATAAAATTAGGTACTCATGATGATATAAGTTATGACTTTCAAGGTCTGATTAGGAACTGTAGTTGCGCGGAAGCGAATTGAATACTAATTAAATAAGGATTAATTGACCAAAAGATAATTAGGACACTTTAGAAACGGTCACTATAATTGTGTAGAATATAACTAAAAAATAGAATCTAATCATCTCATAAGGTGAATCCTGATCCTTGACGCTTCTATAAACTGAATCAAAACTCAGACATCGTTTTGTTTTCTATTTCTTTCCTTTTTAATTTGAGTTCTTAATTTGATTATCACTTGCTTTTAGGATTAAAAGTTTGGACTGATAAATTTACTACCTCCCTTAGGTTCGACTTGTGAAATACTGCGGAGACTTGTTATTACTGCGATCGACCCTATATACTTACAGGATCCCGATCACAAGACCAAGCAGGTGTCAAAATAAGATAATCAAAGTAAAGCAGGAGGAGGAGCCTTCAGAAATAACAAATAGTGGATTAGTGCTCACTCGGTGCAGGAATGGGAACAAAACAACCTTCAATTTGTTCCTAACATAATGATCATTCACTTGAGAATAGTACTGGGGATCAGACAAATATTGACTTATCTGTCATTCAACAGAAATGTTAGTTTTAAAATAAAAAACCTAAATTCATACCTTAATAGAAGTAAGCAAGGTAAGGAAAGAGTTAAGAGAGCAATGCAGGGTCCAATTAGCTATTCAATGTCATTTCTAAGTCGAATAGGCACTCCAATACAGTCAGGCCTCAATCAATTGATGATTTAACATATACAATGATTATTGAATGTGAAGGCATATGAAATTGTCTCAAAAGGAAATTACAGGACAATTACACATTTCTTCATGAATTTCAATGGAAGCTCCAAGTTGTGATGCTAAAACAGTTATTGACTGTTAGTAGATAAAGTTTGGGGGGAGGGGGGGGGGGGGGAAATTAAAAAAATTACATCAATTTTCCCAAAATGAGCAATTTTCAAGATATACATAAGGATTGAGGAAAACAGAGAATATCTGATAGAAAATACAAGGACCTGAAATCCATAAACAAATAACAATTGGACCAAAAAGTAGATAATATAAATCTCGCCATGTCTGAAGCAGCATGGTGAATTCAATTATTATTAATACTAAACAAAGAAAATAAACGCTAGAATGCTACTTACATTGCTTTGGACATACTCAGAGCTTGATCCCAATATTTTTTCACCATATGCATCCAATGCACCTCGAATGAGACCTGAACCAGCTACATGAAATGCATTACCAAAAGGATTAGGCTCTGAGCTCGTTAGAGGTTGAGGTGCCACAGTTTGCCATCCAACGTTATTGTATATTGCTGCTACCACAAAAGGAAAAAATGTATATAGAAACAACACTAATGAACAGAATTTTAAATAATGCAGATAAAGAACCTCTATGCTTACGAATTCATCTCATTAAAATATACTCCCTCCGTTTCTTAATATAAAGGACAAGAGACAAAATCACACCGACCAAGAAAAGCAATAAATTTGTCAAGAATATAAAATAATTTCCAAAAATACTCTCATTTAATGTTAATAATTCTTCTATCATACAATTAATATAAATGAATTATATTGAAAACATACTATCTTAATTAGAGGTATTTTGGGAAAAAGTCATTAAATGCATAACCTCATATATTCCTTATATTTTGAAATATGAAAACTTCTCCATTTGTCCCTTATATTAAGGAACGGAGGGAGTATCAGCTTAAATGATAATGTGATCCATGACAAGAATGTTAGAGATCCCACCCATTCGCAAATATTGTGATATTTACAAAGGCATTGAACAAAACATTCCAACCAATCAATAACGACAAGGAGATCATAATTATAGAAATGCTTCATAGGTTGAAGAAAGCTAAAATTACAGAACCTAATTAATTCAGTGGAAGAAAATAATAAAACATGACAGACGCAGAAACGTTAGCTCAACTACTTGTTAATGATTTTGATCACATACTACATTAAAATATACTCAAGTAAATACTGAAAAAAGCACTAGATACATCAAAGACATACCTGTAAATTTGTAAGGTCTAACAAAGAAAGCGAGGGAGAGGGAGGGCTACTTAAACACAGAGAAGAAAAGAGACGGATTTGAAGCACTATTAAGGAGAAACCCAGAAAGAGAAAAAGAAGTTAAATCGGTCAAAATATTTATGAAGAAAGAAAAGAACCTGAAAATGGCGACCGTGGAGATTATGCAGCGAAATTACGGTCAGGAATAGAGATGTTCGTCGGAAGAAAGAAGATGCCGATTTCATCTCCGCCTGTCCTTTGCCTTGTAACTACTCACACCGACGGGTCAGGGAACTAGCGAGGAAAGGTGCTTCCCTCTGTCAATTTTGGAGAAGAGGCTTGAATTTTTTTTTTTCAGACAAAGCTGATAGTTTATAAAATGCACATTTTTTTATACACATGCAAAAAAAAAAAAAAAACACATCTTTGGGCACCAAACATTACTGCCCTCAATGTACACAATTTTTTGTTGTCAAGTTTTAAATAAGAGATAACTCTTTATGACTTTTTTATTAATAAAGATTAAATTGAGACCTGATGTAAAAGATATTGATTCTTTTCTTATTAAACGAGCTGCCATTTACCAAAATACACATATTTTAAACTTGCTCATTTTGTATCAAAAACAATTTTTATTCAAGAAATGAGTCTTGATGCTTTTAATTATTTAACTTTTTTTATGCAATATTTTTTAAATAATTGTATTTTTATATAATTTTAAATTTAAATTTGACATGAATAATTATCATGATAAAGTGTTTGAAACACATATATTCTTTTTTGGTTACACTGGTATTCTATTTAGTACTGCACTTCGTAGTTTGTTTTTTTTCTCTTTTACATTTTGCTTTCATAATAATTTTAGCGAGTTTTTCAGTTAGTCCTTACATTTCTTTTTTTCAGACTTGCAAGTGAATTTTTAAAAGTTTCAAATCATTCTCTCTTAGTAGTTAAAGTACGTCAAGCGCTTCACGATGTTTACTTGAAATGGCTTTCCAACTCGGGCCCCCAACGTCTGAAGGAAAAATTGGTTAGGCATTAAGACCAAGGCCCACCACAGTCAAGATATCGAACACACATCCAGATCAGTCCATAGCCAAGCAGACGCTAGGAAGCTATGCCTTTGCTAAAAACTCGTTTCTAAATTTGAACCCCAATGGGATAAAATTACATCGTTTTAGTCAGTGAAGCAGCTCATATTGATCAATCCAAGTAGTAGTTGGGTTAAGTCACATATACAATATGCAACAAGGCAGTGCTACTAAAAGCCTAATTATGTCAAACTATGTTATGAGTCTTGCTGTCTTCCTTTTCCCCTTCCTCTGCCTCAGTTACCAAGTGTGATGCCCGTTAGTGAATCCTGCATATCTGAATGGATTAATAAGTAACTTTCAATGCCTAACCCTCTGTTTGGTAACCAAACAGATTTGGATGGAAGGGGTGGAAAAATTTTCCATCTTACTTTTCTTCAAACCACATAAAAGAAGGAGAGTATTTTTTTTTTTTCCTCTCCTCTCCCACCCATTTAAAAAGGGGAGAAAAAATGCTCCCTCCCCTTGTTTGATTTGGTAAAAAAAAAAGGACAGAAAATTTTTCCTTTCCTGCAAATCCCTTGAATCAAAGGGACCCAATTAGGCTGAGGATTTAAATAACATTTATATCAAATGATTTTACATTTTTCAGCAGTCTTACCTCATCAAGTCGGTTCATTAGTACGTCCATCTTGAATATATGATATGAATGCATTGGACCATGTCTGCTTTACAGACTCTGGAACTTTGGAACCATCCAGGAAAGGAGTCCAGAACCCTCCAGTACTGGACAGAACCCACTTAACTTTTGCTGGGGGACTAGATAAGTTAACCATGGAAGTGTTGCTGTCCTTCTCTGAATTGATTTTCTTCGGTGAAGCAGATTTCTTAGAAATTTTTAAAAGACATCCAGTTGGTTATGCTGAAAGTGCAATCGGGTTCTTTTATTACAAATCTGTAGTTTTGAAACTCACCTTTGATTTAGCAGCAAGTTTCAATGACTTGAGAGAAATTTCATCTTCTTCAGCAACTTTAAAGCGTTTACTAACAGCTTTGGCAGAACAGTTCTCACCAGGAGCACTTTGCTTTCCGTCGCCAAGTTTCAACAATGGCTGAAAAGGAAGCATAAGTTACACTGTGACAAAATATGCAGAAATATACTGATGCCACCTCGTCATTAATTTTCAAGCTGAAAGAAATTTGTTTGCGTGTAACACCTTGGCTGTGGCTGTGAATCCACTATCTTCATTTAGATATCTCTGAACAGCTAGCAATGAACGGAATCGCTTCCGCGTCTTAGGCTCAATATAAGTCTGCATAAAAGATAGCATAAACACAGGTAGATTAAAGGACACGAAATGTAATATGTCAGTACAATAATCTATCTGTCTTCTAAAGTACCAAATCTATTCTATAATGTCACTTCCCAAACCAATACACAAAGGCAACGATTGAACAGATATGACCATAAAACCCAATTCATCCAAATGATGAAGGTTGAAGAATCGGCTATCAATACAAAATACCCCAAACTAAAAGGTATTAGATAATTTTGATACCAAAAAAAAAAAAAAGGTATTAGATAAAACAGAAGTACCCTATATTTGAATCCAATATATTTACGTTGCCTCTCCTCAACTATCCAATCATCCGGTAATCTGAAGGATGAGGTAGTTCCACTAGTTTGAGTTTCAGCCTGCATCTGCAGCAACACTAGCTATGTGAGCGGAGAAATGATCCGCATTTTATGAGTATTACAAGTATTGTGTATCAGCATGAAAATGTGTAGAGTTTATGCTTTCCTAGTTCTGTTAAGAACTTCAAAAAAAAATTTTCTTCCCTAAGAAAATGAAAGTTTTAGCTAAATTATATATGCTATTGATAAGCGAACACTTGCTATTGCAATTGATACCAGCATGAAACTATTAGAGCCTCCTTTCTGCAATTTCTTTCAATTAATCAATTTTAGGTGGGCAGTAAACTAAATAATAAAAATCAGTTACTAACTGTATTTTCATTTTCTGAATTCACGATCTTAGTTTCTCTCGACTCTTTCATTAGATGTCTCTGAACAGATACCAGGGAACGAAACATCCTTCCAGTGCCAGGCTCATAGTAATACTGCACAATAAAAGCAAAATCATCAATTCCGTGAAGAAAGGAAGAGCTTCCATATATTATGATGCTGGTTAGAGAATGTCCAAAGCGGAGTCACAGCAATCACAACAAGAGTTACATGAGTATGGTAGTAATAATAGCAACCGAGAACCCAAACCTAATAGTTCCAAGTCATAACTAGTAAAATGTAGAGTTGAAGAGTGGCAGGGGAAAACAACTCCCGTTTTACTTCCTGTTCACTATTACTTGGTTGAATCAAACTGCAACTAGTGGGCAACATAGGGAGAATCAAGGGAGAAAATCCCAATACTCTTTGAATTTGTCATATACAGTCATTTAAATCATCACTTCTTCACAGTGATGCTTTGTCAAACGCTGAGAAACCACAATAATCGTATGGTTGTACGAAGCAATGAACCATGGGGAGCTCCGTCTGGAACCAAGATTGACTATACTCTTGGAATACCTTAAAAAAATAAAGTACCCGTATACAATACATATTATATATGATCCTCATATCAGACTCCACGATAAATACCACATTCGTATTATTAGTTTTTCTTCTTTAAAAAATTTCAAAATGATTTAAATTTTACAGGAAATTTTCAAAATGATTTAAATATTTTAATATCACTTTTAAAATACTTTGTTTAAAACTCCATTTTTTTATATATTTTTTATCCTTGATACATTAATTTATATACATAAATTTTATATGTATATATTCCACATTCTAAAATTTTAAAATTTATTGTATCATTATACTGTATTTGTGCAATAATAACTCTTAAAAATCAGAATAAAATATCAAATTTGAATACTTAGCAACAATTCTTATCCACCATGTCATATATATGACAAGCATAGTTTCACATATTTGCTAATATCCTCAAACTGAATCTTGTTAACATTTATGCATAAAAAAATCGTCAATTTGAGCGCTTGACAGGATTTGTTCTTTCGATCCCTAGGCGTTTAACAAGTTTCGCACCTTCCACCTCTCAACACACCCACGAAAAGAGAGACTATGGAGGACCACAATCCATGCGTTTAAGCACGCATGCATGAATACAAAGCTATTTCCCCGTAATTGAAGCACATTTCAAGAGAAAAGCGACAGATAAATCAAATGACGATACAGAAGAGGCCAATTACCCTGTCAATCTGGCGGCGGCTGCCAGTACCGGAAGAACGGGGTCTTTCCTCGACGATCCAATCATCGGGAAGCTTGAAGGGAGAACAGCTAATCTGCAAATTCCTTGGGGTCTGAATTTCACTTAGCTGTTTTTCTTCTTCTTCATCATCGCATTCTTGCCTTCGAACCTCAAAAGGAATCACCGCTAATGGCAAGGATATGCCTCTCATGGTGAGGCGGTGTTGCAGTGAAATCTCGCTATAGCTCAACCAAAAATGGAAATCAGCGCCATCCCCTCGAAGTAGTGTAATTGACAATTGTGACAGGTTTGTAACAGGTTTCGTTGCTTATAATCTATAGTATTTGATAACAACAAAATAATTGTTTATAATCTCTGGCCCACAGATTGCTCGGCCCATTATTCTATGTTAATTAAAAAAAATTTTAAAATAAAGTCCTGAACCGGTTTTTGACACAATAACAGATTTTCCAGTTTTTCAACTGTTTGGCAGATTCTTAATCAATTCTCATTTTGGCCATTTCTATAAAATTCTAGACCAATTCTAATGATGATTTTGATTTTTAACTAGTTTAGTCTCCCAACGTGCAATTAAAGGCTAATTAATTTCTTTGGAACATAGAGATTATCAAAATAGGTTTTACCTTCAATCAACTCTTAACTAATTTAGTTTATTCAACTTATAATTAAAGACTAATCTCTCCGGGATCTACAAATTTTATATACATGATCAGGGATTTAATCCAAGATTATCTATCAATTATGTCAGACTATTGATACAAAAATTTTATTTTTAATATTGAATTGAATATGATATCAATTGAGATTGATTACTACTCTTTGTCATATACATGGTATATAACTGTTGGATTTTTTTTCGCATACTATTAAAAAATTTTGATGTGGTTACTGTTCTTTCATGTTTGTTTAATAATTTTGTGTCTCATACAAAAAATAATAATTTTTTGATTTTTTATGCCTCATGCATTGTCTTGAAAGTTGTAATTACCTTGCCTTGCTCTTAAATATATTTGAAAATAATTTAAAAAAATTTGACACCAATCTATCAATGTACTAAAATAAAGTAGAATGAATTTTTCTGTTTATTTACTATTCAACTATACTTTTTAATTCAATATTAATATTAAACATGGTTGATTTGGTTTATTATTCAAAATAATACATGTATCAAAAAATAATTTTCATTTAATCTAAATATATAAATATAAATATACTTAAATAAAAAAATGTGTATATAAAAATATATTTGAGGTTAGAATTTTTATAATATATAATTTAATTTAATTCATATCAATTACATTTAAAATATCAAATAAATAATTAAGAAAATAATTCAAAATAAATATGAGAATATCTAATTGATCAAATTAGGGGGGTAAATGTTTATTTTATGTATAAACACATTAAATATATGATTTTCTACTAATATATGAAGATAATAAATATTGAGTAGCATCAAGTTTATTATAGATTTAATATTTAATATTTTTATATTTAAATTAATTAAACTGTATTAAATTAAATTCATAATAATAAATACAATTTTATATTGATTTGATCAAATCAAATAAATATTCTATTATATATTATAAAGTAGAGTCGATAGTCTCCACATTATAATACTGACTATTAAAAAAATCTAGTCCCAACATATTCCACATAATATTTATTTCCTTTTATATTTATTTGTTTTTTATTGCTAATTGATTTGATATGATAAAAAGTATGGAAATAAAATCAATTATATATTATTGATTCAATCACACATTATTTGTTGTCCATATTGGTGGTGGTCCACATAATATTTATTTTCTTTTATATTTATTTATTTTTCATTGCTAATTAATGTGATATAATAATATTTATGGAAATGAAATCGAATCTATATTATTGATTTGTTTGTCATTGGCATCGGTGATGATAACGCTAAAAGAAACGTTAAATATCTGAATGCTAATGAAATACACATATATTATTAGTTAATTTATATATTATAAATTAAAATAAATATAGATGTATACACACACAATTATATCTTGAACAGGTTTAATAAAATTGCTTTGCAAGACTATACTTTCTTTAAGGTTTAAGGAAATTAATTCCAAATTCGGGCAGGATATTGGGTCCTGTGAAGTATGAAGGAGCACAGCATGAGCTTATTAGAAGGTATCTTCTCTATGCTGAAAGTCAGGGGCGGAACCAGAGAAATTGAGTTGGGAGGGCCAAACTCTTACAAGCTACATTATTATATATTAATTTGCCACCTTAACCTGTAACAATGGCTTCGACTAAGTCGTTTCCATGCTTTATTTGTCCTTCAAGTTCTGCGTTCAACTTTGGGAGGGGCCAAACTGTTTCATTTTTTTTTTTTTACTACAGATTCAAGTATATATTAATAGAAAAAAAAAATCGGGGCTAGGGCCCCCCTCTCATACAACCTGGGTCCGCCACTGCTGAAAGTCAATGCCCAGCACATTGAATACAACTTTTTTATTTGTTTTTCGCGTACTACTCTGCTGCTGCTGGAGTGAGGAAGTCTGACCCTTCGTTCAATATTTTGTTTTCTTCAAAATAGAAATAATTATAGGAATCACCAACACCAAGTTCTTTATCTGCAACCTTTTTTATGCTAGTGCCTTTCAACTCATCAATTTTTTTCTTCAAATTTAGTGGACTTCCATATTGACTGTGAGGTTTAGTGTTTTAGGGATCCTAACTTAACCTGTTGCTCCTTTAACAATTCTCTGTAAATAAATTATGAATATATATAAGTGGAACTTTAAAGACAAACTGCATAAAATGTGACAACATCTCAAATTGGGTTTGAATTTGTTTTAATTTCTATTTTTTAAATGAAACTTTGGAGACACATATTTTTATAATCAGTTAATTATTTGAAATTTGGTGTTTCTCCATCGAACTTGACGAACTATCAAATAAAGTGTTCATGAGCACTCCGCCGTAAACAATTTCTCCAATTTGGTTGCATGACTTGAATATAAGAGATCAAGTAAGACATGAAAGAATAACTACAATGGAAAGGAAAAACTCAATGTAGTCACTAGCTATCCATAAAATATATCATGACAAATTTTTTATTTTCACCGACGATAAAAATGACACTAAATAGCATTAACTAAAGCAGGCTCAATATATATATTTGTATGGAGTTCAGTCAAATTAAGTCACATTGATTACGAATTATGAAAATAAATTGCACTGTTTATAGATTTTTACAACTAACTCCATATATGTTTTGGAGTTTGAAAATAAAACCTATTTCACTTTATTTATTTATATGTTGAATTGGAGTTTTGTTTATGAAGTGAAAGAATCCCCTTTTTTTGGCTATTAGTTTTTGTAAAAACGTGACCTAGCACCAAGAAGTTTGGCCTTTTCTTCTTTTTGTTGCTAAAAATGTGAAAATTCTCATTTTTATTTTGCATTTGGTTTTTAGGGCATGTTTGGTATAATTGAAAGAAAGATTGGGAAAGGAAAATGGTGACAATGGATGGTTTTTTTTATGAAGCCAACTCTCTCGGAGAGAGCTTTCCTCTCACGAATCAATGAAGATTGTCTCTCCTCCCTGGAAAGCATAATTTTGTACCAATTTATCCTTGCAGTATTCCCTTCACCCTAATCACACTCTTACTCTCTCCCCACTCTCTCCCAATTAACTAAGTAATGATAGCCTAATTATAGTAAATAGGTTTGGATAAAAAATATTTATTTTTTATTTTTAATCTCATTCATCATTTTTAATCACATACCAAATCAATTCATAAGGATTATCATTTCATTTTAACCCTTTCTTACATCGTCTCTTCCCCTCTTGTGCCGTCCCTCTATATGAAGCACAAGATGTAAAACATGAGATGAATACACAATATTCTTTTCTTTTTTTTTTTTTAACGAATACATAATATTCTTAGTTTCCCTCATAACCGTTTAGTGTATAGAGCCAATCATTGGGTGCCACCTGTCTCTCCCCTGTGTTGTCACAAGAATTCCCTCTTCTTTGAGTTCGTATTATCTGGGCTTTTTATTGAAGAGACTCAGGCGCGTCCTCTTTTATTGACTTGATTTGATTGTTAATTTATTTCACTATTTTAATTTGATAAATTCTCAATACCTGAAATTTTAACCCTAACTCTTCTCAAGGTTTTTTTAACCATCTGAATTATGTCTTTCATTCAAATAATGCAGTCTACAAAGTGCAAACCGAAATTAGAAACCAAAAGAAAATAGAAAACTTAATGGATATAGCAAAAATGGCATGTATTTTTTAATTCTACC
This sequence comes from Adenanthera pavonina, assembly GCA_026686845.1. Lineage (NCBI taxonomy): Eukaryota > Viridiplantae > Streptophyta > Magnoliopsida > Fabales > Fabaceae > Adenanthera > Adenanthera pavonina. The sequence continues at coordinate 3,806,636 of JAIVEN010000014.1, forward strand.
AATTAATACTTATTTTGATATTGATGTAAGTTCACGGTTGCCTGGATAAAAAGTTGGTGTTGAAGTCTGAAAATTGTCATAAATATCAATTAATAATTTGAAAAATATTTATGCCAATTGAGATTGACTTTTGAACTTAATTGACTATTGTATTTGGTGGATTCTAACATATCCATTTAATCTCAACTATTTTTTTCATTTAATTTAATCAAGAAAATATATTATATATTTGAAACTCAACTTAAAAATTTAGACATAGAATATAGCGTGAATGTGGAGATCAAATATTTATATATTGAATGAAATTATGCACTTATTCAATTGCACTTAAAAGTGGACAACTGTTTTTTTATCTATAAAATTATAAGTCAATATTGTGGCCAACTTTAAGGATAATCTGTGGTATTTTCAAAATTCAATGTATACTTCATAACTTTAATAATGATTTTTTTATAAACATAACTTTATAATAATATGAGTTTAAATAATGACAATTTTATGTATTTGCAAAAACTTATATTTTCTTCATCTTTCCACCGGTGATTATGGCACATCAATCCTACATCTTTTTCCGATTCGAATAACAGATTGTATGATATTCTTGAGCCACCTCGATTAAACCACAAATTAAAAAAAATCTTTTGCCAAAGTTATGCATACTAATGTGATAGAAAGAAGATGGTTATGCAACAGATAATTAAAGTTTTTTTACCCATAACAAATAAAATATAATGAAAAAAAGAACCATTTGTAATATTAGACATAGAGGACGATGAGAGAGCGAGTCATAATCAGAGAGGTATTATCCAATTCAGTTAGGAACTGTGAATGTTTAATAGCTGAACTAATACCAAGTCTCATTATATAATAATGATCTCATTTTATGCAGAAAATTATATTACATCATCACTAAAACAGGTAATATAAATAACCTGATCGTGTTGAACTCTAATAGCATCAATATGACATTTTTCATTTTCCCTAACTATTGGATAAACTTGATTCCGATACTCTTTATTAAAGCAAACAAATATTCTATTAAAATAAACAAATTAGATTTAGATATTGTCACAGAACATATAATTTATTTGTTCTAATAAACTCTATATATATCTTTTCAATCAAATAGTTTAAAAAATGGCTCTTGTGACAAGATAATTTAAATTAAATGTTGAATATATGAAAATAAATATCATTAGTATAGAATGCATATGAAGAGAGAGATAACAGATTACATGGGCATTTTGAGCAACAAACTTAATATTGCTAATATCACCAAGCAGATGAACATATTGCATCATAGAGAAGCCATCCCTGACAATCTTGATTGATATATAGTATGAATGGGATTGTAATTATATATTATATCATATATATTCAAATATAAGAGAGGAAGATTACCAAAATCTATCGATAATAAATAACTAAATACAAAATAAATTAGTCAAATTAGATTAATACTCTATGAAATCTAGGTATACTTACCAAAGTTGAGCAACAAAACAACAATTTTCAAGTAATATAAATTCTAAGCAGATTACCACTCTCCTTATATAGATAAATAAAGAATCTTATTTTTGGATAGGATCAATGATTATAAAAGCATTTAACGAAAATATGTTGTGCAAATTTCGTTGTAATAATGCAATTTGTTATGATTGACGTTACAAATTGGAAAAGACTGGATGTTATGATTGACGTTATGATTTTACCATACAAATAAATCGGCATACTAGCAACAACTATTGACATATATGGCATTAACTTTTATTTATTCAATAAAGAATATAAATTGCAAATCTATAGTGTATAAATTTACAGTAATAAATTGGAAATATCGAATATTATTATACATTTGATTGACATTAAGATATTATAACTAATTAAATGAAATGGTCAGAAGATGGAATTAAATGCCATATTAATATGATTATTATAAATTATCATCCAAATGAAGACATAGATACCACATGGTTAGATTATAATCATTTTTTTTTTCAGTTCATGCTTAGGTGGTGTCACAAATTTTCTTCAATCCCACCTATCTTATATATATAATAGATTTTATCTAATTGAGAGTTGGTGAAGGTGGGTGTGCACCAGATAGGTTGGGTTGGTCTTCAACCCCACCCTTTGCTTGACCCAATGATACTTGTCAAACCTGGGCTATGTATCGGGCCGGGGTTGGACCGGCCCGGCACGACACCAAATAATTTTTTAAAGTATTAAAAAATAAAATAAAAACTTAACTTTATCTATTAACAAAAAATATAATTATTTATGTGAAAATAATTTTTTTAAAAAAATAATGTTAGGATAAAAATTTATTTTTTTAAAATTATAAATATTTACAAATGTACATTATTTTCACATAATATTAAATTAAGAAATTAATTTAAAATTTTAAATAAAATTAAAATATCAAAATCTTAAAAAAAATTCATAATAATCATACAATCAATGTATTACATAAGATATATCAAGAAAAATATCTTATAAAATCAATTAATATATACAAAATAATATTATTTTTAAAATATATATATACATATATATTACGGGTCGAGCTAGACAAATCATGGCTAGCCCAAAGCCCGAACCAGCCCGAACTATGACACGGTTGGCCCAGTAAAACTAGATTGGACTGGAACAATTGGACCACATGTTTACATGCACATTCCTAGCTGTTTTGACCAAGAATTTCTATAAAGACTTTTCTTTTTCAGAAAAACTAGATTTTCCTCCCACACATCCACATGGGAGCATATGGGGACATTTTATTTAATTTTAAAATGTATTGAATTAAAAAAAAATTCCATCACTAGCTTCCCATATCCCAAAAAAATTGATATAAAATGGTATTATCTAAAATTAATATATATTTTAAAATTAAAAAAGATTAAATTTGAAAAAAAAAAAAGAATGTGGGATCCACCTAAAAAGGAGAAAAAATGGACCCACTTACCAAAACAAATGAATGAAAAAAAATAGGATCTGCTTAAATAAAAAAATATATATATAAGGACACAAAGCCTACAAGAGTAGAGACACACTATTTAATTAACGGTTTCACCCTCATTTCAATTATCGTTTGAACTAAGGAGACATTGATATTTATCAATTTTATCTTTGTCCTAAATTTTTGAGCTGCAAAATTATTTATACTAAAGTTTAACATCAACCTCCACTATGATCCTCCCAAAATCAATTTAAAAATAAGAGATGGCGCACATTAGAAGTTTTTGTTGGCCAAGAGGTGCAAATTAGAAGTTTATACCTGTCACATCGATTTTATCTCGTCTTAATTAGAACTTGTCATGCTTTGATATCCACTTTCTCTTTTTTTAAATAAAAAATTTTACTTAATTAAGAGTTGGTAAAGGTCGGTGTCTGCCTTCACCAAGAATCTCTGTAAAGACTATTCTTTTTCAGAAAATAAACTAAATTTTCTTTCCTGCATGGATGCCTAGGGTCACACAGAGATATTTTATTGAATTTTAAAACATAATTTTTATCATTAACTCTAATGTTCCTAAAAAAATTGATATAAAATAATATTAATTAAAATTAATATATATTTTATAATAAAAAAATTGAATTAAAAAAAAAAAAGAATACAGATTCACCTAAAAAAAGAGAAAAGATAAATCCTACCCATAAAAAAAAAAGAGAAAAAAATATACCCACTCAAATAAGAAAGATATAAAAGTAACAAAAAAAGAAAACAAAAAGATACAAAGTCCAAATGATAGAGTCGTACTGTTTGGTTAATGCTCAGCGCTCTGCTTTTGATGATTTATGACATAAGGGCACAAATGCAATAATGCATGTTTTAAATTTTTTTTTTATGACAGCACAGTGAATACTAAACACTTAACTCCATGAACCTTAAGCGTATGTCTAGTTTAACTTAGGGGATTCGAAAAATTTTTAATAAAAAGAATTAAAGAAATTTTAAAATTTTTTTATTTAAAAAGTTTTTAAAAATTTTAATAAAATTTTATTTAGTTTAAAATTATAATACTCAAACCTTAAAAATAACCTCCAATTTTGGGGGGAATAAAAGAAGTGAGAAGGGGATTGAAAGGGATACTAATTTTTTGAACAAAAAAAGGGGAGCGAATTTAATTTCCTCCCCTCCCTTTTAAAATGTCCCAAAAATCACCAATCAAATATAACTTAAACCACCTATAATTTTTTGCAAAATTCAAAAAAATAAAATAAATATTTTTCTAGACATTTTTACTTAGTGATGCTCGTGATTCAATGCTTTTATTTAATTTATTTCAAAGTGTTTTAAAAAATAGAATTAACCTCTCTTTTACCACCCAATATTATAATTACTTTTTAATAAAAATAATTTTAGAAAGATATTATAATTTTAAAAAATTAAGATCATTAAGTAAGTTTAACTCCTCCATTTAATCTAATGCTTTGGAGGCTTCTATATAAATCTTTTGCAATAATTAGGTGGATCACAATATTAGACAAAATCTCAAGAATAAAAAAGTATGATTCATTATTTGTACCTAATATATAACTTATTGTGACTGTATATCATATAATGATATTGATTCTAACTATTGACAAAATAATTGTTTTTGAAATTACATAAGCTTTTTTTAATCTTTTTTTAAATTATATAAAATTGTTGTGCTTTTAAAATATATTATTCTAAAATAAAAAATAAATTGTGCACATCTCCTATGAATCTTATTAAAATTACAAAATATTTTAGGAAATTGTATAAAATAAAATGTAAAATTTTATTATTTTTTTAACTCAAAAAAAAGTCTAATCACTTTTATTTCAGGGAAAATTTGTGTACATTTTTTTAAATAAAAATTATATAACTTCAGCAAAATGCAAAAAAGAAAAATTCATTTTTAATTTAACCGGCGGCTCTGGTTTCTTCTCGTGTACGATATACTACGCCGCCTGTTCTAGATAAATGCTGCAAAGTGGCCAAAAGAAGAAGAAAGAAACACTGGTCAAATCTGTTGGTCTAGCTCGCTGGTCGGAAATCACCGATTGAAGACGATGGTGGTGAAGGTGTACGGCCCTACCTACGCTTCCCCGAAAAGGGTGCTTGTGTGTCTGATCGAGAAGGAGATTGATTTTGAAGGAGTGCCTGTTGATCTCTTCAAGGGAGAGCACAAGGATCCTGAGTTCCTCAAATTGCAGGTTGTAATAATCTCTTCTTCTCTTTCCTTTTAATTTTTTCTTTAGTTTTGAACAGTCTTTTCCTTTCGAATGCATGTATTGTGATTATTCTTTTTCCCATAATTTTGCAGCCATTTGGAATGCTTCCTTTGGTTCAAGATGGAGATTATACTCTCTATGGTTTGCCCTAACCTTTTTTTTTGGGTTTGCTTTTTATCTCTTCTATTTTTCGTTTCTCGAATTGTTTTCTTAGAATCTCTTCCCTGAAATTAATTTACTCTTACATGAAATTTTAAATTGGCCATCAAGTATAGAATCCCCCCCAAAAAAAAAAACTATTTAAGTGACCAAATTGATCTCAACCCGGACACGGGACGGAAATGTTGCTTTTTGCTTCAAAATGTTAAATGTTGGACCATACTTGCCCTGCTTCGTTGCCATTCCTAATTGTAGTTGTCACTTTGATTGTCTTTCCCCTGTTTTCCATTTATAGTCATAAAGGTCGAGAAATTTACCACACTTTATCTGATTTTTCAACGTCGAAGGGGAACCCCGCTTACCCAATCTTTTGTGCTACTTGATAATCCGACTATATCCATACTGATACATTGTTCTGATCTCAATTCTGCAGAATCCCGAGCAATAATCAGGTACTATGCAGAAAAGTACAAATCCCAGGGAACTGACTTGCTGGGAAAAACAATAGAAGATAGGGGACTTGTGGAACAATGGTTGGAAGTGGAAGGCCACAACTTCAATCAACCAGTCTACAACTTGGTAGTGAATGTTCTGTTTGCCCCAATATTGGGAGTCCCTTCAGACCCGAAAGTAGTTCAAGAGAGTGAAGAGAAGCTTGGGAAGGTTCTGGACATTTATGAGGAGAGGCTCTCAAATAGCAAGTACTTGGCTGGGGATTTCTTCAGCCTTGCTGATCTTAGCCACCTTGCTTTTGGGCATTATTTGGTGAACCAACTGGGAAAAGGGTATATGATAAGGGACAGGAAGCACGTGAGCGCTTGGTGGGATGATATTAGCAGCAGGCCATCTTGGAAGAGGGTTCTCCAGCTCTACCCGTACCCTGTCTAGGGTGCTTTGCTTTTCCAATAACTATTCCCTTGTAGTAAAGAATAAAGCTAGAGTCCAGTTTAGAGAGAGATTGTAAGTACAGAAAGAGGAAGAGACGAGTGGATCATACTTCTGCACATGTGAGTTTCACATTGGTGTTGTCTACCACTCTCTCTTTATCCCTCTCTATTTTATCTTCTAAAATACTTGAGGAGATCTTAATCTGTAAAGCTGGTTCTTGAGAATTAGAAATCTTAGAAGTTCTGAGCTCATGTGATGTACTGGTTGGCTATACAAGGAGCCAATGAAAACTAAATAAATTGGTGTTTTAGGTTGGAATATAGATCCTCTGAAGTAAGAACTCTGTGAAATGCTTCTGAAACATGGACGGATTAAAAAACAAAGGAAGTTGATTCTATATGCTCTCACACTTATTGTGTCATTTTCTTTCTATTTCAGAGACATTTCACAAATCTCTCACTTCACATGTTCTGATGAATTTGTATTGGTTACCAACTGCCTTTACTAGAACTAACCAATGAAATCTCACTAAATAGTGAATTTCAAATAATGGGGTTTACTACCACACCCATTTTCCATTTGCCAATTGGCTGCACCCAAACCTACTCAATGGTGTCTTTGGAATGGTGAGATCCTCTGATACATTGTTTTGGTTTGTTTCTGTTGTTAGTTCTTTTTATAGTTAACCGAAGCAAGATTTACACTCAAGAACTTTGTTGTAAGTTGCTGTACAAGCATGTTGGGGACATGAACTCGTGTGGTTTTGGTTGTGTGTGTTGATGAAAGTAGCTTGGAACTTTTTAGAGGATACATAAATATGTGAAGTGGAGTGTTTTTTAAAAATTAAAAATTTGTATATTTATAAAATTTATAACAAGTTGTTTGCTTCTTGGATTGTTCCCTGATTTACGTGTTTCTTTTTAAGTTGTGATGCACCGGAATCCACCTAAATGTGTCATCTCATGTATGGACCGCTCACCTAATCCTATGGAATTCTTATGTCTTATTTAACGAAAATATATCTTAACTTTTCTTACTAATAAAAAATTTAAAATAAAACGAATTTTTGTAAAATTACCCTTCACAAAAAAAAAAAAAGAAGAATTCATGTATGATGAGATTATTCATTGATGCACTAGCTTATAAAATTTTTATTTATTTTTCACTGGAATGATGCTTTCTTTTTCTCCCAAAATTTCTCTACCCCTTAATTATAATTTGTTTGTTATGACAAGACGCTTTTATGGTTGCTAACTTGTCAATTAATATTTGTCACACATATCATCTTCTATGCATGTAATTTATTACGACCCAAAAAATAAAGAATGCATGATTTGGTGAGTGATTTGAAGTTGGGTTAGCAGAGAGAATTGGTAAAAGACCAGGGAATGTAAAAGTGACTAATTTAACTGGGATTGATTGTTGTGTGGACTGTGGACAAGAGTAGTTAGTTTAATTCATTTTCATCTTTTAATCTCATTCCTTATGAATTAACACATTTTATGACTTGGTCAAAATTTACTGTGTATTAGATAGTCTTGTATAGTTCCTATAAATTTATTTTTTTTAAAAAAAGTCAAAATTAAAAGGTTGGCTAGGAACTAGGTTGCTAGAGTGGCTGATATTTCACAAAAATGCCGAGGCTACAACCCTCCTCCTTTGTCCTGATGTTTGTTTGATGTAAAAAATATTAGTTCATTACTCTACAGTTCTTACAAAGTTTGATTTTATAAATTTTCATGTATCAATCTTATATTAATTTGATATTTGATATCTTATTATGTCATCATGACTATTAAATTGTTCTTCTTTTTGAATTATTTAATACTAAATTGATATAATCTGCACAGGAAGGATTTTCTAGTTTTAAAAATATGCTTATAATCTCAAAGGAGTTAATTTTTGTAAGATGACTCTCTAATTATATAGACTTTTCAATGGATTGTATGGAATTTGAAAAATGCATTGTAATATATATATGATTTTCTATTAATATTGATAATTTTTAACTTATCTATAATATGTAATAATATTTATCCTATTGGGAGTAGCAAGAAAATTAATTTGGAAAAATGGCTTACGAATAGTGTTATAATATTACATATATTTCTTATTTTGGGCTCCATGTTTTATCATATGGGTTGTAAATCTAATTTACTGAAACAAATTGTACCCTTAAATTTGGACACGATGGCACATAATGCCTGAAATTTACTTTGAATTCTTTTATCGTTAAAAAAAATAATAGAGATCAACAAAAAATTTTTTTAAAAAAAGAGAAATTTATTTCATTCTTAAACCAATATGTGCAAGGCCACATGTTCAAAATTGACAATGAGTCAAATGCGCAAATATATTGCCTCGTATTATATGTTGCACTTTTGCTAAAAAGTGAGTACATCATTCTTCCGGTCTAATAGAAATAAACTCTCCATATAATGTCCAACAAAAATAATAACAAGATCATACTTCTCAAGCCCAACACACTTGACTAACTCTTTTTTCGGATCTAATATAATTATCTCAAGTCTAGGTCTTTCAAGCAGCTCTTGGGCACTACGAGCTATTAATTCAGGTGTTTGAAGCACCACTTCCCCACTAGTATTTAGAGCTAGTACATTTGATATGCCTCCATATTGTGCCGAATCAAAAGAAAACACAGGAGTCCATGAATCTGCAGCACCATATTCTTTCATCACCCAGACATTAAATTTGGATAGGCCATAGTTATGAAGAACCAAAGCAAGTGAATCACTTCCATCCAAGAGCTCTGTCTCAAAAGAAGACTCATAGCAGGGTTGTGGTAACATCAGTTCCCCAAAGTTCTCTTCAATAAGATCAAAGGTTAATATAAAATGTCGGCATTGCCAGTGACAATTTCTGCAAACAACCCAATGTCTACAAACAACCCAATGTAGTGCACCATTCAAAAACACTTGACCATCATGGGGATGAGTTACACCCGAGAGAGTTCTATCAGTGATACTCTTCCATTTATTGGTAGCAAGAGAGTAGATCTCACAGTAGATCTCAACTTCTACAGGAAATGGTTTTTGTGTTCTCCTGTTGCAACCAACAATTCTAATAACCTTAAAATCCTTGTTTCGAGAATCATAACCAAACCCTAACGTACAATAATCCGCGTTACTTGGGTCATATTCAATTGAGGTGATAGTGGGTTTGGGAAGTACAATATATTTTCGAATAGATGGATTCATAATCATGACACCGATATCACCTAATTTAGAATATCCGACAAAACATACTAGTCCATTGCAAGTGCCACCCACAGTCAAACCAAACTTATATTCAATAATGAATGGGGATTTGAAAATTGAGACGCGACTAGCTTCTGAATAGAATGAGTGAAATTCCTCGTTATCATCATCATATTCCTCATTATCATAATCTGAGGGTGCCAACTTCTTCCAACGACGTCAATGAAGAAAAAGAGAGTGATTCTCATGGTTGGTTTGTGCAGTATAGCTAAGATGAGAATGTATGAAGGATTGATCGGTGATAAGAGACCTCCAAGCTTTACTGACTGAGATACATTTGACTAGTGAGTTGGGGGGTTGTCTATGAAAAATTTCTGTCCAAATCTCTGGAGGTAAATAGTAAGACATTACTTCAATGAAAGATTTGTCCTTTTGTCCTTCTTTAATACTTGTTTAGAACCTTCACGTACGACTGCTCAAAAAATAAAAAAATCAAAAAGGAAAGAAGGAAAGAAAACAATTAAAACTATCATAGAATGATTAAAAGAGTAGACCTTATTTATGGGATATAGAGAGATTAAGAGATACGTTCGTTCGTCAATTTAGCTGATAGTGGCTGGCTTCGTATAATCACTTAACCAAGAAAAGTTTAGCAGTAAATGAACAAACCTCTATGATGATGGCTTTAGCGACTCGCATGCATTCCTCCGTTCTTCTTAAGCCTCCCTCCTTCCTCCCTTCGTTTCTCTCACAGGAATTTGGCGTATAACATTGATAACAAAAAAAAAAAATCTTGGCCAAGAGATTAGGTACTTCTAAATTTAGAGAAAAACATACTTTTGATCCTCTAATTTTATACTTAGTTTTATTTAAGTCCTTCAACTTTATTTTGTTTCATTTTAATCCTTTAAATTTTAAAATAATATCAAAAGTTTCCTTTTTAACATCGTTAACTTTATTAATGGAAAATGTTGATGAGCCATTTTATAATGCTGACATGTCAATTTTAATATCCAACTAACTAATATTATTATTTAAAAAAATAATTGTATGGACTAGAAGATAAAAGAAAATACTTTTTTTTTGGGGTAAAGCCTTCAATCCACCTGTTATTGTCATCGAGAAGAAGCTCTACATGTCCTGCTTTTACAGCCATCCCTTTAAATGCTTTTGTCACAATTGAGCTTAACATAACCTTTTGTGAATTTGATCCATGTTACCTTATATATTACTACCCAAGAGTCTCACTTTAATAGGGCTCATTTGAAAACTATCACTTTTGTGTAAAATCACCGCCATGAGATCATAAGGACACAAGAAAGAATTATTGAAAATATTGCAGTTCCGCCATTGGTTAATAGAAGATGGGAGGAGATTGCTCCCTTTTTTATTATATATTTAAAAATATATATAATTTGGAATTTCAATCCCTAAATATTGGAATCTTCATATTATAAGCCAAAATGCCAATATGGCAATAAAGCTGAAAAAACAAATGAATTAAAATAATATCAACAATATAGTGTGATTAAGAAAAGAACAAATATATATATATATATAGAAGACAAATATATGTAGAAGTGCAGGTTGTAGACACATAGTTGTAATAATTTAAAGGTGGCAATTAAAAGTTGGATAGATATAAATATTAGTCTCACCTACTGTTAGTAATTGTCAAGCTAAGATAATACTCAATTGATCTATGAAATTTAAAGTATCAATATTCTTCACAACATCAATAACATTTGAAAAGGGTAAATTTAATATAGTTTAAAGAAAACTTAATTTATAGAAATATAGCATCAAATTATAGGATTGTAATGCTAATAAATTTTTGCAGTATACGTTTCAATTAAAGAAATGATGCAAAATTAATAGTAAATGCAATAGTAATCCCACTTATAAGATAGTCTTCATGTTTGTTTTGTTTAAGAATATTAACAATTGGTAGAAAATCAAAAGAAGATAAAGGAAGTGAAGCATCAAATTTTTCAAAATGAGCTGAGAAATTAAATGCAATTTTGAATTGATTAGTTGTGAGTTTATATCCTTCTCGATTATTTTCAACTTTGAAGTTCTTAAAGATATAATATTTACTCTCAACAATGCCTGATAGATATTTTGAGAGCAGTTCTCTTTTATAAAATAAAGCCTGTATCCAATTTCATTTAATTATAGGTATCACAATTCATTGAATGAGGACTCTTTAACTATAATGGTATATATATATATATATATATATAGTATTCTGGCTCGCTCGATCTTTTGGCTCCTGACTATATATCCCATCCTCTTCAACCGCAAGTCAAGCATATTTCCATATATATCGCTCTTTTTGGTTGAATGTTGCTATCCTAGTGTTGGCACGTGCTATTATATTATTACAAAGGCTTTTGCTACTTACAGTTCTCTTTTGTTGAATGTTACTATGCAAGTACTGTTATACGTAAAACTAAAGCCATTTGATTACAGCTTCTATTACAGAAGTCTCATGGTACGCAAGAGAAATATGAAATAGCTAGTCATGGAGCAAAAATTGTAAAATAGTTAATTTGATCCGAGCAATATATCATACTCGACATGACTGATATAATTAAGGATATGACCAAATTTTGTGTGTGTGTGTGTATATATATATAGGTTACAGAAAGCCTACATATTTAAATTTCAAATGCAAAGGTGGGTTAAAAAAATAAATAAATACGAAGGAAGTATGAGGATTTCCAGATTTGTGCCAATTAAATCAATGAAGAGAATTTGATTTTACTTTCAAAGTCCATAAAAAAGATGGAGTTAAATATAAAATCTACAAAAGGTATAATTTATTTTCATAAATCATGTTCTGTAACTCAACTAGAGTTCCATGCAGATACGCTGCCTGCTTAGTTATTACTATTCAGTGTAATTCTTAACATCAAAAGTTAAAATAAAATTTGTCATCATTCATTTTGTAGACAGTGGCTTCATGTGTCACACTGAGCTTTTCTCCTTCGCCATTTGTATGTAAGAAGACAGTTTTAGATTCTTGGAAATGAAAAACTAGTCTTTTATAAGACATGTTGCTTTTCTACTGTGCTATAACAGATGAAAGATTTTCAACAGAGAAAGATAGATAACCTGCTTGGTGGACGCTTTAAGAATCTTTGCCAATTCCCTGTTCTCCACAAAACTTTACGGGAGTTGATGGGATAGAAGAATGAAACTCCTGATGAAGTTTCTCAAAAGATTTTTCAGATGCTTTCCAATTTTTGTGAGGGTTCCCTTCTGAGGAGTCGCAGGAATTCAAAAAGGTTACCTGTAGTAGTTTAACAATTAGATAAACAATAATCAAGGACTCGAGTCAAAATAAATAAACAAAAATAGAATTCACCAGAAGGAAAAGTAAATAAATTATTTAAAATACTAACATGACTAATAGTATTTTGAAAAAATATGTTTTATACACAACGGATGAAATTATAATTTATGCATTGGAGACGAAATTCAAAAATTCATAAGAGCTTGAGAACAAATTTGCAGAGAATTCCATCAAGACATCCGCCAGCCAGATGAGTTTATTTGATGTGATTATATGCTAGGCCCCCAATTCAGCAATTCAGGGCCAGGAGCCGCATTAACCATGGACCACAAAAATGAGAAAAATTCTTGTGATGAACAGATGGCAGGCAGTTATTGATTGGTTCCATTGGGAAAACGGTTACGAGGGAAAGAAAAGAAACAGGGGCTCGAGCTTAAGGCGTCCGGATTCAGTACATGTAACAACCCTTCGTACGGCGTGCGTGTCTCCAAAAACGATGTCATTATTGCTTCCTTAATTTATACCACCCAAAACATTCACATAATCATCCGTAATAATAACCATAATGTTAATCTATATATATGTATCAGGATAATATACTTCATTTTGCATTTATATTATATAGTAACTAAAGGCGTCTCTAACCATAATATTTATATATGTGTATCAGAATATGTGTACATATAAATAATGAAAAGTCTGTCCATTTAAAATACTTACTCGATATATTTATTTATTACTTATATATAAGTGAATTGCTGATGATGATTTATTTAGTTATTTATTGAGGTAGAAAAATTACTTTGAAAAAATTGGGAAGTTTTCCTTGTTCACTGGATTGGAGGAGCTTAATTGGAATTTTCAGGTCAGAAATATGAAAAACCAAAATAAACAAGCATGGACGGTGATGATCATGTGGATGTTTTGGGCGGATGGGATAAGACGAATAGTTGCAACAAGTCCCAAAACTAGACGCCGACGGCAAAAGGCTGTCCAACGCAGGCGTGGAGGCGTGCGTTGGGAGGAGTCTAGCTGCTACGCATATCGGCTGGAGAACGAAAATTCTTCAACCACGTTCTGGATAAATTCTGTAGCTTTTCTCCTTCGCCACTGTAGTAATCCTTCCCTTACGTGGTCTTTTATATTCATGCTATGCAAATAAATTGGAAGAATTTGCAGAGTGATGAACACTTTATTTTTGATAGTTCGTCAAGTTCAATGGACCAACCCTTGGTCTATTTTTGGTATTTCAAAATGTTTTGTTCTCGTAGTGGTATTAATTCAAACTTGTGGTCATTAAATGTCAATTTCCCTATTTTTTTTCCCACACGACGGATATGGGTTTCACGTTCTTAGCGCCAAAGAGTCGTTACGAACAGAACAGAGCAAGAAGAACTGAGCAAGTGGGCAAGAAGTTGATCCATTATTTCTTTTCTCTCGGCCGATATTGAGTATGTTTTTTGGTTTATTCTGACCGAGAAGGAAGGAGAGTTGCAGAATTAAACCTGACTTCCAACTTGGAAGTCCCCTTAGGTTTAAAAAGAAAAACTGATCAAGTTGGTGGGAGTGAGATAAAGAAGGTTATTGAGGAGCAGCTAGGACCCGAGGACAATGATAACTTCTATTTCCAAGAAAATAAAATTCTGAGTGAAGGTTCTGATTTTCTAACCCAGACTGAAAAGAATTACTTGCAAGATGGCGGTCGAGGTCGAGGACATGATGTCATGGTGATTGATCCACAGCTGAATGAATACAATTTAAGGTTGGGAGGGAACTGGGGGCAGCTAAAGCAGAGAAACAACTTGAAAATTGATGATAACGTCCAGCTCTGCTCCTTTAGAAGACCAAACAACATTCTTGCATTTGGGATTGTCGTGAAGATTGGCTCTGCAGCTTAGTGACTTAGGATTTGTGAAGTTTGCTATTGGACCTGCAAATAACATTCTTGCATTTGGGTTTGTGTTGAACATTGGCTCTGCAGCTTAGTGACTTAGGATTTGTGAAGTTGGCTCTTGGATCTGCAGTTCTGTGAACTGTTGTAACAAGAAGAATTTTGTTCTTTTCTACTTTTTGTTGCCGGGAACATGAAAGTTGGCTAGGTTTGAATTTTGATTTCAAGGAAGCGAAGCAAATTGCGAATCCAATCGCTGGATATTCCCACGAGTTGCTCAATACTGAGCTTTGCTTTGATCAACCATCACACCAGTGCTATGATATACTAAATAGGGATAGTGACAGTGTAGCTTACCCGCTTTTCTGTGTAATGATTCGACATTGTATGCATGTTGAATGAATTGGATGAAAAAAAAAAAATTTAGCGCAGTCTTTTATTGGTGGATAATGAATTTAAGTTTTATTTAAAAATTTGTGCTAATACATGTATATAAAAAAATAATTCTTATTTAATCAAAATATAAATATACTTAAATTACAAAATGTGCATATAAAAATATAGAGCAATTTAAAGTTAGCCTTTTTAGAATATATAAGTTAATTTAATTCATATTAATTACATTTAAAATATCAAATTAACAATTAAGATAATAATTCAAAATAAATATGAGAATATCTAATTAATCTAAATGTTTATTTTATTTATAAATACATTAAATATATGATCTTCTACTGTATGAAGATTGAGTAGCGTCAAGTTTATGATAAATTATATATTTTATATTTAAATTAATTAAACTATATTAAATTAAATTCATATTGAATTCAAATTTATATTGAATTAGTAAAATCAAATAAATTGAATTTTAAAGATAAAATAAATGAAAAATATAATAACACCACTTGTTACAAATTCAGGATGTTATTTGTTACACATTTAAAATATCACTTGTAACATTTGAACAAGAATTTAGTTCTTATAATTACAATAGAAGACTATTCTTTTTTTGGGCCAATAATATAATTGTAGACTATTTATATTAATTATTAAGTACCCTTATATCCTACGTTACTAAATTTGAAACTGTCATATCAAGAGTAAGCTGCATATAAAAGATAAATTTAATGATTCCCAAAAGATTAAATAAAACATAATTAAATATATAAAGGATAATCTAAATATCTTAATAATTTTATTAATTAAGATAAATCTTTAAACATATTCAATCAAATGTTGCCTCTCCTGAAGATTATCTTTTGTTATATATATATATATGTATGTATTAATAATAATTGTTATTTTCAGATTTATCTTTTCTTTAAATTTGTTTTAACTGCCTCCTTATTTGAAACAATAAATTAACAAGACTGGAAATCATTAATACCAAAATGGAATTTTCTAATCAATACCATCTCCTATTCAGAGCCAAATTTTTTGGAGAAATTTGAAGGTTTGAGTGAATTAATTTTCACCGAGAAAAAGAAATATCATAGAGAAAAGAAATACCTCTGTTCTGGTGGTGGATGAATGGATCACCTTCTGCGTCTCATAGGTTCAAGATTTTTTAATTGAAGATTATCATTTAAACTAAATATTAATAATTGCCTACATGGGATAAGTGAGGTAGGATAACAAGACTCGATCTGTTTTTTCTTCTTTTTTTTTAATTTTTTTTTACTTTTTTTTGGACCCAGACAATAAAATTATTTAAATAATTATTTTTTTTACCAAGAATTATTTTTTTCCATTCGTCAATTGAGCAAGCAAGAGACGGTGATCATTATTTCTTCTCTCTCGGCAGATTGAAAATTGATATTTCTTTTCTCTTTGTCTGAAACCAATCCGATATTTCTCTTTCCCTGTGAAAAAATCTTTTGAGTATTGACTTTGATAATCACTTCTATTTCGAAGAAAATAAAATTGTTCTGATTTTCCAACTCAGACTGAAAAGAATAACTTGCAAGATGATGGTGGAGGTCAAGGATACGATGTCATGGTAATTGATCCACAGCGAAATGAATACACTTTAAGCTTGTGGTATTCTTCTGATCAGGTTATAAGGAGAAGAATAAGAGCATACAGGTTTGGAGGGAAATGGGGGCAGCTAAGGCAGAGAAACAACTTGAAACTTGGTGATAAGGTGCAGCTCTGGTCCTTTAGAAGACCAAACAACATTCTTGCACTTGGGTTTGTCGTGAAGATTGGCTCTGCAGCTTAGTGACTTGGGATTTGTGGAGTTAGCTATTGGATCTGCAGTTTGAACTTTGTAACAAGAAGAATTTTGTTCTTTTCTACTTTTTGTTGCCAGTAACATGAAAATTCTCTTCTTTCCTTTGTATATGGCCTTTGAAATATAGATTTGTACTGTGTCAGACACTATAAGACATGAACAAATGGCTATGGCTAATGTGTTTCTATTAATATTGATTTGCATTATAGGAAAATTACCCTTGTGCAATTCTCCTGCCAATTTTACAGTCAATCACTTGAGTCGCTTGTATATTCTGTTTGAATGCTATCATCCAGGCAGTTTCATTGATAAAACTGTTGCATGAACTGATGAGTTTTTTTATTATGATATTTTGTTATTTCAGAGGGTGCTTGATTCATTGACTTTCCCCCTTGTACTTAAGCTTCAGATGAAAAGATTTGAATATTATTTCATGCGAGATACTATGGACAAGGTTGGTAGTTATATATAGAGATTTCTTTAATATATTTACTTCTCTTAATTCTTGCTTGTTTACATGTATTGAAGGTTGTGCCTTCTTTTTGTTTTGGGATTGATTTATCTGTGGTGATAGGTCATTGTGATGTACATCATAGAGCTTCATTTCAAGTATTAAGTGCTGCTGAGGGTCATTCTCTATAAATAAGTGCCTCATTGATTGAGTAGTCAGAGTTTGATGATCTTTATGCCACCATTCTTCACATGTAAACTGAATTGCAGCACAAGGTTTGCTTCATTTCTGGAAGGCTAATTTTCTCTGTTCTCATTTTTC
This sequence comes from Adenanthera pavonina, assembly GCA_026686845.1. Classification (NCBI taxonomy): domain Eukaryota; kingdom Viridiplantae; phylum Streptophyta; class Magnoliopsida; order Fabales; family Fabaceae; genus Adenanthera; species Adenanthera pavonina. The sequence continues at coordinate 3,824,297 of JAIVEN010000014.1, forward strand.
GTCACCATTTAGATCAATGACTGTTTTGAGTTTCCCTTGAAGCTTGATCTGGATTGTGAGAATGGGAAATATTTATGACCTGAGGCTGATAGAAATGGCTGCAATCTTTATACATTCTGTATGTATAATTGAAAATGAAATGCTAGTTGCTCTGCCTGGTTACCTTTCTGATTTGATTGGAGGCTTTTTTTTTAACCTCTTCATAAGATGGGTTTCTTTGTGTTATGTTCTCTGGTGGTTGGTGAATGGGTGCATGATACTAAAGTTTCTAGTTGGTTGATTTAGAGCATCACATAACTTGCTGAACTATGTAAGATTTGTAAATCCTTGTATGTTGTATCCATAATTGAATGAAACCGAGTGGTTTCGCACATTGTTTTCCATTCTGACAAGCATTATTTACCATTTGAATTGGATCCCCGAACTTGGTTTATAATCATCTTATTTTAATGGTATTAGTCATGTTAAAAGTTACTTCCTTGGGCCATTCGACGGTCATATTTGTATGGAGCATAGTAATAGGAACTCCTGTGACTTTTTAGATCCAATAGAAAGCAATGTCAACATTATGGATGCACAGTAAACATTGAATGGTTTGGTTTTACTGTGTAATGTATGACATTTTTTGGGGTAACTTTCACTTAATAGAAGCATATGATAAATGTGACTTCTAATATGATTATATCCATCATTGCTCTATTTGTTTGTACACAACCTTGTCTGTGATGTTTAGTACTTCAATATATTTGACATTTTTTTCCTCTGTGTTCTGCTTCACAGTGGTGGTGTGCACGGCATTACAGTGTTCACTAATCCAGGCGGGAATGCTTCTGGATTTCTCCCTACTTGCCCTAATTTTTCCTAGCATTATGACGAAACCTTCAGAATTTTAATATCATCTTCAAGGTTCTGTTGTGATTTTAAGCATTTAAGAAAGTTATTGACACCGAATTTGTGTTGGAGGACAATTCAAGTATATTGGTTGGTAGGTTTTTAAGGCAGTGCCTCGTGGAACTTGACAATCTTTGGTGGAACTAAAAAGTTGGTGCATTGTAATTATTGAGCAATTTTTTCCTTTGTGGAAATACTTATTTGTTGAACTTAGAAATGTTAGAAACAATGTAGTTATTCTAGAACTAGTGCACATCTGTATATTCCTCATTTCATTGGTCCTTAGTGCTCCTAACTGTAATTTTTTCTCCTAGAGTAGCGTTCCTTTTCTATAAAAATACTCACGTAATTAGCCCTCGTTTTTGACAATAACAAAATTTTCAGATGTTTTGTCAATTTAAATATTTCTTCTGTGCTCTCTATTCTGCGCCATTAGAGCCTATGTTATTGGTTTTCATTTTGTATTGGTTATTTTTCCTATGTTTTTGTTATTGTGTGTGCGCGTGTGTTTAAATGCAATAGATGCATGGAAGATTTAATTTCTCAAGAGGAAGGACGAGGGTTAGATGGCTTTCACTCTCCTTCTATGTGTTTCTACTTTTAATGAGGACTATGACATTCTGCGTGGAAGATTAATTAATTTTCTCTTTTTCCCCCTCACCATGTAGATTAATGAAAATCCCATCTAGTTGTTACTGGAACAATTTCTAGGGGTGCCCAATCCTCTGCATATCTCCGTGCAGATGACATGCATCTGCTTGAGCATATATCAAAAACTTCTTGGCTTGCTTAGTTTTTTTATTTTAAAACCTTCTTCTCAGGGATAATAATTAAAACAAAAGTTCTGTTTGGGCTAATGATTAGTTAATCCTTCCCTGCATTGGTCAATTCAAGACATGCATATATTTGGAGTCATTTAAATCTACTAATCTACTATCATTTAAATCTTTCTATGTAGGACTTGAGACTGTTAACACTATCCACTTATTTCAGAATTCAGAGAGCTTGGAGTCATTTAAATCTACTACTCTATCATCAATTCATGTTGTGCATGAACAGATTTGCAAGCCAAGGCTTGGCTTGCTTGATTATATTTGAGATCAAACTAGTAAGTGAGCCGAATATTGAAGTATACAGTGAAAGTATATATTGACAACATTAACTATACCTTCTAATCTGAACATTAGGTTCTTCTTTGTCTTCTAAGAAATTAAACCACAATAATGAAGTTCATTGGAAAAGTCTGGTGATCATGCTTCAGGATAAATTCCATACTTTGTGTGCGTTTTCTTCTATTATTAATAGTGTTTTGTATCCTTTTCATGCAAATACAAATAGTCTATATGCCTCTCCTTCTATCTCTATTCTTTTATCAGTATACTATGAGAGTATACTGTGAGAGATCTTAAAGCCACCATAACATATAAGGTATTAAATGGTGGAGGGTGAGTGATGCTTATAACACTGTATAAATCAATAATTTCTCCTATTTTAAAAAAATCATGAGTGATATTTTTATCACGTAATCTTGATAATTTTTCCTACTAAAAAAAATTGTGAGAACTAATAGTATCACCAAGATCATATAATTTTTTTATTTTAAAAAAGGCACAAATGATACTTATGCTACCGCATAAATTAAATATTTTTTATTTTTTTCAAAAGAGATGTGAGTGATGCTTAAGCCGTCATGTTGAGCTAAATAATTTCGATTATTTCAAAAAGGATGTGAGTGTCTCTATATCTAAAAATAATTAATCCTTATCTTTCAGTTGGGAGATATCCTTAATGGCGCTTACAAAAAAAAGATACAAGTGATACTTATGTCACCGCAGGAGCTAATAATAGTTAAGATTTATTTGCCAAAGCAAAATATATTTCCCTCTTTTAGACCTTTTCATAAAAAAATAAAATACATAATTTCTTTTTAACAAGTCTCTTCCTCCAAAGAGGAAAAAGGATAATAAATAATAGCATTTTTTAAAAAAATTAAAACGCACAAATTAATATTTAAACTATGTAGATTTTGATCAATTCTAAAAATACATAGGTCTTAGTTTTTCAACCTTATTCAAGTCTGCTCTATAAAAAAATAATAATATTTTCTTTTCATTTATTTTTTCTTTGGGTTTAGAAATCAAATATAATTAAATTTTAATATTTGCACTCATCAAATTAAATACATTTAATATCTTAATAAAAATTAAATTTTCAGAAGCGTCATTTCCTAAATTTGAAATTGAATTGTTTATGAAAAATTTTGAATTATTTGAAAATTTATTAAGTATTTTTAATTTAATATTTTTGAATGATTGTGATTTTCATTAAATAATAGCAATTTTCCTGTAATGCTTCATTCAATAACTGAGAGTCTTCTGAATTACCAACAAAAACAATCGAGTCTTCTTGTCCTACATCACTTATCTCATGTAGGCAACATTATCGCATAGGGTCAATTGATTCAACATCAAATGTGTTGTGCATGAAAATTGTCATTATAAAAATTTATTGTTATTATATAAAGTGAGATATGCACTTTGTATCCTTGGAAAAAAAAAAAAGATATGCACTTTGTATAACAAAAAATTTGAAAACTTGTTCATCATCAAATTTATTCACCCTCCATCCCTCCCTCCTCTTTCTGCGACATTTTTTTTTGGGCAAATATCACATTTTTCTTAAACTTCTACAAATTGAAAACAGTTTACCTATTCAAATCTTAGATATAACGAAAAGTTAAATCTAAAAGTTAGATAATAATTTAAAAGTTCACAAACTAAAAGTTACAACTACTCTTTTTTTTCAAATAAAATCTAAATTTGAAAGTAGTCAAGATTTTTTTTCTTTTGCCAAGTAAAAATTGTCCAGATTCAAAACATGATCAAATATTTACCTTTCAATAGAAAAGCAAAGTTAACCCAATTTTTAAATAATAATATAATTCTGTCAAAATGTAAAAATTATAAATTGTATCAAACGCTTTTCTAGAAAAATCTATTTTTTGGCTGGACTAGAAAATTCTTAATTTAAAAATTAATCAGTTCTTTATCCAATCTAAAATTTTAAAATGATTTAAATTTAAAAGTACCGAATCTCTTGGCCAAGATAATTATTTTTTGGGAGAAAGATAATTTGAGACCCCATATGAAAATATTTCCCAATGAAAACCCATTTTAAAATTTTTCAACTCAAATAAACTGAATTTCAAATTAGGATATACTGAATTCCTAACTGGGGCACTATTCATTTGTAAAATTTTTTATATGGGTCTCAAATTGTCTTTCTCTCTTATTTTTTTTTGGTATCAATGTTATACGCCAAATTCCTGTGATATATAAACCTAGCAAATTCAAGTGAGAGAAACGAAGGGAGGAAGGAGTGAGGCTGAACGGAGGAATGCATGCGAGAGTCGCTAAAGCCATCATCATAGAGGTTTGTTCATTTACTGCTAAACTTTTCTGCTTGTTAATTAGTCTTTCTTAATTAGGGTAAGTCTGCAGATTTGGTTAAGTGATTATACGAAGCCAGCCACCATCAGTGAAATTGACGAACAAACGTCATATTATTTGTGGTTAAAGTGTTCTTAATCTCTCTATATCCAATAAATAAGTTTTACTCTTTTAATCTTTCTATTATAGTTTTAATTGTTTTCTTTCTTTCCTTCTTTTTTGATATTTTTATTAATTTTTTATTTTTTGAGAAGTCATCAGTGAAGGTTCTAAATAAGTATTGATGTTATGATTATGAATTCAAATTTATATTGAATTGATAAAATCAAATAAATTGGATTTTAAAGATAAAGTAAATGAAAAATATAATAACACCACTTATTACAAATTGAGGATGTTATTTGTTATTTATTTAAAATGTCACTTGTAACATTTGAACAAGAATATTGTTCTTATAATTACAATAGAAGACTATTCTTTTTTGGGCCAATAATATAATTGAAGACTATTTATATTAATTATTACGTACCCTTATATCCCACGTAACTAAATTTAAAATTATCATATCAAAATTCAATATAGTTAAGGATAAGTATTTCATTATAGTTTTTTTTAAACCAAAATTTATTTCAGTTCACATGCACATGCAAGTGCAATTTGATGTTAATTTAGAAGGCAAAATTTATCCCACGTATGAAAAGAACTCATCAATATTGGTTTCCTAATTATAAATCTAATTAGCTGGCGATTTCAAAGGCGGTAATCAAACTAGGCATCGGCCCAAAATTAAAAACTGGTTGCACCTGCAGTAACGACACAGACCGGTACCAAACGACAAAAGACCAGAATGTACACAAGGATTTGTGGGTAACATGCATGTTTAATTAATGGTACAAGTTTTATTATTATTCAAAGTGAATTAGTGGCAGAAGTTTTGAATAATTCTTGTTTAATTAATCCCTTGTATATACTATGGTTAACATGCTTGCCGTTCACGTTAATTATGAACAAATAATAATGTGTTTTGACAGCATAAGTTGAACGATTACTATTACAGAAAAACTAAAACGTACGTTGCGCGGAAATGAAAGTTTAAAATTAAAAAAATTATAAAAAGGTTAAAACAATGAAAATTTTAAAATAATAAAACAGTTACAATAAATAATAAAAAAGGAGTTATGATAATCAAAAATGGAAATTTTAAAAATTTTTAAATATGAAATTTAATAATATATATAAAAGGAGTAACAACAATAATAAGTATTTATTTGCTGATAAAAAACAATAAGTATTTATTTATTAAATTTAAAAAATTATTTTTTTATGCCATGGGTGATGATGTTCACAAGTTATGACTTCCCATGATTATATATTACTATATATATATATATACACACCCATGCATTGCATGTAATGATAAAAAAATTAACGTTTAAAAATATATTTAAAACAAAATTTATAATAGTAAGTAATCAATGCTTGAAATCGGTTATATTATAGAGATTGTCTTTATTTTTATGGTTTGTTTGGATCAATTATTTGGGGGGTTAAATAATGTGGTGGTAAGGATGTGAAGGAATGTAATGGTAAAAAGATTACAGATGAGTTTTAAATGGATTTGTTTGGTATGACACAGGAAATGTGAAAAATAAATTAACTTTTTATATTTAATTAAACATAAATAAATGTGAAATGGCTAAACTATTCCTAGATTAAAAAAATTTCCCTTCTTTCTTCCTCCTTTCCCGTCGGCCACCACCACCATTTTCGTCACGAGCCATCATTCTATAACAACCTACTTTCAAAACCCTCCAAACTTAACCCAAAACTACTAAAATCAACAACCAATACTTACCTCATCCTTTAAAAACAGCAGAAATAGAACAACAACACCCAAAACTGGGCTGGGGCCGTGGCCGGGGCAGTACCACCGCAGCTCCGGCCTCCCCTGTTTCTGCATCGCTTTTGTCCTCACTAGCGTCGCGGCCTGGGCTTTGAAGCCGCGGCACCCCCTACTGATATCCCATATCAGCAACTTCTATAATTCGGGGCAAATTTCTGACACGCATAACTTTATGTTTCGACCTTTAATTGACTTGATTCCAACTTCTACAAGTCAATCTAGTCTCAAGCTATCCATAGACACCTTTTTTGCCTCAAACCAACTCTGTATGGAGATTCTGAACCCTTAATACCGTCTTGGCCACTTATTGACAAAAACTCACCATTAACCACTTACAATTGTCACCAAAGACAATTAGTCACTCAGAGACCATTCATACAAGTCCAAAACCCCCAAACTGACCTGTCCAAAGAGGTTTCACCTCAAAGGAACCACTCCTCTGAGTTTTGACCCCCTTGAACCTCAACATGACAAACAGGCTACAGGCCCTAAATACAACAGCTAGGCCCAAAACCACCCTGGGCTCACAAATACCATAATACCGACTTCCCAACATCCAACGCTCTTCAAACACCACAAATAATACATTCCATACACAACCAAAATATGCAACTACCCATACATCACAATATATATTTACAACCATTCTTACAACACCATATGCTTAATACAAAACTTTCTATCATACTTGGCACATAATACATTATTCAAAAACAAACAGTACATAGACTATCCCCACATCCTTAGCTACTCTCTGGGCTTCTCAAGACTAGTGTCAGAACCTTCACCTAAAAGGGTTAGTCATGGGAGAGGGTGGGGTGAGACAATGTCTCAGTAACCAGGGACAACCACACATATAAACATATATATATTCTTATACATAACTCATATAACACATGAATGCAATGTAAAATGAATGGTATACATGTCACCCTCTTAGGGGTCTCATCCTTATCCTCCCTAACATATACGATTCATCCTTATCCTCTCTAACACATATAATCCACCCTTATCCTCCCTAACATATATACATATACATATATCTCATCATTATCCTTCCTAATATATATCATCATACGTTATATATAAATCATCATATCATCACTACTCCATCCACCATATAACATAGTTTCACAATATCATGTGGTGATGCTAATATATCATCATATAATCATTATCATGTCATATTATCATGTATGCACCATCTCATATCATATCAATGTCAACATCATATATATATCATCATCACAATCATCATCATCATCTAACCGTACGCATACCATGATATATATATAGAAAATGATACATACAACACATCAATATTGTGGTATGAAAGAGACATACATATCTATATACACAACTATACAATACCACATAAACAAACACCCGGTTACCTTAGGTTGTCAATACCACACTCACACAAGTTCCACACTCTTTCTTGAACACCAACACGCTTGAACCCCACTCAGCTAACCAAACAACCTTCATAATAACACAATTCTTTCGTTAACACGATATACCAATAATCAAAACATCCCAATTCAACCACTTTAGGCCTAACTCAAGGTTCCAACACCCCTTTCATACATCAATAAGCTCTTAGGGGAACATTTACACACCAAACAATACCATACAACTCGGATTCCCAAGAGCCTTAACCGGAATCAACCTAGGGTTAAGCTCAAATCACATATAAATCCTTCAAAACTCACATCCAAACAACAAGAACACTAAAATACACATCATTAACCTCTTTTTAACCATTTCAATTGGTGGATTTTATCACAAACCAGAAATCTAACCTCAAAACCGAAAACCCCAAATTTCCACTGAAGAAAAATGAAGAGGGAGGAGTAGAGAACACTTACCAACTTAAATCTAAGCTCCCTCAATCCGAAAATCACTCCTGGACGCCGGAAATGTCAAACCCTCGTCGCTCTCTCCGATTTCTTTCTTTCTGAATGTCCGAAATGATCCGGATTTAAACAAAAATCTCGACTCTTGCCGCGGCGCCACCATAAATTTTTCGGACAACACTACTGGAAGGCTTCTCGCCGTGGCGGCTCTGTTTCTTGCCGTGGTGTGAAGCCCTTTCTGGCTTCTCTAGAACCTAACTCCGCCCTATTTTCTCCGGTCATATACACAAACCAATAAAGATATCATGAGGGGTGTTACACACTCCCTCCATCAACATCTTTCCCTTCAATAGCAAAAAAGCCAATAAAAAATAAAGAGATTATAGAAAAGAACAATTTTGGCGAGGATGAACAAGAGCAATAGAGGACCTCCGACGTTGAGAACAAGATCTACAATGGTCTGTGGAGATCTGTGATGGCCAGTGGTCTTCACAATCTTGAAGGTTGAGTTCGAGATTTCTGGCGTCAGCATTAATTTCTCCCCTCCATTGATGAACAAGAAGAGAAGTAAGGGTGTGGGATGTTTCTAATTTGCGATGGAGTCAGTGGTAGTATGAGTATAAGGAGAGGGAGTTTGGTGGTCGATAATGACGATCTATAGATTTTGGAGGATGGTGGAGAATAAGACAGTGGCTAGAGGCAATAGGCGTGGGCATGGAAGTTGTACAATGCCGATCTCCACTTCTTCCTTGGTCTGTGGTCGCCGATGACTATGGGAAGGATAAAGGACGTGGTCACTAGAGGGAGATAGTCAATGTGGTTGTCAAAAGTTAAGGTGAGTAGAGGTGGAGGTGGGGGAAGTTGGCTAGGAGACCGAGGAAGAGGGAAGTCAAGGAAGAGAGAAGGGTATTTCAGGCATTTTATTTTTGATCACATGACAGTGAAGGGGATCACATAGTAAAATGAGTGTGATCCCCGTTACCTCAGTTAAGGTGATCTTTGTGGGCCCAAGTAATCCTCTTCATTTCACCTCTTACCAACCAAACACAAAAATTGGTGTGATGTGAGATTCATCCCTTAACCAAACCCCAAAAGTAATTGAACCAAACAGGTCCTTAATGTTATATTTAGTACTCTCTCCAGTCATATTTATAAAGAAAAAAACTACTTCATGAATATGAAGAATGTGAATTAAAATTAGTTAAAGATAATTAATTTGTCTCACATTTTCAATTTCTTCAAAAATTACTCCTATTTAATTAACATTTCTCTCAATTCCTTCAAAAAAAATGCACCTCGTGACTCTCAATAGTATTAATGAAAGAGAGTAATTTTGATAAAAAGAAATTAATGTAACATTAACTCTCTTTTTTCTCCTTATAAATAGGACCATTGAAAGGAAAAAAATTTCCTTTATAAATAGAATCGAAGGAAATATTTGACATCCCACAAAATTAAAATAATAATAAAACCTAGTCGGGGTTCTCATATCTTAAAGTAAGTGATCGGGATTTGATTTCCAACTTTTATGCATGGAGTAAACCTAGTTGGAAAGAGTCTATCATTTATCCTTCTCGAGCAAATTTAATTGAGAGAAGTTTATCATTTATTTTTTTAGTTATCTTGATTTAGTTTTTATTTTTAGTTATTTCAATATATTGAAATGACGCTAGTTAGTAGTTATTTATTAATTGACTTTTGTTGTCTAAATTTATATGTATATAGAATTTAATGGCAAGTGGTTTTTACCTAAAAGTGACTTGTTAAATGAAACTTTGTTTCCATTTAAAATATGTTAGCCATTATTCCATATAAAATTAAGGATATTATACTATTATTATACCTTTTGCTCTTTTTTTATTGATATTTCACTTTCTTATATAAATCCTTTTATGATAAAATATTAGTAATTGAAAAATCTGTTAAATTTTATATCTCTTTTTTTCTTGGTTGAAAATTTTATATTTATTTTATTATAAGACATTTTTCAAAATACAAAACTAACACGTGCTCACAAAATCTAGTTTAAATAGTTCAACAAAACTTTTGAGAATTGTTGATTTGTTAATATTCAGATATTAATTATACTCATTTTCAATGCTATAGAAAATACAATAAAGACTTTCAAAGTTTTGTCGATTTCACATGGTTTTCTCCTAACGTTTTTGTATACCATATTCAAGAACCGGATGCTTAATACTTTTTTTTTAAAAAAACAAAAAACTTGAGAATGTACTATTGTATTGAGTTGCTTGGTTCAATTTTATCATGCCTTGTTGGCCCAAAAAAAAACATGTATCACGTATGCTTAAGTAACTTTCCAAAAATTATTTGTGAGAAATTAACATTCTAGAATGTTTATTATATTCTACCATATGTCTCCATTGCATTTAAGAAAATTTTCCAACTATGCCCCTTATTTAATTGTGTGTGATAAATGAGTAGTATCATTAACTTAGAAAACGATATTCCCTCCGGTCCTTATATAGTGCATTTTTCTTTGATTCTGAATATAAGATCCTTTACAATATATGAGGCAGTATTTATTATACATTTTTAAAAAATGTCCCTATTTAATGTATTCAAAGAGAAAGAAAAAGAGATTAAATAAGGTTAGTTTTGGAAAAATATTTAGATTTTCTGAGAAACCGAGGTAGTTAATTAGTTTTAACTCTTATTCTTAATTCACGTGATTAGGTTAAAAGAGTCTTATATTAAGGATCAGAGGGAGTATTAAATATTATATTAAGGTATTTGAGGAAAAAAAATTCAATTTGTGACACATTTAAGGATGATAACTACTTCTAACAATTTTTTTAAAAAACGTGATATAGTGACTTTTTCCTTAAATATTCAAAATAGGAGAGAGTATTTATTTACTTGTTTAATAAACATAATTTTTTAAGTAACATAATGTTCTAATTAATGAACTTTGTTAGTATTATTAATATTTGAGGAGAGATTAAGGAATGCGAACATATACTGCTCCATTGATGTTGTACATTCAAAGGAGTAACAAATTGTTGAAAATGAAGCAATTACACACAGATAATCTAACTAATACTATGAGAATATATATATTTAATCACGTTACACTATTAATTAATTATAACAATAAACTTTTTTTATTGCTCTAAGCACCACAGTTAGCTAGCTTTGATTTTCTGTTAAAAAAACTGGAGAGGTGGCTGAAATCAGATATGTAAGCACTAACAATAACTAGGGTTGAAGACATAAAAACTTGATAATGATTACATATATACAGTTTGGTTTGGTCAATCATAATTATTGGCATGAATTGCTTTTCTATTAGCGTTAATAGGTTTGAAATAATTTGTACCACATTGATGCGTTTGAAATGTGCTTGGACATTTTCTTCATATTGAAAAAGTGTGTCCATTATATATGTCATTCCATTCACATAGTCAAACGTTAATGCCCACTCTGATTGACTTTGTTAAGGTTTTGGCCGTGACAACTCGCAAATTTTCAAAAATTCCAATGCATTGGCTTCTGGCCTTCCTTAGAATATCCATACTTTATTAGCCCTTCATGTCATAATTAGGTCCGAAACTTGTAAGGTTTTGATCGCTTCATATTTAGGAAAAGGACTAGTTTTTAGGTATATCTAATCAATGACAAATTTGCATGTTAATTAATTAGGCCAATTACAATTACAAATGAGTACATATTTGAAAATTTTGACCAACTACCACAACTGATTCCAGTGAATCAATATTTGATTTTCTTGATTAAGTAAGGTCTCTTTAACCAATGATAGTTGATTCAAGGGGCAGTCAACATCTGATTTTTTTTTAAATAAGATTTTAAGTTCAAATCTTACACCAAGAAAAAAATTGTGGTTGGCGCAGCTTTACATTCGTTTAACTTCATCAAATTTTAGTTCATGATTGATATGACTCTAAAAATGTGGATGGAACCAAAGAGGAATTTTATTTTATTTTTTTATTCAGGCCATTAATTACATATTACTTTTTTTTTTTTAACAAAACTCCATACAAAGATAGATTGAAATAAAAAAGAAAAAAACATTTTGCAGACACAAAATACTTGTGCATGTAAATAAAAAATTAGTATTGAATAATAATAAAAATATAATAAATCTCATATATATATATATATGCCCATTTATATATATATATATAATTGCTTTATATGTGTGGTTTTTATTGGCTGCTTTCCTAGGTTTGCTCTGTTAATGTACTTATTATTTGGGGTTCATTAGCCTCCTTTATTTCACCAAAAAAGAAATGCTTTATATATATATATATTATTTCCTTCCATTCATATGTCTGATATTTAACTCCAAATCTAACGGTAAGATATATAAATATATATATATATATTATTTCCTTCCATTCATTTGTCTGATATTTAACTCCAAATCTAACGGTAAGATAACTTAGGAATCAAGTCTCTAAAACACGAGTTAAGAGATTCAAGTAACGGAGTGACATCTAAGTTAATTGGTTGTTGAGTCTTGCATTAAATTTAGGAATCAAATTAACATGATGAGTGTAGCAAGATTTTCTTTTTGATCACCTATCAAAGTTTATTTGATCCAATTTTAAATATAAGATATTTTTAATTATCTTATGCATTTTAAGAAAAGAAGTTAGATCATTAAATTTGTTAAGAAATTCTAATATTTTTCACTATTTAGCTTTATTAATCGCATTATCTATCATATTTTTTATTATAATATTTATCTCTTACCTACTAATTATAGATCAGGAGTATAAATAAAAAAATAATTAATACATCATATAACTTTACAAGATGTCTTATATTTGGATCAAACAATGTTTCTAGAAGATGTTCTATATTTAGAATTAGAGGGAATATGTGAATGATAAGACTTTCATTTTTTAAATAAGTAATTAAAAATTTGATTATCAACTTTTGTGTATGGGACAAATCCATTCGGTAGGAATTTACTTTGCCTTTAATGTCTCATAAAGATTTCACTTCTAACAGGGAATATTCCTAATCCATAAAAAAAAATAATCCCAGATTTCCTTTTCATACTCAAACTTCCTTGCTACCGAATATTTCGTTAGAGAAATATGAGATGAAATGATCCAATATTTTTGCAATTGGACAGGTAAATGGATTGCATGAAATCTAAGAAATAAATTATATTATAAATTTTATAATTTATAAATAATACAACTTATTATAAATCATATACTTTATTTATTGGATAGATTTTTCTCTATATTATACATAATCTAAGGAATGAACCATATATTGTTTATAAATTTTAAATAATATAGCTTGCTAGAACAAATTGAGAAAAAATAAAATAATTTATTTAGAAGAGACCAAATTAAAATTACATGAGCTTTTAGGAAAATGTTATCGAACTGCTACAAGGCCAGCGATATTATATGATAGTAAATGTTAGGCTCAAAAGGGCAATAAGAGTATAAGATGAAAGTTGTAGAGATGAGAATGTTGAGATGAATATGTGGTCATACAAGAATGGATAAGATACGAAATGATTGTATACAAGGGAAAATCAAAGTAACTCCTATCGAGGAGAAAATGGTGAAAAATTGCTTAAGGTGATTTGAGCATGTACAAAGAAGAAAACAAGAGGAGTCAGTAAGGAAAGTTAATCAAATGGCTTGAAGCTCTATTAAAAGACATAGAGGAAGACTAAGAAGGACACTAAGAGAAGTTATAAGGCATCACCTGTAACACCCCTCATGATATCTTTCTTGGTGTTGTGTGCAGGACCGGAGGAGAACAGGACGAAGGAAAGTTCAAGTGGTGTAGAAAAAGAGCTCCACACCGCGGCTTGAAGTAGAGCCGCTGTGGCGAGAGCGTGTCCAATGGCTCTTTCCGACTGAAAACTGGTGGAACCGAGACGAGATGTCTGGAGCAGTGGCAAGATTCGAGATTTTGTTTAAATCCGGATCATTTCGAATGATCATAAAAGAAATAAACGGAGGAGAACTGAGGGAGCTTTGCTAGGGCTTGCTAGATTCGGCCATTAGGAGTTGTTTTTAGCTTCTAGAAATTTGGATTTAAGTTGGTAAGTATTTTCTACTCCTTCTTCTCCATTTTTTTTGGTTGGAATTTGGGATTTTCAGTTTTGAGGTTGGATTTCCAGTTTGGGATGAAATCCACCGATTGAAATGGATAAAATGGGGTTAATGAAGTGTGTTATGGTGTTCTAGTTGCTTGGGTGTGAGTTTTGAAGGAATTATATGTGTTTAGAGCTTAACTCAAGGTTGTTCTTATTTGAGAATATGAGGAATCCGAGTTGTATGAAACTGTGTAGTGTGTGAATGGTTCCTAGGAGCTTAATGATGCATGAAAGGGGTGTTGAAACCTTGGGTTAGCCTAAAGTAGTTGAATTGTGATGTTGGATATTTGGTATATATGGTTAATTGAGATATTGTGGTATTGTGAAGGTTATTGGTTAACCGAGAGGGGGTTCACGCGTGTTGGACAACTTAAGAAGTTCGTGGAATCCGCATGTGTGGTATTGACACTTAAGGTAATCGGATGTTTGTTTGTATTGTATTGTATGATAGTATGTATATTTGTGTATATATGCATGTTTCTTTCATACCACGATATAGATGTGTTTGTGTGTACTGTTTTCTATATATCGTGGTATGCATACAACTACATGATGATTATGATGATTGTAACACCCCTCATGTCATTTTTCTTGGCATCGTGTTTAGGATCGGAGGAAACAGAACGGAGGAAGACTCAAGTGGAATCTGGAAGAGCTCCAAGCCGCGGCAAGAATCATTCCAGTGGTGTTGTTTCAGCTGAAACTGGTGGAGCTGCAGCGAGGGCTTCTGAGGCCACGGTGAAGATCGGGAATTTTGTTTAAATCCGGATCATTTCGAAGGATTGGAAAGAAAGAAAACAGAGGAGAACTAAGGAGCTCAGCTAGGGTTTGCTGGATTTGGCCATTGGGAGTAATTTTCGAACATTAAGAGATTGGATTCAAGTTGGTAAGTGTTCTCTACTCCTCCCTCTCTATTTTCTTCGGTTGAAATTTGGGATTTTCTGTTGTAAGGTTGGATTTCCGGTTTGCGATGAAATCCACCAATTGAAATGGATGTTACGGTGTTAAGGAAGTGTGTTTTAGTGTTCTTGTTGCTTGGGTATGAGTTTTGAAGGAATTCTATGTGTTTAGAGCTTAACCCTAGGTTGTTCTTGGTTGAGAGTATGAGGAATCCGAGTTGTATGGAATTGTGTGATGTTTGAATGGTTCCTAGGAGCTTTATGATGCATGAAAGGGGTGTTGAGACCCTAGATTAGGCCTAAAGTGGTTGAATTGTGATGTTTGGATATTTGATATATTGTGTTAATTGAAGAATTGCGGTATTGTGAAGATTGTTGGTTAACCGAGAGGGGGTCCACACGTGTTGGACAATTCGAGAAGTTCGTAGAACTCACGTGTATAGTATTGACAACTTAAGGTAACCGGGTGTTTGCTTGTTTGTATTGTATCGTATGATAATATGTATATTTGTATATATATGTATATTTCTTTCATACCATGATATTGATATGTATGTGTGTGCTGTTTTCTATATATCGTGATATGTACATAGCTAGATGATGATTAGGATGATTACGATGATGATTATGATGATGATATTGACATGACATGACATGATGCATGCATGACATTGTGATATGATGATGATGATGATTATATGATGATACATGAACATCACCACATGACATTGTGAGATTGTGATATATGGTGGACTGGGTGGTGATGATGATATGATATATAATGATATGAGATATGATTAGGGAGGATGAGGTTGGGATCCCTGTGGTTAAATCCTCCCCTATGGCCAGAGAAGCTAAGCGGCAGTAGACTGCACCTTTCCTAAATCACCACCAATTCGAGGTGGTCTAGGGGAATGAGAGCTACAGTCTGAGCACTAGTGTAACCTTTGGCTAGGTTGCATTAGTGTAAGATGAGCTTGCTAGTGTCTCAGAATCGGTCTCCACCGACTGTTGGAAGGGAATTACCTATACGAAATGTCCTATATGACGACAGCCCATGGTTCTAGCTGTGTGCGAGGGAGACATGCATACCATTCATTCACATTGCATTCATGAGTTACATGAGATATATATATACATATGCGTGTGGTTGTCCCCAGTTACTGAGACATTGTCTCACACCCCTCTCCCATGAACTAACTTTTCAGGTGACGGTTCTGGCACTAGTCCGGGGAAGACGTGGGAGTAGATGCGTGAGGGAAAAGTCTATGAAGTGTTTGTAATTAGATATTGTATCTTGTGCCAAGTAGGATAGAATGGTTTGTAATGGATATATAACATTATAAGGATTGTTATGGATGAATGTTTGGTTATGTATGTTGTGTGTATGTGTTATGTATGATGAAAGTTGGAATTGGGCTAGATTGGTGTGTTTTAGGGCCTATAGCTCATTTTGTCAAGTAAGGGTTCCAAAGGGTCAAATCTCATAGGAGTGGTTTCTTTGGGGTGAAACCTCTTTGAATAAGTTAATTTGAGGGTTTTGGACTTGTATAAATGGTCTTTAAGTGACCAATTGCTTTTGGTGGCAATTGGAGATTATTAGTGGTGAGTTTTAGTCAATAAGTGGGTAAAACGGTGTCAGAAGTCTAGAATCTCTATACGGAGTTAGATTGAGGTGAAATGGTGTTCGTGACTAGATTACGACTAGATTGACTTGTATGAGTTGGAATTAAGTCAATCAGAGGTTGGAGCATAAAATTATGCGCATCGAAAGTTCACCCGGGATTGTGAAAGTTGCTGATAAGGGATATCAGCATGGGGCGTCGCGGCTTTAGGGCAATAGCGATGGAGAAGCAAGAGAGGCCGGAGCCACGGTGATACTGTAGCGGCCGCAGCCTCAGCCTATTTTCTGGAGTTTTTGAGTCTGTTTCCGCTGTTCTGAGATTGTGAGAAGTTATTTTGAGATGTTTGAATTATGTTTTGTTCAGTTTTGAAGTTTTTGGTCAAATCTGGAGGTCTCAGGAGGTAGGGTGTTACAATGGTGATATTGACATGGCATGACATGATGCATACATAACATTGTGATATGATGATAATGATTATATGATGATACATGAGTATCACCACATGACATTGTGAGATTGAGATATATGGTGGACTGGGTGGTGATGATGATATGAAATATGATGATATAAGATATGATTAGGGAGGATAAGGATGGGATCCCTGTCGCTAAATCCTCCCCTATGGCCAGGGGAGCCAGGCGGCAGTGGACTGTACCTTCCTTAAATCACCACCAATTCGAAGTGGTCCAGGGGAAGGAGAGCCACGGTTGAAGTACTAGTGTAACATTTGGCCAGGTTGCATTAGTATAAGGTGAGCTTGGTAATGTCCCGGAATTGGTCTTCTCCGACTGTTGGAAGAGA
Source organism: Adenanthera pavonina (assembly GCA_026686845.1). NCBI lineage: Eukaryota > Viridiplantae > Streptophyta > Magnoliopsida > Fabales > Fabaceae > Adenanthera > Adenanthera pavonina. Next base: position 3,841,836 of record JAIVEN010000014.1, read on the forward strand.
GTTACCTGTATGAAATATTATGTTATGACGATAGCCCGTGGTTCTAGTCGTGTGCGAAGGAGACATGCATATCATTCATTTCATATTGTATTCATTAGTTGCATGAGATATATGTATATATATGTATATGTATGTGGTTGTCCCCGGTTACTGAAACATTGTTTCACACCCCTCTCCCATGAACTAACCTTTCAAGTGACGGTTCTGGCACTAGTCCGAAGAAGACGCGGGAGTAGCTACGTACGTGGGAATAGTCTATGTAGTATTTGTAATTTTGGATATGTATCTTGTACCAAGTAGGATAGAATGGTTTGTAATGAGCGCATGGTTATGGATAAGGATTGTTATGGATGTTGTATGTATAGTTAGCTTGTTGTGTGTATGTGTTTTGTATGCTAAAAGTTGGATTTGAGTTTAATTGGTGGGTTTTAGGATATGTAGCCCGTTTTGTCAAGTAGGGGTTCTAAGGGGTCAAATTTCGGAGGAGTGATTCCTTTGGGGTGAAACCTCTTTGAACAGGTTGGTTTGGGGGTTTTGGACCTGTATGAATGGTCTTTGAGTGACCATTTGCCTTTGATGGTAATTGGAGGTGGTTAGTGGTGAGTTTTGGTCAATAAGTGGCTAAAATGGTGTCAAAGGTCCAAAATCTCCATACGGAGTTGGATTAAGGTGAAAGTGATGTCTATGACTAGTTTTGAGACTAGATTGACTTGTAGGAGTTGGAATCAAGTCAATCAGAGATTAGAGTATAAAGTTATGCGTGTCGAAGTCCGCCCCAAGTGTTGAATTTTGCTGGTGTGGAAACCAGCATGGAGGCGCTGCAGCTCCAGTGTCTAGGCCGCAGTGCCAGTGAAGCAAACAGCAAGTGAAAAACAGAGGAGGCTGGAGCCACAGTGGTACTGTAGCAGCCACGGCCCCAGATCAATTTTTGGTGTTTTTGGTGTCCGTTTTCGCTATTCTGAAGTTTTGAAGAGTTGTTTTGAGATATTGAGGTTGTGTTTGGTTGAATTTTAAAGTTTTTGATCAAGTCTGGAGGTGTTAGGAGGTAGGATATTACATCAACTCTTGATAAATGATTTATCTAAAAAGATGGTGTTTGATAAAACTCATTGATATCATATAATTCATGTAGCCAACCTCACTTAGTGAAATAAAGTTAACGTTGTTATTATTGTTATATTTAATAAAAACCAAAATAGAATCAACCAATCAATCAATATAAATAAAATAATAAGAAGTCACATTGTTCATGATTTTAATTATTTTTAAAAAATACAAGTTATATAATTTTACCACAAAGACTTCATAAGGTAAAAAACTACACGTCATTAATAAGAAAGTCAACATATAGTTTGGTGATGTAATGAGAAAACAATAATTATTTTTATATTAAATTAATGATAGAAATAATATTAACTAAAAAAATCAGCGAATATATATTAACTACATTTTGTATTAATTTAGTTGACAATCGAAAATCTAAAATAGTTTATCTTGTCTAATTAAAATTTTCATATTCATATATTTATATATTCAAATAAAAATATAATTCTACGTGAAATTTACTTCACAAGATTTTTTTATTTTGTATTTATTTACAATTAATTTGATCTGAAAATTTTAGAAAAATCACTATTAAATCTCAAAATATGAAAATATTTATTCAAAAATCTTAATATTACAAAATATTACACTTAAATCTCATAATTAAAATCAATGTAAAATCTTAAAAAATAAATTTAAAATCATGGAAAGTAAGTATAAAAAATTTCAATATTATATATAAAATAATGCTATAATATTTTATACTCATAATTTATGATTTTATATTCAATAATAAAATTTTTATACTCATTTTTTGAGACATAAGATTTAAATATAATATTTTTTAGTATTAAAAACTTTCAAATATTTTCATATTTTAAGATTTTTTAGTGGTTTTCTCACAAATTTTTGTGGCCAGCAAATATTTTTCTTTTGATATAAAATTTTAGTAGACGGAGTTTAGGTTGGAGAATTATTCAAGTATAGATGTCATAATCAAAATGTTTGACTTGACTGCCGCAGCAGCAGCCATTAGTCATCGATCATGATCGATGCATATTATTTATTTATTTATATATATAAAGCTTCCTGAGTTTGAGTCTGGGACTTCACTGAAAGTGGTGAGGAAAATACGCAGAGAGAAAGCGAAAATGGCGGATGTAGGTGATGATAAGGTAATGAATAATAATAGGTCTGATCAAAAGAATAAGGAAGAAGATGAAGAAGAAGGTACGCTTCCTGGGTTTAGATTCCATCCAACAGATGAAGAACTGGTGGGGTTTTATCTGAGAAGAAAGGTGGAGAAGAAGCCCCTTCGAATCGAACTCATCAAACACATCGATATCTACAAATACGATCCCTGGGATCTTCCAAGTAACATCTTTTTTCTTCGTCTTCTCCATTTAATTCCTTCATATATATTTGTGTATATGTGTGTGAATTTGCAGAAGTCTAACTAACAGATTAACGAAAGTACAGAACCATATATATAAATCTTCATTTCACAATATTTTCAGCTGCTTTATCTCATGTTTTCCTCACGGAAATATCTCCATCAAATCCCCAGACTCTGAAGTTTTCTAAGTTCTGTATGTGTGTGTGTGAAGAGAGAGAGAGAGAGGGACACACACACAACATCAAGTTTACTGACATGAAAGTTTTAATTTCTTTCTGTTGTTACAATATCGTCCTTACCTTTTTTATAGCTTTGCTCTAATGTTTCTCAAACGTAATTAAGTTGCAGAGGAACCCTAGCTAGTAGCTAACCGAATATTATCTGATCCATATGCTACCCGAATAGGATCGACACTTAATTTATTCAATAATTAATTAATTAATTATACCGTTGAGATAAATAAATAAAAGTATTTTAATTAGATAGAAGTTTCTTTTAACAATCATAATTAAAATTGGAGTATCATCATGAGTATCTTTTTGCCTAATTTTTAAAACACATTCTATTGTTGTGTTTGGATATATAAGAAGATGCAAGCGGGAGTGTGGGGGAGAAGGAGTGGTACTTCTTCTGCAAGAGGGGGAGGAAGTACAGGAATAGCATAAGGCCAAACAGGGTGACAGGGTCAGGCTTCTGGAAGGCCACAGGGATTGACAAGTCCATCTACAACTCGTCCCTCACTCACTGCGTTGGCCTCAAGAAGTCGCTCGTCTATTACCGGGGATCCGCTGGCAAGGGCTCCAAGACTGACTGGATGATGCATGAGTTTCGCCTCCCTCCTAATACCCCTACCACCACTACTCACAATAATCATCTTCAAGAAGCTGTAAGTTCTTCATCCATCCTTAATTTCTTCTTCTCCCATGCTTTGACTTACAAAAATGATCTGTGTCTATGAATAATTTTATATTTTACTAGATGATCCTTTCTGCATTACACAGGGTTTGAAAAAACTTGCTTCTATAATTTATGAATATATATATATATATATGATCATTCTTGTGTCATGACAGGAAAAGATTTGAAGGGAAGAGTTTCTTTATATTGAGTTTTGAATAAAAGTAAATTTCTTATTTGAATGATATTTATGTGTGCCAAAAATCTTTCTTCTCTTTGAAAATCTAGATAAAATAACTGAAAATATAAACCCATCTAGAAATATTCATATAACGACAGATTTTTTATTAAAAAAAATCAAGCGATGACAGTTGTAAAGATTTTGGGTCTGGGTCAGAATTACACGTTATATTCAAGTGATTTAATTTTATATTATGTTATAGGTCAAAACCACGTTTACGACTCATTATGTGCAGGAAATTTGATTATTTTAGTGGCGCGTGAAATGCTATACTCTATAATCATTTTATATATAATATAATTCGTGTAGTAATATATTTGAAAATATGAAAATATCTACACTTACTGTATATCTGTACGTCACTGTCCTCATTAGAATTTTAAATTTGTTTTCATATCCTCTAGATGAATCCATTTACTTGATGGTGCTTGGCTACAGCGTTTATTTTATACTACTCTTTTCCATCCTAAATATATTTGGATTCTTTTTAGAATATAAAGTATTATTTATTATATATTATTAAAAAATATTTTTATTTAATTTAGAAGAGAGAGAGAGAAAAAGAATGCAATAGGTTAATTTAGAAAAAATCATGTAATTTTTTAAAAGATTAAAATAATTAACTTTTATTTTTAGTTTATATGATTCGATTAAAATGATCTTATATACTGAAAAAAGTAATATAGTTTAAATTGCAATAAATCTTGCGGTTGCTGCTGATTGTAGTTCAGATTACAAGTCTTTCTTGCTGTGTTCTCAATGTTCCACGAATTGCATTTACTTCTTCTTTGGTTCCATCCACTTTCTGGCTTTATGCTCTCAAGTCAACTCTGTTGAATACTTACATTCTTTTTCCAGCCGCATGTTTTCTCTTTTGGGCCTCATGTTGAATACTTGATTCTTTTTTTTTATGAAATGAATACTTACATTCTAAATGAATTTTAATGTGTACAATTTTCAAATATACTATTATTTGAATGGTCCACTCTCTTAAAATAACTATTATCAATAAACTTTTACTCAAATAAAGAATAAATTATACAGACTTTATTGTTATTTTAAAAAATCTATATGACTTCTAGATAAAAAATAAATTATACAAATTCTTTTTTAATTGTACTGGAATTACACAGTTCTCTTCTCCATTTTTTAAAAAAAGTTTGTATATATTTTGAAAATATAGAAGCAATACATGTAATTTTAACAAAACTTTGAAGAGACCTATATAATTTATTCTTTATTTCAAGAATGTTTGTAGAGGTTTAGGGAAATTCAAAGAAGGTATGTGTAGGTATTAAAAAAGTTTGTGTAATGTCAAAAAAAAATATAGAGGATGTATATACAATTTATTCAATTACATATATTAAATAAATAAATACTATGACATATAATATAAAAATCTAGAAGTAGGTCCCGTATGCTACACAGAATTTGAGGTAAATTGTATTATTCATGACTAATAAATAATGTATTATTTTATAAATTATATATATTGATACCAATGGTATTTTTTTTATATAAGGTATCAATTTGAGTCTTGTGTATAAAAAAGAATTGCAACTCATTTTTTAGATTTTGTATAATGCACAGCTCTCCCCTAGTTGATTATAATGCTAAGTAATTCTTCTTAATGTAATTATGTAAATTAATAACTATTATTGATAATTTTGTCTCAAATATCAGTAAAAAAATTAAAAAATATTCCTTACATCATTATTGGATCATGAATTAATTCTATTACCAATATTTCATTCTTGTTTACAGGAAGTGTGGACACTTTGCAGAATATTCAAACGAACCCCATCCTACAAAAGGTATACACCGACTTTGAAAGATACAAAAGCGACAGCTGTATCCGCCACCAGAAAAAATTGTTACACAACAGATTCGAGTAATTCTAAAACATGCAGTTTAGAATTTGACAAGTACAACAACAGCAAGTCATACTTGGCTTGTTTCAGATCATCATCATCATCAGACTCTGTCACCTACCATCATCATCAAGAAAGAAAATTGCCAGTTATTGATGAAAGAAGCCACTTTTTTCTGGGTCAGGTCGCTGCTCATCAAGCTCCTTCATCAACGGTGACTAGTACTTATAACTACAGCTTTTTGAATCATCAGAATGTGGAAGATGTGCTTTCCAATGGGACCTGGGATGAGCTTAGATCTGTTGTTCAGTTTGCTGCTGATCCTTCCACTGTTCATGATTGTACATGATTACATAGATAGATCATACTGAGATTTAATACAGTCCGTGACTTTTCAGTTCAATCATATATATTAAGATCTTCACTATCTTTTTGGATCTGTTGCTCATCATCACGCCATGTCATTTGATCCAGACGTCAAAATGGTGTGGTTCCACTTATTTAGCACAACAAATGGTGTGACGTGATGACAAGCGATGGATTAAAATGGATAATGAAGATTTTTTCTGACAAGAGAAAGTTGAAAAATCACGGTATGTACTAATTATGTTTCCTAATTAGTCCCATATTTTGAAAATTTTTTAGTAACTTACTGTTTTTGTTCTTGAAGTATTATTAATTTTCAATTTGATCCTATGAAGTTTAATCCGTTTAATTTAATCTCTTGATTTTTTTTTCAATCCTTTTTGTCAATAGATGGAGGAACAAGAATGATTGAAAAAATTATTGGAAGATGAATTTGAGAAGATTACACTTTAGAGGATTATTTTGAGAAGTTAATTATGTTTTAGAAACAATGACAGTAATTTATTTAAGTATATTTTCTAGCAGAAATTATACTTTTAACATACCTATATGTTTTGGTATATAACTTAGTCTATCCGATTTTTTTTTTCAGCCTGTCATATGATATAGAGAAATATCAATGTATCTCCCATCCTGCTTCTTCTTCTTTAGGGGTGAAGTGAGAAATTCTGACAAAATATATTGTAGTTATCCCCAGACTCACTATATGTTGACATTAGATAGTTATTACATGTGTCAGACATTATCTAATTATTCTTTTTCATTTTTTTTTAGTAAAATGTATGCCTTTTCCCCCCCTTCATTTATAGTGATATTCAATTTAAAGAATAAACTTGGAGTGATGGGGATATAAGTACACTTCCACACAGAAGAATTCCAAACTTAGAACTATACATATGTGTTACACAAAACCAAAAGTAATGCTAGAATAATTATATATCTATGAATTAACAATAATTATTCAATACTACGAAAATGATAATTTTAAGTGATTTAATTTTCTTAAATTTAGTGGTAATTAAAAAAAAAGTAATAAATCCTGTATGACTCAATTATAATTTGCCTTTCAAAATAATTATAAGTTTTAAATTACTTCAAAATTTTTAATATCTGGATCCTTAGGTATAATTCTCCCGAAATAGAACCCTTACAATTCCCAATTCTCACATGCACAAAACAATTGATCTCGTATTTGTGTCACTCAATAAAAAACTAGGGAGTGTACAGAGTAATTACTAAGTAGACATGGTGATATTTAATTATTTATTTCTCACAAGCCTCAAGAAACGAACATGATCTATGAGTTAGGACCACACTCTACATATCAAATCACTGAAAGTTTACAACAGGCCAGTTCGTTGTATAGCAGAAAAGGTACCCTATCAGGGCAGGCCATACCACAGCTTTGATTAGAGAACCAGGAAAATGAAATCGAAATAGTTTACATTCACATACCAAGAAACGGTATAATTACATTCCCCACAGGAGAAAAATTCTATATGGCTCGAGATTTGTGGATCACATCAGGGCTGATGGAAAGAGTTTGACGCTTGTTCATGATGATCAGAGCCGGGTTGACTAACCACGGGAATATCCAAGCTGTTTGAGTTTCCTACGGCTTCAGACGATACTTCCCTTACATCAGCCACCCTTGCCTCGGTCGCTTGAATATCGCTCCATTCATTGTCTCCGGAAACACTTAAGCATGCTTTATCCACATTCTCTCCAGTCTGGTCAACATGCTTCATATCTGAGCAAGATTCTGTCTTCTCAAAAACTTGAGTTCTATCAATGTGTTGTCTGTTCACACAAAATTATCTGATAAATTAACATTGGGTATAACTGCTATAATTCTCTCTATCTTCATGACAATTCAGCATTTCCTACCCAGAATGCAACTCAATGAATCAATAGATAACACTAATCAGTACAAGTATTTTTCCAGTCCCAGTTGCACTCACAGCCCATTTGAAGTCGCAGGCAAAGGAATCTTTTTCTAAAAATTTTGGTCATAATGTCTATTATAATCTTGTAACTATTATTTAACAACGTTTGTCCTTTACTCCTTTACTATTAGTCTAAATAAAGACACGATACATTTTCTATCCTCAAAATTACTCTTTTCATTTTACTAATTTTTCACCTTACGCGGGTTCTCATGGTAATGGTTGACATCCCATTTCCATTTTCAAGTTTGGATTATTAACTCACTTGAAAAAGGGCAGTAGTGGCCCATATTTGTGATTGACAAGCAAAAACAAACCTAGTTAAGGTAAGTATATGCAAGTGCCAAAAAAGATAGGATACTGAACCTTTGAAGTTGTGCTTTTAGCATGTTCACATATGCAAGAAGCTCCTGCTTTTCTTTTAGGGCTGCTGATTCTCTCTGGGCAGCCTCCCCTATCCTAGCTTCAGCATTTGACTCAGTAACCCTAACCTTCTCTTCAGCCCTTACAACAGAAGCTTCTAAGATCACATCATGCTCTCGAGCTTTTGCCAACTCGGAACGCCACATATTTGCTTCCTGAATAGCAGCATCTCTCTGTTTGATTAATTGCTCTACTTCTTTGTTTAAGCCCATGATCTTTTCTTCAGACTCTTTTAGCTACAAAAAGAATTGAAGACAAAATGAACACCCAAGACTATGTCACTGCAAGTTATACCAGAAATAACAGATGGAAATTCATGGTCCATCATATTTTACTGAAAATCTTTCGATTGCTCCAGCATAGTGATGTACCTTCTGTGCAGACACCTCCTGCTGCTTCTCTGAATGCTTTTTCAAACGCTCAATTTCAGCATATGCAATTCTCCGTTGTTCATCCATAGTATAAGCAGCTAATGCTGCTGCCTCAGCAGCTTCAGCAGTCTCAGACAGTTTCTCTGCAATATCTTTTATAGTTGAATCACGGGCACGAAGGTCTCGAGCCAAGTTCTGTAGCTCCTCATCCTTGACTCGTAGTGTTTCCTGCAAAAATGGCTCAGCTATTAGAACCAAATCCAAGACAACAAAAAGCCATAAAAAAAGCACAAGTGAAGATTTTGGATTGGAATTGGGGCGTGGGTGGGAATAGAGTTTGAGAAACCATCCTATCCCACCCCACTTCATTACTTTAAAAAGCATATAAACAATGGTTTAAGTTTTTCCCACTCCACTCCATCAGTCCACCCTTTCCCACCTCACTACATCAAAGAAAACAAGCCATAATCCATTAAATGAAAAAGTATGACAACTGAATTTGTAGCATCTTTTTTTTTTTTTTTTCCTTTTGAACAACGAATTTGTAGCATCTAAATACTTCAGAAATATTTGTTAATTATTAGCATGGAATTATCCAATTACATGGTGTATTTTACAATAATGAATTCACCAGCATTTCATTTACTAGTTTCTAAAGAGACAAAGTAGAAAATAAGTTAGAACTTCTAATAATTACTCTTTCACGTTTAAGTGCTAAGACCCTAGCTACTGGCATGTAAAATGCAAAAATATTTATTCTTTCTGTCTGTTATTGATGTTCTTCTGTGACTATTATTGTGTCAATCTTTCTACCTTCTCCTAAACTCCCAACAATGAAGTTAAAGGGCCTATGCATATGAAAGATTTTGAAAGAACCAAACCACCTAACAGCAGAGAGAAAGATAGAAATCCAAAGGGGTGAAGTTCTCACAATTTTGCAAAAGTTAAAGCAATCAATGAGCAATTTAAGAAAAAATAAGGAAGGCTCCTCCAAGCAAAATAGGAGAAACTCAGGGCAACAAACTGAACAGCTTATGTCCAATATTAGGAATGTATAAGCATGTAAATTGGAGTTTCAAGAGTAGCCTCAGGTTACAAGGAGGAGACCCTGGACTGGGCCCGCTTCTACACTGCCAGACAGAATTGACTTGCAGCATACAACATAAAAAGCCGGTGCTAACAAGGACTTGACTATGCCTGAATGTTAAATTATCCATTGGAGCACAGAAAAAAAAAACAAGATACCGGGATTACACTGTACCTTCATGATTGTTATATCATCCAAAGGACCATCAGGAGTCTTGTTTGTTATCATTCCCAGAGCATTTCGCAAAGAAATCTGCATTGCTGCTTCAATTTCTTTAGAACTCTCCAAGGCTGTTGAGTTAGCCGCAGCAACAACTGTTGCAACAGTTCCTAATTTTGCAGAGCCATTGCCGCTCAAGGAATTCACAGCCTCCTTATGGGCTTTTAGAACCAGCTGAGTTGCACTAGTTGTTCGATGGTGAAATATATTAGAGATCAATGTATAATTACAACAAGTTAGACAAGAAAAACTATGACGGAAGCAAACTTCAGGATAATACAAGTTAATCCATTATATCAAAAAGCATGAACACCATATAGAATAAGATAAGAACAATGAAACAGACATTGGGGACTAAATTATCACATGGTATTAGTTTTCTCCTTTCATTATTAAAAAAAAAAATGCTGGACAAGATTTCTACTCCATAAACTCACAGGATGAATGGGAGGAATGACCCAAGACATCCTCTCCAAAGCAAAAGCTCCCAGCCCATTCAAGCTGAACTCCAAATGGAAACTTCCAACAATTTTTATGTCAGTTAAACATTACTGCTCCATCATGGAGTCTAAGTATCACTTTCATGACCACCCAAATCTCTTCAAATTTGCACAGAACCAACTGTTTCTAAGAACTTATCAGATTCTTGGCCCTATCTCAATATAATTGCCCAGAGAGACTTCATTAAACTATTATCTTCTTAATTTCAAAGAAGCCTTAAAAAAGAGGAGAACAAACCACTTTCCTAACTAGATGATAATAAATAAAGAACCCTGTGAAGCTCTTCCATCAAATTTGCTACAAAAAATGGATTGGTAAAAAAGAAGTCAACTAGGAGGTTGCTGCACAACATGGTAATTTCCAGAAAAAAAAAATCCTTTAACTCTTTAAAAACTGACAAGTCTCTTCTAGCATAACAACTTCCTTTCAATTAATTTAATAACAGGATCTTTAGACAATGTACATTCATTAGAACCTTCAAAACTTTCAAGAGTTAAAAAACAAACATATCATTAAACGGTCACTCCTTACTTTAAATCATCAACAGAGTTAAGACAGAACAGCAGTTTTAGAAGAATCAAGTGCACTCATTTCCAATCTAATCCCACTCTTGATCCACGAGCCTTCTTCTCAACGAAAAAAGTCACACATTTTATAGCAAAGTTGTGACATCATCATTCCTGATCGGAATCACCTAATTTCTCAACAAGACCCACCACTGAGTAATCAAACAATTTTACCAATCAGCCAAACATCACATACAGTGTTGCACAAAATGTAAATTAATTCTAATCAATATATATTGGAAAAACTAATCCATTGTTTAAATAGGCATTAGTATGATCTTCTCAAACAAAACTCATCAAACACTCATAAACTAATTGAATTTCAAAAGATAGAATAAAATTACCATAGAGCATAATATATTAGACTCCATTACAATAATTCAATGGATAATAATAATGGTTTGTGGCCCAAAAAGCAGCATGTAAAAAAAAATTGAGAACGAAAGGGGGATGGGGCAAGAACACGTACTGTAAAGTTGACACCCATGCTCTAGCTGCTCCAGGAGTCTCCGCACAAAGGAAGTAATCATTTTTCTGTGGTGTCCCAATATCTAAAAGAGATAGTTAAGATAAATTCAAGCAGAATTTTCTTTGTTAGACACCTCTCAATTGATAATTCAAAGTGCTGAAAGTTACTAAGGAAAAAAAATAAAAACAGACAGATAGGATACAAATACAGCATCCGTCATACTTCGGCAATCCACTGAAACACAGAAAGATGTGGATTCAATTTTAATGAGCATAAAATTTCAGCTTCACATTGGAAATTTGTAACAGGACATTTTTCAAAACAGGCTTGCTTTGCAGTGCCTTTCTTACTGGAAATTCACAGGAGATACAGTAATTGTGCTATTTGCATCAAATATTATTGTCCCCTTTACAGTTGGTTCATTCCTCCTTGTCCTACATGAAGAAAAATAACATAGAAATTAGTAGCCAAAGAGTTTCTCCAACAAAAAGAGAACTTAAAAGGAATAAATGATATATATACACCTACTTATACTCCATCCTCCCCGTTGTTGGGTCCAATATTACCCAACGCTCATTCCATTTTCTTAGCTGTAAACAGAAAATCATTTTCATGAGCTAGCAAACAATAATTTAATTTAGAAGGAAACAACTCGCCATTCTCTGAAAGCCTCAGCAATAACAGATTAAGAGTGTAAGACAATCTTGTAAAGAATATAGCATATGCTATTCAGTGAATCATCAACCAACAATATGCTGCAATTGTCAGATGATAAAAGAAAAACTATTAAAAAAAAATGAAGGGAAAGAACCTATAAAAGATATCCTAATAAAATTGGGGAAACTACGTAAACTTGTAATAGAACACCTCTTGAACTTTTGACTAGAATGAAAGGATGAAATTGAGTTAAAATTAGCCGCAAGAAGCTGCTTCCTTGCTTCAACAATCTTTACAGATCAACATCCAGTTGGGATGAAAATGCAGATAAAATTTTAACTGAAAATTAATTATCTCATTTTGATCCAAATTTCGTTATGTTTTGTTACATCTTAAGACTCGTGCAATGCACCAGTTTTAGGATTAGGATTGTTCAGAGAGATTTCCACCACAAAATTACATAATTCTCGAGTCAAAAATTAATAATTTAATACCCAATTGATAAAACTCAAAAACGATTGTCCAGAAACACAAAGTCAATAGGAGAATCAAATTACTGTTTCAGATCGCTTGAGAAGTGGTCCCTGAAGCAAAGTTCTACCAGAACCTGAAGCTAGCTGCCGCTTGATCTTCTCCAAGCTATTCTCTGTATCCGCAGCAACTCTCTGAAACATTGCAATTCAACTGAACTATTACGACATGCCAAATACACGCACGCACGCACACACAGAGAGAGAAGGAAGGGATGACTGACCGGAGAAGCACCATTGGAAGCCATATGGGTGGATCCAGAGTTGTCGTAAACTGAAGCAGAAGGGTTTTGGGTGATATTTGTGAAGATTTGCTTCTCTTTCTTTATTCTCTCCCGATTGAAGAAGAATTGAATTAAAAAAAAAAATGCATAAACTAACAAGGACCGGTTGGTATGTTCGATGGACTTTCAGGTATGTTAACTAAAAATGAAGCAGAGTTGTTTTTTTCTTTCAAATGAACGCATTCGTGGAAATCATTGCATGTCACACCACACGGAGAAAACAAAATTTTCCAAACGAACCACACAAAAAATATTAAAAAAAATCACCAAAAATTCTTAAAATAAAAAATATTTATCTAAAAGGTTTTAACATTAAAAAAATTTTACATCTAAATCTTATATATATATTTTGAAAAATAAATATAAAAATTTTTATTATTAAATATAAATATTAAATATTAAAGTATAATTTTATATTCAATACTAAAATTTTTTATTTTTTTTATAATTTTATATTTATTTTTTTAAATTTTATCCTGATTTTAATTATAAGAGTTAAGTATAATATTTTGTAATATCAAAATTTTTTATTAAATATTTTCATATTTTAAGATTTAATAGTGATTTTTTCAAAAATTTATCAATCACTCACAGCACTCTAGGCATAATGGGCTGAATTGGTCGGCCGAGAAAATAATGGGCCGAAACTGGATTTGTGCTCACTCCTTATTATTGGATGTTCCTGCCACAAATAAACTTATATGTACACCAAAAAAAATTACTATTAAATAACATAAACGGTTCAGAAGTCTTAACAGACCCTGTCCATTACACCAGGACCAAAAAGAATGATAAAAGCAAAAGGCTATGGGTATAACTATGTATAGGATGCAATTGCAAACTCGTTCCATTGTTGAAGTGCTTGGGAAGCCATCAGAGTAACGGGGACCTAATCACAATGAATCCAACCAATGTGAATAAATCAAAATCGACTACTATTAAGGTCTACAAGCTTAATTTTCTTTTTTACTGTTAAGAAAAAGATTTTTTTTAAATATCCACTACTCTAAATCTACCCAAATTCAATTAGAAAATTTATTAAGATCTAAATTAGTCTGTCTCGAGAATACAAGGTTAGAACTTAAGATTTTTTTGTTAAGTTACTATAATCGCAACTCATTTAATCACGAGCTTAGTGGCAAGAAAAAGATATTCAAGGAAGTTGGAAGAAGCACAAAACAAAGTTTAAATTGAGCAGCATGTTTCGGCTTACACTACACAATACATATTTATACTCTTTGATTCATGGGTACTGCAAGAAAGGACTGCTAAATGAAGCATCAAAGTCATGTTGAGGATAGATATGTAATAAGAATTTGATACCTTGGGAGATTTGTCCTTCATAGGTCGAGGAAGAATAATTACTATCAGCGGATACTCCCAATACCATAGCATTAAAAAAAAAATTGATGCCAAAGATAATTTCGTACAACATGCTAATTTATGGGGCCTCACCGGAAGGTAGTGAAGGCTTTGCTCTTATTAAGGATTGTACGGCAGGAAACTTGTTGGCTACTTGGCTAAGAAACTATTTGATGACATGCTTGGCAGAGGATTTGAAAAACCAAAAAAAAATAAAAGAAGAAAAAAATTATAAATTTTAAAAGATAATAAATTAGTTCAAAAATTAAAAAATAACTATTAAAAGAAGAAAAATATTAAAAATAAAAAAAGAAAAAAATTAGATAATAATTAAAAAATCATTTTAAAATAATTTAAATCAATCTAAATCAAATATTTAATTTAAGAATATTTTGTTAAAATATTATTAAATTTTATTATAATTTAAATTATTTAATTGTTTTATTAGTTTCTGTGAAGAACAAATAAAATGGGATGTGGAGTAAATTAAAAACTTAAATCCAAAAATAAATTCAGGTTATTTTCAAAAGAGGTAAACCTCCACATTCAGGACCAGTACCAGTGACGCCGGACCAACTAAGCCAACCGGAGCATCAGAAGGAACTCCGGGAGAAGTCTATTTGTTGAACTTCAATCAACTAAACATTTTTGCAAGCAGATAGCGAGCAGAAGATATTTATAGATAGTAGAAAGTTTTACATATAATGGCTGGCATCTTCAAACAGCCAGGTGCCTTTGCAATCACACCGCACAAAGTTTCAGTTTGCATGCTCCTCAAGATCTACGCTCCGCCAGGACAAATATCGGTCCCCTTTCCTTTCTCTTCTGTTGCTCAGCACAACCGGCTTGGGTTGTTCTTGTTGGCCCTCACCAAGGTGCTTCTGTACAGCATAAAATGTCATTTTTCTTCGGTTTGAGTGATGGGAAAGCGTAGAAAGGGAAAATGCACTTGAATTTGGAGACATTGAGCAAGAGGGGTTAAAGGGGGGTTTTGGTGTAATTAAAGAAATTCCTGAAATCCTCATGTTCTGGAAAGAGAAGTATAGGCTTTGATTAGTTCCTTTTTTGGCCAACAATAGGCTTTGAGTAGTTCAAATGTTGGATATTACTTCTTATGTCAATGCATGTTGTTCCCCTGCCATTGGGTACCCTAAAATATCTAAGGTGGGATACTGAAGATAAGAGTGTTATTAATTGTTAAAAATTGTTAAATGGTGAGCTATTTTGGGAGACATTGTGAATGAAATGGGTTTGTAAATGTATGTAATTTTGATTGTTTCTATTCTTCCATTCATTTTCTCTAGGATTTCATTTTAGTAGAATCCTTTGTTGGATTGCAAATTTTTTTAATTTTTACCAGTCAAATATTTCATATATTCTTGTTGCTTGAAAGTATTGTTACAATGCAGTCCTGTGATGATATCTTGGAGCCAAAGTTGGATGAACTCATTCATCAATTGAGGGTGGTTGGTGGCTTCTCAAATCATTGGTTTATTGATCATTTGACAAGTAGACTATCATCTTTGTTATCACCTGATGATTTGTTTAATTTCTTTACAGAAATGCGAGGTTAGTTGATTTGCAAAATTATCGCCAGCCTTCAACTTCTTTAGATATTTTTATTCTACTTCATCCTTTAATGTCGCTATTTAATGTGTCCCTATAATTTTTGCTGATTTACTAGTTTGAATTTTTTATTGCTTGATTTTACTGTATTTCTGTACAGGAATACTTGCAGGTCCTGATTCAGGTGCTGTGGATGATGATCAGGTGATGTTGGACTTAAACAGTAACCTGGGGATATTTCTTCGGCGATGTGTACTGGCATTCAATTTGCTGTCGTTTGAGGTTTGGTGTTTTCTCACTTCCTGTGGGTTGAAGCGATCATTGTTGGTTGGGTTGAATGCTCACTTTTTCTAATTTTGTCATTAGTTAACACTAAACATACGATAATTATCCATATTATTAAAAGGGTTGAAGGTGGTATAATTAATATCAATAGGTGGTTTGAAGGCTCCAAAGTTTTGCTGGATGCTACTATCAAAGTAGTCTTTTTTTATACACCTTATCTTTGAACAAGTCAAGTTTATGTTGATATAATTAATATTCACAGGGTGATGACCATTTTTGTATGACAGAAATTTTGCCATTTGGAATTTTGCATTCATATTTTAGTCTTTGATGGACTTTAACTTTTTTCATCCTGAAATTTGGAAGTGATTCTCTCAATGAGCTTTCCTATGAAAGTCTCTCTCCCCCCTCCCTGCCTCCTTCATGTATTCTTTTTAATGTGTTAAAATGTGACCTTTCTTCTTTAGAGTGAGATCTTACCTTCCTGGTAGTCTTCTTTAATTTCTTATCATTTTTCTTTTATCTCTTATGGAAGATATCTCCATCTTTCATTCTCTTACATGCATGTGCACGCATAGATACAATGTAGCTCTTGAAGTATTTTTCTAATATCAGATAAGAAAATTGCATGAGGCAGCTGAAGCTGAATTTGCTGATCTTCTGTTTCTTGGCAAATAGGACTGTGAACCAGTGTCACATTTTGGTCTTTGCTTTCCATGCTCTTAATTGTGGAACATGTGTTCTTTCTTTCTGGTATACATTGAGTTTTGCTTTCCAAGCTCTTAATTGTGGAACATGTGTTCCTTCTTTCTGCTAGACATTGAGTGACATACATCACCTTGATTATCCTTCTGAAATATGGTAGATTGGGAAAAATAGAGGTGGTTTATAAACTGTCTCCCAGGGTTTCAAGTCATGTATTTCAGAACTAGGATAATAGGATGCTCCAGAATTAAAAATAGTCTTAATAAATCTTGCTTATTAGGGGTCTAATGAAAAGAGACGCTGAAAATATAAATGGCTGAAGTGACTATTTTCCATGCGCCTATTAGTAGTTGAATTTTATCCCCTATATTTTAGATATATTTTATTAGATATGGTTTTAAGTAGAGAGTTAGACAGCACTTGAAAAAAGTCATCAAACAATTACTTTCTCTTCATATCTCCTATTAATTACATTTTTCCCAAGAAGAATTTTTTCAACCTTGTATATTTTATGGCTCCTTACCTTGATGTCACTAACTAAAATTTTCTTATATATGACTTTTCTTATAATTCTGTGCTTATTGTTTTGATTTTGAATATGGAGGGTGTATGCCATCTTTTGACAAACATAGAGATATATCGTAAAGAAGCATCCTCAAGTTGTCCTCCTTATGAGCAACCTTGTTTAGATGACTCTAGTAGCAATCTTGAGACATGTTCAGAATATGAGAACATGGACCTGGAAAACTTTGTGTATGAAAAGGTTTCAGAAGAAATTGAGGCAAGAAAGGAGGCTAGTGAAAGAGTTCCATTTCATCTTCATGCACCAAAAACACTTCTGCGTTTAGTTGATGGTATAGGCATCTGACTTCATTCTCCTATTGATGTTTTATATTATTTTCCATTTTGTTTAAGAAGTAGGACTTGCCAGAGACTCATAGGACGAGTTGTGAATATCTCAAATAATTAAATTGGGAATTCTCTTGGGACTTGGCTCCTAGAAAAAAATGATTTATGATTGCGTTCAATAGTTAGTAAAGATAACAAATCACTTTCTTGATTATGTAATCTTTGACCATGCTACTAGCTTGGATATTAAATATAAGGTCAAAATTGTGTCAAATCCTTTAGTACATGCAGAATAAAGATTTGATTTTGCAACTTGCTATTGTTATCCTCTTTTAGAGTCTCTGATGGTCAGTGCAACCTTATACAGTTCCTCCTTTGGTATAGGAGACTAGGATCTTATCATTCAACTAAATCCCAGTCTCCTCTATTGATTCTTTTATCTCCAAGTTCTCTTTTGGGGATGTTTGCTTTGTGCCTTCACTCTCAGATCCCTGTTTAACACAAAAGTGTAACTGGAATTGTAATGATGTCGGGTACTTTTCTGCTCTATAAAATTAATAATGATGTTTTGGACTCACATGCACAGATGTTGATATCCCTGCTGATTTGGTATCCAAACAGAGCGAGAAAGGCAGAGAAGCTGGTTGTTATGGAGATCCTTCAAGTAACATGCTACCAGATATTGATCCCAGTAGTGGGATATTTCTAAGAACAAACTGGCAAGTACAAGGATACTTACAAGAGCAAGCTGACACCATTGAAAAGTATGCATCTTGTAAACGTGGAACTTTACTTGATCTATTTGTTCATGAGCTTATCTTTAGAGCACATGTATATTAGCTGAAGGTTGTATTCTCCTGTTGCAGGGATGGTAGCGCTGTCTCTTTGAATGGGTTTGAGATTATTCTACAGCAGCTACAAAAGATGGCACCTGAACTACATCGGGTAGTTGATTATATTTAATAACATTCATTCTACAAATCCTTCTTTCCTTGCTATAAGTTTTCTTTGATTTTGAGTGATCATTTGATCCAGGTTCACTTTTTGCGCTATTTGAACGGTCTTTCCCATGATGATTATATTGCTGCTTTGGAGAATCTTCATTGCTATTTTGATTATAGGTAATTGAAATGATAGTTTTTTTATCCTGTCCCTTGAGGTATTTGACAGTGCTTGGTTGTCATTTAATCATTAGATAATTGACTGTGTAAGACGCATGGAAAGGAAGCATCAATGTTTTGCCTATTCCCATCAGTTAGGGTCGGACACCACCTCTCAGGGGCTTGCTTAATGCTATCGCAACTAGTACTGGGAATGTTGTGGGGCTCAATGCAATGCTTCCCAAGGATATATGAAAGAGTTTTACTATATCAATAAGAAACATTGCTTTGTCCCAATTGTTGTAGTTTGTAATTTACAAGGAAACTTGTAATCATAAGGGAAACTTTAATGTGAAGATAGATTACAACTTAGGGCTGGAAATGACTCACTTTTCAATGTTTTAAGGAACACTTCTGTATGAAGTAAGTTTTTTGCGTGGTAATTATATTAACCATGTTCAGTAGTGGATAAAAAACTAGAGATGAATGTTGACTTATTCCTTGAAGAAATTCAGTGATGATTGATAGCTTGGTTATCTTCATGACCATTGTTTTGTTATATGCTGTTTACCAAAACAAAAATTTTGTTATATTCTAATTGGAATTTAGTTGCTACATCAGTCATTGCAACTAGCTTCCAACATTGTGACCATGAACCCTACACCATTCTGTTGCCTTTGCCTCTGGCTGCCACCATCCTGCCTGTATTCTACCTGATCTATTGATTCCTCATTTCCCTTCAATCCATATTCTCCAACTTCAGTTTTACAAAAGGTTATTCAATTTATTTTGTTTGAATTAAAATCTAAATTCAGTACTAACCATCCTTTGCTGAATTTTCATTTTTATTGAAATATTGACCAAGACTCACCTGCTCACAATCTACAAGCATGTTCACACTTTACAGCTTTTGATACCTAATAATCTGCTGTAGATAAATGAATAACTAAATAGGAACTGAGTTTTCCATCACAAGTGGCTGAAGGACAAGTCGAATAAAGTATCTCAGGAATGAGAGTTAATGAACTTGCTATGAAAGTGCAATTTCTTAGGGCAGTCTACCACATTGTTGCTACACACCAGAACTGCACTAAGAATTTTTATTTGTTTGAATGTTAATATCTAGACCTACTGTGCTCCAAACTTGTATGTATTAATGTTGATGATTTCCAAATTTTAGAATCTCTGCAGATGAAATTGTAAAGTTGTTGCCTATTTTGTTTTGCTGTGAATTTTAAAGCTTGTTGAAATCAGACTACTCAGGCCTCATTCACCCCCAATTCTATTGAGTGAATTAATTGCAAAGAAAAACTGGTGAAAGATAATCATTTCCTGTTGAACTTATTTGTTATCTGTGGGACAAAAGTGCAGGGACTGAAGGATTTGATTTTGTTCCTCCAGCTAGTAGTAATAGCTTTGGAAGATACGAAATTGCTTTATTATGTTTGGGGATGATGCATTTCCATTTTGGGCATCCCAAGCTAGCTTTGGAGGTAAATGTTCAAATATGCTCCATACATGCTAAATTGTTTGCCAAAATCTTGTAGTTGTTGTACTTTTTATCACTTCTTTTGTGCAATACTTATTTTTCTTGATTATGCTGTGCCTAGGTTTTGACAGAAGCAGTTCGTGTTTCTCAACAGGTAATCATAAGAAACATGGTTTTTTCCTTAAAATTTTCAGCTTGTAATTTTCAGCACTTGACCCCAAATATAAGCTGAAAGCTAATGCTTGCCTTATAGGACTCATGATAACACCCTCGCCTCCTGTTCAGGTCTCTTTTACTCTGGGTTCATGGGTCCTTTTGTAAATAAGTAGACAAGATATTTGGAGTTTTTATTGTATCTCAAATTAGATACAGAGGTACATGACTAGGAAGGTCGATTTTAATGTATTTATTATCCTTGTTAATGTCCTTCCTGCATCATATTTTCTTCATGCCCCTAAATATCTATAGCTATATCTAACTGAAACCTGTCCAGGCAAAAATGAATTAAACAATCCGACCAATTTCATTTTGAATCTTGACCTGGTCTTTGAAGTGGGATACTGGTTAATTTGTAACTTTGTAGATAGAATGATAGAGATGGAACATGCTCATTACTTACAGATTATTTTGCCAGTATCTAGGAGATACTTGTTTGTAAACTTAGTTCTTTCATGCTGATTTGTTCCCCTGCTGTCAGGTTATGTCGTATCTTCTTTTGGTAACATTGAAGAGTATTCATCTAAATGCTTGTTGACTATTAGTTATGTATATTTGTTCGTTATTTTTGGTGCATGTTGGTTGGGAGATTTAACCATAGAGCTCTGGAAAATTGCCTAAGCCCCTCACCTCTATATTACACCATGTATATATTTTAATTATATTTTCTGCAGTAAAAACTGACAGTTTTCATTTGTGCAGCAAAGTAATGATACCTGTCTTGCATACACCTTGGCAGCTATCTCAAACTTGCTGTTTGAAAATGGTATCTCAAGTACATCTAAGATACTAGGATTGTCATACTCACCTTTGACAAGTATAGGCACCACACTTTCAGTTCAACAACAATTGTTTGTGCTCTTGAGAGGTTCTTTGAAGAGAGCAGAAAGTTTAAAGTTAAAACGTTTGGTGGCTTCCAATCATCTAGCAATGGCCAAGTTTGATTTAACGGTAACGAAATTTTGTCTGTGTAGAACACTCTTTGTGTTGCTGGTGCTATTTTTATTTGACGACTGTTAAAAATCACATTATTAGCACTGATGGGATCCCTTAGTGAAAATATAAAATCTATAATCTTCAACAAAAATTCTGCCAACTTATCTTATAGGGCTGAATTAATTATTTCAACATTCATTGTACATGATTAGAACATCCTTTTTACTCCCTTTAATTCTTGACATATAAATCTTTAGAATTGGGTGTATATGCCAAGTTAGTCAGTCATGTGTGAAGTATTTTGCTTTCCTAAATCAGTGACTGTTTTAAGTTGTTGTTTTATGTTGGTGGCCATATATTTATAATTATTTATTATGTAGAAGAATTATTCTACTCCAGAAAAATCTGGTTCTAGAGTTTAAAATGAAATTTAATTATTATAGATTTAAAGGGTTAAATTTAAATTAAAATGTCTTTTTCCTTGGTTGAGTGGTTGACTAGCTTCATCATGTCCTCCCATATACTATTTGTCTCACTTTAAACTGGAATCCATACTTTAAGATCTATTGATAAGATTGGATTTCCACAATGCTCCCAGATAAATGATAACCTGTTACACTTTTTTTAAAAATAAAAAAAATCCTAATCAATGAGCTGAGTCATTTTTTCCAGCTGCATGGACTTTTAGGCAATATGGGATTTCATACCAACTCAGCTGGCTTAAGCCTCCTATGGGACTCATCTAAGGAAGGAACTAATATAGGTCATAGGAGGAGAGGAATGGGAGGAAGTGGAATAAAGTAGATAAATTAATATTTTTACCGTCCAAGAATAAATTGCAGTCCTAAATATGACTGTAATTGTAATAAAAGCCAAAATCTCATTGTCATTAAACTGGAATCCCTAATCCATCCACACACACACACACACACACTATAAAATATCATCAATATTTGTCTTATTCAAGTTGCTTCAAGTACAATCATGTTAATGGAAACTGAAACTTGAAATGGTTTCTGATGCAACTTTACACTATATGGTAATATCTTCCGCATTGCAGCATGTACAGAGGCCCTTGCTATCATTCAGTCCAAAAGCTTTCATGAAGCTCAGAACATGCCCCGTTAATGTATGCAAGGTAGAAAGATTCTTTATGATTATATGGCGGTGGCCGTTTGGGTTAATGTAACATGAACTCTTAGTTATTACATTTTCTTTTTTTTTTTTTTTTTTTGTGTTTGGCAGGAAATCAGATTAAGTTCTCATCTGATTAGTGACTTTGGCTCTGAGAGTTCTGCAATGACAGTTGATGGTGCTTTTAGTACAGCATGGCTTAAAAATTTACAAAAACCAATGGGTTCTCTAGTTTTGTCGCAGGAGAATGGACCTGGTACTAGTTCTAACATTTTCCAGTTCAGTGCACAACCCACATCTATTCCTGGATCTGTATTGCAATTGTTGGGTTCATCTTATCTTCTTCGTGCTACTGCATGGGAGTTATATGGCAGGTAAATTTGCTATGCATTTTAGGGGTAATTAAATTCTTTAAGGCTGATTTGATTATTTTTTAAGGGAATTGCATATTAATATAATATAATTCTTGAATGTTTGAGGTTGACTTATCCATAAAATAATGCATTTTGTAATAAGCTTGCCCAGTGTTTCATCCAGTCAAAAAACAACATCAATGATGACATGTAGGTGCACTTTACACACTAGTGATTATAACTTCCCTTGAATTTCTGTAGTGTTTTGTTGTTTTGGTAACAAGAGGATAGCTGTCACTGGGTTGTTCCTATTTTAAAGATCCAACACGTACTTGCATATATGGTGCTCATTTTTATATTCTGCAATTTCTTGAAAACTTTCTGGTATAGTTCTCTGATAATCTGATTGCATTTTATCTCATTAGTGCTCCACTCTCTCGCATAAATGCACTGGTGCATGCAACTTGCTTTGCTGATGCATCGAGGTAAGTTCTATGCTAAAAGTATCTCAGATACACCATTTCAAGTTTGCTAAATCTGCACCACCTTTGTTCTGTTGTTTCTTTTTCCCCCCTATTTTTTTCCTTGACTCATTCTTGGTTGTTCCAGCTCATCAGATGCAGCATTAGCATATGTAAAGCTCATTCAGCATTTGGCAATCTTTAAAGGATACAGAGGTTTGATTGGACGCTTAAGATTGATTAGACTTCTCATTATTTATTTTTTCTGGTTATAATATGTTACCGATTGTTTTAACTTTTTAATTAGTTTGTTAATCACCGGGGTAGTTGTATAACTTGTATATGAGTGATAATAATATAAGAAATTTAACTTAATGATGATTACTAGAACTCAGGCCAAAAAAATGATGAGTACCAGATTTGCAAATTGCCTTTCTTAATTGTAGGTAGAGCAAACGGTCTCTGTCTCTCTTCAGCATGGATCTAGAAATAGAGTTAGAAGTCCCTTCCCTCCAATGCATTAATTTCGCCCATGTTATCCTTGTTAATTTTTTCCCTTTTCTCTGTTTCTAGAGGCCTTTTCAGCCCTTAAAATAGCAGAAGAGAAGTTTCTATCTGTCTCAAAGTCACAAATCTTACTACTGAAGTTGCAGTTGCTTCATGACCGTGCTTTACATCAGTAAGTGGCCAGTGTAGAGTTGCTTTCAGTATCTTGATTTCTGTTGATAGCTGCCATGTCATTGGATTAATGACTTAATGAGCATCATGTAGAGGAAAATTAAAGTTAGCTCAACAAGTATGTGATGAGCTTGGAGTTTTGGCATCACCAATAACTGGAGTAGACATGGAGCTGAAGACAGAAGCCGGTCTACGCAGTGCTCGCACATTGCTTGCAGCAAATCAATTTAGAGAGGTTTATTTTTCTCTACATACTAATAATTATCTTTCTTAACAGACAATTGCTCATTTGCTATTCAGAGCTTTGGTTCATGAATGTAAAGTGCATATTGAATTGTTACTCCTGTTACATTTATGAAAAGTTAAGGCACCATAACCTTTATCTCACTGAATTCTAGTAAATGTCAAATTGGACTATCCACTATTGTATTCTTCTATCATGGCCTTTTGAGCATAGCCTGCTGTTTACCCTTAATTTAAACAGAAATATTTGTTTATATCTCATCTTCATGTGTACCCGTGTTTTTCAGGCAGCCACTGTAGCACACTCCCTGTTTTGCATGTGCTACAAATACAATCAGCAAGTTGAGAATGCTTCTGTTCTCCTTTTGCTTGCTGAAATTCATAAGGTACCCCATACATTGTCTGAAACACTTAGCGGTTCATCTAGGTTTGGACATCTAAGTTTGGACAATGGACCAAGCTATTTCTCATGTTATTTACTTGCAAGTTGCTGATGAGTTTTAACTAAGAATGACAATCCCCTCTCAACTTCAATTATTCATTTCCGCAAATGTAGAAAAGTGAAGTTGTTTATAATCAGTAACTAATACATCTCTAAACATACTCTTTTTGTGTGAAGACTTGTTTATTCATTATTTTTTAATAGAAGTAAACCATCATTTATTTGTCTTGTCAGAAATCAGGGAACGCAGTTCTTGGCCTTCCATATGCATTAGCAAGCCTTTCATTCTGCCAGTCATTTAATTTGGATCTTCTCAAAGCCTCAGCTACTCTTACTCTTGCTGAGTTGTGGCTCTCGCTGGGATCAAGCCATGCAACAAGGGCTCTGAACCTTATCCATGGGGCTTTCCCTATGATTCTGGGTCATGGGGGTTTGGAACTCCGCTCTCGTGCCCATATTGTTGAAGCAAAATGCTATCTCTCTGATCCAAACTTCAAGGGTATGTTAAAAATGTATAGTTTATATTTCTGAATTTTCTTGTCAAGTTTGTTGTTGTCTGCTGCTTTACACACATATTCACAAACGTCCATTTTTGACATCAACAACTGACTTATAGGTTTTTTTATTAAAAAAACCTACAAGAAAGATTATCGTAATAGAAAAATGAAAGGCAGAAGAAAAAAGTTGAGTTCTTTATCAGATAGGTTGAGTGCGGAAACATACGTTGGCCAGTTTCAATAAACATTAGGATTCAAAAAACTGGACTAGACCAACCGATTTGACCAGTTAGATCAGAAATCAGTGTCAGGTTTGGTCCAGATATAGATAACAACCAGCCATTCTTAGAACTAGGTCGAATCAGTGGAAAATCGGTTGAACCGATATTAAATTGGTTGAACCGGTCTTTTTTTTTAAAGATAAAATAACATTATTTTTTATATTAAGTCGTATTATTTTTTATATAAATTTTTTTCTTTGTGGAGTATAATATTGCATAAGTATTATTATAATACATAATTATTAATAATGATAAATTTATACTTAACAAATAATATGAAAATAGAATATTAATTGATTATTTTGAATTCAAAATATAATTATAGATAAATATTAACTTATTTAGATTTTAATATTAGATTGTGAAACTTATTAATAATATTTTTAATTTTCCATATAATATATAAAATTAAAAAATTATTAAATTTATTACTACCGGTTTAATTTCAGTGGAATCATTAAAGCTTGAACTAGTGCAATCTCGAGTCTGGTTTTTTTATCATTGCCAAGGTCCAATCTCTGGCTGTTGGTCATTGGATACTTGGGCAGCGAAAGAGTACTGACAATTATGTTTGTGGAAAAGAAATTATGTGGAATTTAGCTACAGCTGAAATCTCTAAGAAGGGAGGTAGGCTAAGATTATGGTAGAGACTTAAAATTTGTGGTTTCTCGTAAAGTATAAATAGTAATTTTGGCACTCATTTTGAAGATTCAGGAATTGAGAGACGCAGGGTGTGCAGGCATTGGTTTGCCAAAGTCATGAGTTGTGTTGGGAACTAGCTCCACTTCATTTTCTACTAATTGCCATTCATCTTTTCAAAATAAAGATCAATTTTTTCTCATATATGTGGTATTCTAATTTCTAAAAAATGATAGAACTAAACTATTAACTGCTACTTTGGCGTACACATGATGGTGAGCGAACCCATGGTTTGCAGATTTGGTCCATTCTTCTTGGTCTATGTACTACAATTTATTTATTAATTTTATTCATGGCATGCCTTGTTATTTCTGAGGTAATATATTATTCTTTGATGATGGCACATCATACATTTACTTTGGAATGCAGCATCGCGGCATTAACTTGGGTTTGGATTTTTTTTTTTTTTTGCTGAAAAAGTATCATGTTGGCATAATTTGGATTTTCATGCTGGAGCTATATGGGAATCCCCAAATCTCATTCACTGCTTTATCTTTTTCAGTCTCTGAAAATTATGAAGCTGTGATAGATTCTTTGAGACAAGCATCGGATGAGCTCCAACTTTTAGAGGTAAACAAACTTTATTTAAATTTGCGTGAATTTCTCCATTTCAGTCAAAAGGCAGTCTCTTTGTCGTCAAAGATGACTCTTGCATGCAATATTAGGCACTATACTGACCATGCATGTGTTGCTAAAACTTAACGTAAATGGAATCTAAAAAGCTATTTGTGTGTTGGGCAGAAATTATGACGAAAATGTAACGAGTAAAAATGAAGTATGCATTACATTTACTATGAATTGACTATATATATATATATAGAGAGAGAGAGAGAGACTGAGCATTTAATAAGTTTTACATACACACAAGATGTAAACTTTGTTGTGTGAAATGGTGCTTCTGGAGAAGTTTTTTTACTGTGGTTCTTCAATATAAGCACGATGTGTGGAGGAACAGTTTTTTAAGAGTTAATAATGCAGTTTTGACATGTAGAAAATGCTCGCTTCTTATATTTTCATAAGAAAATCTAATAGTAAACTGATATAGAAGTTTAGATTTATACAAGCTACCATATGTATATATGTGTGTGTGTCTATACATTACGAGTGTGCATCGGAGACATCGGGTTGGGAATTGGCCTGCCTGGAATGGGTTATCCCAGCCTGAACCTATGCCCCAAAACCTGGGCCAGCCTGGTGGTCTATAAACCTGGTTGCGGCCTTGGTTCTGTTGTTTTTTGGGCCTGGCACAACGCAACCCGATACAGCCCATTTGGCCCGGTTTTACTGCCCTCTTGGGCCTATGCACTGTGCCCTAATATATATATATGATCACTTACTATTCTAGAATTTACTGTCAAAAAATAACATCTTGTGGGATCTACAGTATCATGAATTGGCAGCTGAAGCTTTCTATTTGATGGCCATGGTGTATGACAAGCTGGGACAAATAGAAACAAGGGAAGAGGCAGCAGCTTCATTCAAGAAGCATATTTTGGCTCTCGACAACCCTCAAGATGAGGATGATCCTCTTTTTAGTATGTTTTGAAGGTACTCCTAGTCCAAGGTTGTATCTTGAAGTTGGTCCAGAAGCAAGCAACCTTACAAAATTGTTGTAATATTGTTTACATATTTATTAAGCTACGGATAAATTATTTGATGCCGTAAATCCTGTAAGGTTTAGGTCTAATGGTGTGATAGGAGCAAAGAAAGTTAACAAAATAAGTCTTGGCTTCAAACCGTTATTATATGGTGCACCAAGAAAATACCTATGTGCATTTGGAAACCTTGTGCATGCATAATTGGAAAGTAGTGCGAATTGTGTATCATATTCTTTTGTTCCAAGTTATAGTTGCTTTTGTTATTATGACAGACCTTTTTCTGAGCACAAATATTATTATTATTATTATTAGGTAAATTTTGTTGTGAAAGAAGAGGAAAGAAGAAAGAAGTTTGCAGTGTGCAATGCTTATTAAATCACCAATATCAATAAATCAATTTAATATATTTAATCAATATATTATTATTATTATTATTACTACTACTACTACTATTACTATTATTATTACTATTACTATTATTACTATTACTATTATTATTATTACTACTACTATTACTATTATTATTATTATTAGGTAAATTTTGTTGTGAAAGAAGAGGAAAGAAGAAAGAAATTTGCAGTGTGCATTGTCTTATTAAATCACCAATATCAATAAATCAATTCAATATATTTAATCAATATATAAATATATATATAACAAAATTTAAAGTAAATTGTAGGTCATGAACATCATAATTCTTTCTTTAGATTTTATAAAACATGAAGAAATGTGACCAGTTTAATATAAAATATAAAATCGATAATAAGTTATATTATTCACAAGTGTGGCTTATTTTTTGAATTTTGTGTAATGCAAGAAAGTTCATCAATTTTCTGTGTTTATTTTTTATAGAAAATATAAATTTAATACGTAGATGTCCTATGGACATGCAAATACTATATGATGGAAGCCATTGCACTTGTTATTAAGTCAATAATTTATGTGAATTGTAATTGATGTTAAGTATTCATTGTAACATTTGGGTCAAAGGATCGATGAAGTGCTTTGACATTTATGCTGCCGTCCAAATTTACACGAATGCGCATAAATTGGAATTTACTATTTATTCATGTCATTTGAAGTTATAACTGATGAGAAATATATAAAAATTTGCCTTTTTCTTCTTACTTATTTCCTCTAAAAAATTTAAAAAACATATATATATATATATATATTCATGCTATGCTGTCTCTATTTTCCATTTATACAAAAAAAAATTTATCAGAAAAAATTTAGTATCACGTGTACTACTTTTTTCCCCCTAAAATATTAGAATAGTCTAATTCAACGCAGTACGAATCATGAAAGGGACTGGAATTTTTTTAAAAAGAAAATTAAGAGGATTTAAATAAAGGAGGTTAATGTATTTTTTTAAAAAAATATTAGAGGATGTGTAAGTAAAAAATTTATAAATTTTAGAATAAATTCAAATAGAAAACTAAATAAATTATATAGAAATTATTTGAATTTTTAAGTACAAATTTTTTACTGAAACAATAAGTTTTCACACACTATAATTCAACTTTCAATGTTTTGACAAAAAAAATTGTAAACAGTTTAAAATAAGTCTCATTATTCATTATTCATGACTTTTTAATTAATATGGTTTGTGATAAATTTATAAATAAGGATATTCAATCAATCCAGTATCCTGGTAAGCTCAGTTCGACCTGACTTATCAGATTGGTGCCAGAGACCAAGTCAAGTTGGATACCAGATTAAGATCAAACACAGTCTCGCTAGGTCCCAATATATATATAATTTTACATATTTTTGAAAAGTTTATAAATATTAATTTTATATGATATTTTTTTATACATCATATGTAATAAAATGATAATATCATTATTGTGAATATTTTTAAGAATTCATTCTTTTAATTTTATTTAAAATTTTAAATTAATTTCTTAATATTATGTAAAAATAATGCATGATTATTGAGTATTTATAATTTCAACAAATGTTACTTTTGATTATAATACTATTTTTTAATGAAATATATTTTGAGTGAATTTAATTATAGTTTTATTAATAAATAAAATTAATTTATTTTTGTATTTTTAAATACTTTTTAAAACTGGACAACCCTGGTCCATCCAACCTCACAAAAACTAAATATTGGGTTGACTATAAACTCAATTTTTGAACACCCCTAATTTTAAACAAATGTTAATATTGATTAATTACAAACCATAGTGCAAAAGTCAACATTAGTGACCACTACGATCATATTTAGCATTTGAACGAGGCTAGTTCTCTTAGTCAATGAAATGTGTTAAACTTTACTTTGAATATAATTAATCTTCCGAGAACAAATTAAAAAAAATCTTCCAAGTACAAAAAGAAAATTGATATTCCATTTATATTGTCAAAATTCTTCAAGTATGTGTGTAATTAAACCTAACAATGAATTTCAATTATAAAAGTTAAAACCAAATTTATTATTTACAAATCATGAATATATTGCCGTACATCCTCCAAATTCGTGCAATATATTAGGAGCCACTCAATTTAACTTATGATGGTGCTTTTTAAAGTCATATAATCACTTGATCCAGAACACTCGCTCCAATTTTATTTATAAAGGAAAAATTTTTTCTTTTAGTGGTCCTAAATATAAAAAAAAAATGTTAATAGTACATTAAATTTTTTTCAAAAATTATCCTTCATTAATTATGTAAGAGAGATTAAATACATTAGTAATTCAAATTAATATTAAATTAAGTAAGAGTAATTTAAAAAAAACTTAAAATATGAGACACTTTAGTTAATTTTAACTAACTAAAACTATTTTTTTTAATACTCGTGAAGTAGTTTTTTTTCCTTATAAATGGGATTGAGGGGAGTATAAATTATGTTTCAAAAGTTTTTTTATCCAAAATATAAGTTCTATTTAGTAATTTGTAGGGCTTTAAATTTTTTTCCTATTTTACTAATATATGCAATTAAATATAAAAAAGATAGTAAATGATATGGAAATTATATAAACTTTAAATGCAATGCATTAAATAGGAATAATATTAAAAAATAATATATTTTTTTGACAAACTTAATGGGTATAGTTATCTCCCTTAATTCTTGTATAATTACTCTATTTATTCTCTATAAATCAAATTGAACCTATATTTTGAATAAAAAAGAGTACATTTTGTTGGATCTGTGGTCAATGTTTTGTCACACTGTGGATTTTTTGTTTTTTGTTTTTTAAGTTTCAGGGGAAAAATAAGCATGAGAGTAGATACATGAGAACATAATTAATGTGTCACAAAACTTTGGTAGGGGTGAAAGTGACTACTACCTATATATAATTATTTATACAACATTCATATTTGATTAAACTTAATTTCGGGTCAAGTGGGTGATATGATTATTATTAATTATTTATTTTATTAAAATTTTGAAAGGAAATAAAATTTAAAAAGAATTTTTATAGCTGTAAAAAAATTGTCTATTGTAAAAGTATACTATACTTGGCCCCAAAAATAAAGTATACTATACTGTGTGATTATCGTTGTTTAAGGAGTTGAGGTGGTTGTGAGTGGGATATGACTCAATTGACCTAGTAAATTTACAAACAATAGTAATTAGTATAATTTACTCTTAAAAATAATTAGTCAACAAGAGCTGATTAACTGTCCCTAGATTTTGAAACAAGTGTCATTTTAAATAAAATTTTGGTTAAAATATATTTTTTATCCTTTAATTTTGATGTAAATTTCATTTTAGTCTTTTAATTTTATTATGTTTTATATTAGTTATTTAATTGTTAACATGCAATCAAAGACTTTCTAATTCTTAAAATCATTAAATAAACTAATGAAAAATGATAATTTATCTATTTAAAAGTCACATCATTAATATTATTATATATTAATTAAAATAAAAATTATAATAAAAATAATTTTAAGACTTACATATTTACTATTTTAAAAATATGTTAACAGAAGAAGTTAAAAATTACAATCTTAAAATCAAAAGTTTTATTTTTAGATTTTAAATATTTATTTTAAGACATTAAAATATTTTTATTAGAAATAATAAATATTATTTTTTATACTTTACATTCTCAAGTTAAAATTTTCAACTTGTCAACTTGTCCAAAATAAATAAAAATTATTCATTTTAATATAATAATTTTAAAAATTTTACCACAATAATTTAAAAATAATTTATTTTAAAGTTATAATTTTTAATACCTTAAATTAACATATTTTTTAACTTTTTTATTTTTTCTAAGGTACTATTTATTTATTTTGAGCCTAAAAATGATAATTATAATTATTATATTAATTAATGTATAATAATAGTAATTAAATGAATTTAAGTAAATTTTCTATTAACTTGTTTAATGGTGTTAAATTCAGGAAATTTTTTTCCTATATCTTTAAAGTTAAAAGATTGTAATGAAATTTTTAAAAATTAAAGGATTAAAATGAAATCTGTTTTAAAGTTAAAAAATTAAATATATGCTTTTACCTAAAATTTTTTAATTTTATTTATTTATTATGTTTAAATTTTAAGATAATATTGATTGTTATTTTTTTAACTATATCATTATCTATTTTTTTAAAAATTAAAAATAATATTAATTGTTATTTTTTTATCTATCTATTTATTTAAGATTATACTAGATAGTTTTAAAAGAATCTAATATATTAATTATATTTTTTATTCTTAAATGATAAATAAAAAAAGAGAAATATTTAATATATGATTTATGTCAAGTCTTTTTCATTCAATTTCATCAATGTCAAGGAACGTGAATTTGGAAGGCGATGGCGATTTCCATGGATGGGAGTCAAACAAACGAACTCTGACCAACGACCACTCTTTGGCTTCTCTGCTCTTGGAAATTACATACAAAAACAAACTTCACTTTGACTTTGTCTCTCCTTCCCTACAACGTCTATTTTATAGTTTTTCATGTGTTTACGCAAATTTTTCTTTTGGCCAAATGTGTTTACTCAAAATTTGGTTTAAAAAATTATGTTTACGTAAAAAGAATAAAATAATTATATAATAA
Source organism: Adenanthera pavonina (assembly GCA_026686845.1). NCBI lineage: Eukaryota > Viridiplantae > Streptophyta > Magnoliopsida > Fabales > Fabaceae > Adenanthera > Adenanthera pavonina. The sequence continues at coordinate 3,874,621 of JAIVEN010000014.1, forward strand.
TTAATTTTTTTTAGCTAAAAACAGTATATTTTTCTTAATGCAACTAAATTAGTTAAATATAAGATTTGGATAGTCCTAATTTAAATAATGTAGCTTATTATAGACTTTGTACAAGACCCATTTTTAGTTTTAACATAAATTAAGTAAAAAATACAAATAATAATAAAATTGATATTATAAAATCAAGTTATTTTTGTTTAATCACACACGTATTTTTATTTTTCTTTCTTCATTTTATTTTCCAATCACATGGAGGATTTGTTCTCCATACAAATTACAAGCTTTATTGTTTTAATAAATTTGACAAATCCATTGTTACTATTTCTCCAAGGATTTGATTTTGATATTGACACAAGGGTGAGATGTATTTGATTAATGTAGTTTTTATATGTTTTTTGAAATTATATATTTTTAAAATACAGTAATCAAACACTTAAAGTATATGTCTTTAACTGAATATTATTTTTAAAATCCAAATAATAAATAATTCAAAACTTCTATTTTTATGATGAAAAACCATTGTTTACTCAAGCGTGTATGAAAATGAATAAATTGAACCAAATTTGTTTAGCTTAATTGATAAGAATTTTTATTTTTTAAATAAATAGTTGAAAGTTTGATATCTAATTCTTATACTGAGAACATAATTGGAAGGAATTTACCTTTTTTCCTTTCATACTATCAGATAAACTAGTTCATAGTGTGACCAGGGATGGCGCTTGCCACTATAAAAGATGGATGCACTGGACGGGAAGATTGAGAAGAAGACCAAGTTTTATTTTTTTTTTTTACCAGCAAAAGAAGACCAAGTATTGTGATTTGTGACCTTCATATTTATTTTTTCTGGGCAATAAAAAAAAGATTAAAACTGTATTTTTTTTGTTTTTGTTAAACCGCGTTTCTGGCCTGTGCCTTTTTGAGACTTCCATTCAACTTGGACTTCAGCACTTTCCAAATTTTTATTTCGTCTTCCCCTTTTCATACGCCTCAAACCCTGAGAATCCCCTTCTTCCTTCCATCTTCCCACCTTCTCTTTCGCTCTTTTTTTCAGCTTAAAAACTTCTCTTCTTACCAGCACAAACATTTCGGTCCTCAAATCTCTCATTCTTTTCATTATTTCCCCCAGATTTTGATTCTGGGTCATTTGCTTTCTGGCCTCCCAAACAATGCCTCACTGGTTTTCTCGAAATATAAGTTTCATTTGAGAACAAGTCCTGAATCTTCCTTTTCTCAGAGATTTTGATAGGAGTTTTCCTTCTTCTGGGATTTTTTCTTTTGGTGCTTTACTTATAGTCATTACAATGGTTTTCAAGGTTTCGTTCATTCTTATTCTCATTATACTGTACTCCTCCACGGTGGAAGTCATTTCTGGAAATCTCAATAAGAATGGGTCTTCTCTAGCCGCCATAAATTACCTGACCACCCAAGTTTCAATACAATTTCCTCTTCAAATTCTGGGTGTTCCTTCTCTGAACAAGAAAAATTTGGACATTCGGAAGCCACCAGTGATGACGATGAAGACGGAGAAGAAAAAGATGGGAAGATTTTTCAATCACTGAATCCGAACATTGAATCAGTGAAACTCCATTTGAAGCACCAATCTATGAGCAAACGCACAGAACCCAAAAGTTTTCTAGCTGATTCCACGGTTAGAGACTTGACCAGAATTCAGACCCTTCATAAAAGGGTCATGGAGAAGAAGAACCAGAACACCATCTCACGGCTGCAGAAAGCTCAGAATCAACCACAGCAGTCGCACAACATGGCGGCGGCGGCTTCACCGCCGGAGTATTTTGCAAATGGGTATTCCAACCAGCTGGTGGCAACATTGGAATCAGGAGTAACTCTTGGCTCGGGAGAATACTTCATTGATGTTTTTGTTGGTACACCTCCTAAACACTTTTCTCTCATACTCGACACTGGTAGTGACCTTAATTGGATCCAATGTGTTCCTTGCTGTGCATGTTTTGATCAAAATGGACCCCACTACGATCCCAAAGATTCATCTTCTTTCAAGAACATAAGCTGCCATGATCCTAGGTGTGAACTAGTGTCATCCCCAGATCCTCCTCAGCCTTGTAAGGATGAAAACCAGACATGTCCTTATTTCTACTGGTATGGGGATAGTTCAAACACAACTGGTGATTTTGCGTTAGAGACTTTCACTGTTAATCTCACAAAACCTAATGGGAAATCTGAACTGAAGCTTGTGGAGAACGTCATGTTTGGTTGTGGCCATTGGAATAGAGGCCTGTTTCATGGTGCTGCTGGGTTGTTAGGACTAGGAAGAGGGCCATTGTCTTTTGCTTCACAGCTTCAATCTCTATATGGTCATTCCTTTTCCTACTGTCTTGTGGACAGAAACAGCGACACAAATGTGACAAGCAAGTTGATTTTTGGGGAGGATAAGGATCTTCTGGGACATCCAGGTTTGAATTTCACATCCTTTGTGGGTGGGAAAGACAACCCAGTTGATACATTCTACTATCTGCAGATAAAATCTGTGATGGTTGGTGGTGAGATTCTGAAGGAGGTACCAGAAGAGACATGGGCTTTGTCTTCAGAAGGTTCGGGAGGGACAATCATTGATTCTGGAACTACCCTGACTTATTTTGCTGAGCCTGCATATCAGATCATCAAGGAGGCATTTGAGAAGAAGATTAAGGGGTACCCTAGGGTTGAGGGATACCCTCCTTTAGGGCCATGTTATAATGTGTCTGGGTTGGAGAAAATGGAGATTCCTGAGTTTGGGATCCTGTTTGCTGATGGAGCTGTGTGGAATTTCCCAGTGGAGAATTACTTCATCCAGATTGAGCCAGAAAATGTTGTGTGTCTGGCAATTTTGGGGACTCCTAGGAATGGCCTTTCCATAATTGGGAACTATCAACAACAGAATTTTCACATACTGTATGATACTAAGAGATCCAGACTTGGGTATGCACCAATGAGCTGTGCTGATGTATAGCAGAAAAGCTGTAAAACAAGGCAATTCAAAGGGTAGTTTTTTTTTTATTATTATTAAATTAATTATAGAAGGTGGAAGAGTTTTCTAAAATGATTGATTGTAAAATTTTTGTATAGTTCAGAGAGGGAATAATACAAAAAAGTTGAACTTTTTATTCTTCACTCAATTTTTTCACCTCTTCTTTCCCCAATTTTTACAATAAAAAATTCTGAAAAATTCACATCTTCATAGAAATAGGTTTCAAGAAATGAAAGAGTCATGACAGACAGAAAAAGGCATCATTGTTTTGTACACTTTTTTTTTTTTGTCAGATTTGTTTTGCGCACAATTTGAGTTTAGTGTTTTGTTTTTTCAATTGCAGGTTGTGATTTGCTGCAAAATTTGTTGTATTTTGCTTGTTTCTGGGACCTTTCTCCTTAATTGATACTGTTCATTTATCTTTTTTTTCCCCCAATTTTATTGTTTAAATGCTCAAATGGCCATGGCTATTTCCCATGTGTCCAGTGTCCCGCATATCAAATATATTATAAAACCCATCTGTTAGGCATGTCACAATTTTTCAAAGGAAAAAAAAAACTATGAGCTAGCTGCAATTTAAAAAAGGGTCAATTTATTGTTAGGCGTGTCTCTATAAAATATGTTTTTCATCGCAATCAATTTGTTAGTTTGATAATTTGAAAGCAGACTAAAATAATAAAAAAAATGGAATTGGATCTTTTTGTTTCGACTTTGGTCAGATCAGAGTGTATAGTTGAAGTAACCTTAAGTTTATTGTAATATTGCCTTTGAAAAATTTTCCATAAATGAAATAGTCTTTGAGAATAAATGAAAATTTTCCATAATTTTCTTAGTATTAGATTTGAGGGTTTGGATCTTTCTTTTTTTTTTAAAAAAATGAGATAGCTTTTATCAGTTGGATTTTGGAAGCTTTATCAGAACAAGTGACAGAACTTGAACTCACCTTATAAAAAAAACCTGAACTCATGCAGTAAGCCAAATTCTTACTAATTATACCATTATTTACTGGGGGAAAAAATTCTATCTATACAACTATTTTCTTTTTTTGGCCAACTATCTATACAAATATGGGAACTTGTAATCGATATATTGATATTAATATAAATATATTTGTTAATCATACTAAATTATATCTTTCCAACTATTTTTCTTGAGTTAATACATATTTAAACATATTAGATACTCAAGATAGGAAAATATGTAATTTAACTCTAATAATATATGGTAGTATGTTTTTGCTTTATTGGGCATTATTTTTACTTTTAATTGGATCCTATGGTAAGTTATGAATTCTCATAGTCATTGTAGACCTTATGTGAAGAATATTAAAACAACTCAAACCTCTTTCTAAAGCTAAAAAACCAGGAAAAGAATGAGATCTTGGACTTGGACTATAATCTGAGAAGAAGAAAGCAAGGAACGAAGCTGGCTTTAGAAGCAATTGAAGTCACAACGTTGGAACATGAAACCGCGGCGTCATTAAGATAGTAACAATTGACGCCGTGGCATGATATTGTGGAGCTACAGCTTGAATCACCCAAAATCGAATGAGGCCGCAGTGTGGATTAGGTCGCCACAGTGCCATCCCTTCATCAGCAAAACACAAAGCTTCAATTTAACAACGCAAACTCGAGGGTTTTTGGGATATATTCGAGCTCCTTCGGCTTGGGCAGTATTATGGACGACCGAGAGGCATTGGGAAGGTTTTTGTGGTGCTAGGGTTTACATTTGATTTAAAAATTCAAGTTTGAGTTGAGAGATTTTAAGAAATTAAGCTTCCTTATTAATTAGTTAAATCATGAGAACTTGTAACTTACTTTGTTGAGTGAAAGGTTGTGTTGGAAAAGTAGAGATACACTTATCAACCTCACATAATTACACTAGAATTTGAATTGCAATTAAGGGTTTAATTAATTAAGAGATTAATTGGTTAATTGAACTATACAAAGTCTTAATAGAGCACTTTTAAGTATTGTAGAATACTCAGCTAGTATGATCAATCATTTAAAACATATATAAAAGGAGTTAATTGAATATTTAAGAAATATATGAGAGAAAAATAACCTTAGATCTTAATTGCATCTTAGTTGTCCCTAGTCAATCCTCAAATTAAGTAGTTTCTTTTAGTGTTGACATTTTCTTTAAATAGTGATCATTTGCTGTTAGTTCAAATTAATTGAAAATGTAAAATTTAATACTTCACTTTTTTTTTATCCAAGTCTTTGAGGGGGATATCTTACTCATCATTTTACTATTATCTCAAACTTTATGCTTGCTTTGGTGGGGAATAATATTATATAAAACTAAATCATCAATCACTATTTATTAATTATTATTCATTCATTTACCATTTTATTTATGTGTCTAAAAATTAAATATTCTTACACAATGCACAGAAAATATTCCTGAATCCTAATTTTAGATAATAATTTAAGAAGGAAAGTGCAAGTCCATGGCTGCCAGTCTGATGACCTCTGGTGGGTATACCCAAACGTAATAAATGAAGACAGCCTCCTTCTTCCATTTAATTAATTAATTAATATTATCATAATTCTTCTTTACATGTCATCTGAGTGTGTGGGTGCCAATGATTCCATTGATTGTCTGCGTTGGAAGAATGATCATCTTTGACTCCCACCATTTGCCTTTTATCGTCTCCTTTTTTTATTGTCAGTCAAATACAGCATGTTACCTTTTTTTAATTGTTTTCATTTCCTTCTTTTTTAAAAGATATTTATTTTTTTTATTTTTTTTAAATATTAAAATATCATCAACTAATAGTTGAAGACTAACCCTTTCTAGGTGTAAACGTTGAAAGTGGACACATCATGACAAAACTAGAAAATATATTTTTTAATAATTACTTTTTTAAGACTTTAGTCATTTTCTTATTCAATTTGGAACATGGTATTACTTTTTTTACAGTAACATTTTATGAAAAGTGAATGATATCATTGATATGTATAATTTTTTTCATGCTAGCAATTTTTATGGCTCACGGCTTGCTTTTAAATAATGTGATTTTTTTTGTAAAATTTATATGATATATTAATATTAATGGTATATTGATTTTATGAAAATGTTTGAAAAAAAAAACCTATTTTCATAAGGTTCTTGTTGTAAGTGGGGTGGAGTTAAGTGATTTTGTCTAGTTCTATAAGTTTAATTAACCAACAAAAATATAAAATAAAATATACTATGGTAGTTTATTTTTAACATTAACTTGTTATTTTAAAATAAACAAGAAAGAAAATAAATAAATAATCTAGCCACAATTCTATTGAAAATCGCAACACATGGACCCTCAAGAAATGTATAAGATATGCATTTAAATAGATGGGCCAATTTGGGCCGAGCCAAGATCCCATAGAACGGGAGTTTACAGATTAACTCCCAGAGTTGAGTCGGTTTTTGTGGTGTTGATCTCTCGATCCATAAAGCGACAGACTTGTGTTTTGAAAAGATATGGGCCTAGCCCATTAAAATGTTAAAGACGACAATTTGATAATTTCTCACGCAATAAAAAAATGATAATTTGTTTAGAAAAAAACAATTTCTCAAGCACTTTCATAGCATTAAGTGTTATGCAAACTAACTGATATTAAGATAAACAACTATTGATTCAAGTGGAAAATGTTAGAGTTATTTAAATATAATATTTTGAGTTTAAAATTATGTAAATGCATAAAATACTCTTGGAATAACTTTTCCTATCTAAAATGATATATTCTATTTTCACATAATTTTAAACGTAAAACATCGTATTTAAATAATCATAATCTTTTCTACTAAGACTAACTGCTGATAATTCTTGCAGATATGTTATTCATTTATGCAGTTTGTTTTAGCTTTTATGCTATTTAAAATATTTAATATTTATTTTTAATGAATTAATTTATTGATTATATATAAATAATCATACACACACCTAGCACACCTATACCTTAAAAATTTAAGAAATTATTGTATTGTATTATGTCATGTTCAATACGTATAACTATGTTTATTTTATATATATAACTGAATGTCATAAATAAACTTTTCAAATTAAAAAGTAATATCAAAATTTTTCTAAAATAAAAAAAGCCACGTTAAAAATTTTTCAAGCACCAACATTATTCCCGTTCCCACTGCACTTTCGTAGTATGAACCTTTAAGCTCCTCCACTTCAATTAAAATATGACTTGTTTAATTTTAAATTGAATTATATGTTATCTATATTTACTTAAAAAAATCATATATTTGTTATGTTTTAATTAAAAATAAAAATATAAAAAATTACATCAGAGTCTATTTTTTTAAAAAAAAAATTATTTGACAATCAAGCAAATAAAATAACTCTTCAAAAGTCTAGTATATGATAAAGTGGCTTATTAGTACGTAAGATTCAACTCTTTAATGGATTTCTTTTTTCAAAAAAGAAAACAAACGGTGTACACAATGAAATTTTTGTTTAATACTAAAGATATCTCTTAGCTAACACCCGAAAATTAATTTTTTGAGGTGTAAAAATTAACAAAATCCTGTTCTGTTTTCTTTTTTTATTATAAACAACTAGAGTGCAATTGTTTTAAAAAATTAATTGTCAAAATTAACTTAAAAAATAAATTTGTTTTTTTAATAAAATAAATTTAAGTTAAGGTGTCCAGAGTTGGCATGTAGACAAATGGAAATATAAAACAATGGAACCACATGAAACTTGGTTAGATGGTAAAAATAGAATGAGTTATGGTTAACTCATTAGAGTTATAACAGATCTAATAACTCAAAGAATGCATATAAAGATTATTTTGATAGAACTGAAATTCAACTATTTTAGAACCAAAGATTATAAAAGGAAAATTCTAAACATTAAATTTTAAATAAATTCAAAAGAATAATTGGACAAATATTAAATAATAAAATGAATAAAAACCATGTGTCGATCACCACTAAGGGACTGCAAAGTTGGAACTTGATGTTGAATGATGAGTTTGATGGGATTAGTTAAACAATTGAGCTTTGAACCTTGTTGGACCGAAACGTTTTGGCAAACCACATCTTTCTTTAGGCGAAGCACTTCTTTATTTTGAACATTGAAGATTTTTTCTTCTTTGGAATCTTATCTGATCCCGCTATGCGATTATCATGACGATTTGATGCCAAAAAAGATTCTTTCTTCTTCATCATCAATGGGGTATTGTTCATTCTGAGATATTGCTGCATACGTTCTTCTTCTTCTTCTTCTTCCTCATCCTTAAATGGATTTTTCATTCTGAGATATTGTTGCCTGTATGTAGCATTCGATCGAGTTCCCATGTATCCACATCGGCCTCCAGCAAAAGGAGAATCCCACACTCTGTGTTTCTTTAGTATAACTCCCATTAAGAAAAGTGCGTCTCTTTGATCCTGTTCATGCGAATCAAAGCCCTGAGAATTCATTCTCTCTGAAATCTTCTAGCCACTTAAATCACAAAACTTAATTTGAACCAGAGCTTTCTCTTGTGCGTGCGTGTCTATATAGGCCTTAGAATTCTCATTAAGATAGGATTTGAACTATTTGTGTCTGGATGAGATTAGACTTATATCTTCTATAATAAATTAAGTGGCTTTCTTATCTAATAAAAATAATGGATTATAAATAATTTGAAAATACTTAAAAAATATAATTCTTTTTTTAATAAATTTCTTTTAACTTATGAGATTTCTAAACGGAGAACTAAGTGCCTGTTTGGTGGAGTTTTAAAAAACAGTTTTCTTGTTTTCAAAAACAGAAAACTCATAAAACTTGTTTGGTAAACCTGTTTTCTAAAAACTGTTTTAAAAAACAGAAAACAATTTTGTACAGAAAACTCAGAACACCTTTTAGGTGTTTTGTAGTTTTTGTTCTGGAAAACACAAGGAAAGATAGGTGTTTTGTAGTTTTTGTTCTGGAAAACACAAGGAAAGATGAGAAACATCCACCTCATTAATGGTAAAGTTATAAATTTTGAATAACTCATCTATTACTTACTAATTATGATTTTGAGAACAATTATTCAAACAGATTTTTTTGTTTTCTTGTTTTCAAAACAGTTTCTTGAAAATAGTTTTACAAAACTATTTTTAAGAACAGAAAACACTATCAAACAGGTTCTAAATAATTTCCTAATTAGTATTCATTAATAGGATAGTATCTACAAGAAACTTCTTCTAACTCATTACGCGAATAAATAATATATAAATAAAAAGATAATTCTATTTGAGATATATCTAACTTTCATGTTAACTTTTATTATTATCCGATACAAACTTATTTAAAAATATTGCTATCTAATGTTATCAATTATCCAGAAAAGAAATAAGAAGATTAATCTTCTAGAAATAGAAATTCAAACCCTTTAATAAAAAAGAGGCCGATAGGTATTATCTATTCTCCTAAGAAATAACATATCTCCTAAAATAAAATAAAAACTGAAATACTCTCAATAATAAGATTAATTTATTTAAAAGCCTTCTGAAAATCAATATTTTACACCTTTATTTTAATATCATATATTTTCTAAATTTAAGTCAGTCTAATATTTTTATTAAGTTTATGATAGAGCGTATGTTTATCAATATATAAGTATAGAAACGAAATATTATGCATTATGAAATTTTGGAAAAAAAAAATTTTAATAGACTTTTATTTTTTATAACAATTCATCTTTTAAGAGAATATGTTTTACCCTAAAAAATCCGATTATAATGATTTCCATCAACATAAATTATAAAATTTACATGCGGTCACATTATTCCAAATTAATTTGGATTCTTAAGATGGGGAAGGAATGCTCATCTTTTCATTTGTACTAATCACATTATTCAGATTTGATCCATATTATTATCAAAGTCGGTTCTATATTTATAAAAAAAAAAAAACAAGATTCGGTTCTATGTTACAGTATAGTTTTGCTAATTCTGAATTTTTTAAACGAATTTTTAGTGGAAAAAATGTGACAAGAAAGTAATTTAATTTGTTGATTATCGTTATCAACAGTTTTTTTGTTGATTTATTTTTTGTGAGTATAAGAGTATTCCTTAGCTGAATCTTCAATAAGTAAAGATCACTAAAGACTAATATGTTTTGCAATATAAATATTTGAATCTGGGTTTTTTTTTTTATGGAATCTGGTTTTTTTTTGGTCCAAACCATTTGGTTCCCGAAGAGATAAACGTCTATGAGCAAGGTAGGGCTTCAAGATGTTTACTGGGCCATGATGCCTCTTTATGTTGAACTCAAACAAAACTTTTAAATTGGCCGAGAAAAAGAAAACTTTTAAAAACCCAATTTTGTATGGCTAACTCAATAATGCAAAAATAGGGCTGATGCACTTACAAAGTTTAAAAGCCCAATTATGCATGACTGTGTTGACTGTTTTTTTTTTTAACCATTATGCCTTGAAATAATTCGGTCAAATTATTTTTCACAACAATTTTCGAAAATAAAAAAGTAAAAGATACGTTTGAATAATTTGTTTTAAAAGACATATTAAAAACTTTTAAAAACAGATTTAAAAAATTTAGAATGTGAAAACCAAATATTTAGTCGATTCAATGGCCTAATGTAATTAATATTGACGTAATTTTTTTTCATAATTCAGGATTCATAAAACATTAAAGTATTAATATTGTCGGGCATTAATTTATAAATACGTCAGTAAGTATAAGTATAGTACTTCAAGGGATTGAGTAAAGTGAAAGCAACTATATACTCTTCTCACTCCAAGTTATATGGTGAAAGCCCCAATTGGCTCATATATAACTAAAAACAAAACTCCATTAAATAAAGAAAGAACTAAAAAGGATAAGAAGAAACCAAATGGAACATATATATATATATATAATTGAAGGTTGAGTAAGAAGTTTCTATCAATGCTAATTTTCTGGCCACAAATGATTAGTACTGTGACTTCAATTTCTGGGAAGTTTCTTTTAGACACCCTCTTTTCTGTCCTGATTTCAATAGTTTCCATATAAAGGCTAGAAAATGATTAGACATAAAGACATGTATAGTAATTAATCAAGCTTTTGAAATTTGTTGTAAGGTTTCAATCAGTTTGATGATCTTATGATGCTCCTTCATGTGGGCAAATCAATTTGTCAAAATGTCAAGAAAATTTGTCTACTTAATGCTTTTGGATTTATATTTTATTACCGAACATGGATAAAGTAATAGAGGATCAAAATAAAAATACTGAAGAATGACATCATTGTTTTCTTTCCCTTAAATTACGTTTAACTTTTACAATTTATTTTGGTATAATTATTTGATATATGATTTTATCAGTTAAATTAAATTCAAATATTGTAAAACCCAAATAAAAAAATAGCTTTTTCAACATATTTTTTTCATATAAAAATTTAAATTTGAGACTTTACTTACTTAGAGATATTGAGTTGTTGAGTCATATGTTGTTTTTACAAATTTTGAACTTAGAATGACAAGATTGCATTTTTGTTAAAGTTGATTGTGAAGTATTACATGACTTCACCATGACCTCTTATATTTATATTTTCATTTTAGATGAGCGTGGGATTGTAACTCTTTATTGCTCGAACTTTGAAGAAAGCAGTATATTTTATCCAAAATATAAGTTTGTTTTTTAAATTTTTTTTATCCAAAATATAAATCCTAGGTAAAGTCAAAAGTATTAATTATTTCTTTCAATTTACTCGTATCTTTAATTAACTTATGAGGAAAAAAAATTATCTTGAAAATTATCCTTATTAAGGGTAATGTTGGAAAATAATTAAATTTTTTTTCAAATTTAATTAGTTTAATTCTCTTTCTTGGTTTGTATGCAGTTAGTTAAATAAAACTTATATTTTGAATTAGATAGAATATTTATTTTATGGTGATTCATATTTGATCTTGAAAATCTAATTTTTAGGTCTTTTAATTTACTTTTCAATGGTTATTTTTAAATTTATGATTACAAAAATATTTTATCCTATATTTTATTTTATATAAAATATTAAATATAAAAAAAATTAAGACGATTAAATCTACTGAAAAAACAACACTTTTCTCCTTGGTAATAGAATATAACTAGTTCAATTCTTTTTTTTAAGCATAAAAGGATATCCTGACAATATGTTTAAATGATTTTGTCATTTGCCAATATAAAATATTAAAATATAAAAAACATTAAGACGATTAAATCTACTGAAAAAACAGCACTTTTCTTCTTGGTGATAGAATCATAACTAGTTCAATTTTTTTTTTTAGTATCAAGGATATCCTGACAATATGTTAAGTGATTCTATCATTTACCACCTGCATGAGGAATTTGTTGGTATAACTAGCTAAATGTTGATGATGAACAATATTGGACTTATTGAGCAGTACGTCATCGATGGGTTAATTGAAGATCCAAGCCTACTAAGGTTTTTTCAGATGACTGTTTTATGAATTATCTAATTAATGAATTAATTATTTTGCATGGGTCAAATATTGGTTATGAAACTTGAATTATTTGAAATATATTGACCAAGTAAAACATATACATAATGACCAGCTACCGAGTAAAAGATATACGGATTAAATATTTAATTAATTAGATCCTATCAAAACATCGCAAGATTCAGCAGCCAAATCACGTTAAAATATTATATTGAACGTGCACCCTCCCACACATTACTTTTCAATAGCAGAAAAAATTACCAATGTATGTTTGGATACCACCCATAATTATTTATGGGGAGAAATAATTATGCTTCAAATAAGAAGTGATTATGTAAGAAATTGATTTTTTTTACTTATAATAATTACTTATTCTCACATAATTACTTATTTCATTTTTCCTTCTCATTATTCAATCAAAAATCACTTAAACCCACAATATCCAATACATTCATTATTTCAAAATTACTTATGAAGTAAAAACATTTAAAATACAAATAAATTTTGATATAATCACTTATCTTTATAATTAATTATAGAAAATTTATTATCCTCATTTTTAACTATAGATAAGTTAATCTAAACTCTCTCTCTCTCTCTCCCTCTCTCCGAGTGACCGTGCGGTGTCATCTGCCGTCGACTGAGTTCCATAATTTGTTCATCTAGCCTCTGCTACTTGGGATCACTACGCAGTCTATTTTCCAAGTATGTTATTTCTGCTATATTTCCTTTGAATATTATTGAAGTGTGAAAGCAACATAGTCTCTTACAAATGATTTTGTTCACATAATTTGGTAATCCGGAGCGATGTATAAAGTCTGAGATGAGGATTGTTGATGGCTAACGAATAGAACCACTTTTTACATATTTGATTATGTATAATGATTTATTGATAATATTGATTTCCATTAAAATCAACATTTGTATTTTTAACCAAATTTTAATCAGATGAAGTAAAATATGATTTCCCTCTTTAAAAATTAAAAAGCCGATATGATGATATAAAAACAAAATTGGTTGACGATATGTCTTTCACGGGAATGATTGTGCAAATGTTTGTTGTTTATAGTGACACCTTTTGACATCTCAACAACCTTAGGAGAAATTATGACAGACTCGTGTGTGGGCTGTCTCTGGCTATAATTCATGTTCTTGACAAAAATGTTCTACTTTTTGTTTAACTGTTTTGACCTTCACACATATATCACTTTAATCACGGATTCATTAATCAACCTAAAGCTAGTCTATTAGTAAAATTGAGTGTAGTATGTACTAGCAAGCTGCATTTTTCGGAGGTGGTGTCTCCTGCTACCCCTCTCCTGCCACGGCCAATTTTTTTTTTATTTTTTTTAATTTTAAAAATTATAAATAATATAATATATTCTTCCGAAATCATGCAGTCATATATATTTATGTAGTTTCATTCTGTTTTATATTTTTTTTACTCATTTTGTACAATTGTATGATTGTAAAAATACTGTTTTATTCTATAATATTTAAATTAAAGAAAAAAATGAAAATAGTGTAATTTTATAGTTATATAATTGTAAAAAAAATTTTTTTTTATTTCTAAACTTAAATATTAAAAAATAAAAAATTGAGAAAAAAGGGAAATGGCAGGGAGGGAGGATATTTCTTGGTAGGAGAGATCCTGCCCCCACATTTTTCATCCCCATGAATAGTATAGCTCATTTCCTAGATTTTTACAATGTATGAAAAATGTGCTTTTTATATAATATATATATATAGATAAACTGCACTATTAATTCACAAGTTGTGAATGATAGTTTGCTATATAGCACTCGTGCAATTTGTAGATCCCATCATCTAATTTATTTAATATAAAATTTATAAAAAAATCTTTTAATTTATAAGCATCAACAATGCTACTCATTTCTCAAACTTAATGTAGTGCATGAAAAAATATGCCTATTCAATATAAAAATATATAATAAATTCAACTATTCATAAATCATGATCAATATAACTTATTTTTCAAATTCTATGCAATACAAAAAAAGTTCACACACACATATATAGATATAGTTTGTGAAATTTCACTTTATTATTGTATTACTGATGTTATAAATTTATTGATGAGTAATATGTAAGTATTTTTTAAGGTTTCAACACCATACTTAAAAAGGAAGTTCGGTAACAATAATTGAATTAAATAAGTGTATTGAAAATTGAAAATAGTAATGAGATAGAGGAATGCGTGTCACTCTCACTCAAAAGGACAGATAACTAGAAGATAGTGTATTAGTGGGAAATAGCTTCCAATTTAGGAAGAAACAAGTGCTTTCTTGGATTCACTCTTCGTATCATAAAGTTGAATTGGCTATTCTCTCTCAATTGGTCCCCTTCTCCCCTTCACTTTTAAACATGCTTCTCTCATGCATGCACATATTCCCCACTTGTATTATTCTATTCTTTATGTTCTCATATCACTTTCCAATATTCCATAAATATTCAGATTAAGATCAGAAATTTGGGTTTTTATCAATAAGTATCCTTCAATGTGTAGTTAGTGTAGTTTAACCAAACTGGCAATGTATGGTTCTGGCTCAAAGTAGATAGTAGAAACCAACAAAACGGGAAACTCCGTGTTATATCTGAACAAAAAGCAATCATGTTTTATCAGAATCTGGTTTTAATTATTGGACCCTAGTTTTCGATCATTTTAAAAAATTTTAGGGGAAAAAAAGGCCTTTTGAATTATTTGGTTGGTGTGGAATGAGCATGTTATCATAGTGTGTGTATTCAATAGTGGGTATCAGAAGATATAATGTTTACCAGAGAAATCGACCACCATGATCCACTTTTTCTCTTCATTCTGTATATAACATTTCACCCTCTCTTGAATTTTCTGACATATCCCCACTTGGCTTTTCTCTGAAACTCCACATTTTCTTCCACAACCTCAAAAAAGCCTGCAAAAGTAGTTAGCCCCACTAGTATGAAATCTTCATGTCATGCCCACTTCACCTTTTCCAATCTTCTTCACTAACATTCCATTCACAGTGAGAGTGAAATTATTTTGACAAAGGTTAATCTCTCTCTACCCTCATAAGGTCATATGATTTAAATCCTCTTAGACAAAAAATCTTGGTGCTTTCTTCAGATCAATATATGAGATAGAGGGAAAAGTATGAATCAATGTAATCATGAGATTTGTACCTCAGATGTAGGGTATTTAAGTTGAAGATGTTATTGTTTCTTAAAGTCATATGGTAAAGAAGCTGACACCGTAACATACTAACATGACTTTATTTTTGAAAAATACCGATGCATCATGGTATATCTTTGCAATCAGGTGACCAAAGAAGATAAAGTGGTCAGAATCCTCACCCGCATACTCAGTGAGAGAGAGAATAAGTACCTGGGCCAGCCACTGGAGAAGCACATTCAGTTATGAAAATTCCGTAGTTTTTGCTTCCTTCGAGCTTCGCCACCAAAATTGAAGATTGAGTCTGCAAGTGGCCATAGAAGAAGGAAGAATTAATGGGACTTCAGAGAAGTCTTCTTGTTTTCCTCTTTCATGCAGGCCTCTTTTCTGTCTTTTCCCCCCTCGCTTTCTCATCCCAAGAACACCAAAAAATTAAAAGCAGCCATTTAAGCAACAAAGAAAACAACCTCAAGGTACTCCATTGTTGAAGCATGACTCTGTTGCTGAAGTATCAGTGTCTTACAGATTTTCATTATTCCTGCACTTGTTCTTCAATTTTTTATTTATGAAGCTAACTTTTGATGGTTTTTGTTTTGTGAAGATGAATCCCAGACTGCTCTATGAAATTAAAGTTCATGGTTTTCTGCTTTGGACTTCAATGGGGTTCTTGATGCCTGTTGGTGTAATTGCAATCAGACTTTCAATCGGAGAGAAGGATCAAAGAAGGCGAAAGATTATATTCTATGTTCATGCAGTTTTGCAGGCAAGTATATAAACTGAACCTCTCAGATGTAAGAATTTTCTGTTTTAGTGGAAAAAAACAGGACTGTTCTATGGCTTCATGTTTGTTAAGTAGGTTTAGTTATCTCACTGATTAACATTTAACACGATACTCATCTGATATTAAATGAATGCAAAATCTGGTTCTGTAAATATTTTCCTCTTATTTGTAAGAAATGACTTGCTTTAGCATAAGCTCTCTTGAATTGATCCTGTTTTGCCATTTCAATATCTCAACCTTTTTTTATATATAAATATCTAAATTTTTTATATTCAGCAGCACTTTGCAGTTCTTGTTGCCACAGCAGGAGCAATAATGTCCATAAAAGATTTCAACAACTTATTCAACAATACTCATCAGAGAGTAGGGGTAGCATTATATGGCATCATCTGGCTGCAACTCCTACTTGGTATTTTCAGACCTCCAAGGTGTGTCCTTCAATTTTCTTGTAATTTATTACCTCATCACTTAATTATCACTAATTTTTCCAAACCATCCTTATTATGTCTTGACAGTTCCAACTTGCTGTTCATGTTACAGGGGATCCAAAAGAAGAAGAGTTTGGTTCATTTCACATTGGATCATGGGAACTGCAGTTTCCTTTCTGGGTATCCTCAGTGTCTATTTAGGACTACAAGCCTATGAAGACAAAACTTCAAAAAGTGTGAGAGTTTGGCATATACTTTTCTCTGTTCAACTGTGTTTGATGGTGTTCTTGTACCTCTTTCAAGACAAGTGGGTCTACATACAGAAGCAAGGTCTGGTTTTGGACAATGAACAACAAAACCCTACTGCTCCAGAAATTTGTTCTGATGAAAACAAGCACACGGAATTGAAACCTGAATCTTGTTGAGGAAGAACAAGTACTTGGCTTCTCTGATACTACTCTGCTCCTCTATTGCTCATGAAGAAAAGTATGATTGTCCCCCAAAAGAAGGGGGGCCCCATTTTTATTTTTTTGTTTAGATTTGAAAAAAATCTGACTTCTCTTACTGAGCAACATAGAAGCAGAGCAGCAGAAAAACCAAGATTTGGTGAAGTAATGCTATGCTTTATCGGAATTATGGACATACAGAGAAACCATAAAATATGAATTGTTCATGGGAGATTTGAAGTGTCACAACATCGATGACGGAAAAAAAAAAAAAAAGAAGTGTCACAACATCTAGTGATTTGACATGTGTTGGACATGAATATAGCTCTGTTACAAAGTTTTGGTACTTCATAGTATATTTAGCCACTCTGGCTTCTATATAGGAAACAGATGTATAGAGGAAGTGGAGTGATTATTGAGAGATTGGTTAGAACTTCTGTTAATTTTACTTTTCTTTTCAAAAACAGTAAGTATGAAGCTCACTTGTGGTCAGTTCAGGCCACAAGGATGCAGGGGTTGCTATTCAATGAGGGTTGATTCAGTCTTCAAAAAATAAATAAAGTTGATTGCATATCTTTTAGTAAGACTATATATATATATATATATATGAAGCATTCAAAAGATAAGATAGAAAAAAGATAGGTAGAAGATTATCGGGAATTAGCGAACAACCAACACTCAAACCTGTGATCAAGGCAAGCAATTTCCACTAGCTGTGAACACCTTAAATGCCATCGCATGAGCAATTAGCTAGCTTTACTTAGGTGATTATAAAGATGACATATTATCCTCACACACAGTCACATTTTTTGTTTTCCTTTATTTTTTAATATGTGAATACATGAATATAGGGGATATTTTTGTTTTTTTTTTGGGCCAAGAGTATAGAGGATCTCAATTCTAAAATATTTGAGGTTAGAGAAACTGCGACGTTTAAGTACTTTGCTTCTTTCTTGTACTTGAAAATTAAATGGAGTCCATTTTGCATTAAGTTACAGTCATGTTAATTTGGAGAAGTTTCCTCCCATGTTAAATTAAAAAAAAAAAAAGATCAAGTCAATTATTAACTGACATGTAGGCATGTAAGTGCACTTAAATCACTGACATGCTTACATGTTCATTTATTATTAGCTTAGTCAACCTTTTTCTATTAGAGTGAGTCTATTTAAGAATCTATCGTACAAGTATTGCGTTATCTCTCGTGCTTATTTGTTCAACAAAAGGAAGAGAAGCTACGGTCACAATAGGACTAGTGAGGAAGAAAATAAATGATAAGCTAGCTAATATATTCTATTAAGCGGTCATTATATTATATAGCATGTATATAATGGGAAAAATTGTACGTAACCGTTCAACACAGCAATTTGCATTTCCTAGTAAGCCTTCTCCATACTTTTTCTCTCTACTTCTACCTTTCTTTCTAGGGATTTAGGCCTATAATAGTTCTATGACCTAGAATGGAATGTAGTTTTAGGTTTGGCTTCTTGATGAACATGGTTTGTAATGCCTAGAAGAGAGGGGAATCTTATGTAATTGGATTGAGCTTGTGATGTTAATGGCAATATGTGATTTCGGCAAGCCTGCTGCATTTGACCTTAATCTTGATTTAGTTTCTTTAATGGCATTGTTAATGAGTTATGATGCTATATCTTGATGAATGGATGGATGTTTTGCTTGGATTTTGTTGATTATGGAGACAATGATTTTCGGCCGCATGTATGGGAATGATGTTCAATCCAATTTCATTCAAATAGTATGCAATTGTGTAATACCTGTTGGGGGCTTGATGAACTGCATAGACTAGTGTTATCTTATTCTATATTATTAATTTCACTTATATATACCTATACAGCTACACTTAGAGGATTCTTAGGGAACCACATTTGACACTTGATAACACTAATTCATGGTTGTTTCTCTTGAAGATATATTGAGGAGTGTCTTGTGATATGCTCTCTTTCCTTCACTTAACTGAAAGTTGCCACAATTTTATGCATCCATATAAACACACCTCACACACTTTCATAAGGCATGCTTATCTCCTGTTATTTCTCCTTTGCAAAATGGTCAAGAACTTGGCCAAGGTTTCCTCCATCTCATATTCAACTTCATGTATATTGATATTAAATTATTTTTATTTGATTAACTATTATACATTCTAATGGAATAATTATTATTTTATAAAAAATATATATATATATATAATAATTTATCTTTCTATAAGAATTTTATAAACTTTATTTTAAAATAGAAAAAGATGGTGACTATTCTTAATGCCATTGTCAAACTTTAATACAGGCCTTGGAATGACAACTATAAAAAAAATGAAACAATTTGATTACACCTATACTAATCTACATACAAGTTTTGTAATGCTCGAACTCATTATTTTTTTCAGCCACTTAAACTTATATTTTTAACATAAAGAACAACACAAATTTATTTTTTAATACAAAAAGTAAAAAATAAGGAAAATTAATAAATTCACTGATCCCATAATTTGCAACTTTTTTTAACTAAGTCCCTAAACTTTAAAAACCCATAACTTTGAAAACTTTAAAACATCATTCAAAGAAGTTCTATAAAATGAAATCTTTATTTTCACTAACATTGTTTTAAATGTAGATATTATCAGATGATCTCAAAGTACTGGAATCTTTAGGCAATGATGACATGTCTCTCTTATTCTCATTGAACATGAACGATAAAGGAATTATTCCTCTTCTTTCTTTCCTCCTCCACATTCTGTTGCAATATTCCTTAAACCCAACAATGGAGGATTAAGGAGATTTCCAAAAGAAAAAAGAAACAATGAAACGGGATTTTCAAAGAAAGGAGAAAAATTGTTTGGTTTGTATGAAAAATAGATGTGAAAGAAGAGTAAAACTATAAAATTTCCAAAATACCCCTCTTTTTAGTAATTAGTTTATGAAGAATAAAATCCCTTAATTATTAGTATTATTAATAAATGTGATGAAACAATTATTTTTAATTACCATTATCAATTAGTATTAATTATTATTATTAGAAAAATATAAGAAAATAATTATTTTTAACTATTACTATTAATAAAATGTGTTAAAATAATTATTCTAATAATCATTATTAATAATAAAATAAATAATTTTAGTTATCAATTAGAAAAAATTAATCATTTTTTAAAGAAAATTTACTCTATTTTTTCATTAAAAATTTTTTTTACTTATCATGTAACGTGGATCAACAAAGAGAAAACAATTGTTTTTTATGTGAATTCTTGGCATCAAAATTCTTATGATGGAGAGAACTCTGCAAGCAAAAGCAGTGAGGTGGGAGGTGATTGTATTCATCCACCAAAATCGAGGTATTTCTTTTCTCTATGGTATTCCCCTTTCTCCATGAAAATCATTTCACCCACAAACCTTCAAATTTCTCAGAAAAATGGCTCTAGTGAGATTGATTTTGTTGATTGGAAAATTCCATGTTGGTGTTGATATGAATAAAGATGTGTATGGGACATTGAATTTTTGTTGAATCTTGCTTTTACATTAAGTGTCATGGTCTTTTAAGGTTTTTACTATCAGAACAATTGGTGTTGCGTAAATTATGGAGTTGCATTTGTAGATTAAGATTGTTTGAATTAAAAATTAATGTTATGGAGGATTTTTATATGATAAAGGTCAATTCTATTAAATGTCTTTCTTTGAGGATAGAAAGATGAATTACATTGTTGGAAAAAAAGATCTTGTACTCATCAATTACTCAATTGAAGAACATGAATAATCCATATTTAATTTAAAGACAGTCTAGATTTCAAGTTTCTTTAAACATGGTCTAGATTATTTAATTAAATGATTGAGGAATCCTCTAAATTGAGAGGATTGGGATTCTTAGAACTCGCTTTTAATTCTTGGAATGACAACTATCAAAAAATGAGTAATTTGATTACACCAAGTGTTAACTATACATGCTTATAGAAATATACAAGTTCTATAATACTTGAACTCATCATTATTTTTTTACCTCCTTGAACTTACTCCTCTACTTCTTTTTATCTATCATACTTTAAGAAATTTTTTTACCTATCATTTTAAAATTTCAAGATAATAGTAATTACTACTTTTCCACTTATACCATCATCTATTATTTTAAAAGTTAAAGATAATATTAATTACTTTTTTATCTATTTATTTCTATAAGGGCATATTAGTAAATTTAAAAGGAACTCTAACACATTAATTGTATTTTTTAATCTGTATGATAAAACTTTAAACGATACTTAAAAAGAGATGAAGGTAGTATATTTTAAGATAAACAATAATACAAGTTTTTTAATATAAAAAGTAAAAAAAAGGGAATTAATAAATTCATCCTATAATTTGCAACTTTTTTTAACTAGGTCCCTACACTTTTTGTGGAAAAAAAGAAGAGTCCCTCCACTTTAAAATCCCATACCGTGGAAAATTTTAAACATCTTTCAAAAAAGTTCTATATATGAAATCTTTCTTCTCACTAAGTGCCAGTTTGGTACCAAGGAATTTGGATAAAGGAAAGGGAAAATGAAAGGGAATGACTAAATTACCTAGTTTGGCGCGCATGAATGGTGCTTCCTAGGAAAGTCAATTTTTTATTAAACTCGGCAACGTTTTTTCCATTAGGGATGCTAAGGAATTTCAAAGCTTCCTGAGAATGATATTTACCTAACCAAAATACCCTCAAACTTGAATCAAATTTTCACTGAAAACCATCCCTCAGATGCATCACCCAACCACATATCCTCGGACAGAGCACAATGATGATTATAGATCTAACCATTTTTCCACGACTTTGACCGTTCACCCAAATCCACTCCACCCTCACCGTCACAATAGGAAGCATTGTTGTTCATTCCACCATCACTATTCTCCATTACAGATCTAACCATGCTCAACGTCCTCCACCATTATAGATCTAACCATTTTCCTTTTTCTTCCACTACCATAGATCTCGCCATGCTCAACCTTGACACCATTGCAAATCTATTTAATGCTTCACCATTATAGATTTATTCAGTGTTCCCCATCATAGATCTATTTAGTATTCCCTTCGTCATTCTCTTCTTGTCCCTTATACGACGATGATGGTCCTTCTTCCTTGGGGAAGTTTTTTTTTTAAGTTTATTCTTTTTTGTTATCAGAAGTTTATTTAAAATTAGTTTTAAAACATAGGGTTATTTTGGTCTTTTTGAATTTCATATTTTCTATTTCATCATTAAAATACACATAACAAATAAAGTTTATAACATGATTCCATTTATTTTTCCTATCATATTAAACATACTTTTAAAACTCATTCCCCTTCATTTTCTATAAAAATTATTTCTGCACACCAAATAGGACCCTAACTTTGTCAATAATTCAGTTGTTATTTGATAATCTCAAAGTACTAAAATATTTAGGGTTTTTTTGGTTAAAGGGAATATGGGGAATGAGAAGGGTAGGGGAGGAATTTTTGCTCCCTTACCTTTGGTTACAAAATAATTGGGAGAAAGCAGAAAAAATGTTATTAACTTTTTTATCGCTCCCCTTATATTTTCTCCCAAATTTGGATAATTTAAAGGAAAAAATATATTATTGTGTATTCTGATCAAATTACCCTTCCACATCTCAGAAATCTCAAATCACCCAAAGCATGTACGCCTCATTCTCATACTGGTCGACTGTCATATTGCTCTTCGCTCTCATGTCTCTCTTCTCTGAAACAAGAGTTTCATTCGCCATCGCCGAGCTGCATCCAGCCACCATTGTCGACCTTCTCTCCAACCACCGTCGCAGTCGTGGACCCCCCGGCGCCCAGGTTTCGTGGTTATCTCTCTTCTTTGTCGTGAAGAACAACAGCTGCTTGCTGATTGGCAGAACCAAAGGACACAATGTTGTGATGTAGTCTTTAAGGTTCATCTTGCTTTGGCCATTAGATCTTTTGATAGTGAGACCCCTGTTTTCCCTGCATCGTCCTGTTCTTGATGTGTTGAAGCCTCTAGTCAAACAATGTCCAGCTTAGCTATTGACCATGCCATGTCATAAATTATTGCCTTATCATTCTGTTTTTGTCTTTTAGTTCTTTGGATGATTCTAGAATTATTTTTTTTATTCTTACTTGCTCTGAGTCATCTTTCTTGCTTATCACGCTTATGATGTATATTTATAGGACTATCTACTGTAGCTACAGAAGGCAATAAATGAATAGCAACTTTCTTTCTTTCTTTCGTTTATCTTTTCCTTTATGGTATCAGAGCTGGCCAAATGTCAGACTCAGATGAATCGCCCTCTCACTCTAACTCAAATCCCCAAACCTCAAATCAAGAACCCAATCCGCAAATACCAAACCCCAATACACATCCTTAAACCAATATCCCAAATACTATCATTTCTTCTCAACCAAACACCCAGAACTCGCAACTGTTTATTTCCTCTTTACCTCATCTGGTAACTGTCAAACTTAATAATGACAATTACTTGATCTGGAGAGCTCAAATGCTCCCATATTTATATGGACAGCAACTCTTCGGTCATATAGATGGAACAACACGTCAACCTTCTCCACTTCTTGCTGAAAACTTACCAAATCCGAACTATTACAAATGGTTCCAACAAGATCAACTCATCGTCTCTTTGCTTATCTCTTCCATCTCTGAAAAACTCATTCCACAGATCATGAAACATAAGACTGCCCAAGCCTTATGGTATGCTTTAGAGACAACCTTCACCCAGAAATCACAAGCACAGTTCGTACAGCTTCATCAACAACTTACCTCACTAAAGAAAGGGGGTGACTCGGTTACTGAATATCATCGCAAGCTTACTCTACTGACAGATTCAATGGCAGCAACTGGGAAGCCTCTCACAGATGTTGAGTTCAACACTTATTTCTTGGCTGGTCTAGGTTCAGACTTCGATCCTGTAGTTGCATCTCTTACCACCAGAATTGAGACTCCAACGCCAGAAGAAATTCTCAGCCACTTGCTTGTTTTTGAATCTCGGCTTAATCAACATCATACTATCTCGCTATCTCTTTCTGTAGCTGAAATTTCTGCAAATGCTGCTATCAAGCAATCTCCTTCCATGTCTGGCTCTTCCTTTCATGGTGGTCGTAGCTCCCATTTCTTTGTACGAGGCAGAGGCGGCAGGGTTTCTCGTGGGTCACGGTTCACACATGGCGGCCGAGTCGGTTTTTCTGGACCCAGATCTGTATCCAGAATACGTCCCACATTGAATAACTTCTTTGGGCCAGAAATAAGGCCCATTTGTCAAGTATGCTCTAAGCCTGGACACACTGCCCTAACTTGTTACCATCAATTCAATCAGGCTTATCAAGCCTCTCCACCTCCAGCTATTTCAGCTAATTAATCCTCCATGATAACCTCAGATGACAACCTCTGGTATTCAGATAGTGGCACCTCCCATCATATGACACCAGATCTTTCCAAGCTTAATCTATATGCCGAACCTTATCATGGTTCAGAAACTGTTAAGATTGGTGATGGCTCTTCTCTGTAAATCAAACATCAGGACACTGGAATTTTTCCTACTCCCCATGGCAATTTTCTTCTTACTCAACTCTTACATGTTCCTGCTTTAGACAAAAATTTGTTATCTGTCAAACGATTTTCTCATGATAATCATGTCTTCTTTGAATTTCACTCTAATTCTTTTCTTGTGAAGGACAAAATCTCAAGGAAGCTTCTTCTTCAGGGCTCCACTAAATGCCACCTTTATCCTCTTCTTTCTTCTGGATCACCTGAAGCATACATTGGAGAACGTACTTCCTTTCTTCATTGGCATCATCGCCTCGGTCACCCAGCTTTCAAAGTCGTTCAGAAAATTTTATCTTCTCATCATTTGCCTGTTTCTACTAAAAATACATCTCAGTTATGTCCAGCTTGTTGCTCTTCAAAAAGTCATGCTCTTCCTTTCTCACCTTCTCTTAATAGATCTATTGCTCCTTTACAACTTGTTTTCAGTGATGTTTGGGGTTCCTCCCCTACTCTATCTGTTGATGGCTTTAGATATTATGTAGTTTTTGTTGATGATTTCAGTCGATTTATGTGGATATTTCCAATCAAAACTAAAGATGAAGTTCTTCCATCTTTCCTTTCCTTTCGTACATCAATTGAAAATTATCTCAATTGTAAAATTAAATCTGTTCAATCTGACTGGGGAGGAGGGTATCGATCACTTAATAAAGTTCTCCAAAATCTTAGCATTATTCATCATAGAATTTGCCCTCACACTCACTCCCAAAATGGCACCATAGAAAGGAGACATAGAACTATAGTTGAAACTAGGCTTGCTCTCTTGGCCCATGCACATATGCCTTCTCAATTTTGGTCTTATGCTTTTTGCACTGCTACTTATTTACTTAACAGACTTCCCTCTTACCCACTTAAGAACAAAAGTCCATTTGAGATACTTTTTGCACGCATTCCTGATTACACTTTCTTAAAAGTTTTTGGTTGCAGTTGTTGGCCCAACTTGAGACCTTATGCTTACAACAAACTAGAAGCCCGTTCGAAGCAATATACTTTTCTTGGCTATAGTCCTTATCATGTGGGTTACCTTTGCTACGATATGTCAACCAGCCGCATATACATCTTGTTGAATCAAGAGTTTTGATGATTCCAAACTAACATCCAAAAGCTTGGATTGAAGATATCAAAGGAGATCAAAGTGCTTCAAGTGAAGAATTTCTAAGTATTAGCTGCTAGATCTTCTGTAGGATCTTTTGTTATGTTCAAATGAGGATAAAAGTTTTTGATTTTAAGAAAAGATGTTTTTAAACCTTGATTTTGTGTTAAATCTTGACTTATTTGAAAAATACCCACAAACAGACGAAGTTTGAAAGTTTAAACTGAATTGTCATATTGGAAATTCAAACTTTGCCTTTAGAAATTCGAATTTCGAGTCAAAACTGAATAAGTCTGACGAGTTGTCTCTCTGTTAGATGAATTTTGATTCTCCAAAATTTGAATTTTCATCCAAGTCTGAAAGAAGCCTTTTAGTGACAAACGAACTTCTCATCTTCCAAATTCGAATTTCAGGTAAAATGCAGTTTGAGAAAACTGAAGAAATTCGTCTGAAATAATGTTGATGTTCATTTAAAATCAAGATGAAATTGAGTTTCAAAAATACTATCTGACAGATGAACTTTGACTTTCCAACATTCGAATTTTCATATAAGTCTGAAAGAAGCTTCTTTGAAACAGACGAACTTTGAGTCTTCAAAATTTGAATTTCAGACAAAACACAACTTATGAAAATGGAAGAAATTCGTCTGAAACAATGGTAAAGTTCATCTGAGATCAAGAATAATTTTAGTTTCAAAACTGCTTTCTGTCAGACGAACTTTGAACATTAAAATTCGAATTTCAGAAGCTAAGTTTGTGAGTCTGTTGGAATGAAATATTAACATACGAATAACAGAGCTTTGTAACTTCGAATGTTGAAGTTAGTCTGAAAAGAATCTCTCTGACAGACGAACTTCACTACTTCAACATTCGAATTTCAAAGAAAGTGAACTACTGTGTCTCTTTGAACGTTTTACAGACAGACAAATTTTGGGCTTCCAAAATTTGAATTTCGAAGGCACTGTAGAAAATTGAAAACACTGTTCACACTTAACCGAAAAACTTTCCTCTTGAAAATTCGTATGTCACATTGTGAAAATGTTTTGTAAGTTTTAAAATTTGAATTTCACTTCATGAACAGATGAACTTCATGCTGTAATGTTGAAAGCTTTAACCTTCGGTTCCTTCGAAATTCATCTGTTGGCCAACCAAAATTCGAATTTCAGTATGTTAGAAACATTAAATGCAGTTGGTAAACGGATAGTTTTTCAGAGTAACCGTTGGATAACTTCCCCAATGGATAGATTTTGTCTCTAACGGACATTTGAGACCTAAATCTATAAATATAACATCATTTGAAGTTGTGGGTAACAAATCAAACTTGTATATACTGAAACTCTGCCAAATCAATTTCTCAAAAAGCTTTTACCCTCTCAACTTCAATATTTGTACTTCAACCTTCCTATCTACTCTATTCAAGAGAGTTATATCTTTGTAAATAATATACTCTTCATCTGGAAGATAGATTTACTTGTGAGGGGAAATTACAAAAGGACTGGGAAGCACATTGTAGAAGTACTTAGAGAGATTGAGAAAGCTCCAGAAACAGAGCATACTCGTTGTACTGTGGCATTAGCAAGAAGCTCGTTGAATTCTTGTTGTATAGTGGAAAAATCTCAAGAGTTGTCTTGAGGACTGGACGTAGGTCAAATGGATAGACCGAACCAGGATAAATTACTGAGTCTTCTTCTTCTCATCTTTACTTTTCAGCTTGCTCTGTTTTATACGCTGCTTCTTTTACACTGTGCTATCTTCACATATTTTACTTTGTGCAGAAAAATTTCAATCTTCCCAATTCACCCCCCTCTTGGGAAGTCAGCCTTACTAACAAGTGGTATCAGAGCCCGGATTCCCATTCAAAGGATCTCACAGTCCGGGAATTAAGATGGCTGGCTTTGGAGAATGCATACTTCCTGAAGGAAACAACACCAATAGATCACCAGGCTTTAGTGGAGAAAATTATGGGTACTGGAAGATGAGGATGCAGATTTACCTCTAATCAATTGATCTTGATATATGGTCAATCATTGAGAAAGGAGATTTCATCCCAATGACTCTAACTGAAGATGGAAGACACAAAGAGAAGCTAGAAGCAGAGTGGAATAAGGAAGACAGAAGGAGAGTCCTGCTAAATTTCAAAGCAAAATATTGTTTAGTCAGTGCCCTGAATCAGGATGAATTCTACAGAGTCTCACAATGCTCCACTGCAAAAGGGATGTGGGACACTCTACAGATTGCACATGAGGGAACACTGGGGTCAAGGAGAACAGACTGAATACATGCATTGGAGAATATGAAAGCTTCAGAATGACTGAAGGAGAAATTGTAAAGGAGCTGCAAGAGAGATTCACTCTCATTGTGAATCAATTGAAAAGCCTGGGAAAGGAATATACTCAGTCTGAAAAAGTAAGAAAGATACTCAGAGCTCTCCCTCTGGAATGGTAGCCCAAGGTGACAGCAATAGAGAAAGCCAGAGGAGAATCAATGGCCTCTGTCACAGCTCTTTTTGGTAGCCTTGAGGAGTATGAAGGAAAAATCAAAGCTCTCAAGGAAGCTGGGCTGGACAGAAAGAAGAAAGGCCTTGCCCTCAAAGCTACTAATGAAAAGAAAGAAGAATCTGATGAAGAAGATGAGCTGGATGAAGAAACTCTGGCTATGATGGTCAGAAAATTCGGAAGATTCTACAACAAGAAGAAGAATAAGAAATTCTTCAAGAAGGGAGCAGCTGGTGAAAGCAAGAGAGAGGGAAAAGAGCCTGTGACTTGCTATGAATGCAAGAAGCAGGGACACATCAAATGGGATTGTCCTCAATTCCTCAAAAAGCAAGAAAAGGATAAGAAAGCTGCTGACAAAGGGAAGAAGAAGAAAGCCTACATCTCATCAATATGGGGTAACAGCTCAGATGAGGAGGAAGAGGATGAGGATGAGATTGCCAACATCTGCCTGATGGCACTTGCTTCTGAAGAAGCCGAACCCTCATGCAACAGTGATAAGGAGGAAGAGGTATATGAATCTGAACTTTCCTATTCTGAGCTACTTGATGCATTTCATGAGCTTTATGATGAGTTTATTAAAGTTGTTAAAGAACTAAAACTAGCAAAGAGAAAGATTAATAAACTGGAATCTCAAAGCAACATTTCTGAAATCACTTCTCTACCTACTGTTGAATCTGTTTGCTGTACTTTATACATTGAACTTAAGCAAACTAATGATTACTTAGTAAAAAGCATGTCTAGGCTCACTAGAGGAAAAGATATGTTGTTTGCCTTGATGGGGAGCCAAAGAATATCACAAGGAAAAGCTGGTCTTGGCTATGATCCATGTGCTGTCAAGGAAAAGATTAGGAAGAAAAACCAGAATACATACATGAGACATTTTGTGCATGCTGAGAGCAACAAAAAGAATGATCACATATCATCTTGCATTGAAACATATAATCAACCAAAGCATACAAGACAAAAGTATTATCTGCATTGTTTTCTTCCTACCACTCAATCTAGCAGTACCTTCACTACCTGTCATTTCTGTAACAAAAAGGGACATATTTCCAGTTATTGTGCATTGAAGAAAAATGGACTTGGCAGGAAAGTTGAATGGGCTCCCAAAGTTGTATCTGCATCTAGGGAAAAATCTACTGACCAAAAAGGACCCAAGCAAATTTGGGTACCTAAAAGAAAAACATAAATATTGTTTTGCAGGTCTGTCTCAAAGCTAAGAAAAGCAACAAATGGTATATGGACAGCGCCTGCTCAAGTCACATGACTAGTGATAAGGAGAAGTTCATCACCCTTAGAGATAAGAAAGGAGGAAAGGTGACATTTGGAGGTGATCAATATGGCAAAATTGTTGGCATTGGCATTGTGGGCAAAAATCCGGAAACATCCATTGAAGAGGTGCTGTTTGTGATTGGCCTCAACCACAATTTGCTGAGCGTGAGTCAGACCTGTGATAAAGGAAATTGGGTGCTGTTTGACTCAAAATTTTGCCTAGTCATCAGAAAAAGTGATCACAAAGTAATCCTCAAAGCTCAAAGGGATGGTAGCTGTTATACTATTGATCTTGATGAACTTCCTCCCTTGGATTCTGTATGTTTAATTAGTCAGGACAATGATAGTTGGTTATGGCATAGGACATTAGGTCATGTTAACATGAATCAATTGTCTAAATTGATTAAAAATGAGCTAGTAACTGGCCTGCCAAAAATATCTTTTGAAAAGGACAAAGAATGTGATGCATGCATAAGAGGGAAACAAACTAAATCATCTTTTAAATCTAAAAATGTAGTTACCACAACTAGATCACTTGAATTGCTGCATATGGACTTAATTGGACCATCTAGGGTGAAAAGTCTTGGTGGTAACCTGTATGTGCTTGTAATTGTAGATGACTATTCTAGATTCACTTGGACATTATTTCTTTCCTCTAAAAGTGATACATTTGATGCATTTGTAACCTTAGCTAAGAAAGTGCAAAATAAGAAAGGTATTTCTATTGTGTCAATCAAGTCAGATCATGGAGGAGAGTTTGAAAATGCATACTTCCTGGAGTACTGCAATGAGCATGGAATTGACCACAACTTCTCAGCTCCAAGGACCCCTCAACAGAACGGGGTAGTAGAAAGGAAGAATAGAACTATTGGAGAGATGACCAGAGCTATGTTGAATGAGAAGGAACTCTCTCAAGTGTTTTGGGTTGATGCAGTGAATACAGCAAACTACATCATAAATAGAGCCTACATCAGACCAATCCTTGGGAAGACTCCATACGAGCTATACAAGGGAAGAAAGCCAAATCTGTCCTATCTCCATGTGTTCAGATGCAAATGCTTTGTCCATAACAATAGGAAAGAAAGTCTGGGTAAGTTTGATGCCAAATCTGATGAAGGTATATTTCTGGGCTATTCAAGTAGGAGTAAGGCATATAAAGTGTATAATAAAAGATCAAATGTGGTAGAAAAATCTGTGCATATAGTTTTCATTGAAAATGAAACTGTTTCAAAACATGTTACTAATGAGGATGATCTTGCTTTCAACTTTGAAAAACTGGGCATTTCTGATAAAAGCAAAACTGAACCTCCAAAGATATCTGAATCTGTTAACATAGAGAAAGATATCCAGGAGCAAGAGTTTGATGAAGAAATTAATGAAGAAACATCTCAAGAACTCCCTAGAGCTTGGAGATATCAAAGGAATCATCCTGTTGATCAAGTAATAGGAAATGTTCAAGAGAGAGTCAAAACCAGAAAACAGTTAAGGGATCAAATGCTCAACTGCGCTTTCATTTCTCAAATTAAACCCAAATATGCTGAAGAAGCTTTAACTGATGAATACTGGATTTTAGCTATGCAAGATGAACTAAATCAGTTTGAAAGAAATCATGTTTGGGATTTAGTGCCTAGACCCAAAAATCATCCTGTTATTGGTACCAAATGGGTTTTCAGAAATAAACTTGATGAATCTGGAATAATAATAAGAAACAAAGCTAGATTGGTTGCTAAAGGGTATAATCAGAAAGAAGGTATTGATTTTGAAGAAACCTTTGCACTAGTAGCTAGATTAGAAGCTATAAGAATACTGCTAGCATATGCATGCATGAAAAATATTTTACTCTATCAAATGGATGTAAAGAGTACCTTTCTAAATAGATATATCATGGAAGAAGTTTATGTAGATCAACCTCCAGGTTTTGAGGATTCTACAAAACCAAACCATGTGTATAAACTGAAGAAAGCTCTTTATGGTTTAAAACAAGCCCCTAAAGCATGGTATGAGAGACTGAGCAATTTTTTAACTGAAAAGGGGTTCAATAGAGGTAAAGTTGACACAACTTTATTCACTAAGAAAGAAAATAAAGATTTACTAATTGTTCAAATCTATGTTGATGATATTATTTTTGGTGCTACTAATGAAACTCTTTGCAAGAAATTCTCTGAGTTAATGCAGGGAGAATTCGAGATATCCATGATGGGTGAACTTAACTTCTTCCTTGGACTGCAAATCAGACAGCTTGATGATGGTATCTTTCTCAGTCAATCCAAGTATCTAAAGGAGCTGCTAAAGAAGTTTGGAATGGAGAATGCCAAGCCAATGGGAACACCTATGGCTACTGCAACCAAACTAGACATAGATGAGAATGGAAAGATGTTTGACATTACTCAGTACAGAAGAATGATTGGATCCCTGCTGTACTTAACTGCCAGCAAACCTGACATTATGTTCAGTGTCTGTATGTGTGTCAGGTTCCAATCATGTCCCAAGGAAACCCATGCAACAGCTGTGAAGAGAATTTTCAGATATCTTATTGAAACATCACAGATGGGTCTCTGGTATCCAAAGGGCAATGGAGAATATCTCAAAGGATACACTGATGCTGATTTTTCAGGATCTAAAACTGATAGAAAAAGCACAAGTGGAACTTGTCAGTTTCTTGGAGGATCCCTGGTTTCATGGTTCAGTAAAAAGCAAAACAGTGTGGCCCTATCCACTGCAGAAGCTGAGTATGTTGCAGCTGGAACCTGTTGTGCCCAAGTCATCTGGATGAAGCAGCAGCTTGAAGATCTTGAGGTTAAAATGAAAGAGATACCAATCATGTGTGACAACCAAAGTGCCATAAATATCACTAAGAATCTTGTCATGCATTCAAGGACGAAACATATTGAAGTTAGGCACAATTTCATAAGGGATCACGTTCTGAAAGGAGAAGTTAAGCTGGAATACATCTCAACAGAGAATCAAGTTGCTGATATACTCACAAAGCCTCTATCAAAAGACAGGCATTGCAAAATAAGGAGAAAATTGAGTATGGTAAATCCCAGTGAACTGTAAGTTATTTTTGTGCAATCTTGTTTTCAAAGGTTTCATCTTTAAGATTAATTCTAACTTTAGCATCGGAGTATGTTTAATTTAAGCTGCAGGTGCTCCTCATAAGATTCAATGGCAATAAACTTGAAGATTGGAGCACATCAGAATGGAACAACCAGAAAGTGAAGTAAATGATGAAAATTCTGAGTTCTGGATCCATTCTGTAAGTTCTTAAAAATGAAATTCAAATTTTAATGTGTGTTAGACGTATTTTGCTTCATAAACTATGTTTTTGAATTAGTCAACATGGTCAACATTCGAATTTTAGTTGACCAACAGACCAACTTCGGCCTATTATGCCTTGGAACAGTTCTCGGTGATGCCTTGAAATTCGTCTGTTGGATCTTGGAAGTTCAAATTTTTAAAAACAAAAATTTTAAAGTTATGTTTGTCCATCACTGTTGTATGAATTATCACTTTTTAACATACGAATGTTGGACAACCTTTATAAAAGTTGAAAAATGTGAATTTTCAGTTCAAAATTCGTCTGTTGAATCATGTTCTTCATGTTGAATGCTTGAAAGATGAAGTTCTGCTTGCTTAATTCGTCTATTGGTTGATGTCTTGCCTGTTGCCTGCTGTTTTCTCTTCAACATTCGAACTTTGTTGGAACAAAATTCGTCTGTTGTGCTTGTATTGCTTAATCCAAGCCACTGTCAGACGAACTTTTAGAAGAAAATTCATCTATCAGTAAGCTTTGTTGAACGGTTTAACTTGTAACTGCCCGAAGTTTGAATTTTGACCTCTCAAAATTCGTCTGTCAAACGGTTACTTACGTTAAATCCGACGATTTTTCAAAGAACAGACGCAACCCTATTCTTAACTCCTCTGAGTCTGTTCCAATTCTCTCATCAATTCCCTTCAATTCTGACCAAAAACTGCCACTTCCCACCATTTAAACTTCCTTTTGCATCATTTAAAACCCACTCTAAGCCACATTCTGCAACACTCATCCTAAAAATGGCGAGAGTTAAAAATCCTGATGCTGGGAAAGCTGAAGCCCGACCAAAGAGGAATGTTAAATCACAATATGCCTCGAAGGAAGGAGAGAAATCAAAGAGAAAAGCCGAATCCAGTAAGGCAACTCCCACCAAACGCCAAAAGACTGCATCCAAAGCAGATTCTCAGAAAGCTGGACCCTTATCACTGAAAAGTGCAGAACCTTCGGTTCCAGTTCCTTCAGAAGCTGCTGCTGTTGCTTCCACTTCATCCTTCAGTACTCAATCTGGAGAGTACGAGCTTACCACACTACCATTATGGAGCACTCCACAGATTCAAGAAGAATACTCCACCAAATTTGCCAACAAAAAGGTAATTAAGCCACATTGTGTAAATTTGAAAGATTTCTTAGTCTCCAATAATTTTGATGCTGGTATATGGATGATGAGATACAAGAATCTGTTGGAAGTATTAGAGAGATATGATGATGAGGTGGTGAAGTCATGGTACGCCTCTTTAAAATACAACAGTAAGAAGAAGAAGTGGGCAGTCAATCTAAGGTCTAGGACCATTTGGCTTACTGATAAGACATTCAATGAGGTGCTGGAAATCCCTGGGCAAGATGGACTCAAAATTGATATCAATGCCTCTGGGTACATGGATGAGGCAGATTTGACTGATGAAGAAGGAGGTACCTCTCTGAACTACAAGGAGAGTACTA
Source organism: Adenanthera pavonina (assembly GCA_026686845.1). Lineage (NCBI taxonomy): Eukaryota > Viridiplantae > Streptophyta > Magnoliopsida > Fabales > Fabaceae > Adenanthera > Adenanthera pavonina. Next base: position 3,908,995 of record JAIVEN010000014.1, read on the forward strand.
TTCTGAGCACACTGTTCAGAAGGAGGGAGAATTGGCCATCAATAAACCTGTTGAAGCCCACAGACCTCAGTGTTCAAGTGAGGATCCTGCACTATGTAGTGTCCAGGATTATATTCAACAAAGGAGGCAGCTTCAACTTGATAATAAGGGCAGAGGCACATGTCATGGCTGCAATCATGCGTGGGAAACTGATTAATATAGGACACCTCATTCTCCAACGCATGATCAAGGCTAGAGATCAGAGGAAGGACTCAACACTTCCCTATGCTGCTATCATCTCCAGAATTCTGCAGTATGCCAGAATTCAGCATATTGAGAAAGGGAAGGACAAGTCCATAGAGATATTCAAGGAGGAAGAACTGCAAAGAATGGGCATTGAAAAGGATGAAGGAAGATGGGTTGGAAAGGGAGCAGGAAGAACTAAAGATCTCTTCTTTGTTGAAGGTGCTTCCCTACAGTAAGAGGGTACTTCTGAGGCTCCTACCAGACCTACCACTCAGCCCTCTGTGCCTATCCCATCTCCCTCAAAGCCCACTCACATTCCTTCCACTCCCTCCTCATGGGCCAAGCCAACCAAGATCACTGAGTTGTATGACAGCCTGTCTACACTCATTCTCAGCATTAAAGATGAGCAAAATGCCAAATTTGCTCATCTGCAAGATCAGATCCATCAGTTGGTTGTGAACATGAAGGTGGTGGCTGATGCTTATGAAGAGATCAGAAGTGCAATTCCTGCCACTTCAGCTCCACCTCAGCTAGGGTCCTCTGTGCCTGTCCAATCTCCAACTCCTGAGCCTTCAAGCCTCTTCGAGATTGCCTCCTCTAACCATGATGATGATATAGATGGTTCTGATGCAATGAGGACACCAAGTCCTGGTCCACCCTTGGACTATGGATTGGAAGAAGAAGGACTTCAAGGAGCAAGCCCTCATGAGCCTATGCAAGAAGATGCTCAGGATTCAATTCTGTCTATTCAAGAATCTGAGCAAGTTGAAAGACTGGTTGCAGCTATCTCAACCTCTTCTATGCAGGAGGGAGCAAGCAATGAAGAGAGAAGTATTGTGTCTGTTATTGATTATGAGGCCATTGCTCACAATGCTCTCTTGCAAGAACAAAGAAGAAGGCTTGAGGAAATGTTTCATCCTAATAAACCAACCATTTCCTCTCTTGCTGCTTATGAGCTTTCAGAGGAACAGAGAGCTCAGTTAGCTCTTTCCAGGCAGGCAATGCAAGAACTTCTGGAAATCTCTGATGAGGAACCAAGCACTGAGTCTCATGTGGAACCAGAAATCCCTTTTGCTCCTGTCCTACTTCAAGCTATTCCTGTCTCTCAGATCCCTCCTCTTGCTGATTTTGTTGGCCTTCCTGATGATGCCAAAAAGGGGGAGGAGACTGGACAAACTGGAAAGTCTGCTGCTGCTGAGCAATCTGGGAAAAGGAAAACGTACAGCAAGAAGACCAAGCCCAAGAAGAAATGATTGAAGATTTGCTTAGAAATTAGGCTTGAGTCCTCTTGTAGTGCTTTGTATTTCTGTTTTAAATGTTTGCATTAGAACTTTGATTAATTTGGCTTTTGTATAGCAACTCTTGATTAAATGAATGGATTTCTTTGTTGCAATGTTTTGTGCATATTACTCTTTGAATATCTTCACTTGATCTGCTGTATATGATATCTTTTGAAACATAATGCATATGTTGAGGGGGAGCTTGTAAAAGCAAACCCAAGTACTAATCCAGTTTGTAAGTTATTTTGTCATCATCAAAAAGGGGGAGAATGTTGAATCAAGAGTTTTGATGATTCCAAACTAACATCCAAAAGCTTGGATTGAAGATATCAAAGGAGATCAAAGTGCTTCAAGTGAAGAATTTCTGAGTATTAGCTGCTAGATCTTCTGTAGGATCTTTTGTTATGTTCAAATGAGGGTAAAAGTTTTTGATTTTAAGAAAAGATGTTTTTAAACCTTGATTTTATGTTAAATCTTGACTTATTTGAAAAATACCCACAAACAGACGAAATTTGAAAGTTTAAACTGAGCTATCATATTGGAAATTTGAACTTTACCTTTGGAAATTCGAATTTCGAGTCAAAACTGAATAAGTCTGAAGAGTTGTCTCTCTGTCAGATGAATTTTGATTCTCCAAAATTCGAATTTTCATCCAAGTCTGAAAGAAGCCTTTTAGTGACAGATGAACTTCTCATCTTCAAAATTCGAATTTCAGGTAAAATGCAGTTTGAGAACACCGAAGAAATTCATCTGAAATAATGTTGATGTTCATCTAAAATCAAGATGAAATTGAGTTTCAAAAATATTATCTGACAGATGAACTTTGACTTTCCAACATTCGAATTTTCATATAAGTCTAAAAGAAGCTTCTTTAAAACAGATGAACTTTGAGTTTTCAAAATTCGAATTTCAGATAAAACACAACTTATGAAAATGGAAGAAATTCGTCTGAAACAATGTTAAAGTTCATCTGAGATTAAGAATAATTTAAGTTTCAAAACTGCTTTCTGTCAAACAAACTTTGAACATTAAAATTCAAATTTCAGAAGCTAAGTTTGTGAGTCTGTTGGAATGAAATATTGACATACAAATAACAGAGCTTTGTAACTTTGAATGTTGAAGTTAGTCTGAAAAGAATCTCTCTGACAGACGAACTTCACTACTTCAACATTCGAATTTCGAAGAAAGTGAACTACTGTGCCTCTTTGAATGTTTTACAGACAGACAAATTTTGGGCTTTCAAAATTTGAATTTCGAAGGCACTGTAGAAAATTGAAAACACTGTTCACACTTAACCAAAAAACTTTCCTCTTGAAAATTCGTATGTCACATTGTGAAAATATTTTGTAAGTTTCAAAATTTGAATTTCACTTCATGAACAGACGAACTTCGTGCTGTAATGTTGAAAGCTTTAACCTTCGGTTCCTTCGAAATTCGTCTGTTGGCCAACCAAAATTCGAATTTCAGTATGTCAGAAACATTAAATGCGGTTGGTAAATGGATAGTTTTTCAGAGTAACCGTTGGATAACTTCCCCAACGGATAGATTTTGTCTCTAACGGACATTTGAGACCTAAATCTATAAATATAACATCATTTGAAGTTGTGGATAATAAATCAAACTTGTATATACTGAAACTCTGCCAAATCAATTTCTCAAAAAGCTTTTACCCTCTCAACTTCAATATCTGTACTTCAACCTTCATATCTACTCTATTCAAGAGAGTTATATCTTTGTAAACAATCTACTCTTCATCTGGAAGATAGATTTACTTGTGAGGAGAAATCACAAGGGGATTGGGAAGCACATTGTAGAAGTGCTTAGAGAGATTGAGAAAGCTCCAGAAACAGAGCATACTCGTTGTACTGTGGCATTAGCAAGAAACCTATTGAATTCTTGCTGTATAGTGGAAAAATCTCAAGAGTTGTCTTGAGGACTGGACATAAGTCAAGTGGATAGACCGAACCAGGATAAATTACTGAGTCTTCTTCTTCTCATCTTTACTTTTCAACTTGCTCTATTTTATACGCTGCTTCCTTTACACTGTGCTATCTTCACATATTTTACTTTATGCAAAAAAATTTTAATATTCCCAATTCACCCCCCTCTTGGGAAGTCAGCCTTACTAACACATCTCTCGTGATGTAATATTTGATGAATCCATATTCCCATTTTCTACAGCTTCTGTACCCAACTTTACCTCCTCCTCCTCATTCATCACCCTTCCCCAAATCCAACCCATTATCTCTTCTCATTTCCCTTCCTCTGAACCTTCAAGCATCTCTAGCTCACCTCAAAATCCTCTTCCCAACTCTCCTTCCTTTTCTCCCTCTCCTATCTCCCAACCTTCACCACCTCACTCGTTTGACTCCTTTTCCTCTTCTTCTCCTTCACCTCCTTCCTTACCACAACCAACCCATCCCATGATAACCCGCTCTAAACATAATATTCACCAACCCAAAATTTACAAAGATGGTACCATTCCTTGGCCTCAATCTCGTGCTTTCACTGCTCAACTCACCTCTCCACCTTTTACTCCCAACAATGTCAATGAAGCTCTTCAACATCCTGACTGGCGTGCTGCTCTACACATTGAGTTTCAAGCTCTTCTTGACACCCATACTTGGCAACTGGTTCCTTTCTCTGAAGCTACCAATATTGTTGGCTGTAAATGGATATTCCGCCTTAAATACAAACCTGATGGCTCCATTGATCGCCACAAAGCACGTCTTGTTGCTAAAGGTTTTCATCAGCAACAAGGTCTTGACTTCTCTGACACATTCTCTCCTGTGGTGAAACCCACTACTGTACACCTACTTCTCTCAATTGCCGTTTCTCGTGACTTGTCCTTATGCCAAATTGATATCCAAAATGCCTTCTTGCATGGTCGTCTTGATGAGGAGGTATACATGTCTCAACCTCCTGGATTTGTCCACCCTGATTTTCCCAATCATGTCTGCAAGCTCAACAAAGCCATTTATGGTCTCAAACAAGCTCCCTGCGCTTGGTTTGCACGTTTACACTCCACTTTAACAACTCTGGGATTCACACAATCCAAATCTGATGCTTCCTTATTCTTCAATGTCTCCTCCTCATTTTCACTATATGTGTTAATTTATGTTGATGACATCATTATCACCGGCTCATCTGAAGTTGCTATTGGTGAATTAATCAAAACATTATCTGCTCTATTTCCAGTCAAAGATCTTGGCCATTTACACTATTTTCTGGGCATTGAAGTCCTCAAGTCATCCTCTGGCTTAATTCTCTCTCAACGCAAATAAATTCAAGACTTGCTTCAGGCTGCCCACATGCACCATGCCAAACCTGTTGCATCTCCAATGGCATCAACTACCAAACTAGCTGCTTTTGACAGTCCTCCTTTCTCAGACCCCACCCTATATCGTAGCATTGTTGGTTGCCTTCATTACTTATCATTCACGCGGCCAGATCTCGCCTTTGTAGTAAGCAAAGTCTGTCAGTACATGCATGCTCCCACTCAGACCCACTGGCAAGCAGTAAAATGAATTCTTCGATATCTTAAACATACAGTTCATTTTGGATTGCTAATATGCAAATCAACCTCTATCTCTCTATCGGCCTACTCTGATGCAGACTGGGGAGGCTCCCTCGATGATGGCCGATCTACTGCAGGATTTTCTATATTTTTTGGCCCAAATTTAATAAGTTGGAGCTCGAAGAAACAACCCACCGTTGCTCGCTCTAGTACAGAAGCCGAATACAGAGCCCTAGCCACTGCTACTTGTGATCTCATTTGGGTCCAAAATTTGTTATCTGAACTAGGTGTTTTTCTTCATGATCCACCAACCCTCTATTATGATAATCTAGGTGCCACATATCTAGCTGCGAATCCCGTAATGCACTCACGTAGCAAACATATTTCACTGGACTATCATTTTGTACGCGAACGACTTGCCTACAAACTTCTGAGAGTGTCCATTCTCTCCTCCAAAGATCAACTAGCTGATCTCTTTACAAAACCTCTTCCCACCTCCCGCTTCTCCCTACTTCATTCGAGCCTCACTGTCATTCCTTATCAGCTCTGCTCGGGGGGGATGTTGAAGTCTCTAGTCAAACAATGTCCAGCTCAGCTATTGATCATGCCATGTCATAAATTATTGCCTCGTCATTCTGTTTTTGTCTTTTAGTTCTTTGAATGATTCTAGAATTATTTTTTTTATTCTTACCTGCTCTAAGTCATCTTTCCTGCTTATCACGCCTATGATGTATATTTATAGGACTATCTACTGTAGCTACAGAAGGCAATAAATGAATAGCAACTTTCTTTCTTTCTTTTGTTTATCTTTTCCTTTATGATGCATACATTTGACTGCTTTATCATCGGCTCCTTTGTGGGTTCTCACAATCTGAAGGAGCTTGTACCTTGCTTTCCTTCGATCTAAGGATTTATTCGAGAGTAAAATGGCAGACCCACCAACACGAAAGAGGCAATTTGGGATTAACATTGATTTCTTGTTCCCAAAAGACCAATTTTGAGTGATATTCTTGGTCCTAACTACGATTGAAGCATGTCCTTGGTGAGGTCGATGGCTATAAAGCCTGCACTGCAACCCATGCCTTCCCAAAAAAATACATATATAAATATTATTTATATTGTCAATTTAAAATTTTTATTCTTTATTTAGATAATTAGTAATATTAGGTATAAATCTCCTTCTAATAAAAAACCTTTTTTTTTAATATTCAAGCCAAAAAATAACTCATTTTTAATATATAAAAAGAATACTGACTTAAATATATTAAGGATATAATGATTAATTTATAATTATTTTTCTCTCATTCCCTTTCTTTCTAACTCAAACAGAATAATATTAAAATTTTCCAATTAAAATTTCTTATTTTCCCTCCTAATAAAGTAAAATTAAAATTTCTCCTTTTTCCATTTCTTTCTTTTCCTCCATTAAAATTCATCTCCTCTCTTTTTCTTAGGCAAAAGTACACTTTTGATCCCACAATTTTACACTAGGTTTCATTTTGATCTCTTAACTTTATTTTCTTTATTTTTGATCCTTTAATTTTTAAAATATAATTAAATGTTTTCCTATTACTAATATCATTAATTATGTTAATAGAAATGCTGACAACACATTATTCAACATTGACATGTTAATTTTTACTGTCAAGTCATTAATATTTCTCATTAATTTTAGATTAAAAATATTTTTTAATTAAATTAAGAGATTAAAAATAAATAATTACAAATAAAACTTCCAAACAAAACCTTAATCTTAGTTTTTTTTTTGTCATGAAAAATGAGTTGGATAAGTATGTAAACATTTAGAAAGTGTTTTGTTAGCATTTAGAAATGATTGATTAGTATTTTCTACAAATATGATTAACTGTGTTAATTATAGGAAAAAATTTTATTATATTTTGAAAGTTAAAGGATTAGAAAGAAATAAAATAAAATTAAAGGATAAAAATAAAATTTAGTATAAAGTTAAGGGATTAAAAATATATTTTTACCATTTTTCTTATTTGAACCAAACACAGCGTGGAGATGGAGACATCCGAACATAAATGATTATTCCTGTTTTTTTTTTTTCCTCCTCTATATTCTGTTGCAATATCTTCAAAGCCAACAATGGAGGATTAAGGAGATTTTCAAAGGAAAAAAGAAACAATGAAACGGGATTTTTAAAGAAAAAGTTTTGAATTGCATATGAAAAAAAAAATGTGCAACCCAAAATCAACACAACCGACCATCATTGATCCATTTGGACTTGGAAAATCCTACATATCTACCACCCATCATCTTTTTTATTTCACTCCTGACAACTTCAACATCCATCGGCCTCAAAATTAATGCATTTAAAAAGTTTCAACGATTTATTCAACAATTTGTTCAGTAGAGAGTAGGGGTAACATTACATGTCATTATGTGGGTGCAACTCCTACTCGGTATTTTCAGACCTCAAAGGTGTGTCATTCAATTTTCTCGTAATTTATTATGTCATCACTTAATTATCATTATTTTTGGGAAAATTGGGTTTGGTAAAAAAAAAATTGATTTTTAGTACTGAATGTAGAAAAATGTTTATCTTGAATTAGAAATTTTTTATCTTTACTTGAAAAAAGTCCAACCTGATTTGGAAATTTTCTATCTTGATTTAGAAAAATTTTATCATACGTTGGTCTCATTTCCCAAATATTTTGATTTTCTTGTGTTTTTTTCCAATTCTCCCTTTTTTCTTCTAAACCATCCTTATTATGTCTTGACAGTTCTCCAACTTGCTGTTATTGTTACAGGGGATCCAAAAGAAGAAGATGTTGGTTCATTTCACATTGGATAGTAGAAACTATAGTTTCCTTTCTGGGTATATACTTTTCATTCCACATTGGATAATGGAACTGCAAAATTCTACAACTACACAAATTTGTTTTGATGATAACAAGCAGGAGGAATTAAAGCCTAAATCTTGTTGAGGAAGATAAATTGAAGAGTCACAACATTTAGTTTTGGTACTTCATAGTATGTTTAGCAACTCTGGCTTCTATATAGGAAACAGATGTATAAAACATATAAAGTCTATTAGTTTTACTTCACTTTTCTAAAATGGTGAGCGTTGAAGCTCACTTGTAGCCAGTTCTGGACAGAAGGGTGCAAGGGAATTCAAGTACAATAGACAAGCCAAAGCCAAGTTAAATATGGTTCCTACTCAATGTCGGTTGATTCAGTCTTCCAAAAAAATCGATTTGATTGCACATTGCTGTTGACATAACATGTTTATCCGTGATTAATTTAGTCTACCCATAATTTATAGATAGACTGAATGAAAAAATTCTCCTTTTCATAGCATAAGTAAAGGATCTGAAGGCATTGGTAAATGAAACTTGAAATCATGTTTTTCTATTTGATAATCTATCAAGCAAGTGTTGTATTATCTCTTGTGCCCACTTGCATGGTAAAAGAAGAGAAGCTATAGTCACTATAAGACTAGAGAGAAAATAACTCAAAAGCTAAGATATTCTATTATGTGGTCATTATATCATACAGCATATATCATGGAAAAAGCTGTACATAACCAGTCAACACAGCAATTCCTAGTATTATAAGAGGTGGAAGAATCACAAAAGCTCCTATGGTAGCAAAGAATACTGAATCATTCCTTTGAGAAACTTCATCTAGGTATGCTTGTCTTTTAATATTTCTCCTTTGCGAAATCGTCAAGAACTTGGCGCTCACTTTCTTCAAGTTCTTTCCTAAAGGAATGCTAAAATCATCATCTCTGTTTCCTATCAACTGTGCAAGCTGTTCTCGGATTGTGAGTTTGCTAGAGCTGCTGTCACTTTCATAACCTAGAAATCAGAAACGGCTTCAAAATTGTTATTCCTCTCCCCAAAACTTTCAGAAATGAAGAGGAACCTAATTTGAGAAACAGGCTCTAGAGAGATTTCTCTTGCTTTTGTATGGCAATAATAGATGCATAACATAAAAATGCATAGAAATGTTTCACTAGTTAGAAAATGCAAGGGAGGGAGACATGAACATATTGTGTTAAGTTTCCTTAGTGTCATTCAATTTTTAACCTTTCTAGATGGTTGTAACTCTACCATATTACCAAACATGTTACCAAGAATGGAAAAGGTTATATTACTATAACCAGATATCATTTCAGAGTTTGGTCTATGCATAACAATATTCCATGATTGAAATTTGAAATACAATTGACAAAAGGGAGGTAGTTTAGGTCTCTCCTTATTAACATGGGTTCAACTCTTACGGACAGTAAAACCTTAAATGCGCAAAGCAAGATCACAGGGGAATAAATATAGTTTCAGGTATAATCCAAAGACTCCTCAGATCATAATACCAAACAACAAAAGTGGGAAAATGTTGTTTTGGAGATCTAAAACGTCCACAATGGAGAATGATGTGGTGTGCACATTTTTCCTATGTATGCCATTAAGGGGGTAAAGGACTTCAGAGACAAGCTCTTGTCATTTGGCCTTTTACTTAAATGGCAGAAACTTGATCTTTATCACGTTGTGAATTTGATGATACTCTCTTGCTCTAGGACATTTTTCCTTCTAAACTTTAGATATCAACATGTACCTTCTCAAGGCGCACATATTTTTTGCAACTTTCATTGAACGACAACTCTGAAAAGGAATGTTTGATGGGAATCAAGTGACATTACAAAACCAGAGGACAATCAATTTGTTTTCCGCTATACAAATCATTGATATAAAGACATAGTGATTTACTTACCATTGACTGATGAGCTTGTTGATGTAAGTTGCTCCAAGAGACCAAGCTGTGTGCGAGCAGAGGACAAAGATCCTAATACCATAAGTCATAAAAGAATATCAGGGACTTCTATAAAAGGGCACAAATAACTGTAACCAATAAGGTTCAGGATATGAACAAGTTGATTAGCATGAACTGTCCTTAACAATAAGTAGCTCTGAAGCTTACGAAGCAAAAAGTAAGCTCTGGCAAGATGGGAGTTTCTTTCATTATTTTTCCTTCTCTCTATTTTTTTTTTTCATTTACACTAAAAAGAATAGCACAAAATTTCCCGCAAATTAATCTTAAAAAGGATGCAAGTTTCTTTTGTCAGAAATTAGAAACAATCAATGTAATAAAATACATAGCAAGTGGTATCCTTCACAAGCCACGAGAAGTGTGGTTCGTTCCTCATGGTGCAACGCATGGGGATCCACCTAATTTTTGTAAATACATATAGCATATGACTTGTTGAAATTCAATCAAAAGACATTCCAACACCAACTGCTTCCTCTTTTTCTATCATCAAGGTGTTTTGTGTTAAGCTCTGAGTGACAGAATCCAAATCAACGACTACTTTTGTTTTCATATATCAGAAACATCACCAAATACATATGATAACCCAACAAGACTCACTAAGAACAAAGAAAGAAACTCAAAAGTCGAATAAAAAGCTAAAGGGTATTCTTCTAAAAGAAAGTCCATTCTGCAACTCAACTACTAACATGAAAATTCACTTCCAATCCCTTAAACCCAGGTTTGAATTCAGCTCAAAACCAAACAAAAAGCAAAAAGATCAACGTCAAACCAGCAGGGGAATCTTCCTCTGTAACTCCAGCCTCAGTGCCTTGTGACCGAGAAGGCGTTCTGGTTGAAGAAGAATGGTAGAATTTGAGGAGAGAATTATGTTTCCTGGTGAGAAAGGAAGGTTTTGGATGAAGAGAAGCGGTGGTACTGAGATTGACGGCCATGGGGTTTTACTTCATGTGCGATTTCTAGTTGTGATTCCCATTGATTTTGAATTGGCCTTGAGGTTAAGAATTGGATTCTCATGTTCAAATTGGCCTTTGGGGACTATACTTACTGGTCTGAAATTGATTGAGCAAAAGGAGCGGCTCACCGCCACAATTAATGAGGGGTTTATATTATATTCGCAGTTTCCAGGTAATTCATTTTGATTACGATTAGCCCTCCTCTCCGTGTGTCCAAGTATTTAATGGGTAAGATGATGTCATGTTGCAATGATTCGTGTTTCCAGGGATATAATATTTTTTTCAATTATGATAATATATAAATATAAAATATAAAATAATATTTTATTAAATTATAATTTAAATGTTTTTTTCATAATTCCCAATATCCTATTTTACTGATTAATTTAACTATATTTTTCGAACTATGTTAATTCCCAAATGAGTATATTTTTCTATTCGATTACGGAATACCTTACTTAAAATTCATTGAATCACTTTTATGTGATCAAACATTGTTGATAAATATTAATTTATTTATCATTTAATAGTTCAAAAATGATTTGCGTTCATGTAGTATTTAAGTAATATAATTATATTATCGAACTAGAGTGGAAACACGTGTTTTTTGTATATTATAAAAAAATTACATAATAAGCCACAATGTTTACAATTTATAAAGAGTGTGAATTGTTATAAATTTTATTATATATTAATATTGATATTTTTTAAAATGCTAAATGTTATTTATTATTTAAAAATATTGAATAGTTATTGTACTTTACAGTAAAGCTCCAAAGAGGGGGTAGCATTAATCAATATATTGTTAGAGAGCTGTAAACTTGAATGGTGGGAGGGGGTGCGGGCCAAGAGAAAGCATAAAAATAGAGGAATTCTAGTGGCATTAAATATTTCAGTAAATTATTGATTTTACAATTTAAATTTTAGAAATTAAAAATAAAAAATAATACAATCAGTGAGAGTTTACATGAAATTTGTTATCTTTTTCTTTCGATTGATTTTTTTTTTATTTTGAAAGTTACAAATTCAACAAAAAAAAAATCAATGCATTACTTCTTTCTGCCTTTCTCCCATTACATTCCTTGTGGAATGGTAAAAAAAATTCAATGATCATGTGAAGTTAAAAACATATGAAATGCTTATGAAATAAGAAACATTTATATATACATATGAAAAATAGAAGGATATATAGAAAATAAATGGCAATAAAAATAGACTTCATTTTTCCTCTCCATCATTATGTGTCAATTATGATTACTTCAACAGCATTCTATAGGCTTCGGATTCATATTTGAAGGCTTTTTTAATACTAAACAACAATTATAATAAAACATGCCGAATCAAATACCAGTACTTGAGAACTAAGTATAAGTAAAAATATAAGATTTATTTATTTATTTTATTTGTCTGTTTGTTTGCTTGCAATAACGCTTATACATTAAAATAAGGGGAAGACATATGCTTGCATACTTAATATATTTTTGTGTAAATTTTAAATTTAAAAATAAGTTAACAATATTAATATCAAAAGTGAATTATAAAATAAATAATTCATGAAAGAAATTCAATTGTCTTTATTTGATTGGAATAAAGCATTTTTCTTAACTAACTGATTAAAAAGTTCACAACCTAAGGAGCACATTTTCTTCCTGTGGTGCTTACTGCTGAGCTCCCTAATCAACAGTTTGATTAATCATTTTGATTTTGATTCTTTCTTTTATTGGAATTTTTATTTTGATTCTAAATCAATATCACCATTATATTATCACAAAAACAAAATAAGAGATGCTATTTATTTACTATCTTTTGGGAATTGTTTTTTTCTTTAATTCCTTAGAATTTGAGAAAACAATCATAGTATAATGGCATTTTCATTCATAGTATGCAATGTATTAAAAACTGAATTGATCATTGAACCAGTCATGAGATTGGTTTAAGGTTCAATAGTTCAATCGTGGTTGAATTGTAATAAAATTGCTAGTAATAAAATTAATAATTTTTTAAAAATATATGTTACATATTATTAAAAAGATATTATTAAAAAGTTTTATAATATAATATTAAAATCTAAATAAGTTAATATTCATCTATAACCATATTTTGAATTCAAAATAATTAAGTAATATTCTATTTTCATATTATTTGTTCAGTAAATTTATCATTATTAATAATTATATAATATAATAATACTTATACAATATTATAATGTAGAAAGAAAAAAATTATAAAATAAATAATGCTATTTAGTACTAAAAATAATACTAATTTATTTTAAAAACTAAAAAAAATTAAAAGAATTTTAAAAATTATGACCGGTTCAAACTAGTTCTGGATCGATTCCCAACCATTTTCCACCGATTCACACTCGATTCCATCGATTTTTTACCAATTCTAACTCTTCTTTGGAATTAGACTTAACACTAGTTCCTAGTTTAACTCATCAAATCGGTTAATTTGAGCCAGTTTTTAACACATTGATAGTATGTAATACTCCCTCAAATCCTTAATATAAAATCATTTTAACCGAATCATGTAAATTAAGAATGAAAGTTAAAGCAAATTATAGATTTAAAACTAATTATTTATTTTGATTTCTCTCAAAATCACAACATTTTTTTCAAAACTACCTTTATTTAATCATTTTCTCCCTTTCTTTGGGATATATAAAATATGAGCATTTTTTAGAAATATATAATAAATATTATTTCGTATATTTAGAATCAAGGCAAAATATCCTATATTTAGAACCAGAGTATTACTCCCTCTATTCCAGTTTATAGTGTACTTTTAACTACCACACACGTACCAAGACAATGATTAGTAACCGATTTTTTTTTTCATTATTTCTCAAATTATCCTTATTTAATAATACTTCCTACATTAATAAATTGCATTCATTCTCTCCTTCATTCTTTTTTCCGAATTCCCATGAGTCATTGATAATTGTGAAAAGTGAAGTGTTTGGAGAAATTCTCCTTCATTCATTTATGATTTGACTAAACTATTAAAGATTTTTCATCAAATGCATTGATAACCGTATAATATATAAGTTTATTTATTAGGGGCAATACGAGAAAGGTAATAAAAAAAAACAATGTAATTCGCACAATGCACTATATTTTGAAACATGAATTTCTCATAACAGTGCACTATATAGCGTAACGGAGGGAGTAATTTTAATTAATAAAGTTTTTCTCTAATTAAATGCTCCTAATTGTGACAAGAAAAATAAATGCTTTTAATTGAAACAATGAGTTTTGGTCCAAAAAAAAATTGAAACAATGAGTTACCATTCAAATGAATCACTCATAAAAAAGTTCTAATAAACATAAGTAAATCAATAATATATATAATAAATTTTATAGAAAAAAGTCACACTCTTCATTAGCAGTTGTGACATTTTATTTAATGAATAGAATTCACTTTTAGTTTAATTACATCTGAATCAAATGGCACTGGGGCATCCTAAGGCCGAAAATCTATATAAACTATTTTGAGTATGTTGTTTATAACTCTAAAGTAGAGATAAAACAAGCCAAAATTGTATAATCATTAAAATATAATGTGACTAGAAAAGGCCCCTCGTAGCATATAGAGTATTAAAAATGCTGATACACAATTACACAGTACAAAAAAGCAGGATTAATAATAATTCGAAAGTATTGATTCATTTTATTTTATTATAATGGTAATAATGAATAATTGCTCTGGAGAAAAGGAACAAGGGACAAAACTGAAAGGCTAGTTTGGTCATTTCAGTTCATAAGAAACGGACGACTTGAAAACTGAAGCAAATATAGCCGTTGGAGCGAGGCCATTGAGTATATTCTATCATTCTTCAATCCCTTTTTGTTCGCTTTTTTTTTTTTAATTCTTCACTAAAACTGGCCACGTCGAATAGATTCAAAGCATCAATATAAGTTTCTTCTCCAATGGAAAGCCACCAACTTCGCATAAATTCCCTCTCTCTATCCCTCTTTCTTCACTCCATCATGTAAAGCAACCCAGTAAGGAAAGAAGAAGGAGAGATCTTCAGTGCTTTAATGGCGAAACGCGTTTCTGACGATGAGGTTTCGAACCAGGTGGACAAAGACGAAGAGGAAGCACACCCTTACGCGTTTCATGTCTCTGGTCCTCGCAATCTGACCACCCTTAATTGGAAAGACCTCATCAATTCTAGTTGGTAAGTACTCCAAATCTCACTGAATTTGATCTAAATTTAGCCTCTTGCTTCGGGATCTGATTAGTTCTTGAGTACTCAAGCTTCATTTTTCACCTTACTCCTTGATAATTGCTTCTGTTCAAGCAAGTTCGAAACAGGGCACCGTTTGTTTAGCATTTTTTGTGGGTTTCTGAAGACTTGAGCATAATGGTATTTCACTAATGAACGTAAAGCTGAAAGCTTTTCGAAATGGATGATCTCTAGGGTTTTCTTTTGCGGTGTTCTGATTAGATTTTGTAGATTTAGCAGAATGGGTTTTGAGATAAGAATGCAAAGTTGAAAGCTTTTGAAATGGGTTTCCAGTATTTTGGTTTTAAGTGACTATGACGAAATGGAAGAAGATAAGAAAATTCATAAACCAGTAGGTTGGATTTCAAAGATACAATTAATTGTTTTGAGTTTAGTAGTTGCTTTGACTTTTTCCAGAGATCTAACTAAGAAGTATTGTTTAACTGGATTTCCAAATCTGTGGAGATTGATAATTTATATACTTAGTTAATAATAATTTTCACGTCATGTTTAGTTATGATTGTCTTTCTGTGATTGGTTAATTTCTTTAAGTAGTTTGGGTAATTCTTGAAAATTGGCATATCTGATGTTGAATTGTTGTTCTGGTACTTAATTTCTAAGTTGTTTTAATATTTAAGCATTGAAAATGGAAATTTGAGTACCCTAATTTACTGCATTTCCTTAACTATTATCAACAATTTAATGTGATTATTTTCTATTTGGATTTCTGGATTAACTTAATCTGCGTGAGTTAATATAGTCAAAGCCAAGACAACAAGAGATTGAATTTTTGCATTATGTATTTTCTTAATTTGAATATTCTTAATCATTAAGCAATTAAAAGTAGTTGAACTACATATACTATATGTTTTTTATTCTTTAGATCTAGTATACATTGAACATCTCATATCTTAGTGGCCAGGTTAGAAACCATATATTTTTATAATACATTTTTTTAGCAAAATTGTCTCCTCTATAAAATATAAACACAAAATCAACATTTAGATTTAAGTCAAAAACTTTTTCACAAAATTCTTTTTAATTGATCTCTTGATATAACAGGGAAGATATCTTAGATAACAAAAAACAATTTCAATATTTTCACTATCATTTATAAAAATCATGATCTAATTTAAAAAATATATAAATAAAATTGTAAATTTTGCACAGCCAAAATATCAATAAGCTTCTAATTAATTAATACAATCTTGTTTGAACCAAAACAACACATCTCTGTTTGAGTCTTTTTTTGGAATTTAAAACAGAGACATGTACTATTAAGCTTTAATCTTTGTGCAGTGTTAGTGGTACCTTTGATTTCTAATTAATTTTGATTATCTCTGTTTCAACAAAACAGAGACATATGATCACTATAACCTTTGAACCCAGATTTTCATTTTCACATTCTTCCGATAATTCAATCCACTTAATCTATATCACGGAAATTTCCTTACAGGAAGGATCCGAATTACAAAAGAACAGTGATCGCCTGCTTCATCCAATCGGTCTACCTCCTGGAGCTAGACAGGCAAGAGAATAGATCCCAATCCAACGCTCTAGCCCCAAACTGGTGGATCCCCTTCAAGTACAAGCTCACCAGAACCCTAATCGACGAACGCGACGGATCCATCTTCGGCGCCATCCTCGAATGGGATCGATCCGCCGCCATGGCCGACTTAGTCCTCATCAGACCCAGCGGAGCCCCCAAGGCCGTGCTCGCACTCCGAGGCACGCTCCTCAAGGGCCCCACCATCCGCAGAGACATCGAAGACGACCTCCGATTCCTCGCCTGGGAAAGCCTCAAAGGATCCGTGAGGTTCAGGTCAGCCATGGAGGCTCTCAGATCTGCTTGCGATGAGTATGGGAGTGGAAATGTGTGTGTCGCAGGACATTCTTTAGGTGCAGGTTTCGCTCTTCAGGTCGGAAAGGCTCTGGCCAAAGAAGGGATTTACGTGGACACACATCTGTTTAATCCACCTTCTGTTTCAATCGCCATGAGTTTCAGAAACATTGGAGAGAAAGCTGAGGTTCTCTGGAAAAAAGTGAAGAAATCCTTAGGCTCGAACCCGGATCCCGAGGATGATAACAACAAATTGTCATTGGGCGGACTCCAATCTGGATCCGGGTCAGGTAATTGGATGACCCGATTAACGAGTTGGAAGGGTTCGAGTAGATGGGTTCCGCATTTGTACGTGAACAACAGTGATTATATCTGTTGCTCTTATACCCACCCGGATGGTGGTGAGGGCGGCGGAGGAACAGGCGAGAAAGATGGAGACAAGGAGAATGTGAGGCTGGAAAGCAGCGGCAGCGCGCAAACCGCAGCAAAGTTGTTTGTGGTGACCAAGGAGAAGCAGAAATTTCTTGAGGCTCACGGGTTGGAACAGTGGTGGTCCAGTGATGCGGAGCTCCAATTAGCTATACATAATAGTAAGTTGATAACAAGGCAGCTTAAGTCTCTGTATAATGTGGCTTCTACACAAATAACACAAGGAAAGGGGAAGCTTAAGTGAGAAAATTATTGTAGATATTTACTTATTTTTTGGATTTGGTTGTTTGGGAAATGACTCGTTTTTGCTCGTATACATATGTTTGTATTGTTGTTCTTTTGTTAATTGGTTTTGTTGCTTTACATGGAGATAAATGATGTGAGCCTTCTTTGCTTTATTTTGTATCTGTGATCTATAACACATCCGGCCCTCCTACCAATTATTTGTGTGTATGCAGTATGAAAAATGAAAACTCTAAAGAACAATAAATCAAATAAGAGGATCGATGAGACTTACTAATCAGTGAAGGAGAAGAGAAAATTATGACCAATTTAAAATGCAGGCAACAACAAGAGAAGGAAGAGAACATGAAGCACAAACAATTTATCTTGTTTCTTCTTGAAATCAACCTTCAAGATTACATCATCTAGTCCTTAAGTTTGAACTCTAAATTTTTCACCATGACTACAAAGTTTCAGAAAGAGTTGAAGAGAGAAAGAGTGTGAAAACTCGAGAGAGCTCAAGAAAAACCATTACAGGTTGAGAGCAATTTTCTCTTAGTGTTTAAGATCCAATAGGCTTATAAATAGCATATATGTATGTGTAACAGAAAGTAAAGTACTGTTATTTATTGTTATGATTCTTTTTTTTTTGTCCATGTTTCGTGCATTAGGAAAGGAATTGAAACTAATTTAGGGAGTAAGGTTGCTTTAAGTACAGTGTTTTGTGTTTGAGCCAATGTGAATGCAAAAAAGATCTTCGAAAAAATTTCACCAAATATGACTCAATATTAACAAAATTTAAATTAGTTGGAGTTTAAAATAACAAGATATTAAATGATTATTACCAAAGGAAGAAAAAAAAGAACTTAGCTTCTTTTCAAGTAGAAATAGTGTTGGGTTGTTTGGGTGCACACAACTCAGGCACCATTACTTCTGGAGTGAAACTCATGCGGTTTAAAACTAATAAATAATTATGTCAATAAAAAATACTCATTTTTATATAATAAATATTGTATATTTCATTTTATATGCAATAAAAATGGAATTTGTTTGTAAATTTTCAACTTTTGTGTATTTGATATAAAAGAATGAGAAAACTTCACTAGAAACCGCAACCTTGATAAAAATGACATAATATTTTTAAAGGAAAAAAAAAACTATCATATGTCTTTTTCAAAGTTATCATTTCTTTAAAGTTACAACTCAATCTTGTAATATTACAAGAATAAAATGTATTTGCAAAATTCAAATTAAGTGAATGATAATAACTTTGAAAAACATTTTACAAATTTAAAATTATAAAACTTTGGAACTTTTTACGGTATTTTTCCTAAAAGTCTTTTAACAGAATTTTTATCAAGTTTGAGTCCTTGAGGTAAATTGTTCCTTAATGTATTATTATTTTTTTGGGGGGTCAAATCACACAACATAGATAATAAAGTGCCAAACTCTTGAAAAAGGGGTTTCATGACATGCCACACGGTATGTATAATTTACAATGAAAATATCCCAAGTTTTGTTATCAAGACATGAAAGGTTTTTATATACATAGAAGTCAAATTTTGAAGCTACATCTACATATACACGTGAAATTTCTCTAAATTAACTATTAATCATGAAATCGTTTTACATTTGTTGCCTTGAAGGAAGCAATATATATATATACACACACACTCACACACATACACATATACCAAACAAATAAATAAGATTTATGAGGTAGAAGGACTTAACGGGCACGCTATATATAAATGATTCAAGGGTTTGTCTCCTTTCTGCCTCTTTCTGGTTTTGTCTTCCTCTGAATAAATATTAATGTTTAAGAAATTAAGACAGATGACAAATTAAACTAATTAAAGAGTGTGACATATCATTCTCTTCAGCATTATATTATACACAATCTTCTTCTTACATCACTCACAAATGAAGATAATGATTGATTGATTGATACTGCAAAACTTGGCCATTTCTCAACTGCTAATAATCAATCTAATGAGGAGGCTCACGCAATTAATATAAAGTATTGCTGAAAAATGTGTTAATTTGGAAAATTGGTTATGCTCGTTTATGCAAAATTTTGTGGTATTGCGTGAAGGTTGGTGGAAGTGGTTAATTAGAAAAATCCATTTGATCATCAAAGTAAATTACTGTAAATTGCTTGAGGTTTTCTGTTCTTTGCTTTTAAAAGTTACATTAATTAAATTATTATATTAATTGTATTCTTGCTAATTACGATCAAATTCATATATACGATCAGTTATACAATTATATATTCAAGAAAGAAATGACACAAAAAGAAAAATAATTGTGCGCACATATTAAATTAATTTTTGAGTAAAAGAAATTAGAATTAAATTAAGATGCGCACCATATGTCCCATCTGGTCAGTCTAGATTTTATATTTTAAAATAAAATGATACTTTTTTCTAACTTGATAGCTCTAAGATTGATTTTAATTTTGCATTCTACATGATCTAAAACAGAAACTTTTACAACCTAATTTAAAAAATAAGAAAAAAATTTTAGCATCTAAATTTTATCTAAACGATTTAAATAAGATGTGCTCCATCTACTATGATAAGACCTTGATTACAGGCTCATATAATTGTAAAGAACAATATGAGATAGATGACCTAATTTTTAAAACTAAAGATGAGAATAAGCGTAATTCATACAATGATTTCGAGGAAGCCAGTGCATGCGGAAGCACTACTGGTGCTTGTGTACGTATTGGCGATTTTCTTTATGTTGATAAAACTTCAAACGACTCCAAATCTTTGGGTCAATGAATTAAAATGACCAGTGGGGAAATGCCTGTGTTGTTGTATATATAAATGCTCAATATTTCATCTAAAAAAAGTCATGTAAAAATTAAAAAGTGATAGTTATTAAATATTAGCATGATGATAATATTTTAATTAACCAACTTTTCTAAACATTGGACAGCATTGCCTGATAAACTAATCAGAGCTTCAGATTATGGTCCTCAACTGTAACTATAATCATAATATAACATGTAAGCAAGTCTTATACATCTAATTGCATCAGGCTATGATACACACACATATGATTCAATAAAATGGGTTGTTAGAGATGCTAATCAAATAAAGCATTGCCTGATAAACTAATCAGAGCTTCAGATTATGGTCCTCAACTGTACGTAACTGTAATCATAGTATTACAAGTAAGCAAGTCTTATACGTCTAATTGCATCAGGCTATGACACACACACACACCTGATTCAATAAAATGGATTGTTAGAGATGCTAATCACATAAAGCAAAAGCATGAACATGGATGTGTACATAAGAAACTGGGTTTTATACACAAGAATCCGCTTAGAATTATAGATACGATCTCTGATACAACTTCTCGTGTACAATAATCTACTCATATATGAACAGTAAAAGAAGCTTAACAAAATTTACAAAAGTACATCAACCTGCAGAAAAGCTATCAGGCATGTGTGTGTGTGTGTGTGTATTGGCTAATTAATCAATCCTGAAAAATCATAGTCGTAAACGCTGATCTCTTGCTGTTGAATCTGCGTATAAAAGGGATCGCTCAAGGGTTCTTCAGCAACAACTTGTTCATCGAAAAGCAGTGATTCCAGATAATTAATCTGATCATAATCACACGCCAAAATATCTTCAAACACTGTGTCGTTTTCCTCCAACCTCATGACCTGGTTGTTACTGCACAAGAATCCATCAAAGTCTTCTCCTTCGTTCATCATCAGTTGAGCATCATCAATAATATTATTAATCTCATTGTAACATAACTCTTCAGATGAAGTAGTTGTTGGTGCTTCAGTTGAAACTGAAGGCTCAACACTTAACTGAACCTGATCATGATGATGATGATCATGAACTTTGGAAGATGATGAAGTTATTGGAGAATAATGACTTCCATTATTACCAGTAAGGTCTTGAACGAGCTGCTTGAAGCTTGAGGAATCAGTGATGTACACCTTAGGTTTCAGGACCTTGATCAAGCTGTTGAACTGTTGATGATGTTGTTGTTGCTGGTGATGTTTACTATGAAGATGATCTTTCTTCGATGTTTTCGAGGCTGATTGTTGCTTAATCGCTCTCTTTCCCATGATAATTTCGATGAAGATGATAATTACAATGTGTTTTTGTGTATCTGATTAACCTAGGAATTATACAACTGGCACTTCGTTATCTGCCCGGGGGATTCAACTAGGTCTTTATATATATGTATGTGTATGTATTTTATTTGCGCGTGGTAGAGATTTGAAGATATGCATGAAGGTGGGAGGAAATAGACCAAGAAACAAGACATAAAAGATTGAGATGCTGAAAATGATATTTATTCGCCTGATTTTGAGTTTATTTTATTTATTAGGAACTTAAGAATCCCACCAACACAGTAGCCACGTTTGAATCCGGTGCACCATATATACGTCTCAAATAATAATTATATATATTTTCTCATGTTCATATTATAAGATATTTTATATCAATTACATACATATTGAGAAAATTATTTTCATCTAAAATCAATGCAAAAAGTATCTATATTTTCTATTTTTTCCTTATTAAATATATTATTTTATTATCATTATAGGGTTATAAATGAGAAGTATGAAAGCATTAAAGATAGAGGTAAAATGAGAAAAAAAATCCAATACTCTATATTTTGGATAAAAAAATTTGTCATATAAAATGTCTTGTAATATGAATTGGATGGAGTAATTTAGATAATTTCTAGCCCAAAAAAAGATAGCTTTAATTTTATTATTTTTTATTAAATTTTAATATTTTTATCTGAAGTAAAATGTAACATAATATAAATATTGTAGTTGTTTAACTTGTAAAAAATAATAATAAAAAAAGAATAGTTTAAATTAAATTTAAACTTTTCAGATAAAATGTTCATTAGTTTTTTTTTTTTTTGCCCATCAAATGTGCATAAGCAAAGTGCACATCCTTATCCTTTAAATATGTCCACCAAATACCACTGCATACTTGATTCAATTGGTAAGGAATTGTACCAGGACCAGGTTAATCATAATGTAGCAGTGTTAAATACTTGATGGTAAAGTTTGACATCCAAAAGAGTTCGATGCCTGACTTGATCTAGATCAGTTAGAGTTTCGATAAATCCTTCAATTAAAGTGGGATAGGTTCAAAATATGGGATGTACATGCAAAAATATATGCGTGTGTGTGGGGGGACTAGATATAATAAACTTCGATGCCACAGATTCTCCAATATTTTTACACATAATTTCGTGGATTCTAGATTTTTTTTTAAATAATTTGACTAAAATATTGAAAGATTTGTTGTTAATTATCTCATAAAAATATAAGATTATCATAGATTATTTAAAAATAATTTTTACCACATATTTTTATTAAAAATATGACAATAAATATTTGAATTAATTTTTGTAACCTTTTTATTGTTAAATTTTTTATGGAATTATTATATTAATAAATCATATATTGAGTAACAGATTTAAAAATTAATATACAAATTCAGATTCAGAGTCCATTTAAAGGTCAGGCAAATCTATAATGCTAGTATTATTCTACTTGGCGCTTTGTTTCTGTGTTTCAAATTAAAAGTAAGACTACATCAAAGAGAAAATGCTATGTTTTGGATTAACGTAGGACAAGTAAATAGGTCAATTCAATAACAGGGTTTTCATGAATAAGAATAACTTGCAATAATAGGAGACTTAATGGAAGGGCATGAGGGGCACGCAGCTTCTTGTTAGCTTAATATATGTAATTATAATCTAATTAGATTAAATAATTAGTTTTGTTTGCTTTTGCCCCTAGCTAACATCTATATCCAATCACATGATGATATAATTATATCCAATAAATAAATAAATAATTAGATTGAGCCTGAAGGTATACGTACGTAGATCCTAGCTCTTGGGATGCTAGCTTAATTCTGCTTTCTCATATGCCTTTCTAGGAAATCAAGCGCTTCAAAGCATTTTTCTCAAATATAGTCAGTAAATATCTAAATTAAGTTTGATTAGGTGAGTGTAAATATATATAGGACCTAAATAATAATAGAGATGGTATTGCTTATTTAATTATTTATTTTTTGCATGAAAGTTTTGGAATAAAGAGTAGGATGGAAATTATCAATTATGTTTTCAAAATTTTCTCCTTTTTATATTTTATGATTTTATGTTCTCTAAAGTTAATAAATGTAAAAAAAAAAGTTTTTTGGAAAGCACTAGAGGTATCATCAGCCGATGACGGAAAATTTATTCCCTCAACGCATAAAAATATTTCCAATAACGTTTTTTTTTATATATATAGCATAGCATGGGCCGAACCCAAAAAATATTTTTATTACTATTATATATAGCTTATTTTTAATGAAATTTTAATATAAGATAATCCTTTATTGTTAACCATTTTAATGTGATTGATAATAACCCCTTATATAGTTTTTTGAGGCAAAACAAATTTCAATTTTCAATATACGATCAACGAACAGGGGAACTTCTTAATAGAAGATGGGAAGTTGAGGTGCGTCACATTTATCTGGAAAGAAACTCCTCTGCTAATCGGTTAGCTAATTTCAGCATGCAACTCAATTTTGATCTTCAGTTGTTAACTGTGCCACCTAGAGACTTAGAATATCTTTTTAGTAAGGTATTAAAAATTAGACCTGACATTCAAGATTCAATAGTGAAATTAGAGTTAGACCAGTTGTAAATAAATTAATATATTTTAAATAATGTAGATGAAAAATATAAAAGATATTTATCCATAATATCATAAAATTAACATTCATCTATAAAAAAAATTAACATTCAATCTGGGATAAAAAATAAATTTAATAATTTTTTTAATTTTATATATCATATAGAAAATTAGAAATATTATTAATAATTTCAAAATTTAATATTAAAATTTATAAATTTATCATTTGTAATAATTATATATTATAATAATATTTATACAATATTATAATTATTGCAAATTAATCTTGTCTTTTATTCGAATTACAATTATAGAGATTTATAGACTCAATGAAACTTTTTAGAATATTGAAAAAATCTAATAAAATAGGAAATTATTTAACTTAATAATTAAATCTAGGAAGATTATAAGAATCTTATTTATTTAGAAATTTTTAAAGAGTAGGACATTCTAGAACATTCTAATTAAAAAAAAAAGAAATCATAAAATAGGAAATAAATAAAAAATAATATAAATCATAATAATCCTAAAAAATATTATAAAATATAATCTAAAATATCATAATAAAATAAATTTATCTAAAAATATAATTCTTTAAAACTATTCATTCTCCATCACCTTTCCCACCAAAAAGAAAATTCGGTAGCTATATAGCTCTCAGTATTTTAGTTTCCTCTTTAAATTTTAAGATTCAAATAAGGAGACTTATCATCCTAAATTAACATTCATATCTCTTCTATATTGTATACTTTTCTTTCCTTTGTATACAAGATATAGTGAAAATGATTGCTTGATGTGCACACATCATCAGTTTCAGAGTGAAATAATAACACACAACACACTCACACACAAACAAACAAAAATCATTAGTTGTATAAACAGTATGAACCCTCGCGCACATAATTTCGTTGTCATGTTTTTTTTTTTAACCAAGGATTTCGTTGTCATGTTTAAATCAATGGTTTTTGGCATTAGTTGTCGAATGTGTGGTACTGAAAGGAATTCATTATTATTTGGATGTGCGGTTGCCGAAAACGGCGCCGTTCCCAAAAAATCAATGTTCAATTATTATTTAGGTAAGCTATTTAGACAAGTCCTGCAGAATTACGGTATATTTTTTTTATTAACAATTTTCATCGTTATATAAATATCTAATTGACTTTGAAAATCTGATCAGTCTGAATATATGAAAAAGTATAGAACCTTTCATAATGTAGGATCAAAACGATTCTAAGAAAATAAAGAATGCACAATATGCATAGCAATATTGGTGAAAATTCTATATTTTTTAAAGGCTAACAATTCAATTAAGAAGGCAGGTTTCAGTAAGTTTAGGGAGTTTTAGTTATGAATGGTCAAAAGTTATATATAAGGAATTAATATTGAACAATTGTATAGTTGGTTTGGGTGATCTATGGTATGATCTTATTAGTAACGTTTCAAGTTAGAATTATGCGAATACAAAACTGTCACAGTTTTCCATCCATATCGTTAGACTCAGATTCATCAGAGTACGTAATGCGCCTAAGTGGATGACACCTGATAAGGCTATATATATGTATTAGGAGAAAACTTGTATTATTGGAATTGATTAGTATATGTTTGTTATGCATGTTATAGATATATCGATATAGAAAATAAATATCCTATATGACTTATATGACTGTGCACATAGTTTTCAATAATAAGGATAAATCGCGGTAATATATATATATATATATATATATATATATAAAGTGTGTGCGAAGTAGAAGGGAGGCTACGCAGCTTACTATTCAGGTGACGACATATATAAACTAAACACGAGATCAACCAACCAATTAATTAGTTAATATTAATTGCTTGCATCTACCCCTAGTAGCAAAACAGATTTAGGAAAAAAAATGAAAGTTTTTCTCTACTTTCTCGTAAGTCGTAACAATAATTGCTTGAACTAAAGATCGATCAATGATCAAAATTTTATTTTTTTTTTCTGAAAAAAATATTACAATTACACGCACACATACCTAATTTACATGATCGATATTTTTAGTTTGTCAAAATATATTTACATGTAAAATATTAAAGTATTAAAAATAATAAGAAAAATAAAATTAGTGCCTTGTATGTACTTCTCCAACCAAAATAATCATAATACAAAAATATCAGAATGCTGATTTTCGTAGAACATTATAATTATAATTAATAAATATAAACTGTTAATGCTTTCTTTTGTTATAGTTGACTTGTGTTTGGTTTCCTGGCTTCACTTAGTTAAGCGCCCGCTGCGCCCCGGACATCCAATATAAGAAATCTCAGTAAATATTGGCAATGAGTTGAAACTTGAAACCATTAATATATCTATAATAATGTAAAAATTAAGGAAAGCCGGGTATTTTTGCGATAAATATATATTATAACTCATTCCTTAAACTCTATATAATATAATATAATATAATATGGGAAAGTAATTTTAGTTTATATTATGCAGAAAGGAGTTGAAATCTTGGATCTTGGAGTATTATGGTGATGGATCTTGGAGTATTATGGTGATGGCCACATGTATTAATCAAGCACACCAGAACTCCAGTGTCCATTCTGGTAAGTCTTCCAGATTCAATTTGCATTTGTTTCGTTTTTGGCGCGGCGGCATCACCACAATTGACTTTAAGCCATCCTAGCTAGTTGGGGAGGTTCCCAACCAATGCATTGCTTCACTCTTCTGCGTGCAGTATCAGTTAATGGATTTAGAATTGGATAATGGCATGCTTCACTGAGAGGACATATCTATGTTTTTATTCCCATAAAGTCTTCCATTATGACAGTCCCAAAGTTTTCATCACACAATTCCAAACGTGGTGGTCCACTGATAACCAGTTTTAGCATCAATCACATATATATAATAGCTCAGGTTTTGTAACAGCCAATCATATTTAGGAATCCCTCTAGTTTTGATCTTGCGGTAACAACTCATGCTCTCTTAACTAGATCTCACCTAGCTTCTAAGGACATAGTCTAAAAGTCTTCCTCCTCTCCTTCACTACAAAGTTGGCAAACATTATTTTCAGTCATGTGTCTGCAATAGCTCTACTCCTGGTATGTCATTAATTTCCCTTCCAGAGCTAGCCAAAGAAAAGGATGAACTCTCTGGGCCCCTCTCCACTACCACACAAGCTTCCATTTGGATTCTTCTAGGTTCCACTTGTCTTGTTGCACCAACTCGTAGGTCGATTTAACAGTGAATTTTCGAAAAGCTCGCTCCAATAACATTGAGGGCCAACATCATTAGGAGATGGTGGTTTGGTGCCTGCGATTTGCACGATGATGGATATAGACAAGAGATTTTCAAAAAGGCTCCAATTCCATTGGCGTTCTAGATCAGCTTTATCAATCTTGCACAAAGATTAGAGCTTGAGGAGTCCCCACCAACCTAAATACCCAATTGTCCTCCTAAAAACGTATTGAATTGCCATCCCCTATCTCCCATCTGATCCCAATTTTAAGCTCTTCCCAACTTTTGGAAATACATTGTTGCCATTATGCCAGTCATACTTAGCACGCATTACTCTCACACATAGAAGCTCAGGTTTTGCTACAATTCCAAAACCAATTTTCATGAGAGAAGCCTTATTTTGGCTTTCTAAATCTTTAGTCCGACAACTTCCATTTTGAGTAGGTTGGCACATTCCCTTCCAACTAACTAGACTTGCTCTTAGTTTCAGCAGTGGAGTTCCAAATGAAGTTTCCCAGTGATTTTATCAATTCGAGAGAATAAGCTGGATGGCAATTTTGAAGTTGATTTGGCATATAAAAAGGTATGGTATGGAGAACAGAGTTTGCAAGTGTTATGTGACCCACCAAGGAGAGAATTTTAGCATTCCATCCTGACAACTTCTGCATATATAATACGGTCTTCAATGTAATCATAGGTAGCCCTTGTTAACTCTACTATGGAGTATATTCATATAGGAACTCCAAGGTATCTACCCAAATTCTCAGTTCTCTCATAGCCCTGCTCATTGCAAATGGAAACAAAATCAGAGTTTGTAACATTCATGAAAAATAGATTTTAATTTGGTTTTGTTTGTCCTAACCTTATGACTAGAGTAATGGTAGAACTCTTCAAGCACTCGCTTGATAAGCTGGATTTGACTGTGATGAGTTGTGCTAAAGAGTATGAGGCCATTAGCAAAGAAAAAATGCGACAACGATGGACCATTCCTCCCTAATTAATTAATCGCCTGGCATTGCTTCTGATAAACTAGTTTAACTTGTAACATCCCAAACTATAGTTGTGACTTGTATGAAAAGTGAGAAAATTCCCCATTTTCTATGAGCCTTAAACACCTACAAACTCACATTCAACAAAAAGAAAATACAATTATAATTCAAAAGATCATAGTTAAACTTACTTTTACAAGCATAAATTAAAGGAGTTAAGCATTTTGTAAAAATTTTGATAAAATTTTCTCAGACCTTTCGAAAATTCTACAACAACTTAATCAAATAGAATACAATAAGAAGAGCTATGTTCCACAATAATATATATGTGTGTATTAATGCATTAAAAGGTAAGGATCTTGCCTATAAGTTTTGTGAAGGATATATAAACTAAATACAAAAGTTAGGATAACAAATTATAAGCTTTACATTCATATCAGTTCGTTCAAATGAGTAATCAAAAGCTTCTTAGCAATGGAATGAGTAATCAAAAGCTTCTTAGCAATGGAAGATGCCTCTTAAGGATCTATTGGAGATGTAGGACCCACTCTACTATCTGACGCTAAAATATATTTACTAGTAAATAATATCCCAAAGCAAAAATATAAATATTGAAAACAAGGTAAAATAATATTTTGAAGATTTGACGACATTACCTATTTAAATACTTTATTTGACGTTTATGAAGGATAAAACAATAAAAAAATAATGTTTATTAAAATTCTAAGAAGACTAATATTTTGAAAATTATGAAAAATTAAAAACTCTAAAATGACTTTTTTCATTTTGGATCGGATGGAGCACTATAAATTGAATGTTTCTAAAACTTGAAGCACAGTGCCTGCGATACTAATGAGAGTTTCAGATTACGGTCTGCAACTATAACTTTAATCCCAATATTACGACCATTTAGCAAGTTTTGCACGTAATTATTTCAGGCTATGACTGCGACTTAAAATCCGTTGCTAATTCTTTCATCTTTAAATTTCTAGCTCATAGTGACATATGTTTGGACCCTCCGAAAATCAACCCATGAAAATAAACTCGAATAAGAGATTTATATATATATATATATATATATAGTATGTGTGTTATACAATTGGATTGCTGGAGATACCTAACAAGGAAAGCAAAAGCATGAAAAAGATAATGAAAATAAGAAAATGGATTTTATATATATACAAAAGAATAAATATATATATGTAGATACAATAATCTCTGACACGATGACTCTCTGTACAATCTAGGTACACATATTAACACTAAAATTAAGTAATTAACTTCACAAAGTTTACAAAAGTAGATCACCCAGAAAAGCTCAATCCATACATGTTTTTGGGCTAATTAATCAATCCTGAAAAGTCATAGTCATAGTAGTAAACGCTGATCTCTTGCTGATGAATCATCTGTCCATGAAAGGGATATCACTGGGTTTGGATTTTTGATCTACAACAACTTGCTCATCAAAAAGCAGTGACTCCAGATAATTAATCTGATCGTAATCACACGCCAAAATATCTTCAAAAACTGTGCCGTTTTCCTCCAAGATCATCATCTGGATGTTACTGCAGAAGAATAGATCCAGTCGTCTTCTTCGCACGTCATTAGTTGAGAATCGTTAATGTTATTAATATCATTATTACAGAACTCATCAGATGATGAAGTAGTTGTTGGTGAAACTGAAGCTTCAACACTGAACTGAACCTGATGATGATGATGAAGTTCATGAACTTTGGAAGATGAAGCTAGCGAAGGAGGACTTCCATTATTGCCAGTAAGGTCTTGAACAAGCTGTATGAAGCTTGAGGAATCAGTGATGTAAACCTTGGGTTTCAGAACCTTGATCAAGCTGTCCAACTGTTGTTGATGTTTAATATGATGATGACGACGATGATCTTTCTTCGATATTTTCGAGGAAGCTTGTTGCTTAATCACTCTCTTTCCCATGATAATTTCCGATGAAGACGATGTTGGAAATTTAATTATATATATTATATTTATTTAGATATTATATATATATATATATATTTTACGTTATTATTTTAATATATATATATATAAATATGTCACCGGATGTGTCCCGCATCATTATTTGAATTAAAGAGTTGCGTTCAGAGGGTCACGACTGGTCAGTGAAACCTTTCTAAACCTTGATGGGAGGCTATATAAGAGCTTGACCATGACACAGAATAGACACGTAAAAAGAATAGAAGCGTTGTTTGTTCGATCAAGAATTCCCTGACGGGGTGACGGTGTTCAACAGTCCATCGCTGTGCCAGAAATTCCCGTTCAGAAGAATTCAAGAAAATCTCAGAGAATATACAGTATTCATATGCTATGGCAAGAGGTATGTAAGATTTCCGCTGTGAAACTCATGAATTTAGATTTATGATTTTGTTTAACATGTGGCATCAGAGCCGTGTTTTTCCTCTGCTTGGTGTTTTAGAGTAAGATATTAGAAAGCATATTCAAAGTTTTGAAAGCATATTCAATGTCATGGTTTTCGCTGGTGGTGTTTAAGAGATTCAGATTTGGTTTTTTAGATTATTAGTTCGTGAAATCTTTCTTCATTGCCAGAATGGGTTCAGCGAAATTTAATGTGCTTTCATAAGAAGTTTCGTTTTTTCACTGTTCTTTCGGTCATCTATGCTCTTGGTTCTTCAAAAAAAAAAAAAAATTTTCTTTTTTTTTTTCCTTCTTTTCAAACTTCGTTCTCAGAGAGAGAGATATCAAGAACATGGGATATATGATTTTCCCAAAATGATATTCGGATTGTTTTTCCTATATTTTCATTGTGTTCACTGTGAAAGCCGGCAACCAAGATCTTCAGTGTTTTTAACCGAATGGAACCCGTGAAGTTACAGTTTTCATGATTCTGGGAATTTTTCTTTTCTGGTCTTATTGTTCATTGGAATATTCTTCAATGATTTCCACATAAAAATCGAGAAGAAAGATGATGGAACCGCCGGAAATGGATGCTGAAATCGCCCGGAAAATGACGTCGGGAGTTTCAGTGCGGCGGGTCTGGAATCGGGTCACCGGGTCGGGTGACGTGACCCGACGGGTGAAGGGGATGATGAAACGCGCTTCTGGAGAGAAGCGCGTTTGGCTTAAGCTGCGTTTGGCTTCTGCGTTTTCGAAAAAGCACGTTTGAAACAGTGTTTTTTTTTTTTTTTTAAAAAAACAAAAATAAAATAAAATAAAAAAATTATGGCAGAATTTTATTTTCTGTTTTCTCTCACTAATTTTTTTTTTTTTTTAATAAAGAGAATTCATGCTTTTATAAATTTATTAGAGCTAAATAAATATTATTCTATGGATTTTTATGATGATTTTTATTAGCTCTACATATGTTTATTTATTTAATTCTACAAATTTCTTGTATGGATTATTTAAATTGTCTATGAATTTATGTGTTATTGCTCTTTAGGAAATTATAAATATTTTGAAATTTGGAATTAATTCTGAATTAATATTTATTTGAGCAAATTTATGTGAAGCATGGATTAGTGGGAGAATTTCAATTATCTAGTTACATATTGTTAATTAGTTTAACTGTTAAATTTTTATTATGTTATTGTTGCATATTTATGTATTTAAATGCACAAATGGATATTCGTGATTTGCATGCCTATATATTTGGGGAATAGCCACAGCATCCTCATTTTATAAATTACATGCATATTAATAAATTACATATGGAATTTTGAAATATCGTTGTAATTAAATGTAAGATTATAATTTATCTTTGCCCACAGGTAGATAATTATAATCAAACATTTAGTTAGGATGAAATACAATGGCCTTATATTTTCTAAGTAGCCCACAGGTATTAGAAAAACAATAATTGCATTTTAGTTTCATCAATTTTAGGCAAATGCATTGTATACTAGTATTCTTTGCCCACAGGTTGATGCTAGTGATACGTATTTGTAATCGTATGGTTCAAATAAGTTGACCATGTACCTGGCACAGTAATTGTGTTTGCTTCAAAAGCTAATGTGAGTATATTCATAAATTTTGCAGCTCCTGTTACCACTAGGGTTATTACTGATATGAATAACAAAATGATCCTGGATGGTACTAATTACTTTGATTGGAAAGATAGTATTCTGTTAGATCTTGGATGTATGGACCTGGATCTTGCTTTGAGGGTTGACGAACCTCAAAAACCAACTGATGACTCTACTGATCGAGATGCAAGACAGCAATATGATCAGTGGGAGCGGTCTAACAGATTGTCTCTTCAACTCATCCAATCAAGAATCCTAAGAGGGATTAGGGGTTCTATTCCTGAATGCAAAACTGCCAAAGAATACCTGGAAGCTCTAGAAAAGCAATTCAAGGTGTCAGATAAGCAAATGGGTGGAGCCATTATGTCTGAATTATGTACCTTAAGGCTTACAGGCATTGGTGGTGTAAGGCAGCATATCATGAAAATGAGGGATCTCTCATCTCAACTCAAACCCTTGAAAATGGAACCTACTGAGTCATTTTTGGTGCAGTTGATATTGAACTCTCTTCCTCCTTCATATGATGCTTTCAAGGTCTCATATAACACACATAAGGAAAAATGGACAGTGGATGAACTATTGGCCATGTGTGTTCAAGAAGAGACTAGATTACTAATGAATGAGAAATCTGCACATAAAGAAGCTTATTTTGTTGAAAGTTCCAAGGCAGAAGCTGGCAAGGGTAAGAAGAAAGATAAAGGTAAGAGTCATAAGAAGAAAAACAAGATTCCTCCTGTCAATACAGCAAATAAGAAGGATGGCAGATGCTTCTTTTGCAAAAAGAAAGGACACATTAAAGTTGATTGTCTCAAGTTTAAGGCTTGGCTTGAAAAGAAAGGTACGCTTTCAACTTGTGTTGTATTTGAATCTCATTATACTTCTGTTAGTGATGACACTTGGTGGATTGATACTGGTTCCATGATCCACATATCGAATACCATGCAGGGCTTTCTAAACAGTCGACCTCCAAAACCCAATGAGGAAAAAGTTCTTTCAGGCAGTGGGAAAGGAGACGCTGTGAAGGCTGTTGGAACATTTAGGATAATTTTATCTAATAATTATGTTTTAGATCTTTTTGAGACTTTTTATGTACCCTCTTACAAGAGGAATTTAATTTCTATGTCTAGGTTAATTCCTTTTGGTTATGGATTAAACCTGTCAAAAGATCATATGTTTATTAGTAAAGATTCAATTCCTATTTCAGATATTGTTATGGATAATGGTCTATTTAGAATTATTTCTGATTTACCTCATGCTTTATCTGTTACACATGGTATTAAACGAAGTGTCATCAATGAAAATTCAATTAGCCTGTGGCATAGGAGATTGGGTCATATCTCTGTTGATAGAATCAAGAGGCTAACTAAAGATGGAGTTATTCCATCATTAGAGCATTCGGATCTTGATTCTTGTGTGGATTGCATTAGAGGAAAGCAAACTAACAAGTCACATAAAGGGGCTAAAAGAAGTTCAGAATTACTTGAGATCATACACACAGATATATGTTGTCCTGATTTAACTGCATATGGTCAAAAATATTTTATTACTTTTATCGATGATTACTCGCGATTTATGTATGTTTATATGCTTTATAATAAAAGTGAGGCACTAGATGCCTTTAAGGAATATAAGGCTGAAGTAGAAAAACAGATTGGGAAACCAATCAAAATTGTGAGATCAGATAGAGGTGGTGAATATTATGGTAGATACACTAGTGAAGGACAAGCACCTGGTCCTTTTGCAGATTTTCTTCGAGAGCATGGTATAGTGGCTCAATACACCATGCCTGGCTCTCCTGATATGAATGGAGTCGCTGAAAGAAGAAATAGGACTTTACTAGATATGGTTAGGAGCATGTTGAGTAGCTCCAAACTGCCAGTTTCCTTGTGGAAGGAAGCACTCTTGACAGCCGTATACATACTCAATAGGGTTCCAACAAAAGCGGTACCAAAAACACCGTTTGAAATCTGGAAAGGATGGAAACCTAGTTTAAGTCATTTTAGGGTATGGGGATGTCCTGCAGAAGTGAGAGTGTATAATCCACAAGAGAAGAAATTGGATCCTAAGACTATAAGAGCCTATTTTGTTGGATATGCTGAAAAGTCTAAGGGTTATAAGTTTTATTGTCCTCCACCTTCAAAGAGATTTATAGAATCTAGGAATGCAAGATTTCTTGAGAATGATTTGATTAGTGGGAGTGATAATTTACAAGATAATCACATAGAAGATACCACTAACAATCATCGTGAGGAAACATCAATGAATGAAAACATCCCTCAAATGAGAGTTGTTGTAGAACATGATGTTATTCCAATTACTCAAGTTGACAATACAGGACATGAGGAACATATTCAGAATGATCAACTTGTCACACAACCACAGAATGTGATAAGAAATGTTCCACATGAACAGCCTGAACCAATTCAGGAAGTTGAATTAAGAAGGTCAACAAGAGAAAGAAAATCAGCATTACCTAGTGATTATATAGTGTATCTTACTGAATTTGACTGTGACATAGTTATAGAGGATGACCCATTAAATTTTACTCAGGCTATGGAAACTGCTAACTTTAAGTTATGGTATGATGCTATGATGGATGAAATGAAATCTATGGCAAACAACCAAGTTTGGGAACTTATAGAATTACCAAGTGGGGCCAAGGCCATTGGCTGTAAATGGGTTTTCAAAACCAAAAGAGACTCACAAGGTAACATTGATAGGTACAAGGCAAGGTTGGTTGCAAAAGGTTTTACTCAAGTGGAGGGAGTGGACTACAGAGAAACTTATTCTCCTGTATCTACAAAGGATTCTCTCCGCATTATCATGGCATTAGTTGCACATTTTGATTTAGAGTTGCATCAGATGGATGTTAAGACTGCATTCCTTAATGGAGAACTTGAGGAAGAGGTCTACATGAAGCAACCTGAGGGGTTTATTGCAAAAGGAAATGAAAATTTGGTGTGCAAGTTAAAGAAATCAATTTATGGTCTTAAACAAGCTTCCCGACAATGGTATTTGAAATTCCATGAAGTTATTACATCTTTTGGCTTCATTGAGAACGTCATGGATGAATGTATATACCACAAGAATAGTGGGAGTAAGATCATATTTTTGATACTCTATGTGGATGACATACTACTTGCAACCAATGATTTAGGATTCTTACGAGAGGTAAAACAGTTTTTATCCAGAAATTTTGACATGAAGGATATGGGTGAAGCATCTTATGTCATTGGCATTAAGATTCATAGAGATAGACATGAAGGTTTTTTAAGTTTATCTCAAGAAACCTATATCAAGACAATTCTGGAAAGATTCCGGATGGAAAGCTGTAATTCCAACATTATTCCCATTGAAAAGGGAGATGTGTTTAGTTTGGATCAGTGTCCCCAGAATGATTTACAAAGGAAAGAGATGGAAAGGATCCCATATGCCTCAGCAGTAGGAAGCTTAATGTATGCACAGGTTTGCACAAGACCTGATATAGCTTTTGCTGTGGGTATGTTAGGGAGATACCAAAGTAATCCTGGAATGAAACATTGGTTAGCTGCAAAGAAAGTTTTTAGATACCTTCAGGGTACGAAACATTACAAGCTCACATATAGAAGAACAGACAATCTTGAAGTGATTGGATACTCAGATTCTGATCTAGGAGGATGTGAAGATACAAGGATATCTACTACTGGTTATGTCTTCCTCTTAGCAGAAGGAGCAATATCATGGAGAAGTGTTAAACAAACACTTGTAACTGCTAGTACTCGTGATGCTGAGTATGTAGCGGTTTTTGAAGCAAGTACACAAGGAATCTGGATAAGAAATTTCATCGCAGGGCTTAAGATTGTGGACTCGATCTCTAGGCCAATCAAAATGTTTTGTGATAACAAAGCTGCGGTGGCCATTGCCAACAATAGAAAGAGCGGAGCTCGAAGTAGGTTTGTTGAATTAAAGTTCTTATCTTTAAAAGATAGAGTTAGAAATGGCCAAGTTTCGGTTGAATACATCAATACAAAGAAAATGCTAGCTGATCCTTTGACTAAAGGTATGAAACCGAAAGACTTTGTTATACATGTACCTGATATGGGGCTTAAGCCATTATATGACTAAAGAAGGTATATGATGTGATGATTTTTCGTTTATTGTTATCATCTCTATTTTGTTATTTGTATACATATATGTTGATGAGATTGATAAATATTAAGATAGGAATTGAATAGACATTAAGGTTTATTCATAAAGTATTACCCCATTAAGTAAGGGTGCTACTTGTGATTATGGAAGACAATACTTGATAAATAAGGACTTGTCGCCATAGTTCATGTAGTGTTGCTTAAATGAACTTACTCACCAAATAATATTAAGTTGCGGGACAAGTGGGAGAATGTTGGAAATTTAATTATATATATTATATTTATTTAGATATTATATATATATATATATATATTTTACGTTATTATTTTAATATATATATATATATATATATAAATATGTCACCGGATGTGTCCCGCATCATTATTTGAATTAAAGAGTTGCGTTCAGAGGGTCACGACTGGTCAGTGAAACCTTTCTAAACCTTGATGGGAGGCTATATAAGAGCTTGACCATGACACAGAATAGACACGTAAAAAGAA
Source organism: Adenanthera pavonina (assembly GCA_026686845.1). NCBI lineage: Eukaryota > Viridiplantae > Streptophyta > Magnoliopsida > Fabales > Fabaceae > Adenanthera > Adenanthera pavonina. The sequence goes on from JAIVEN010000014.1 coordinate 3,946,024, forward strand.
TAGAAGCGTTGTTTGTTCGATCAAGAATTCCCTGACGGGGTGACGGTGTTCAACAGTCCATCGCTGTGCCAGAAATTCCCGTTCAGAAGAATTCAAGAAAATCTCAGAGAATATACAGTATTCATATGCTATGGCAAGAGGTATGTAAGACTTCCGCTGTGAAACTCATGAATTTAGATTTATGATTTTGTTTAACAGACGATGATTACAATGTGTTTCCGATTAGCCCAGGAATTATACAATTGGCTTTCGTAATCTGAGGTCTCTCGGACGATTCAACTAGGTCTTTATATATGTATGTATATGTATATACGCACGTGTATTTCTATTTGCGCGTATTAGAGATATGACTGATGATATGCGTGAAGGTGGGAGGAAATAGAACAATATTAAAGACGTAAAAGATTGAGATGGTGAAAATAATGTTTATTCGCTTAATTTTGAGTTTATTTTATTTATCAGGGAATTATTCACGCCTACGTAGTAGCCGTGTGTGAATCCGCCGCATCATATACACGTCTCATTTGAATTGTTTTATTCAAATCAGATAGTTTAGATGTTATTAACTTTTTAATTTAATTTTAAAATTTTTATCTTAAATGAAGCAAAATGCAAAATAATATCAACTTGTAAAAAATAACAATTTAATTAAAAAAGGATACGAACTGTTTAAATTAAATTTAAACTATACAGATAAAATTATGTGCATTTTTTTGGCCATAAAATGTGCGACAGCTAAGTGCACATCCTTGTCCTTAAATGTGTGTACCAAATTCCCACTATGTGCACCAAATAGAACACCAAAAGGCTAATATATACTACATGTGTGTGCACGTGCACCGGAATCAATATTTTTTTTTAAAGAATTTTACTAAAATCCTAAATTATTTATTATTAATTAGTAAAAATATAACTTCAAAATAATTTTTTTGCTAAATTTATTTCAAAATGATTTGTTACCACATATATTTTATTAAAAATATGACAATAAATATTTCAATTAGTCTTCGTAACCTTTTTATTGTTCAGTGTATTCTGAAATTACTATTCTCTCCGGTCCCATTCATAAGATATTTTTATTCATTATACATGTATTAAGAATACATAATCATATTCTTAAATTTATAAAAAGTTAATATAAACTTCTAATTTTACCCATACTGATTAAAGATTGGAATAATTTACGAGATAAAAAAGTTATTAAAGAAAGGGTAAAGAAAGAAGTAAACTTAAATGAAAAAAAATAAGATTAACACCTTATAAGTAGAATCAAATAAATTTTTAAAATAACATCTTATAAATAGGATCGTAGGAATATATATTAATAAATCATTGATTGAGTAATAAATTAAAATTAATATTACTAGTTCAGGGTCCATTTGAAAGGTCAAGCTATCTATAGCTATAATGTTATTAATCTAATTGGTAGGTACTCTGTTGCTTAGTGTGTCGAATCAAAAGTAAGAGTCCATCAAAGAGAAAATGCTGTGTTTTGGATTAACGTAGGATAAGTAAAAGTTGGTCAATTCAATAAGAGTGATTTCAAGAATAAAAATAACTCACAATAACTTGAGATTCAATGGGAGGACATGATGGGCACGCAGCTTCCTTTTAGCTTAGTATGTAATTATAATTTAATTAGATTAACCAATTAGTGTTATTTGCTTTGGCCCCTAACATCTATATATATATATCCATCACATAATTATATAATTAGACCCATTAAATAAATAAATAGATTGAGCCTGACGAAGATCCAAGTTCTTGGGATACTTTGCTTAATTCTGCTTTCTCATATGCCTTTCCGAAAAATTAAGCTTTAAAGCATTTTCTCAAATATAGTCAATAAATATCTAAATTAACTTTTATTAGGAGTGGGCAAATATATAGACCTAAATAATAAGATTTTTTTAATCTCTAATAAAAGATATTTTTTAAACCTTAATTTAACCACTGAAAATATATGTATATGTAGATACTTGATGCTTTGATATGAATATATATGGGTTGACAAAAGATATCAATATATTTCCTCATAAAAAAAAAGATATCAATATGCTCCTTTGGGTTCTATCTATATGATTTTTTATCTTAATATTAAATATAAGACATTTTATAATATATGAGGTAACATTTATTAAATATTTCTAAAAAATATCCTATTTAATGTATTCAAAGAGAAAGAGAATGAGATTAAATAAGAATAATTTTAGAAAAATATTGAAATTTTTAAAAAAATTGAGATAGTTAATTAGTTTTAATTTTAATTTTTAACCTATATAATTTGATTAAAAAATTTTAATATTAAGAATAATAAGTATTGCGTTTTTGGCGTTTTTGGTGAACAAAAGATATCAATATGTACATGTCTAGGTAGACGGCGTCTTTTTTTTTTTTTTTTTTAATTTTATTTACTGCAATCGTTTTTATTTAGATTATCTCAACCCGAGCCCCCATGTCAAGTCTTTTTCCATTATTTCCTCCGATTCTATTTCAATTTCCCACTCCCCTTCATCTCCCTCCCTACTTTTTTATCTCTTTCTTTCAAATAGAGAGCACCTCCAGTAATCCAGTTACATTCTGCTTCTTTCTGTGAACACGTTTCTATTCGTCCTTATTTCCTCTGGGTAAAGAATCACTACAAGGCCTTAGCTATTTATGGCAAAATAAAAAAAGCGGAAGCAATCCGACCACCAAGAAAGCGGAAGCGAACTTGTATTGATGGATAGGATCAGCGATTTACCAGATTCGTTGCTTCTACCCATTCTCTCTTTTCTTCCAACTAACTATGCCATTGCCACAAGCCTCTTGTCCAAGCGCTGGACCTCACTCTGGCGCTTTTTGCCGACTCTTGTGTTCTTCGATGCAACCTTTCATTCCCTAGACTTCTTTGGCGCACAGTACTGAAATTGTCAGATTTCAAAACCCTAAAATCGTTTGCTTTCTGATGTATGGAATTTTCTGTGCCCTCACCCAAGATTGAATTCTGGGTTAACGAAGCTATAAATCGCAAAGTTGAGGAGCTCTTAATATACTTCCAATTTACTCCTAGGTTTGACATTATCTTGGAGTCTCCCATTTTCATGTGTAATACCATTAGGGTCTTGAAGTTGGATGGGCTAACTGGGGCTTCTCTTCCAACTGTTAATTTGCCTTTGCTTAAAATATTGCATCTGGAGATCGTTCAATTTCTAGATTATAAATCTATGGCAATGCTTCTTTTTGGATGTCCACTTCTTGAAGAATTGCTTGTTTTAAGTTTGGATATTGAGGATCACACAGTTCAAGAGAGGAAACCCACATGCTTCAACATATCGAAAGGTTTCAACATTTGGTCAAAGCAGAGGTTCCATCGCATCCGTTGCCTTTGGAAGCTCTCTCTAATGCTACACATCTAATCTTAGATACGGTATGAATGACAATGCTTCCTAAGACTCATAATTTATCTCTCTCTTTAACAAGATGAAATTGAAGTAAAGCTGAACATCTGAGAATTGTAATGAAGAAAATCTCTAATGGATATGACATTGACTTTGAAGAACACAAATAGAATTTTATGTCATTTGTTCTCATTCTAAGCTATGATAACTAAATTTTTGAACTTGTTTAGGGCGCATGGGATAGCATGCTGGTGGCTAATTATTATATCCCAATATTTCATAATTTAACACACCTGGATTTTACATATTGACGATTGGGGTTGGGTTAGGGACTGGCTGAGAAACTGCCCCAAGCTGAAAATTCTTGAAATTAGAAAGGTTTGTGAATTTTAGCTTGATTTGTATGCTCATTACTTTTCATTTTTTTGGGTTAATTTTGTAACATTTTCACATTTGTGGGCAGTTTTATCCTATGTATAATTTCTATGATGAGGATGAACCAAGATTTAAATGTCTTGAATCACACTTGAAGGAATTCGATCTTAGAGAATATGAAGGCTCCAAACATGAGTTTCAACTTGCAAGGTTTATTCTGAAGAATGCAAAAGTTTTGAGGACTTTCACAATTAGCAGCCGTAGTTCCTCACATGCCAAAGCTAAGCTCCGAATGCTCAAAAAATTATTATCATGCCCGAGAGGCAGAGTTTTGTTTAACTGATAAGGGTAGGCTTCACAAAAAAAATCTTAGATAGTCCTTTTGTATGTGTTAAGAAGGGGTATTTGTTTAACCCTTGAGATTTGGATTGCTTTTGTACGTGACTATAGTAAAAGTGATGTGTTTATTTTTTCGGGACTGATTTCTCGTGTTTCTTTTCAGCTTCTATAGAAGAGATCTGGAAGCAACTAATGAAGTGATAGTTAAAGTTGATGAATGACTATAGGCCAAGGAATTCGATGATGAACCTTTATACATATAGTGTGGTATACCCTGCACATTAATGTTAGTATCTAAATTCTGTTCAGAATCACCAAATTCTGCCAACTCAGGAATCCTTTGGATGATGCCACAATCTATTCTCCGCACGACAATGTGTTGAATCATTTCATTGAGTTAGCATCTGTGTAGAGTGCTTTGAAAGGGTAAATTATTTGTCCTTTTGGATCCCATATTAATCTTTTTGTGACCACTAATTGGTGTACTTGATTGTTGAAAGATCAATACCTGATGCAATGGATGTAGCTAATTTGTGAGAACCCGGATCTTTCTTATAAGGTATACTCTATCACTTTTGCATATATAGTTTTCAAGAAGAAAAATAATTACTAGCAATAATACATTGTAATGAAGTGGAAGGGAGGCTACGTAGCTTACTATTTAGGTGACATCTATTAGATAATATGAGATCAACCAATTAATTAATTAATAATTACTATTTAGATAACACAATGTACATTTAGGTACCCGTCAACAAATACTTAGTGATAAAGTCATCATTGGTGTTGTTTGAATTTTATTCTTAAAAAAAAAGGGATGAAAAAGAATGTAGCAATTTCATTTTAAAATTCCTTTTTCTTCCAATGCTATCTGAAACCAAAAAAGAAAATTTCTTCCAATTGCCTTATTTATTTCTATAATAAAATAAGACAAGAAAAATAATTTAAACAAAAATTATTTATTTTCTTTCAAACTTTTTATCCATTATGCCTTTCTACGTCGAATAGTGTCACTGTTGGCATTTAGGTATTAATCAGCGATTGTAGATGATAAAATTATCACAGGAACTAGTTGATTTTATTTTCAAATTGTTTTCATACTTTTGCTTTTCAATTAAAAATAAAATATTCAAGATCACATGTATTTTTAATCCCATCTTTTAAAATTAAAGAGAAATATATGTTTTTTTTAAATTGATTTAAGAAAACGATAAGTGTAAGGAATGAAAATTAATCTATCTTTTACAAATTAAAACATATCAATCAATTTTAAAATTTGTTTTGATTATGGAAAGATAACCTATTTTCTATAAACTTTCTTTTTTAAACAAAATTATTTATAATAAAAATAAAATACCAATATATACATTTCTACCCAAAATTACATGGACTTTGATTTTTATCATAAAGTATGTAGGCTATAGATTCTCATTCTAGATCAAGTCCGCCCTTATAAATAAATAATATTTTTCTCTCATTTTATTTTCTCAATTTCTCCTTTTTCTCATTTCTTTTATTTCATTTCCCTTAATTTCTCTTCTTTTATATTTATTGAAGCATGTAAATAATAAAAGGGTAATTAAAATAATTTTTAAAACTATATTAATTACATACTCAATTTAAGATAATATTTTTTATGAATAGATGTCGTAGAGTGCCAAATACCTTTTTCATTCACAATTATACTCTTAAACTTAACCATGTTTCAAAAACCAATCCATTTCCTTTTTCATTTGCTTTTCTAAAGCTTTTCTTAAAATTTTGTTCGCTGTTCCTTCTAAATCACCTTCCGTCAAGAAAGCCAATTTTTCCTGAGAAGTTTGAAATTAGTTGATATGGTGAATACTGAATGTCAACGGAATTGAAAGTGTTTTCAAGATCTGATTCCAGGATGTTAAGTTGAAAATTCAAGCCATCCTTCCTCCGTTTAGTGCAGATGGTGGAGATCGAATTAAATGAAAAGAGACTGGTGATGGTAATTGCACTGTCAGGAATGGGTACAAAAAGATTATGGGTGAAAATGTGGGAGAGACTTCTTCCTTTTGGTCTCCGATTTCGCACCGGCCAGGATGTGAAAATAATTAGGGTTAGTGGCTTACAATAAACTGCACGCTAAAGCTTTAAGCATCAGCAGGCGGCTGAATGTGAGTGTGGTGAATGTGAAACCGCTATGCGTGCTATTGTAGAGGAGCTATGGAAGTTTGGAAGTCCTTGGTGCTGGCTGGAGAACGGAAGTGGTTTTCTGAAGATTATATGACAGTGTGGATGGGCAAAAATTTTTTAGTAGAAGTCATCAGATAATTGATGGACTTCCTTGGTGTGTTGCAGATGGCTGCTTTGGAAAGAAAGGAATAATAGAGTTTTTAACACAGGAGGAAGGAAGGCGCAGTAATTTGTTCACAGGGAGAGATAGGATGTGCAGAAGTATCCTATTAGCCAAAGAGATGCCTCTGATGAGAAATGTGCAGGATAGTATGAGAGGGGAAGAGGATTGGAAGCCTCCTATATATCCTATATAGTATGGGCTGGTTCACGTTAAGTTCAGGTTTAGCTGGCTGTGGGGGTGTAATCAGGGATCAGTCCTAGTGAATGTGGATTCCACTAATCTGGCCTGACAAATGGAAAATGAGATGGTGCATACAGGTAGGTACTAGGTTGGTGGATAAAGGCCTGGTTAAGCTGTAAATGGGAAGTGAAGATACTATAACTGTGCAGAGGAACGCTGACATGATTGCTACTACACCTTGGGAGTTCTATCTCAATATATCGTTACATTATATTATAAAGTCTTTCTATTCACAAGCCAACTAAATGTGTTTAGCATATATCGTGTGGAAATGAGTTGAAACCATCCATCTTAAGAGTAATGAAATGATTGATACGCGTTAATTAATTACGCACACTAGAACTCCAATAAGAAATTAATGGATAACGGAAGTTCATAAAGATGGAAGCTTAAGTCAAATGGTTAGCAAAAACATTTTTAAGATAATTATTGAGATAGAACTCCCATAGTTTGGGCTTTTCACAATTCACTGTTTGATTCATTTAACTTCGGCATTAACTTTCTTTAATCGTTTTCCTTTTATAAAGTGGATGGATCGTTAGCCTGTTTGTTTAATTGCTTAAAGTGTAAGGTTTAAAAAAGACAAGGTCAATTATTGGGGCTTGCCTTTATGGGTTAGGCATTATAAAATTGCTTCAACATCTTTCGAATGTGTAATTTATTTATTTGATTCATCCTTGGTTGATTGGTCAAACTTTACTATATAACGAGGTATAATAAATAAAGTTGTAATAATAAAGTAAACCGTTTCTTTCTTTCTCACCTATATATTTTAATTTTGATTCAAAAGCAAGATGACCACTCAACAATAACCACATCAATAATGGTGAAGGACATTATAGGTCCTATTTATATTCATATTTACATATCATTTTATAGGCGCAAATACATATTAATTGATTTATCAATCGTTTTAATATTTATTTGCCTTAAAATTTAGTTATTTGAACTTGTGGGAATTACTGTAAAAAAATATTAATCTTGAGTTTTGATTGTGCATATAAACAAAATGATCATTTTTTCAACCTAGTATTGGTGCTTGAATATTTCAAGTATAAACATTTTTTCCCTTTAATAAGAAAAAAAATAAATAAATTGATCTTGATGGTTTACCAAAATTAAGATAGGCTTCATGTTCAAAAAACGTTTATGATGACATTATCTGTTAACAAGATTTTGACATCAATAAATACATTTTTTTAATGAGTTATGAATTGTATTCTTATTAATTAAACTAATTTTTGTTGGTTTAAAGGACTAAATTTGCTTGGTAATTTTAAAGGAAAGGAAAATGAATCCTAATTTTTTCCATAAAATAGATATATGGTATTTATTATATTTTGTTATCATTATTTAATAGTAATTATTTTTAATTTAAAGTTACCACTGATACTTTTTATTCATAAAATTAATATCATATTTTATTTTAAATTACATTTTATCTTATGTATATTTCAAAAGATGGGCACAAAAGTGACTTAGGAAAATGGGTTATGTTAAAGACCAAAGTGGGAAAATCTTTATAAGAAACTTTATAGCTTTCAAAAATTAAATTATTAGGAGATTCATCTTTTAAGAATTAAATTATTAATTTGTACTCAAAATATATATTTCCTCTGGTCCTATATATAGCATTTTGTCACGATTCTAAATATATGATCCTTTATAATATACAAGGAAGTATTTATTATCTATTTTAAAAAAATATCCTTATTTAATATATTCCAAAAAAAGAGAAAAAAAAATAAAAAAGAATAATTTAAAAAAATATTATAATTTTTTAAAAAATTAAAATAATTAATTAATTTTAACTTTTTTTCTTTAATTCACGTGATTCAAGTAAAAAATTCTTATGTTGAGGGGGAGAAGGGAGTAATACATATTACTCACTCCGATTCTATATATGAAATTTTTTACTTTGATTTTAAATATAAAATTCTTTATAATATGTGAGATGATAATTATTATATATTTTTAAAAAATATCTTTAATATATAAAAAAAAAAAAAGAGCAAATTGCAGGAGTACCTTTTACTCAGCCGTATGACGTGCCAGTATTTGATTAGCAATGCTCCCGCGTTCTCCATTCCTTAGTCGGAAAGAAAACCAGCAGTTCTTCCCGCCTCTCAATGTCACTCCGAAAGACGAACACAAAGAACTAAAGCAAAGCAAAAGCGAGTGGCAATTACAGAGCCATACTACCTTTGGCCGCTTCCTCGAAAGGCACCGTGCGTGAAGGTTCTACGTTCATTTGTTTATCACTTCGTTTCATGAAAAAGCAAAAGCACTCACTGCAACAACACAATCAAAAAATGCACTGACACACCCCCTTGTCTGATTTAAATTTTCCACTCCAAACCCCTTTTGCCTTTCCTCAATTTTATAACCCTAAAGCTTCATCCTTTGGCCCACCCCACAATCAAAAGTTCCTAATCTATCAGTATCCAATCCACCTTTCTCTTCCCCTATACAAAAAATCATGTTCCCCTTCACTTCTTCGTCAAACTCGAATGCTGGGTTTAAGCATTTGGGCACTTGTGAAATTTTCTTGGTAAAAATTGAGGAAGTAATTCTGTATTGGTGGTGGTGGGGTTGTTGCCGAAATGGCGAGCTCCAGTGGCTCAAAGGGTGTGCATAGTGTCCCTCGGCTGCCTTCCCGGCGGATGACGAGGCTGCCGACGAGGAATGAGGAGTTGCTGGATGAGGAGGGTGCTGCTGACAGTGAGGTTGTGCCATCCTCGCTCGCAGTGATTGTTCCAATCCTCCGTGCAGCCAATGAAATTGAGGAGGAGAATCCCAGAGTTGCCTATCTTTGTAAGTGTATTAGAATGCATATCATCACCCTTGTTACTTTCTCTATTCACGTACATGTAGCTTTTCTGTTAAAAAATTATTGTGTGTAAAGCTATCAAACCTGCTTGCAAAAACTTTGCTTTTGTTCACTACAACTTAGCACTAACATTTTGCTTTTATTTGTAACAAAAGTTCTGCTTTCTGTTTATGAATCAAGATGTGACTGCTTCTTTTTCAAGGTCTTATTAAAATTCCAAAATAGTGAAAGAAAACTGTTATCTCTGTAAACGTTGCATATGGAGTTTAGTATGTTTTAGGTTCTATTACGTGACTGTATAGAACAATTAGTGATGTTAGTTTGTTTAATAGGCCGCTTCCATGCATTTGAGAAGGCTCATACAATGGATCCAACGTCAAGCGGGCGTGGTGTTCGTCAATTCAAGACTTCGCTGCTGCACAGACTTGAAAGGGTAGATTATCTAATCTTGTTTACTTGCAATTCCTTTCCTTCTTTTTTTCTCTCTCTGTTTTGTTTTTTAAAGTGATATTTTCTTACTTCTCATTGGTGTCTATGAGCTGGTTACAAGGATTTGTGTCCTGTGGATTTATATAACTGTTAATCTCAGCAATAGATTACTTTTGCTTATTTTTTTAAAAAAATTTTTAATCAGGAAAAGTTCGTTAGCATCAGATGAGTTGGGTCTTTTGGCTGATCATTTAAGAATTATAACTATTCATTTCTAATTTTCTATTGAGCATTTAAAAAATGATTGCAGGAAGGGGAATATACTAAAAAGTTTGCTAAAAGAAGTGATACCAGAGAATTGCAGTTGTACTATCAAACATTCTATGAGCAAAGTGTCCGGGATGGTGAATTTACAAAGAAACCGTGAGGCTCCACCTTCAACTCCGCTCTTGCAAGTTCTGTCAATGACGCCATATTATTTAATTATCCTTTTTTGGTAATAAATGATGCAACTTATTTGCCATGTCTTATTCTTCTCTTATTGCTATTGAAGAGAGGAAATGGCTAAGATTGTTCAGATTGCCACTGTATTGTTTGATGTGCTGAAGGCAATGGTATCTCCACAACATATTGAAAATAAGGTTCGATTTTCTTGATTACCATGAGTTTATTTTGTATGATACTTCTTAGGCATTGTGAGGACCAGGAATAAGGATGTTCTCTTATCACCAGACAAAAGAATATGCAATGGATGTTGAGAAGAAAAGGGGACAATACGAACACTATAACATTCTTCCGTTGTATGCTGTTGGTGTTAAACCAGCAATCATGGAAGTTCCTGAGGTGTGTATGTTTGGAAGTACATGCAATGACAGTTTTATCTCTGCCAATAAGGTAGTCTTCCTGAAATTTAACTTTTTCATATGCTTGTCTTTTTCTTTCGAAATTATAGATCCAAGCAGCACTCAATGCTCTTCGCGAGGTGGAAAATCTTCCAATGCCTGTAATTCGCTCAAGACTTGATTCCTCTACTGGTGCTTCTAGAATGCATATGGAGAGAGTTAAAAAAGTGAACGACACACTTGACTGGCTTTCTTCTGTTTTTGGCTTTCAGGTAATAAATGCATTTCTTATTGGTTTCTTATTCTTGGTTCTAGGATTGGAAGTTGAGTTTGTTAATTATGTTGGAGGGAAATAGGACTAACTCTCTTAAACATGAACCAAACATCTATAAGAAGCAAGGCATATGAACTTTTCTCATGAGTACTTTATAGTCGTGGAAACGCCTATAAAAATCCTTCAAATATGCTAATGTTCCATATGGTATCAATTCAGGAAAGGGATTTTGTTTCTATGACACATAAAACAAGATATGGAAGGTCTGCTATATCTTTATAATGATTATTTATTCTTTTTTATTAATTTTTTCAACCAGGGCCACTAATGTCATTTTTCATCTACAAAATTATTTTTTTCATTCTATTTTTCCCCTGAAACCCATTCCATTTAGTGTAGCAAACAACTCGAAAATCACTGGGAAAACTACACAATGCTTCAAAACGTTGCCATGGTCTTTGAACATTTTATATCATGATCAATAAAAACTGGTACAATTGTTTTTTTTTTTTGTGCAAACCTAAATTTGGCTAAAAATACCAAACAATTTATTTTCCAAAGTGAAGTGGCTACACTACAGTATAAGAACAAGTTCTCAGTTGTTTCTGAATTAGCCCAACTCAAATGGGCCATGAGTATGTGACTTGAGAAAGTCTTTTTAATCACTAGCAAGAGTAGAAATTGTTGTTGAATTGATCTCCTACAGGGTCAAGATTAGGAAGGATAAATAAGCCTTAAGATTCCTGGCAACATAAGAAGCCTTATACAGGCATCGTAAAACACCCTGATCCTACTAGCAGACCTTAAGATTTAAGTAACTCTAATCCAAAGTTTGATACCAGGTAGTAGAAGAATGGAAACGATACGTGTATTATTACTTAATAGCAGTTCCATCTACCAGGGCCAGCATATATCCTCCTCTCCTCTCCCTGCTAACTACTAGCTACCATTTTTTCCCTCTATTTGGTTACATACTGGCTCTTTCATCTTGTTACATTCTGTTATTCTGTTACTATTGTTCTGTTACATGTATCAAAGTTGATGATAAATTTCGATCCCAACAAGTAGGAAATCCATAATCCCATGCCACTAAACTCTTAGGTACTGTAATACAACTAATTAATACTTAATGGCGATTTACAAATTTGTCAAGTACTATAATCACCTATGCCATCCATCATCTAAGCACCATCTCTTTTCTTCTGAAGAGTCCTTAAAATTTTGCACTGGATCATAGACCTGTGTCATCATTTACTTTCTATAATCAACTTGTAGACTACTTCAAAGTTGCAAATTTGATTCAATCTATCTCATAACTTTGTTTCTTCTTCTTTACATATATATTGATATCTATCAATTAGGAATATTGCTTTTTATTTCTATCATACAAACTTCTGGTGACTCATTTGACCAAATCTCTCTTCTCTTTTGGGATATGAAGAAAGGAAATGTGGCAAATCAAAGGGAGCACCTTATATTATTACTTGCCAACATTGATATACGTAATACAAAACCTGAATCTCATAAGGTGAATTATTGATTCCTGCAAACAGCTTCTGTTTCTCTAGTTTACTCAGTCTTACTGCTCTGGATGTGTTAGATTACAGCATTATGATAATTTTCTTTGTATGGTATTGAAGACTAATTAGACGTTGTTGCAGCTTCATGAAAATACTGCACCACATTTGATGGATAAAATGTTCAAGAATTACTACTCATGGTGTAATCATGTGCATTGTCAATCCAATATTAGGTATATGAATTTATAATTGGGAGATCATTATTTGAAGTCTCGGAGATGTTTTTTGAATTAAGCTTAAATAGTGTTTTAAAAACAAGGGCAGCTTGTATAATTCTGGTCTGTGCATTTTTTTGGGCACTGAAGGTTTCCAGAAGATGGTAGCAAAGAGCAGTTACAGCTGATATACATGGCACTTTATCTCCTTATTTGGGGAGAAGCTTCAAATATTCGTTTTATGCCTGAATGTCTTTGCTACATTTTTCATCATGTGAGTTTTGTTTAATGCTTCATCATTATGAATGACATAGAATTCATATTTATATGGTGAGTCTTGCATCAAGCAAATGCTCTAATATTTTAGCGTATTTATATGTAAATATTTTATATAAAATGTTTCTTGTGTTACTTTTTTTACACTATCATATTGTCATCCTCACTACTACCATTAGCATTATCTATGTTACTGAAAACATTTTAACTTTGAAATTATTCTTGTTAGAGCATATGAAATATTGAAGTTGAGGAAGAACTTTCATAAATAGCAGGGAGTTGGCTATATTTTCAGCTTAAGCAAATGAAGCCTTTTATCTTAGCCAAGTTAACCCTTTTATAAACCATACTAGATTTGATATTCCTTGTGTAATAATTTGACTATCAGCTGCATGGAACTGTTGAAAAGCTCTCCACACAGCATCCCTCATCCCTGTAAAAAATGCCTTAAAATCAAAATCCATGAAATAACTTTCCCCGAACCTTACAAAATACATGCGGGTTGCTTATTTGTTTAAAGCAATGAAGTGTTCAGAAACTTTCTGTCAGCAAATTTTATGGACATTACTAATGCTAAAAACAAATAACTTCATAACCAACTCTTGGGAGATAAATTGAGAGCAGGCATTCTGGACTCAATCAATGATCTGAGATTGTGAAGCTCAAATAGTATATGTTCAGTTGTCATTTATCCTGGTTTTTGTGTTTTACTTTTATTTTCAGAGTATTTCATTTGCAGCTTCTCTACATATCTCTCTCTCTCTCTCTCTCTCTCTCTCTCTCTTCTTCATTAGAGTATCTTTCTCTATCAAATAAAAGACAGTACAGAAGTAATTCTTTATCAAATAAAGGACTCACTAAAAATTGACAATGAATAGATGTTCAGATTCCATAGTTGATGCCACAAAGTCACCAATAGTTCTAAGGAAAATCTCGGCTTCAAGGCAAAGTGTGAATTTAAAGCTACTTTGTGTGTAGTTAGAATTTTCCTCTGTACCAAATTTTTTTTTTCCTCTTCAGTTTGATTTAGGATCTGAGAAATTGTAAGGAGGGTATGGAATTACTAGTAAAAATGGAATGGAAAGGACAATTTTAGACTACCACATGGTCACGAAATTGATAAAGAAATGGATAAGACTTCATAACCCTTACTCATTTTATTTTCCCTCACTCATAGAATATTTGATCAAGCATACAGACAGTCTGGTAGTATTGTGTATAATTCAGGATCAAAACATAAATATGATGAGTGGGGAGGCTTGCACACACGCGAAACTCTTACATCACCCTCTCCTTTTTTTTGGGGATATTATTTGAAAATAGAGATTAGCTTCTAGATAATTGCCTAAAGATAATGTTAAAGGATAATTATGACTACTCAACAATGATAAACTTTAGGACTCTGGATAATGATAAACACTGAATCCTTTAGAGGCCAACTTTAATAGGGTTTCTCGACAAACTGAAACCCCAAGAATCTGTATTGAATCTTTGGCATAAAATGACTACTGGACAAGCAAAAATTGATTTGGCATTTGATATTGAGAATTAGGAATAGAATAAATTGTTAAGAAATATGCTGGAAAGAAAAGGGAACTAGATCAGAAAAATTTCTGAATTTGAGGGTGCAGTAAACAAACATTGATACCAAACATTTATTTATATGACGTCTCCTCAAGACAAATAAACTTATAATTTTTCACTTCATAAAACATCACAATTAATTCTTTAACACTCCCCTCAAGCTAGATCATATATATCATTTACTCCAAAGCATGCTGCAAAGGAAACTGAACTTGTTAAACCCCCCAACATTTCCCCAAAATCTTGTCTCCAAATTTTACGCGGCTAGTACACAATATTTTGCAAGAGTGAGGTAATTAGCTGGTGTTGGTAATATAAACAGCTACTGGATTATCACAGGAAAAATGTGTTGCTTGAGATTGAGATTATGATATAACTCTTGGTTACTTTCTTTGCCAAAGATGTGCGATAATGTCTATGGGATTTTACAAAGTAATGTTCATCCGGTGAGTGGAGAGAAATACAAAATAGAAGCTCCTGGTGAAGAAACCTTTCTGAGGGATGTTATAACTCCTGTTTATAAAGTTATAGCAAAGGTGAGTTTGATACAGCAATAATTGTATTAATTTTGCTACATTCTTATAAATATGTGTGCCTGAAACTCATTTCTGAATATAATGAAACAGGAAGCTCAAAGAAACAACCAAGGCAAGGCCAGCCATTCCAAGTGGAGAAATTATGATGATCTGAATGAATACTTTTGGTAAATATTTTAATGAGCTGATAACTGTTTGAATAATGAAAACAATGCCAAAACCTTTTTTGTTATCTATTTGTTTTACAAAAAGACCAACTCTGTTTTCCTAGGTCTGACAGGTGTTTTAAGTTGGGGTGGCCAATGAACCTGGAAGCAGAGTTTTTTAGGAATTCAGCTGAGTCACAACCAGCAAATGAGGTCTCTCTTATGTCTTTTCTCTTTCCCTTCCTTCTCTCTAGAGTTGTGGGTTTTTACTTTCGAATGTCACTCTCACAAAGGTGTTCAAGTTTATGACATTGCATATTAGGTGTTTTTTGAATGGGTATATTCTACTTCTTCATGGTGTTTTGATATTCTACTTCTTCATGCTTCATTTATGTGGCTGCATTTCAATCTGCAAATGTTGATTAAATTTTAATCTTCTGTGCTTTTGTATGGAGACCTTTATATGGCATGCTTTGCTCACTACCAGTATTGCCATTGAGGATAATGAAATCATCAACTGAAAAATAAGAAATAGAAAGGTCAAGTCTATTAATTAGCTTCCTTTCTTTAAGAAATTGTCACAAAATTAAGAAGATTCTATTGACAATATAAAAGCCTTTATAAGGTCTTGTCTTTACAGCTTTAGCTCTTAGGATGAGTCATTCTTTGAAATGCATTTCATTTGAAGGGGTCTTTAATTCAAAATTTATTTGACCAGCCTTTATAATTATATTTCTTTTTCTTTGATTGTCTTGGGAAATAATAATTTTTTTCTATATATAAGAGAAAAAAATGCATTTTTACTTGCTTGTTCTTGTTCACGGTCATCTTTTATTCCCTAGAGGTTCTTTTGACATGTTTATCTAGATTCAAGACAACTTATGCTTAACTCTTAACAGTTTTTAATAAAATTGTATTCAATCAAATATGAACTTCCAATAAGTAAATAATTCCACGACCAGAGTACCCAAATTACTTTCATAGAGATCTCTGTTGAAGTGCAAATGCCAATAGCAGGTTCCTAACCAAGCTAGATCTGAAGCTGGAAAGAAGAAGCCTAAAACAAATTTTGTGGAAGTTCGTACATATTGGCACCTCTACAGGAGTTTTGATCGAATGTGGATCTTCCTTATTTTGGCTTTACAGGTAATCTCAATCCTTGGTGGTTGGAATCGTGATGTAGTTCTCGAATTTCAACAAAAGAAGTTTGTGTCATTAGTGAAGATACTGTTTTTCAGGCTATGATTATCACTGCTTGGAGTTCCTCGGGACCTCTTGCTATGTTTTATGATGGTGACGTCTTTAGAAGTGTTATGAGCATATTTGTTACATATGCTCTTCTCAATTTTCTGCAAGGTACTTGATCCCATGTCCTTGATCTTTTCTGTGTATTATATTTCATAAAAGATCTGTTGTGTGGAGAGAACACAAGTGGGACGAAAAGATTTCCTCCTATCTTGATAGAGAAACATATGGTTAATGGTTGTTAATCTCATAAATGAACTTCACACAAATGTTAGGAGGTAAAGCCTTATGTAGCAATGTACTAGTAACCAATGATTTCCTCCATCCTCCAGATGGAGTCTATGAAAACTAAATTGTATGTAAAGGGGCTGGGGATCAAATATTCCAAGAAAGATTGATCAATAAGCTACTTTTCTTAATTTCATGTTTTTTCTTTCCCTTTTCATTTATCCTATTTTGGATTTTTTACTTTTCTTATTTTCCTCTCTTGTAATTCTCCTCCCATCTAATAAAGCTTCTGATAGGATCCTATCTGCACAACACACAGAACACAGGTGTTGCCACTATTAGTTGTCTCTTACTTCTTCCTGTTACCAAGTTTTTGCCAAAGAATGTACAGTAACTTCAATTTGTTACTGACCTAGCATAATTAGCATCTGTATAAGCTTCAATTTCCATTATTGCACTTTTATTGAAAAGAATTCCTTTATCTGGGTGGTTACTTTTCAGATAATGCGGTATTCTAGGTACAACATTGGTATGAACATCTTTAGGATTGTGCATGAATCGGCTAGCTGCATTGACTGGATAGGCAAAGTTGGGTTGTGTTTATGATGAGTAAATTAACTTCCTGACTAATCCTTGATACATGCCTTATCCACTTACCATCTCAATGATGATGGTTTACATCCCAATTTAGTTGTTTGCTTTGGCAAATAAAGAGTATATTTCTTTTGGTAAATATATTTAAGCCATTTAAACCATTTCCCATAACTTTTATTTGCAGCTTCATTGGAAATTACTCTCACTTGGAATGCCTTGAAGAGTATGAAAATGTTCCAATTGCTACAGTATCTTCTGAAATTTGCAGTAGCTGCTGTTTGGGTAGTTGTTTTGCCAGTCAGTTATTCTAGTTCTCTTCAGAATCCGTCTGGGCTTATAAAATTCTTCACCAGTTGGGCTGGGGATTGGGGGGACCAATCACTATATACATTTGTTGTTTTAATATACTTGCTGCCAAACATTGTGGCTTCAATACTATTTTTCCTTCCACGCATACGGAGAAAGTTGGAGCGTTCAAACATGCGAATTGTTACCCTTTTAATGTGGTGGGCTCAGGTAAAAAGAACTAGCATTTACTAGTTTTACAGCATGCTAGGTGCTTGAATTAATTCTTGTACATCTTTCTAATTTGTTTGTTCTTCATTAACATCAACCATTCTGCAGCCAGAATTGTATGTAGGCAGGGGGATGCATGAGGACATGTTATCACTGCTGAAGTAAGTGAAAACTCCTGTAATTTCTTATTTAATCACCCAGTTTTTGTATGGTATTTGGCTTCCATCTGTGTTTAGGAAGAAATTATTTTCAGATGGATGGTTAATCAATATGACAGCTAAGTAGAATTCGAATTTTAAATTAGCAAGGTTTTCAGTCTCGGTTAAATACATGCTAATGAATGTATCTTTCAAATTTAAATTACTATGTTTACAGGCTGTTTGATATGTGGGAGGGAAGTGATTCTTTGTTTTTTTTTGTTTTTGGCTTTCATGCAATATTTATTTTGTTCTTCTAATTATAACTCAATGGTTTCCATCATTTTTTTTATTATTTTTTAAAGTAGGGACATGAGGATGTTTTTCAGCTGTTGAAATTACCTTTTCTTTTAATTCTATTTTCTATTCCATTTTGTGCCATTCACTGCATGCATGTCAATGACGTCTTCAATTTTATGAGTACACTTCATATTTCTCCTATTCACTTTTTTTCTCATGCCAAAAACTTTCCTGCGATGTTTTTGTCATTAAACACAAGGCTGGAATAATGGATCTCTGGCACAGTTGATTCTATTGAGTCCCTCTTTGATTTTGTATTAAAATAAATCTCCTGTGGCAGGTATACCCTATTTTGGATCCTGCTGTTAATTAGCAAGCTAGCATTTAGCTACTATGTGGAGGTAAAATCTCTATAGTCAATCATATATCGCTTCACTATATCGTTTAAATTTGTGTCACACCTGAGCTGCTTGCAGACACAAGTGATAATGCTAATATGTAAATGCCTATTTAAAACATCAAAATCCCAACTTTGTTGTAGGAGTAAGATATTCAATAGTATGTATTGTTACTCACTCTTCTAATAAGCTCAGACATGTGGATAAATATAGGAAGAAATAATTAATAATTAGGAAATTATCCTTCTTCCAGAGATGTCAATTAAAACATCTGCTCTCTTTTATCTTGGCCAATGCTTGTTGACTGTTAAAACTTGATCCCTTATATGTAGACCAGCAAAATTGAGAAAGAGGCAGCTTGAATTTTCTCTATATAAATTGGAAATATGCCCTAATCAGGAAAAATGAAGTTTTAGAAAGCAATTATAGTCTTCAATGGGAAACGCACTTTCTGTCTACAGGTAACCGTTTAAATATCCTGAGATGAGTTCGTTATATTAATTTTCTAACATGTGGGGCAAATGTTCTCATTTTTCCAGGCCAGGATTTTCTTGCTATAAGTGATGAAAAACAAAAAACTAGAAGAGAAAAGGTAGGGATGACAAAAATAGAGGAAGGAGTGATGTATATGAGGTTGTCAACATATTTCCCCATAAATTGTTCCCTCGATCAATTCCTTAATTCCAGCCCCTCTTAATTACCTTCCTTTTAGCCCCATGATAATAGGATATACGCATCGGTTATTATGCTTTATTAGTTGACACCATTATTCTTCGTTAAATAACAATAAGACATAAAGAGAAAAAAGAATGCAATCATAATTTAAAAACTAAAATAAATGGGGTTCCTTCTCTGTTTGTTCCATGGGCTTATCACTATTGGCACTAGTGAGAGCTTGTTTTTCTTCTAATGATTATTTAGAGGGGAACAGTTCTAAACTTCATTTCAATAGTTAGAATCTAATATAGCCAGTTATAATTTGTTAATGATAAAGGTGTTTTATAATATTAATATGTAAATCATACATCTTAAAAATTGTTGAGAAATTTTGTAATAAAAAGATTTATACAAAGGAAGAGAATTACGGGAAAGTAAGATAATACAACCTCCTAAGTGGAAAAGCCCCCAAAAGAAAGGAGGAAAGAAAGGGAAAGTTTGAAAAAAAAAGGGTAAGCTTAAGAAAAATAAGAAAGCACTCCAATCTCTATCCATATTAGTCAAGGAGACTCCTTTAAACAACCATGGAGACTAGTAGAGGGAAGCAAGAGATATGACCCCTTCATTACTCATTAAAATTTGCCGAGGTATTGTAGTATTGCACACTGCCTTAAAAACTTTTTGCTCTTGTTGAACAATTACATACTGAATCAATATAAATTAGTCCATATTTTCTGGACAAACCCAAATCTGCCCAAACATTCCAAACAACATATTCCAAAGCAAAGTAACTTATACTACAATGTAAGAGCAACCAAAGTATATAGTTGTTTTAGAAATAGAAACACGTGAGGGAAAACATCCTATTTGGCCTTCAAATTTGCAGCATATCATTAGTATTTTTTCTGTTGTGTACCATTAATCGGGATCCTGTAAATATACAAGGTCGATCGTAGTAGTAGAAAATATCCGAAGTATTTCAAGAGTCGAACCCAACGAAAGTTATGGTTAACTCAATTAATCAATTTTAGTCAAGAAGAACAATTTGTGAAAAGTCAAGCAAAGATTAAAATAAGAGTAGAAACAATATAGAAAAGCAAATATGTTGAGTTTAATTCAATCACTAAGAGCTCTAGGGGATTGGGTTTCACCTTCCAGGAACAACTAAAGTTTACTCTTAAATTGACTCTTTTTATAATTATAGTGACAGTTATTTCTAATTTATTCTAATTACCTCTCGGTCAATTAGTTCATATTTAATTAGGTTCTAATTCACTCTCGTGCAACCAAAATCCCTAATTAAATCGTGAAGTTATAACTAAAGTCACCATAAACTCCTAATTCTATCTTTAGAGTTGTTGTTTATGTCTATTTCTCTAGGTTTAGATTTGCTCTTTACCTTTCAGTCTATCAAGTTTACCCACAGAATGAATCTTATAGTGGCCAGTTACAAAATATGCAATGAAACACAAAAGAGACAGATATAATTAAACATAAATATATTAAAAAAATTCAATTAAGAACAAGAGTTATAATCTTAGAGCAAAACTTTAATCAATTCCAGTTAGGTTACATCCCTACCCCTAATTGGGAGAATTAGCTATGCAAAAATATCGTTCTCAATAGCAAAACAATAATAATTCCCCAAAACATCAGAATAAAAACTAAAGAAAGAGAAGTAGTAGATGAAGAGAATGATTCAGCCTAATTATGCCTTTAATTCTTCTAGATCTGCCATCAAAATGCTCCCTCTAAGCTCTAGAGACTTCAGAATAGTTTTTCTAGGGCTTCATAATTAGTGATTGTGTCTTCTTTTTGTCTCAAAACCCTTTATTTATAGATATTGTATGATGCTTGTGGATGATGTTCTAAACGGCGTCACCCAGTGCTGTATGGAATAAATTTCTGTTCACCCAGCGCCAAGTCCTTCCTGTACTTTTTTTTCTCCCTCTGCTCTTTACTCGGCGCCGTATGAAATGATTCTTTAGTTGATCCGGCACCGAGTCAACTTGTAAACTCAGTTCTTCACGCCTCCTCACCCGTGGACAGGTGAGGAAATTAATTGGGACTGGGTAGACTCATCCTTGATCGTTTTTCTTCGTATTTTATGCTCAAAACTCCTCAAAATTTTCTTGAGATTCAAATATACTCAAATTATGTAGAATCATATGCCAAATTTATATCAAGACCCAACATTTTTCAAGAAAAAATAACATAAATGTGGGTATTTTATAGGTATAAAATGGACACAACAACCACCGTCCTACACAAGAAACAAATGTGGACGCCTTAATAGTAAATTAAGGATCAAAGATAGTAGTCAGTGAAACTATTTCTCCATAGTGTAAATTGTTGAGCTCTTGCCATCATGTTACATGTAGTTTCTTTGTTATCCTGTTTGTTTGTATAACAACTTAATTTTCTCAAGAATTTGCATCATTTTATTTTTTCTATGCTCTACTAAACTAATTTTTCAATAGATATTGCCCCTTGTTGGACCAACAAAATTAATCATGGAGATGCCTATAGATAACTTCCAGTGGCATGAATTCTTTTCAGAAAATGGTAACATTGTACTGTATATTCTCATTATCTACACTGGATATTCTGTGGATATAATTAGCATCAACTCACACTATGAAAGTTCTACAGATACTCATAATATTTTTATTGTCATTGCAATATGGGCTCCAATTATACTGGTGAGTTGAGTAAACTGGAATTTCTTGAGTCAGACATTATCTTGATCTATTGCATTAGCTTTTACTTTTTCTTTTCCTGTAATTTATACCCCAATTGTGTATTTCATTGATATCTAGGTTTACTTTATGGATACCCAAATATGGTATGCCATTTATTCCACTCTGTTTGGTGGGATTGTTGGAGCCTTTAGCCATTTGGGTGAGGTTAGTAGAAATTTTATTTTATTGTTTCATCTTTGTTTTCTTTTTCCCCCTTCCAAATGAATTTCCTCAAATATATATAATATGCACTTCAAACAGATGTTCCATGAAACCCATCTTTACATGATTTTTCTGTTCAAAATATTTAAAAATTGCTTCTATAATGCTAATAAGGTTGTATTATTGGTGATTCAAAGCTTTTCTATTGATTATCTCCTTGGGCATTTTTTAATCTCTTAGATAAGGACACTTGGGATGCTGCGCACCAGATTTGAATCTATACCATCAGCTTTCAGTCAGTGCTTTTTGCCTGGAAGTAACAGTGAGACTAAACCAGAGGATTTGGTACTAAACTTCATATTTACAATTTCAGAAGCTCTTGTTTGTGATGCAATAATTTGAAAACAATGAAACTTGATGCTTGTGAATTGAGAAAGAGATGAAGGAAATCCTGTCATGGGAAATGTGCCCAATGTGTTCTGACCTGCGTAAACCTCATATTTATTGGTCAATAGTATAAGACAAGACATTAAACTCTACTATGGGGCCTAAAGAATAATTTCTGTTGCAGGATGAATCGTATGAACGAAGAAATATTACATACTTTTCTCGGGTTTGGAATGAGTTTATAAATTCCATGAGAGATGAAGACCTGATCAGTAATAGGTCCAAACTACTTACTCTTTGCTCCTTGCAACTGATGCATGGATTTCAAGATTCTGATTATTATTTTTGCCTTCAAATTGTGCAGTGATAGGGATCTGTTGCTTGTTCCCTACCGCTCAACTGATGTTTCTGTAATTCAGTGGCCCCCATTCTTGCTTGCTAGTAAGGTATGTGTTTTGAATGGATCTGTAAAGTTATTTGTGACTGAATTCCTGTGACTTATACTTACTTCCTGTTTTCCTTTCATGCATGATAGATTCCGATAGCACTAGACATGGCAAAAGATTACAGGGGGAAGGATGATACTGACTTATTTAAAAAGATTAAGAGTGATGAGTACATGTATTCGGCAGTCGTTGAATGCTATGAGACACTCAGGAATATTATACTTGACCTCTTGGTAGATGAAGAAGATAAGGCGTAAGTAAGATGCAATTTGATAGTCTCTCTGCCCATGGCCCCCCCTTTCAGCCTTAAATGTTTAGAATTATTGAAAGAGGCCAGTGGGTGATGATATTTAAGAAAAAATGACCTATTAACTTCACTGGTGCTTAATTGGTCTTTCATTATATTTTTTCAGTCCACAGGTCAATTTTAGCTATTCTCTTAATAAAATATGCATTATTTGTGAAGCATAAGTAGAGAGGGAAAAAAATACTTGCTTGGTCATTTATTTTCCACTTATAGAAACCTTGTGACTGTTTGGCCATGAAACAGGGTTGTGAGCCATATATTTTTGAAAGTAGAGATGAGCATACGACAGCACACATTTGTCAAAGAATTCAAACTGAGTGGCTTGCCCTCACTCAGTGAGAAGTTGGAGAAATTTCTAATTCTATTGGTATCTTGTTTCCATTTTGCTTCTTTTTCCCTGTCTTTTTCTAATTATACTTCTTAGAATCATATGTGCAGCACTTTGGTGGACGCATTCAAATCTTACAAACATTGATATTTATTCCATTGACAGCGAACTGATGATCGCAAAATTGAGTCATTGAAGCCCCAAACAGTCAATGTACTGCAGGATATAGTAGAAATTATTGTACAGGATGTTATGGTTGATGGCCATTCGTAAGTCTGAAGATGTTTTCTTTGATAATGATGTATTGTTTCCTTTTTACACTATAATATGACAGCCCACTGCTTTGTGATATTGGCTTGGCTGTGCTCTTTTAGAATCTTGCAAGCAACCCAGCGTAATATTGTAGATAATGACAAAAAAGGACAAAGGTTTGTCAACATTAACATGTTACTTGCACTAGACAAATCATGGAAGGAAAAGGTGAGTCATGACAATCACACTCAACTGAACAGATTACATTATTCTTTCTGCATGCCTGTTAATACCCTCATTCCCTCTCTATAGGTTTTTAGGCTTCATTTGCTCTTAACAGTCAAGGAGTCCGCCGTAAATGTGCCACAAAATCTGGATGCTCGTCGCCGTATTACATTCTTTGCAAATTCTTTATTTATGAATATGCCAAAGGCTCCCAAAGTGCAGGACATGCTGTCCTTCAGGTTGGTCACTATGATAGATTAATTTATTGTAGAGTCAATTGCAATGGCCAGAAGATGGGTACTCCTTGTCCAAAATGTATTGTTTTCCTAAAGGTCAATGTAGGGAGACAATTTTTTCCTGGCTATGATGGAGGCACAAGGCCTTGGGAGGGGGTTGGGGGAAAGTGGTGAGGTACGGATCAAACCTGGAACCTCTGGTCCCCCTAGTATCAAGGTGCCAATGTTTTAAATCAATCAAAGGAGAAGAGTAATTATTATACTTACCTTGTTTTTTAATCATGGTGCCAGTGACTTTGATGGTTGTCTTTTTTAAACAGTTGTGTGCCCTTATCTGCAGTCTATTGAGCGTCCCAAAGATATAGATGGTGGTTTTGGCTTTTCCACCTCTTGCTTCCATGATGTCGAAGTTATCTGATTTTTTTTTGCTAGTGTTCTTACCCCATATTACAAAGAGGATGTTCTGTATTCTGATGAGGAACTCAATAAAGAAAATGAAGATGGCATATCAGTTTTATTTTACTTAAAGAAGATATATCCTGGTGAGTCTTCTGTTGATTTTCTTCCCTATCCTTTTGAATACTTAGTAGTTGTGCTCATCGTACTTCCTAAATGCACTGTAGATGAATGGACCAATTTCCATGAAAGACTTAAGGATCTAAAACATTATTATCCCGAAGAAGTTGATGAGGGTGAGTTAACACGTCAGTGGGCATCTTGCAGAGGGCAGACACTCTTTCGAACAGGTTAATATCATAATGTGTATTGCTTTCTTTTTTTTATTTATATATGATTGTCTATTTAAATTTATTTTGTTTCTTTTTATAGTAAGAGGAATGATGTACTATAGGCAAGCTCTGAACCTTCAATGCTTCCTAGAATATGCTGGAGACCATGGTTTGTTTAATATTTTATATGCTATATTTTCAAATTCAAATCCCAAACTGTGGCAAAAGCCATTCATTTATAAATGAACTGTATATTGTTCCCTGTGCAGCTATCTTTGGTGACTACCAGACTGTAAATTTTAGTGAAACAGATCAGAGAAACCCTTTGGATCGTGCCCAAGCTCTGGCTGATTTAAAGTTCACCTATGTTGTTTCATGTCAGATCTATGGTTATCAGAAAAAATCAAAGAATTCTCGAGACAGAAGCTGCTATAATAATATTCTCAATCTTATGTTAACGTGAGTCAATATAATTATTTAGAAAACTGTGAATAGTTGCATATTATAAGATATCCATGGCATCCACAATAAAATGTAAGTTACCATGCAGAAATTCAGCTCTTCGTGTTGCTTACATAGATGAAAAAGAAGAGATGGTGGATAAGAAAAATCAGAAAGTTTATTACTCTGTACTTGTCAAAGGAGGGGACAAGTATGATGAGGTATGGATAAAGCAATGCAGTTTGATGATTTTTTGTGATTTCTGCTTCATTCAAATTTTAAAAGAAGTTCTAAATTAATTCTTCTATTTGTGCAGGAAAATTCTAATGGGTAATTAAAATTAATGTGACAAGTCATTGTAAAATGGGGAGTGAAATTACTGAACAGTTTCCCTGGGGATTTCATTTTTCTGATATAAGCATGTACTCCACCCATTTCAAAATATTTGTTACTTTGGTATTTTACACACAGATTAAGAAAGCTATTAAATAGATTAGATTGTAATAAAATTCAATAGTATTTTACTAAAATACCCTTATTTAATGGTAAAATGGTCTAAATTATAACTAATACTTTGGAGTTTAACACTTAATTAATTAAGGGTAAAATGGTCCAAAAATAGTTAATGCTTCATTGAAATTCTAAAGCAACATATGTTTTGAAATGGAGGGAGTAATTTGGTTTTGTGGGCTTGTGGCTATTCTATTAGATACAATTTGATTCCCTAACTTTGTGTCCAGTTTCTTCCAGTCTTTAAATGACCTCGTACTTTTGATCAATCTGTGATGGTTGATGATTAGCTGAATATCAATGTCCTTGTTGTTTGTAATCATGTAACTCTGATACAAATTATTTTCTGTTGCATGATTAGGAAATATATCGCATCAAGCTGCCTGGTTCTCCAACAGCAATTGGTGAAGGGAAGCCTGAAAATCAAAATCATGCTATTATATTTACTCGTGGCGAAGCTTTGCAGACCATAGACATGAATCAGGTAGCTTGACTTGATATGAATTTTGGATGCATTTGATACTCTGTAATTTGGTCTGCTTACTGTTATCTTCTCTTTTATAAGGACAACTACTATGAAGAAGCTTTCAAAATGAGAAATGTATTGGAGGAATTCCATAGAAGTCACTGTGGGCAGCAAAAACCCACCATATTGGGTCTCAGGGAGCATATATTTACCGGAAGGTCAGCCATTTGACAATGTATCAAATATCAGTTGGATAAATGTTTTCATGATGAGCAAATAATTCTTTTTTTTCTCCCCTTAACTTTACAACCTGTATTTCATGATTATTCACGAAAAGCACTTAAGAAGTTTAAGCTATTATAAGAAACCCATTACTAGTTCTATTAACGCACACTCAATCACATGAAAGCCTTTTGGGCTTGAAATGTGGACAAAACACAGGACCGCCATACTTTGTGTTGGAAATTTTAATTAAGAGATTAGAGGCCACAAGGATCAAAGTCTAGACAATTTGATCCAAGAGTCTTTGATACCATGTTAAGAACCACTTCAAATTAAAAACTTGAGCTATTAAATGAAAGATCATGATTGGTTTCAAGATATTAATAACAGTTACATTATTTATTTTGCAGTGTTTCATCACTTGGTTGGTTCATGTCGAACCAAGAGACCAGCTTTGTGACTATCGGCCAACGAATATTAGCCAATCCTCTAAGGTTAGTACCATTGTACTTGTCCCTAACTTTAAATGCAATATTGTATGGAATTCATAGTACAGAATACAGATTCTTGGGTTTTTGTCGTTGGCTGTCTCTTTCCTGTCTTTATTGTTTAATTGTCTTTTTCCCCTTGGTTTGCCTAACAGAAAGGTGATTGTTGGTAGCAAGTATATCTTCAGCCTTTTCCACTTGTCCTTTTCTTTTCACTCCTTTTTCCTATCTTCAGTCTCTATTGTTCGTGAACCACTGAACTAGTCATCCTAATTGCTTGTGATGTTTGGAAGTTGCAGAATAATGGTTTTTTTTTTTAATTTATATTTCTAGAACAGCTCTCCATGCAAAAGCCCTGTGGGCCTGAAACATGACAAATGCACCGACTCAATGCTACTTTTCTCTGAAATTAATTAAATATGCAGCTAGGAGCAATGAGAATCAAACCCCTAACCACTTGGTTAAAGATGATTTAGTAGCAATTCAAGAGATCATTGTTAGAGATATATATATATATATCAAAACAAGTTATGGGCCTTCTTCTCATTGATTTTGTTGTCCAAACTTGCTGATTGGAGGGCTTTTCTGTTTTGTCTGTCTTTTAATATTATTACTTATCCGAAAGTAATCTTAAAAAAACCATGCTTTTGAAGGACGTCAATTCCTTTCTTTTACTCTTTTCTTTCTTTTATAAATTGATGTTTTCACTAAAAGTGAAAAAGAGACATTAAGGATCGATAACTGACTTTTCTGTGGATTTAACTACTTGTGCCTTTTGCGTATTTACTTGTTCACTTAATCATTTAGTTCCATATGAAAAATAATAAAATTTTAAGAGAAAGTTAGAAACTTTCTAAATCAAATTTGTCTTGGGATATGCAAAAGTTTGATGCTTTTTTTCCCTTGCAGAATAATATTTTATTATCTACTTAAGTTTTCTACGTTCCATAATTTACAGGGTACGATTCCATTATGGACATCCTGATATATTTGATAGAATCTTCCACATAACAAGAGGTGGCATATGCAAAGCTTCAAAGGTTATAAACCTAAGCGAGGACATATTTGCAGGTATTTCAAGGTTCAGCAGAAAATATCTGATTGGTGGATGGAACTTGTAAGACTAATTGTTCTTATCTCCTTAGGGTTCAATTCAACTCTTCGTGGAGGATTTATCACACATCATGAATACATCCAAGTAGGCAAGGGGCGTGATGTGGGCATGAATCAGATATCACTCTTTGAGGCTAAGGTTGCAAATGGAAATGGAGAGCAGACACTAAGCCGTGATGTTTATCGGCTTGGACGACGGTTTGACTTCTACAGAATGTTGTCCTTCTACTTCACAACAGTTGGTTTCTATTTCAGTAGCATGGTAATCAGTTTAATTCATTGAGGGATGTTTTGTTATTTGAAGGCTTTTATTAATAACGCATGGCTTGAATAGACTGTGAATCTTTTGGACTGTATGATCTTTTTATCTGTGCAGAAAATAGCTTTTCATATGCAGATTGTTTAGTTTGATAGTACAAATAAATAAATGGAAAGTAAATTGGAGTAAGTAGATTAATATATGACTTGTGAGCAGAGCCGTGATTTTGAGATGGTGTTTAATCCAATTCTATTTTTAGTTAAAGTACACTATGGCTTGAATGATACACATAAGATGACTTAGGTAAAGCCCCTAGGTATTTGCTATCAAGTTCTTCAATATAAACTTACGGAAGAAATTTTTTGAACCCAATCACATGATCATGAGTTGTAAAAATGTCTGCTTATCATGTTTTTGTTGGAGAGTTCAAACATCTAAAACTGTTATTATGTTTTTATGATACAGAAAACTGTTCAATATGGTCTGAATGAAACAGATAATGGAAGGGATATGAAGGTGCAAATAGAGCTCATAGGGCAGCGCATAAAGCTCTAATTTTTATTGATAAAGTTCACTGATACATATAGGCATAGGGGAGGAATTTCTAAAACAATATTCTTCCTAATTTTCCTCCTAAAAATTGGTAAAAAATAAAATAAAAAGATTTGACAAATCTTAAAGAATAACTTAAAGAGATAAAACGGCCCACTTAGAGTAGTAAAGAAAAAAGATAGGTTAAATGCTGTAATGGGCCCTAGGGTTATTAAGCCCACTTCCAACAGGATATTTAAATAATGACTTATCTGTCAGTCCTTTTGAATGAATTTGTTGCTCATCTCTCTAAGACACGTACTCAAGCACTTAGTCTTGACAGTCAAGACACTTGTTGCCACATCATACATCGACCTCATACCAAATATCTATAACTAATAAAAAATAAGGCTCATTTATGTCAATATCAGGCTCATTTAAGTGACCTTGTTGACTGCATGAATATCTTGAGGCTGGACCAAATTCATATTACCCATCAAAATCACTTCATTAGTCTGAGCTTAGGTATGGAAATAACACAACTAAAGTTGAAAGTTGTTTTTGATAACCTACATACACCTTCAGTGGTGTTATTGTATTTGACTAAAATGATATATATGAAAAGTAAAATTTACAAATCATGATAGATGTAACTGTACATCTTACTATGTGGAACTAAAGAGATTCAGAAAACAGAGAACCTTGTTTTCATGTACTAAAGTGGGGGATAAACTAATGGTTGTATTTGAATGGCATAATTTTTTTCAGGTGACTGTGCTGATTGTCTATGTCTTCTTGTATGGCCGTTTATACATGGTTTTGAGTGGAGTTGAGAGAGAAATTCTTCAAAGTCCGAATATAAATCAAAACACAGCCCTAGAAGAGGCCTTGGCACCCCAGTCCGTCTTTCAGCTGGGCTTACTGCTGGTACTGCCCATGGTTATGGAAACTGGCTTGGAGAAGGGATTTCGGTCAGCCTTGGGTGATTTTATCATCATGCAGCTGCAGCTGGCCTCCGTCTTCTTTACATTCCATCTAGGAACAAAATCACATTATTATGGAAGAACTCTTTTGCATGGAGGCTCTAAATACAGATCAACTGGTCGGGGGTTTGTTGTATTCCATGCAAAATTTGCTGATAACTACAGGTTGTACTCAAGAAGTCATTTTGTGAAGGGCCTGGAGATCCTTTTACTGTTAATTGTATGTGAAATCTATGAGAAGTCATATCGCAGCTCAAACCTTTATCTGTTTATCACGTTCTCAATGTGGTTTTTGGCCACTTCATGGTTGTTTGCTCCTTTTTTGTTCAATCCCTCTGGTTTTGATTGGCAAAAGACAGTGGATGATTGGTCAGATTGGAAGAGGTGGATGGGAAACCGTGGTGGCATTGGTATCCAACCTGACAAAACTTGGGAATCTTGGTGGGATGAAGAAAATGAGCACCTGAAACACTCACATTTCGGAGGAAAAGTACTAGAGATTATTCTTGCATTTCGCTTCTTTATGTACCAATATGGAATCATTTACCACCTGGACATAGCTCATCATAGCAGAAGTTTGCTGGTACAAAATTCAATTCTTGAATCCTATTAATAACTGTTAGCTTTGCAGCACCATCTCACTGCTTGGACTTTTCCTTATAGGTCTTCGGACTTTCCTGGATAGTTTTGGTTATTGTTCTTGTTGTTCTAAAGGTACGTAAATGCAATTCATAGATCATGAATTGAATGCCTTGCATTGGCTGAAACCTCTAATCATAACCTGCATACGAAGTAGGGCAAAATTTAGAAAATGAGTGAGTTGACTTTTCGTCCTTAAAAGATGGCTTGTCCATCAGTTTAATACTTTAATCATTTTTTCACATCACATTTTTCACATCAAATCAGTCTTTTTTAATCATTCTGTTGTTTTATGTTACATGTATCCATTTGATGTCTTATTTATTGGTACAAACAATGCCTCAACCAAAAAGATCATAAAGAGTTAAATAAATAAATGTAAAATCTGATTCAACAGAATGAAGGAAGGACTGATTTGATGAAAAACTCACAATTTATGTGTTGAGGTGATGTTGAATATGATTAAAGAACCAAACTAATTTAGGAAATGATTTTCTTCTTAATTCAAATTTTAGATGTAAAGAAGTTCCTTCCCATTAAATTAGAGAAGCATTTAGACTACCATTTTATACTTTTGGATGTTCTTTTACCTCTCTAATACATATTTGCATTTTGTCTGCTGTTATTGGCATAATTCCATATGGCAATCAGATGGTATCCATGGGCAGACGAAGATTCGGCACCGACTTTCAGCTTATGTTTCGTGTTCTTAAGGCACTTCTCTTTCTTGGCTTCATGTCAGTCATGACTGTATTATTTGTCGTCTGTGGTCTCACCATGACAGATCTATTTGCTGCCATCCTTGCCTTCATGCCCTCTGGATGGGCCCTTATTCTGGTAAGTTAAAACCTATACATTTATAGAAGCTCCATTCAAGAATGGCTTTTGCTTTTAATGCCAACTCGTTAATCTCAGATGTCTCCAAATTGAAGAACTAATTGCTTTATAGTTCATGTGCTGCCCGTGATCAAACCCAAAAGGCAATGCTATAGCGGAGCTATGGTTTCTTAAAGAATCCCATAACAAACACTCAGATAACATTTTTGTTTTTCACTCCTAACCGCTGAGGTATTCTCTTTTTTTTTTTTTGGGCACCGTGAAGATTGCGCAAGCATGCAGGGGATTGTTGAGGGAAGCTATAGTGTGGGATTCAGTGAAAGAGCTATCCAGAGCATACGAATACGTAATGGGATTGATCATCTTCATGCCTATAGCCACACTATCATGGTTCCCATTTGTATCAGAGTTCCAGACAAGGTTGCTGTTCAATCAAGCATTCAGTAGAGGGCTTCAGATTTCAATGATTCTAGCTGGGAAGGAGAAGGACCCTGATAAATCTGCATGATATTGCCAAGTTTGCTGAGTTAGTCTTGGACTACTATTCTTATCTGTATATATCAAGGTTATAAAATGCTCTAAAATGTCACTAAAATTTTCACTTCTTATCAAGTTTCATATTTTTTCTATAGAACTGGTCCAACCCTTGATTCTTAGATTATCTTCCCAGCTTTTCTGTCGTCGAGCTATATTTGCTTTGATTTTCTGCTTTCCTTTATTTTTTTCAGGGAACAGCAACCATGAATTACAAGAATAAATAGTGGATGATAATGAATCAATTAATCGGTGGTAAGACTGCATAATAAGCAGCATACTGGGCATTTTTTTTTTCTCTGGGCTTCTTCCTTTGTGGTTTAATGGTTGCTGGGTTGTTTGTTTAGCATTTGTGCTGGTTTGTTTTGTGTTTTATTTATTTTGTTATACAATGGTGTATTTGTATTTCTTAATCATGATTTCTTGAACAAGGTTTTTCTACTTTGGTTCAATATCTTTGTCAGAAATAGACAGGTTATTAAAATAATAATCGAGTATTTTATTTTACATTAAAATGGTTCAGATAATTGCTCCGGTGCCATTCCCGTGGCAGGGACAGAGAGGATGAGATTTTTTTAAAAAGGGGAAAACTGTAGTTTGAGTTTGGCTTTCCCCTCAACAATTTGCAAAAGCAAAATCATTGTTTATGACAAAAATATCTTGTGGCTCTTTACTTGTTATAGATAAATGTTCTTAATTTTGTTCATTGCTGCAGCCTTCCAGGGGGCATATTCAAAAATTCGCTCTAAAGTCCCGAGAAGTATTCTAAATAATGTAGATGTTATTAATAGATACTAAATATGCGATATTACTTACCTTCTTTGAATGGAAAGGATGGATTTCCTTTTTTTTTTTTTTTTCTCATTCAAACCTTTGGTAGTCACAAAAATAGACTTACAAAGAGCTAGAGATAAAAAAAAACAGAAAAGCCCAGTGTAAAGAAGGAAAGTAGAATCTATTTGTAGTTGCATTCTTTTTATGTTACATTCGCTCGAGAGATATAATTCACTCACTTTTTATTCATGAGGGAAAATTTTAAATGAATATCAAGAAAATAAGACATTTTAAAGAAATAATCTTAATTCATATAATTTTCAAAAATTACAAGGTTCATAATTGAAATTAAAATTATAAAGTAAAAAATGAAAATTCCTTTATTATACTAGTGATTTATTTATAAGTGACACATGTTTATTTATAAGTGATAATAATATATTTATAAGTAACATATATTTATTTGCAAGTAATACTATTATGACTTATAAATGAAACTGTGTCACTTGCAAATAAATGTATGTAAATTACAAATATATTATTATCATTTGCATATAACACATGCTTATTTGCAAATGATAATAATATATTTGTAACTTATGTATATTTATTTGAAAACTTTCCTATTAAAAAAAAGATATTTTCAATAAGTATATATCATTTGCAAATAAGTTGAAGGCATTTTCAACTTTTATCTTTCAATTTTAATTTCAATTATAAATCTTGATAATTTTAGGAAATGAGGGTGAATTGAAACTTCTTTTTGGAAATATTTTTTTTGTATTTATTTGAAAATTTTCCTATTAAATATGTCTTTCTCTATCCGAATTAGAAATCATTACAAATATCATGGTTGTCATGGGATTGACTGGCTCACGACTAGTTGAACTAGGAACTAGTGCTAAGACCAAAGAAGAGAAGAATCAGATAACTTTATAATCGATGTAAACTAGTAGAAAACCGGTGAAATTGAGTTTGAACCGATAAAATATTTTTAAGATAAAATAATATTATTTTCAGTATAAAATATTTATTTTTATATTATAATATTATACAAGCATTATTATAATATATGATTATAAAAAATCATAAATTTAATTAATAAATAATATTATAATGAATTATTAGTTAGTTATTTTAAACTCAAAATATGATTATGAATGAGTATTAACTTATTTTAATTAAAGTATCAAGTTATGAAATTTATTAGTAATTTATTTGTAGTAGATAATATATTAATAATTCAATATTATATAATTTGAGGATTTTATTGAGTGATAAAATTTATTTAAATTTATGTTATTAAGGTGTTGATGAGAATGCACTTAAACAATTTGTTTAAACAACTATCATTAATATGTTATGGTTATAATTATTTCTAATTTATTATATATCATGCTTATTATTTTTAATATATAGCTTTATTTTATTTCATACTTACTGGGAACTTTAATTATGGAAAAAATTGTGTATGATATAAGTTTTTTTTATTTTTCATATGGTTCAATCCAATTAAATCATAATTGAACTATTGAATTTTGAATTAGTATCTCATACGGTTGAGTTATGAAAATATTGATAAATATCACAATTCGATAGAGAATACACTATTTCTATTAAAAAACGTAAAAATAATACCATATCAACTTTCTAAATCTAATTTGACTTTAATAAATTGCATAAATAACATGTTCATTCCCAATATCGTTCAGCTTCTACATTTCTACTGTAGAGATTACCCATTAATCAGTGTCCCAACTAATTTGCACTTTAGATTTGGTCCATTAAATAAAAGTAGTTTTACACACACACACACATATATATATATATATTATTAATTGAATTTATGATGATGTCCCTGATCACCGGTGTCCTGGCTTTATGAAAATATTAGTCATAGTTCCACACAGAGGTACATTCATACACACGTGTTGTTAATTGAATATCTACGATGCTGAGGTCCCCTGATCACCGGTCTCACGGCCCTTTGAATCAAAGAACTTTGGTCGGAGTCCCCGCCTCACCATCTCAGCCTTTCCTTGGATTTTAGCGTACAACAATGAAAACACCTTTTTTCACCCTTCCCACTTCTTCCCATTAAATTCCTACACACACACACACATATATATATATATATATTCCAATGTAAAACTTATTTCCACAGTGCAGACTCTAAATGGTGGGTTTAGCCATGAGAAAGTAGCTAGAAAATAAAAACCTGATAAAAGGAGATGACGTGGTAAGGAGATACGAGGTTGATGAAACCATAACCTTTGTTGCGATTGGTCTGCTAGCAAAACATAAAATCTTAAGAAATAGGAAGTCATTTCAAAGAAATCTCTCATCACTAATTAAAAATATTTCTAGGATATTATTCATACCTCATTGCCAAAAGGCAAGTGCACGCAATCATAAGAACCTCGATGGGTTTTATTGATCTCAGCCACCAGCATCTGATAATTGTACCTAATAATGAGTGAATGAAGGGCAAGATGATTACAAAACTTATTCTTACCCCTACTATTCAAACTCTGAATAAAGCAAACAAAACTAAGATATTTTTGTTCTTACTCGTTAGGAATATTTTTCATCATAAGAGTAGTCCTCGTATCTTGCCCAACTTGAATTTTGATCAAATCAATTTCATACTCATCATATTGCCCTTCTTTCCTTCTTCCCCACAAATATGTTCGAGGAGAAAGTGCTCCAGGTGTTGAGCTAGGCACTAGTTGTTCAAAAGTGGAGATTGGTATAGAAACTGCGCTTACACTTCCATGAGGGAGGATAGGTATAGCTATCTTGCTCAGTAGTGTTAAAGCTGAAAAATGAGGTAAAAAATCAAATAAATGCAGATAATAGGAAGGGGGGGGGGGGGGGGAGAACCCAATAATTCACAAAATACAATTCCTCCCACATATTTGGCTTCTGAAATTTTATAGTCAATTGCATTCAAAGCAGTCAAAAATATGTAGGCTTGTGTCCGACTCCCGAATCAAAGCTATCCATCAAAGCATAACTACATTGCTTCAGACGCACATTCACAAAATATAAAAGTTTTTTTTTCTTCGTGACACAATATATAAGTTTATATTTACTGACACAATATATAAGTTTATATTTACTGACACAATATAAAAGATTATATTTACTACAATACAGTATGAATGAAATACAATGTAAGAAAAATTACTAAAAAAATACCTGCAGCGAATTTAAACTTAAAGAAAAATTGAGTACTTGACATTAAGGCCTCTAACTTTATGTCTAAAAGGAAAGTGGATTCATACCAACAAATGAGGTAAATGAGGCAATGACAGGAAAAGAATCGAGTACCAATCGAAATTTTGTTGAGGGCAAAAAGAATGGAAAATATTACCAAGACAAACATGTAACAACAATGTCTGATCCCAAGTCATATGAATTAAATTCTTCTTCCTTACGTAAACAAATACAAGGCTTTCCTTATGCTCCTAAAAAACTTAGCTATAACATAAAAGAAGCAGAACAGAGAACACTGATTGAAAAACAGAGGACGTACTTAAAAGAAAAAAAGAAATCGTTATACCACTTTTTTGAAACAAAATTTGACGGACACTTGAGAAAACGCAGCACAGGGCTTTGGAGATGGTCATTTCTTCCTCTGAATCCTACACAGAGTCTCTAGTTCTAGACATCAAGTAGATGAAAACTTTTAATTTTAAAAAGCAGGAGGAGGTTATTAAAAAAAAAAAGTCTGAGCCTATTTAGCTCAACCATCAACACATTGGTTGACTTCTTGTGGGACCCGTCTAACTCGCCTGAACCGAAGATTCTCCAGAATTCGTTAGCTACCGGGCAAAGAAGGTGTTCCGGAGGCAGCTCAATTGGCCGGAAGGGGAAAGGAGTGGGGCCCACTTCCCTCCTCCTCCCTTTTCAACAATACCCATAGAGGCATGTAGGTTCCGTTATCGGCGAGTTCGCGGGTTCAATCCAACTCATGGTATCAAACTATTAGCCTGCGTTTTGTAATTCAAAAAAAGGAAGGGAGCTGCCATAAAAAAAAGAAGTACAAAACTAACAGCACACTCGTTTTCAGTAATACTATAATGCCCATTAAATTGCCATGTCGTTAATTAGTTCGAATTCGCAAGGAAACAGAGTATATACACATGAAACAGTAAGTATCAAAGATGGGTGATATATATATATATATATATATGATAACCTGGACCAATAAGTGCCCCTGCTGCACTATCGTGGTTCATGTTGTGCAGTTTAAGTTGAGAATAGATTTTTTGTTCCGGGATATGGTTCACAGCCTCCTTCAACATCTGCCCCATCTTCAACTTCGTCACCAATATCTTTGTAGCCGTGCCTTTCTGCTCTGCATTTCCTCCTTCCATTTTCAATATCAATCTCGGCTCCCTCTTTTGAGCTTATGTTTTTGCCTCTGGCTCTTCCGCTGATACACACACACACGCGCGTAGGTACATGGTTGATAATATTTTCTATTTTCTTATTTTCAAATGCTTGATAATATTTTTCTATTTTCTTATTTTTAAAACAGTATTATAAAACTG
This sequence comes from Adenanthera pavonina, assembly GCA_026686845.1. Taxonomy (NCBI): domain Eukaryota; kingdom Viridiplantae; phylum Streptophyta; class Magnoliopsida; order Fabales; family Fabaceae; genus Adenanthera; species Adenanthera pavonina. The sequence goes on from JAIVEN010000014.1 coordinate 3,983,579, forward strand.
AGAATATGTTTTGAAAATTAAAAAAAAATTTATTTAAATAGTTATTCTCAAAATTATAATTAGTGAGTGGTAGATGAGTTATTCAAAATTTATAATTTTATCATTAATGAGGTAGTTGTTTTTCACATTTTCTTTTATTTTTCAAAACAAAAACTACAAAACATATTCTGAGTTTTTTATTTTTTTATTTTACAGAATAATTTATAAAAAACAGATTTAGTAAATAAATTTTTTTATTTTTAAAAATAGAAAAACTATGCACCCTAATACATTTTAGCCTTCATCTTTTGACATTTTTTTGGCCGGAATCTCAAATTGTAGCTTGAGTGGGGACCCTTTGAAATATAAATCTTGCAATTTTGAACTATTCATGACCCCCTTGTCATCGTCGTAGTCCATAACCTATGACAATGAACTACGACAATGACAAGGGGGTCATGAATAGTTCAAAATTGTAAGAGAAGGTGCAAAACATATATATAGCCCTCCACATTCCCTTGAGCTATTGTGAATGAAAATATGCTTAAAATATACTTTTTGTATATTTGATGGGTGCTCACCCCACGCTTTCAACTTATGCATAAATTTGCTTTTTGTAAAATAAAATTACTTTTTGTAATTTTTGTAAAATTAAATTAAATTAAATAAAACTTATGCATAAATTTGCTTTTTGTAAAATATGTTAAAATTACTTTTGGCCCCTATATTTTATGTAGTTTGCAATTTTGCTTCCATATATGATACTCAAGATCAGTCGACTGCTAATTGTTGATTTTTTTTTTTTAAGTTATGGCTAATCATTGGAAAGAACTACCTATAATGTATAATTAGGAGAATCGTTCATTTGGAAATTGAAGAAAAAGAGATCCACAGCTGTGAAATAACAATAAAGTAAACTCTGACCACCCTTTGATATTGTTGACTTTACGTAGACAGTACCTTTTTTAAAAGAAAAAATTCCTTTTATTTTTAAAAAATACATTTTAGTCTAATTTTTAATTCCATATATTCTATTAAAGATTCTAGAATTTTTTCTTAGTTAAAATTTATATTAAAATAATTTAAAATTATTAATTTATCCTTATGTTATACAATCTCTAGTTTTGATTCCAATCAAATCTAAATAAATTTAAAATATTTTTATAAAACAATTTATGATAACATTTTCTATTGATTTGACATTAAAATTTTAACATATTTATTAAGTAATTTTAAATAATTAATTTTAATAATATTAAAATAAATGCATTCCAAAACATTAAATGAAAAATTAATAAAATTTATAATAAAATAAAATATGTTACACCAATCAGTATAAAATACAAAAATTGCAAGAGGCTACACCATTCACAAATAGTGAACAATACTTCTCATTTTAGACTTCATACAAATACATAAAACTCATTCCAATTGAGAGTTGAAAAATAAAAAAAAATGTATTGAAAATATTACTACATAAATATTTATGTTAATGAGAGATATTTTGATTAAAAAAAAGTTACGTCAGGTGAATATCCACAAATTACTTGACTAAGATGGAAATCAAGGATGGAGAAACACTGCCAACACAAACAAGAGCTGAGGTGAGAGAGGTGAGCCATTTTTGTACCTGGCTACTCAAAAGAACAAAAACAAGAGCGATTGTCTTTTTCAGTATTTAAAAAGAAGTTAAATTTGATGTTTAAACGATTCATTAACGACTCAATAGATAGAAATAAATCATGAAAATAGATAAAAATTTATGTAAAATAACTTTGGAAGAATTAGTAAAAAAAGATAAAAAAAAATCAAAATATTTAGAAAATGAAACTAAAGTTCACCTTATTTATGATTCAGGATAGAATTTTTTTAAATAAGAATAGAAAATTTCTAAATGAAAATATAATTTTTTGGTACCAAGTAAGAATAGAAAAATTTTTTATTTTGACTTGAAAATTTTTTATTCTCGTTTGGAAAAATTCTATTATGACTTAAAAATAAAATGAAATTTGATTTCATTTCTCAAATATTTTGATTTTTTTATACTAAAATCCAATTCTCCCTATAACTTTTGATTTTAAAAAGGGCTTATATAGTTTTTCAAAATAAAGGGATGTCTCTATAATTAAAACAACATACTTTACTCTAATAATAATATACAAAGAATGCACATCTTGTTAGATTAGCTGGCTTCCCAAGAGGGGGGGTGAATTGAGAAGATTATAAATTTTCTACAAAATATCAAGAAGGTGAAGAAAGCAATATATGATGGTAAAACAGAGTATAAACAAATAAATGTAAAGATGGCAGAAAAGGTAAGAAGACTCAGTAATTTATCTTGGTTCGATCTCTCTACTTGACCTACGTCCAGTCCTCAAGTTACCACTTGAGATTTTTCACTATCCTACAAGAATTTCGTGGGCTTCTTGCAAATGCCACAGTACAAAGTTTATGCTCTGTTTTCTAGAGCTCACTCATTCACTCTCTACACTTTCATAAAGTACTTCCCAATCCCTTGTGATATTCCCTCACAAGAAAATCTATCTTCCAGATAAAGATTAGATTGTTTACAAAAACTAAACTCTCTTAATCAGAGTGAATATGAAAGTTAAAGTACAAATATTGAAGAGTGAGAGTATGAAGCTTTGACTAAATGATTTAGCAGAGTTTCAGTATATACAACGTTAAAATCGTTACCCACAACTTCAAATAATGTTGTATTTATAGATTTAGGTCTCAAATATCCGTTAGAGACAAAATCTATCTGTTGGAGAAGTTATCCAACGGTTACTTTGAAAAACTATCCGTTAACCAACTGCATTTAATGCTTTTAACATACTGAAATTCGAATTTCGGTTGGTCAACAGACGAATTTTGAAGAAACCAAAGGTTAACAGCTTCAACGTTGAAAGCCCGAAGTTCGTCTGTTATGAAGTGAAGTTCAAATTTTGATATTTAAAAAATGTTTCTGTGTTGTGACATACGAATTTTCAAGTGGAAAGTTTTTTTTTTAAGTGTGAACAATATTTTCAATTTGCTACAGTGCCTTCGAAATTCGAATTTTGGAACCCCAAAATTCGTCTGTCTGTGGCTGGTTTACAAGGCTCAGTAGTTCATGTAGTTCAAAATTCGAATGTTCAAAGGGCAAAGTTCGTCTGTTAGAGAGACATCTTTTCAAACTAACTTTAAAATTTGAATTTATAAATACTGTCATTCGTATGTCAACAAATCACTGCAACAGACTCAAAAGCTTAGTTTCTGAAATTCGAATTTTTATGTTCAAAGTTCGTCTGTCAGTGGACAATTTTGACATTCAATCCAAACTTAGTTTAAGATAAACTTTGACATAATTTCAGACGAATTTCTTTAGTTTTCTTAAGTTTCATTTTGTCTGAAATTTGAATTTTTAAAACCCAAAGTTCATCTGTTCTTAAAACTCCTTTAAGACACTTATCAAAATTCGAATTTCATGAAGTCAAAATTCGTCTGTCAGAGAGGCATCTCTTCAGACTTGTTCATTTTTAGTATGAAATTCGAATTTCCAAAGACCAAAATTCGTCTTTCACTATGACAGATTGGTATTAACCTCTTAAACTTCGTCTGTTAGTAGGTGTTTTTCAAATATTCCATGATTTAACACAGAATCAAGGTTTTAAAACTTTTTTCCACCAAATCAAAATCTTTTACTCAAATTAAAACAAAACTAAACATCCTACAACAAACTTTGCACAGATTTCTCCAGGATTTCTTCACTTGAAACCTTTTGAGCACCTTTGATATCTTTATTCCAAGCTCTTGAAGGTTGATTTGGAATCATCAAAACTTCTTGATTCAACATTCTCCCCCTTTTTGATGATGACAAAACAACTTACAAACTGGATTAGTACTTGGGTTTGCTTTAACAAGCTCCCCCTCAACATATGCATTATATGTCAAAAGATATCATATATAGTAAATCATGTGAAGAGATTCAAAGAACAAATTATTGTAACCAAGAAATTCTTTCATTTAATCAAATGTTGTGTTACAGAGACAAATTTAAGCAAGGTTCACAAAATACAAACACGACAACTGAAACTCAAAACATCACTACATGAAGACTCAAGCCTAAAATATAATCACTTCTTCTTTGGCTTGGTCTTCTAGCTGTAAGTCTTTCCAGATGGCTCAGCAGCAGACTTGCCAGTTTCCTTACTCTTCTCCCCCTTTTTGGCATCAGTAAGAAGGTGAACAAAATCAGCCAGAGGAGGGATCTAAGAAACTAGAATAGCTTGGAGGGACACAGGATCAAAAGGGAGATCTGGTTCAACTGAGGGAGGATGCTCAGAAGGTTCAGTGTTTGGATCCTCATCATTAGAGATCTCAAGCAACTCTTGCACCTTTTGTCTGGAAAGTACCAATTGAACCCTCTGTTCTTCTGAGAGACCATATGCAGAGAGAGATGAAGGAGCAGGGTCATCAGAACGAAACATTTCCTCAAGCCTTCTTCTCTGAGCTTGCAAGAGAACATTGTGAGCAATAGCTTTAAAATCAACAACAGGCACAATGCTTCTCTCTTCATTGCTGGCAACCTCCAACATTGATGAAGTGGAAATGACTGCCACTAGTCTGTCAACTTGCTCAGATTCTTGATTGGAAAGAATTGAATTTTGAGCATCTTCTGGAATGGGCTTATGAGGGCCTGTTTCCTGAGGTCCTTCTTCTTCCAAACCATAGTCCAAGGGTGGACCAGGACTTGGTGTCCTCATTGTATCAGCAGGCTCAGCACCATCTTGGTCAGAAGAGGCTAACTCAAAGGGGCTTGGAGGCTTAGCAGTTGGAGACTGAACAGGCACAGAGAACCCTGGCTGAGGTGGAGCTGATGTGGTAGGAATTGCACTCCGAATTTTTTCATAGGCATCAGCAACCACTTTCATGTTCTTTGCCAACTATTGAATCTGATCTTGCAGATGAGCAAATTTGGCATTTTGCTCATCCCTGATGCTAAGCATGAGTGTAGATAGGCTGTCATACAACTCAGTGATCTTGGTTGGCTTGGCACAAGAGGAGGGAGTAGATGGAATGTGAGTAGGCTTGGATGGAGATGGGACAGGCAAAGAAGGCTGAGGAGTAGGTCTGACAGGAGCCTCAGAAGTGCCTTCTTGCTGTTGGGAGGCTCCTTCAACAAAGAAAAGATCTTCAGATTTTCCTGCTCCCTTCCCAATCCATCTACCTTCACTTCTTTCAATCCGCATCCTTTAAAGTTCTTCCTCCTTGAAGATCTTAGTGGGTTTCCCTTTCCCCTTCTCAAGATGCTGAATTCTATCATATTGCAGAATTCTGGAAATGATAGCTACGTAGGGGAGTGTGGAGTCTTTCCTTTGATCCCTTGCCTTGATCATGCGTTAGAGTATGATATGTCCCATGTTGATCAGCTTTCCACGCATGATTGCTGCCATGACATGTACTTCTGCCCTTGTTATCAGATTGAAACTGCCTCCTTTGTTGAATATAATCCTAGACACTATGTAGTGTAGGATCCTCACTTGGGCACTGAGGTCTGTGGGTTTTAGCAGGTTTATGGTTGGCCAGTTTTCCTTTCTTCTGAACAATGTGCTCAGAATTGTGCTCTCCTTGTAGTTCAAAAAGAGGCCACCTTCTTCATCAGCAGTGTCTGCCTCATCCATGTATCCAAAGGCAGTGATATCAATCTTGAGGCCATCTTGCCCTGGGATTTCCAGCACTTCATTGAGAGTCTCATCTATGAGCCAGATGGTCCTTGATCTCAGATTGACCTCCCACTTCTTCTTCTTGCTGTTGTATTTTAAAGAGGCATACCATGTCTTTACTACTTCATCATCATATCTCTCCAATATCTCCAACAGATTCTTATATCTCAACATCCATATTCCAGCATCAAAATTGTTTGAGACTAAGAAATCTTCCAAGTTTACACAATAAGGCTTAATTACCTTTTTATTGGCAAACTTGGTGGAGTATTCTTCCTGAATCTGTGGAGTGCTCCATAATGGCAGTGTGGTAAGTTGATATTCTCCAGATTGAGTACTGGAGGAGGAAGTGGAAGCAGCAGTCTCAGTAACAGCAGGAATAGGAACCGAAAGTTCTACTTTCTTTGAGGAAGAGGGTCCAGTTTTTTTTAATTCACCCTTTGGTGAAGTTTTCTGACGTTTGGAAGGAGTTCTCTTACTTGATTCAGCCTTTCTCTTCAGTTTTTCACCCTCCTTTGAGGCATATTGGGACTTGACCTATCTCTTTGGATGAGCCTCTCCTTTTCCAGCTTCAGGATTCTTTACTCTTGCCATTTTTGTGGATGAATGATTCAGAATGAAGCAGAGATTGGGTTTGTAGGGTGTGAAAATCAGTTTAAACGGTGGGAGATGAAGATTTTTGGTCAGAATTTAAGAGCATTGAAGAGAGGATTTGAACAGACCCAGAGAGGAAGAGAGTAGGGTTGCGTCTATTTAGTGGAAAGCCGTCGGTTTTAACGTAAGTAACCGCCTGAAAGATGAATTTTGAGGGGTCAAAATTCGAACTTCGAGCAGTTAAGAGTTAAACTGTTCAGCAAAGTTTACTGACAGACGAATTTTCTTCTGAAAGTTCGTCTGACAGAGGCTTGATTCAAGCAACACAAGATGAACAGACGAACTTTGTTCCAACAAAGTTCAAATTTTGAAGTGTAAACATCAAACAGCAATAAAATCACCAAACAACAGATGAATTATGCATATGAAACTTCATCTTTCAAAGATTCAACATTGAAGAGCATGTTTCAACAGACGAATTTTAAATCAGAAATTTGAATTTCTTTACTTTGTGAAAGTTTTCCAATATTCGTATGTTAAGAGATAAACATTAGTATAATCATCATGTTGGACAAACATAACTTTGAAATTTTTGTTCTTGAAAATTTGAATTTTTAAGGTCCAACAGACGAATTTTGAGGTATCACCGAGAACTGTTCCAACGTATAACAGGCTGAAGTTCGCCTGTTGGACATCCAAATTCGAATGTTAACTATGCTGACTTCTTCAGAAACTTAATTTTTCAAGGAAATTCGTCTAACACACAATCAATATATGAATTTCAACTTTAACAACTTACAGAATGGATCCAGAAACTCAGAATTTTTGTCATTTTCTTCACTTTTTGATTGTTCCATTCTGGTGTGCTCCATTTTTCAGATTTATTACCATTGAATCTCATGAGGAGCACCTGCAACTTAAATTAAATACACTCGGATGCTAAAGTTAGAATTAATTTAATGTTGAAAAATCTAAAAATAGAATTACACACGGATTTACTTGAATTACACACGGATTTACTTACAGTTCATTGGGATTTACCATACCCAATTCTCTTCTTATTTTGCAATGTCTATCTTCTGATAGAGGCTTTGTTAAGATATCTGCAACTTGGTCTTCAGTTGGGATGTACTCTAGTCTGATTTCTCCTTTCAAAACATGATCTCTTATGAAGTAGTGCCTAACTTCAATATGTTTTGTCCTTGAATGCATGACAGGATTCTTTGTGATATTAATGCACTTTGATTGTCACACATGATTGGTATTTCCTTTATCTCAACCTCAAGATCTTCAAGCTGCTGTTTCATCCAGATGATTTGGGCACAACAGCTTCCAGCTACAACATACTCAACCTCTGCTGTGGATAAGGCCACACTGTTTTGCTTCTTGCTAAACCATGAAACCAAGGATCCTCCAAGAAACTGGCATATTCCACTTGTGCTTTTTCTGTCAGTTTTGGATCCTGCAAAGTCAGCATCAGTGTATCCTTTGAGATCTTCTCCATTGCCCTTTGGATACCAAAGACCCATCTGTGAAGTTCCAATAAGATATCTGAAGATACGCTTCACAGCAGTTGCATGGGTTTCCTTGGGATATGACTGGAATCTTGCGCACATGCAGACATTAAACATGATGTCAGGTCTACTGGTAGTTAGGTACAGTAGGGATCCAATCATTCTTCTGTACTGAGTTATGTCAAATAATTTCCCTTTTTCATCCATATCCAACTTGGTTGCAGTAGTCATAGGTGTCCCCATTGGTTTGGCATTTTCCATTCGAAACTTCTTCAACAATTCCTTCAGATACTTGGATTGATTGAGGAAGATACCATCATCACACTGCCTGATTTGCAATCCAATGAAGAAGTTGAGTTCACCCATCATAGACATTTCGAATTCCCCCTGCATTAACTTAGAAAAATTCTTGCAAAGAGATTCATTAGTAGCACCAAATATGATATCATCAACATAGTTTTGAACAATAAGTAAATCTTTATTTTCTTTCTTAGTGAATAAAGTTGTGAACACCCCATTTTGTCCGGGTATTTTATAAAAAAAAAATAATAATAAATAAATAAAATAATAATAAAAAAAAATAAAAATTGAAAAAAGAAAGAAAAGCACAAAAATAAACACAAAACCCCCTTTTAGGGAAATTAATGATTTAATTTCAAGATAAAAGTAAATTTTCCAAAAATTGAAATTAATAATAAAAAGAGAAAAAAAAAACAAAACAAAATAAAGATCCCATCCCTTTATTCAATCTCTCCCATTTAAGATTGGAAAAAATAAAAACAAAAATTTCTGTAACAAAAATGATAAAAATTAAAAAAAAAAGGGGGGGTATTGATTAAAACAAAAAAAATGAAAAGGGGAAGGAGGGGCTGAAACGCAGTGTTTTAGCCCCAAGTAGCCTGAGCCCTAAGGGCTCAGGCACGCAGGGGCTCAGGCACGCACGAGGTAAGGAAGGGCTGGAAAAGCTGGACACGGAGAGGAAAAAGGAAACAGAGGGAGGCGTGGGAACTGGAGAAGAGACTGGAAGCAGAGAAAGAAAAGGCAAGGAACAGAGAGAAACGGTCAAAGCACAGCATGCGAGGCAGACTGAAAAGGATGAAGGGGGCACGCAAGCCAGAGAAAATAGAGGAAGCAGACGGTGGCGTACACGAAGGAGAAACCGAGGACCACACGCTCGGGTTTCTTCTCGAAGCACCGCGGGGAGCTTAAAGGGAGGAGACTGGAGTCTGAACGGGGGGGAGAGGGAGAGAAAACTCCAACCTGAACCAAAAACAGAGGGAGCAGAGCACGAACGCGAACCGGGGGAGGAAGCTGGAGGCACCGAAAAAAACAGAGCCGCGAAGACCGAGAGACCGAGAGCTGAGGAGAGAAAGGAGGAGAGAAAGAGGGCTCAATCACGAGAGAGGCAAGGAGGGTCTGGAAAAGCAGGGCACTCAAGGACGAGATTGAAGAAGAAAGCAGAGGGTCCACGGGCAGAGAAAGTCAGAAGGAGAAGGAGCCGCGGGATGAAGAAGACAACAGAGGGAGACGACCAAAGCTGAAAAAGCCGAGGTTACCCGGACCGAAGGGGATGGAATTTGAAGATGAAGGACAGAACAACCGCGGAGACGGAGAGAGGAGCTGGAGCTGAAACGGCAGAGAGAGTCCTGACCGAGGAGACTCAAAGAAGGAACCATGGACAAAAACGCAGGAGGAGTTTCAAAATCGAGTGTTTGGTACGCTTTTCTCCTTTCCAATTTCAAATTTTCGGTTCCCTTTTGAATTGATAATCCATCGCCTTCAATGTCCTCATATTCGCTGCTGTGATGTTGATTCGTTTCATCAAGGCTTGATTCCTGTACTGGTTTCCTTTCTTTTGAAAAAATAAAAAAAAAATAATGCTAACAGGGAGAAATGGAATAAACACGCCCTCTGAAGTTTTATCATTTACCATCAAGGCTTAGCTTGTTTATTGCTGAAACTCTATTGCTGGCAATTAGAAAATTAATGAGATGTGGCCAACAAGTTCGCATACGGTATGGGAATGGTACTGCAGTCTGGATGATGCTTGGGCACTATGCCAATGATCGCTAGAGTTGTGTTTTCAGTCATGAACTCTTCCAGTTTTGATGCTAATGGTCACCGAACGGAATTTTAATATTAACCTTGGCCTGGACAATTGATTAGTTCATGGGAAACACTTTTTATACAGCTACATGGCTAATGTAAATCCGGTTCCATGTGATTCGTGACAGGAAAGCTTGTAGGCTTAATTGTTGTGATATTGTTATGGATATTTCATTCTCTTAAACGCGGAATGCAAGATTTTTCTGGCATGGATAGATTTTATGAGGAACTTTAATTGTCTGGATGCTAACTTTGCATTGTCGAAGTGGAGTTATTTGTCTTTGGCCTCTGTTCATGTTTTCTTGTCCTCTAGAAAATCCTGAGAGCTCCAATGGTAACCGGTTTGGCTGCTCATTAAACTTTTTGAATAAAAGTAATAATAATAATTATGATTTATTTACAAACAAAGGGCCTTGAATTCAGTCCAATAGCTTACCTCACTTAGGTGTATGTCAGCTAGAAGATGCTTGTCCAAATGTGTTAAATGTTTTGATATTATTTAGCTCCTATTGATGACGCCATGGCTTCCTTTTTTTAGCAAGTGGTTTAGTTCTTTTATAAGGTATTATTTGGGTTTTTGTTCTAAATTTTCTGACAACTTCCCCTCCACTTTTATTCCCTTGCGAGCACCATGGGAGCGTGAAATCAAGGCTTGAAAAGAGTGAGTCGTACTCATCAAGGCAAGGGAGGAATACCAAGGCAAGCACGGGAGCATCAAGCCAAGCATGGAAAATGGAAGCTATCAACTTCGAGACAAAAGGGAAGACATGAGAGTTTGCATCCAATCATCTTATGTTTGTGTCTAAGCTGTTTGAGTTTGCACAGTAACACACCATCACATAATCATACTTGTTTGTAAATATTTGGCATAATGTGTATTTTATTTAAAAATTGGTCACGGAGGTTTCTAGAACTTTCGCAGGCCCCTAAAATAATCGCACCGTGTAAGCCTAAGGAGCTACGTGAGTGTATTATAAAAATATGTTTATAATTAGTCCCAATGACCTTTCCTTTCAAAATACCTTTTTCTCATAAAAAGTAAATAAGACAATAAAATAATAAAATAAATAAATAATCGATTGGCTCATATAACTACACCACGTGAGTTTTAAGAACCCACGCAGGTATTTAAGTTCACTAAGTTATTGCATGAGATTGCGAATTCACGTAGATATATTAGTTAAATGACTCTTGCTAAGAAAATAATTATATTTCAAAAAATAAATTAAGATATCTTAACTGGTTTTTTCCCAATTTTATTTAAAAATATATAATAAAATTTTCTTTTGAAAAAATATAGGAGTATTTTCTAAATTTTTGCTTTAAATGTACAATAAAATCTTTATACCGCGAGGTTTAGAACTTCCGCAGGTAATTAAGAGATTGATCTATCGGGCACAGCTGCGAGTTTGCAATAAATAGATTGGTCTTTCTCTTTAAAAGAAGAATTTTCAAAAATACAAAAAAATAAGGATTTTTCAAAAAAAAAAAAATCAAATAAAAGCACTTTCAAGAATTAAAGAAAAATAAAAGGAAAAATGTTTTCAAACAAAATAAAATAAGAGTAAGTAAACGAAATTAAATTACTTTTTGCAAATTAAAACACACCAACTCAATCTCAGAAAATTGTTTTGTTTGCGAAGAGTTAAATTATTTTCAAATAACTTTCTCTTATCACAAAAATTTTATGATTAAAAAATATTAACCCAATGACACGCATTTCTAGTCCCGAACTACGTGGACTTTGATCCCCATCGCAAGGTACGTAGGCCCCAGGCTCTGATCCTGGGTCAAGTCCGCCTTTGTAAAAAAATAAATATTTTCTTATTTATTTGGTGTTTTTCCCTTAATTTAATAAATATTTCCTAATTTATTTTCTCAAACCCTTTTTCTCATTTTACTTGAATATCCTTAATTTTAATTTAATTTATATTCTTTATTTTGTTTTCCAAATTTTCTTAATTTTCTTTTTCTCCATCCATTTTCTCGCATGTGATTTATAAAAGGAAAGCCAAAATATATTTTTAAGCCATATTAATTTACACAATCAATGTAAGGTAACCGTTCCTAGGAACGGGTGTTGTGGGGTGCCTAACACCTTCCCCACACACAATCGACTCCCGAATCCAACTCTGGTTACGCAGACCATCCTTTCCTCTTTAATGCGGTTTCCCAAGATTTTCCTCAAAATTTTGGTGGCGACTCCTCACAAGTCGGTTTTCACTCGAAAACTAGATTTGTTCTCTTTTTTCTTCCATCGCATTTTTTCCGGGTGCGACAAAAGTTGTGTCTACTTTTCCTCTGTTAAACCCCCTTTCAGTTAGAAAATTACTTAATTTTTCATACCATGCTCAAGGGCCTTGTTTCAAACCGTAAAGAGCTTTCTTCAATTTATACACATGGTTTGGTTTTGTAGAATCATCAAAATCTAGAGATTGATCTACATAAACCTCTTCCATGATATATCCATTTAGAAAAGCACTCTTCACATCCATTTGATATAACAAAATATTTTTTATGCATGCATATGCTAATAGAATTCTGATAGCTCCTAATCTAGCTACTGGAGCAAAGATTTCCTCAAAATCAATGCTTTCTTCTTGATTATATCCTTTAGCAACTAGTTTAACTTTATTTCTGATGATTGATCCTAATTCATCAAGTTTATTTCTAAAAACCCATTTGGTACCAATGACAGGATGATTTTTGGGTCTAGGCACTAAGTCTCAAACTTGATTTCTTTCAAACTGATTTAATTCATCCTGCATAGTTAAAATCCAATACTCATCAGTTAAGGCTTCTTCAGTACATTTAAGTTCAATTTGTGAGATGAAAGCACAATTAATCATTTGATCCCTTAACTGTTTTCTAGTTCTAACTCTCTCTTGAACATTCCCTATCACTTGATCAATAGGATGATTCCTTTGATATCTCTAAGCTCTAGTGAGTTCTTGAGACATTTCTTCATTATTTTCTTCTTCGAAATTTCTCTCCTAAATATCTTCCATTATATTAATAGATTCAGATATTTTTGGAGGTTCAATTATACCTTCATCAGAGATATGTAACTTTTTAAGGTTTGAAACAAGATCATCCTCATCAGTAACATGTTTAGAAGTAGTTTCATTTTCAATAAATACTACATGCACAGATTCTTCTACCAATTTAGACTTTTTATTGAAAACTCTATATGTCTTACTTCTACTAGAATAATCCAGAAATATACCTTCATCAGATTTGGCATCAAACTTACCCAGATTCTTCTTTCCATTGTTGTGAATGAAGCATTTGCAGCCGAACACATGGAGATGTGACAGATTTGACTTTCTTCCCTTGTACAGCTCATAAGGAGTCTTCCCAAGGATTGGTCTGATGTAGGCTCTATTTATGATGTAACTTGCTGTATTCACTGCATTAGCCCAAAATACTTGAGAAAGTTTCTTTTCATTCAGCATGGCTCTAGCCATCTCTCCAATTATTATGTTCTTCCTTTCTACTACTCCATTCTGTTGTGAAGTTCTTGGGGCTGAGAAATTGTGATCAATTCCATGCTCATTGCAATATTCCAAAAAGTATGAGTTCTCAAATTCTGCTCCATGATCTAACCTGATAGACACAATGAAAATACCTTTCTCATTTTGCACTTTCTTGGCTAAGGTTACAAATGCATCAAAGGTATCACTTTTAGAGGAAAGAAACAATGTTCATGTAAATCTAGAATAATCATCCATAATTACAAGCACATACAGATTTCCACCAATGTTTTTGACCCTAGATGGACCAATTAAATCCATATGCAGTAGTTCTAGTGGTCTAGTTGTGGTGACTACGTTTTTAGGTTTAAAAGAAGATTTAGTTTGTTTTCCTCTTAGGCATGCATCACATTCTTTATCCTTTTCAAAAGTAATTTTTGGCAAGCTAGTGACTAACTTATTTTTAACCAGTTTTGAAAGCTGATTCATGTTAACATGAGCTAATCTTCTATGCCATAGCCAACTATCATTATCCTGACTAATCAAGCAAACAGAATCTAAGGGAGGAAGTTCATCAAGATCAATAGTATAGCAGTTACCATCCCTTTGAGCTTTGAGGATTACTTTGTAATCACTTTTTCTCATGACTAGGTAGAATTTTGAGTCAAACAGTGCCTAGTTTCCTTTGTCACATGTTTGGCTTACACTCAGCAGATTGTGGTTTAGGCCTATCACAAATAGCACATATTCAATAGATGTTTCAGGATTCTTGCCCACAATGCCAATGCCAACAATTCTGCCATATTGATCATCTCCAAAGGTCACCTTTCCTCCTTTCTTGTCTCTAAGGGTGATGAACTTCCCCTTATCACGGTCATATGGTTTGAGCAGGCACTATCCATATACCATTTATTGTTCTTTCTAGTTTTGAAACAGACCTGCAAAACAAAGTTCAAGTTTTTTTCTTAGGTACCCAAATCTGCTTAGGTCCTTTTCTGTCAGTAGTCTTTTCCCTATATACAGATGTACCTTTAGGAACCCATTTAGCCTTCCTGTCAAGTCTATTTTTCTTTAAAGTACATGAACTGGAAATATGTCCCTTCTTGTTACAGAAGTAACAGGTGGTAAAGGGACTGCTGGATTGAGAAGTAGGAAGAAAATGATATAGATAATATTTTTGTTTTGCATGCCTTGGTTGATTTTATGATTCAATGTGATGTGACATATGATTTTTCTTTCTATTTCCATCAGCATGCACAAAATGTCTCATGTATATATTTTGATTTTTCTTCCTAATCTTTTCTTTTGCAGCACAAGGATCATAGCCAAGTCCAGCTTTTCTCTGTATTATTCTTTGGCTTCCCATTAAAGCAAATAACATGTCTTTACCTCTAGTAAGCCTAGACATGCTTTTCACTAGATATTCATTAGTTTGCTTTAATTCAATGCATGATTTACAGCAAACAGATTCAGTAAAAGGTAGAGAAGCAGTTTCAGAAATATTGTGTTGAGATTCTAGTTTGTTAATCTTTTTCTTAGCCTGCTTCAATTCTTTAGCAATTTTAACGAACTCATCATGCAACTCATGAAATGCTTCCAGTAATTCAAAATAGGAAGGTTCAGATTCATATACCTCATCTTCTTGATCACTGCTGCCTGGAATTTCAGCTTCTTCAGAGGTAAGTGCCATGAGACAGATGTTGGCAATTTCATCTTCATTATCTTCTTCCTCATCTGAGCTATTGCCTCATATTGATGAGATGTAAGCTCTCTTCTTCTTGCCTTTGTCTGCAGCTTTCTTTTCTTTCTCTTGCTTCTTGAGGAATTGTGGACAATCACATTTGATATGTCCTTGCTTTTTGTACTCATAGCAAGTCACAGGCTCTTTTGCCTCTCTCTTGCTATCTCCAGCTGCTCTTTTCTTGAAGATTTTCTTGTTTCTCTTCTTGCTGTAGAATCTTCCAAATTTTCTAACCATCATAGCCAGAGTTTCTTCATCTAACTCATCTCCATCGTCAGATTCTTCTTCCTTTTCTTCAGCAACTTTGAGAGCAAGGCCTTTCTTCTTTTTGTCTTGTCCAGCTTCCTTGAGAGCTTTCATTTTTCCTTTATACTCCTCGAGGTTGCCAAAGAGAGCTGTGACAGAGGCCATTGATTCTCCTCTGGCTTCCTTTATTGCTGTTACTTTGGGTTGCCATTCCAGAGGGAGAGCTCTGAGGATCTTTCTGACTTTCTCTATTTGAGTGTACTCATTTCCCAGGCTCTTTAGTTGATTCACAATGAGGGTGAATCTCTTTTGTAGATCTTTTACATTCTCTCCTTCAGCCATTCTGAAGCTTTCATATTCACCTATGCATGTATTAAGTTTGTTTTCCCTGACTCCAGTTGTTCCTTCATGAGCAATTTGCAGGGTGTCCCACATTTTATTGGCAGTGGAGCATTGGGAGACTCTATAGAATTCGTCTTGATTCAAAGCACTGACCAGACAGTGTTTTGCCTTGAAATTCAGCAATACTCTTCTTCTATCTTCCTCATTCCATTCAGCTTCTGGCTTCTCTCTGTATTTTCCATCATCTTCCAAAGCCATTGGAACAAAATCTCCCTTCTGAATAACTAACCAGATGTTCAGATCAATTGACTGGAGATAGATTTGCATCCTCATCTTCCAGTACCCATAGTGCTCTCCACTGAAGCCAGGTGGTCTATTTGTGTTGTTGCCTTCTGGTAAAATACTTTCTCCAAAACCAGCTATTTTAATTCCCGGACTGTGAAATCCTTTGATTAGGAATCTGGGCTCTGATACCACTTGTTAGATTAGCTGGCTTCCCAAGAGGGGAGTGAATTAGGAAGATTATAAATTTTCTGCAAAATATCAAGAAGGTGAAGAAAGCAATATATGATGGTAAAACAGAGTATAAACAAATAACTGTAAAGATGGCAGAAAAGGGAAGAAGACTCAGTAATTTATCCCGATTCGGTCTTTCTACTTGACCTACGTCCAGTCCTCAAGTCACCACTTGAGATTTTCCACTATCCTGTAAGAATTTCGTGGGCTTCTTGCAAATGCCACAGTACAAAGTTTGTGCTTTGTTTTCTAGATCCCTCTAATTTACTCTCTGCACTTTCACAAAGTACTTCTCAATCCCTTGTGATATCCCCTCACAAGAAAATCTACCTTCCAGATGAAGATTAAATTATTTACAAAGACTAAACTCTCTTAATCAGAGTGAATATGAAAGTTAAAATACAAATATTGAAGAGTGAGAGTATGAAGCTTTAACTAAATGATTTGACAGAGTTTCAGTATATACAATGTTAAAATCATTACCCACAACTTCAAATGATGTTGTATTTATAGATTTAGGTCTCAAATATCCGTTAGAGACAAAATCTATCCGTTGGAGAAGTTATCCAACGGTTACTTTGAAAAACTATCCGTTAATCAACCGCATTTAATGCTTCTGAGATACTGAAATTCGAATTTCGGTTGGTCAACAGATGAATTTTGAAGAAACCGAAGGTTAACAGCTTCAATGTTGAAAGCCCGAAGTTCGTCTGTCATGAAGTGAAGTTCGAATTTTGATATTTAAAAAATATTTTTGTGTTGTGACATACGAATTTTCAAGTGGAAAGTTTTTTTGTTAAGTGTGAACAATATTTTTAATTTGCTACAATGCCTTCGAAATTCGAATTTTGAAACCCCAAAATTCGTCTGTCCGTGGCTGGTTTACAAGACTCAGTAGTTCATGTAGTTCAAAATTCGAATGTTCAAAGGGCAAAGTTCGTTTGTCAGAGAGACATCTTTTCAGACTAACTTCAAAATTTGAATTTATAAATACTGTCATTCGTATGTCAACAAATCACTGCAACAGACTCAAAAGCTTAGTTTCTGAAATTCAAATTTTCATATTCAAAGTTCGTCTGTCAGTGAGCAATTTTGACATTCAATCCAAACTTAGTTTCAGATGAACTTTGACATAATTTCAGACGAATTTCTTTAGTTTTCTTAAGTTTCATTTTGTCTGAAATTTGAATTTTTAAAACCCAAAGTTAGTCTGTTCTTAAAACTCCTTTAAGACACTTATCAAAATTCGAATTTCATGAAGTCAAAATTCATCTGTCAGAGAGGCATCTCTTCAGACTTGTTCAGTTTTAGTACGAAATTCAAATTTCCAAAGGCCAAAATTCATCTTTCACTATGACAGATTGGTATTAACCTCTTAAACTTCGTCTGTTGGTAGGTGTTTTTCAAATATTTCATGATTTAATACAGAATCAAGGTTTTAAAACTTCTTTCCACCAAATCAAAATCTTTTACTCAAATTAAAACAAAACTAAACATCCTACAACAAACTTTGCACAGATTTCTCCAGGATTTCTTCACTTGAAACCTTTTGAGCACCTTTAATATCTTTATTCCAAGCTCTTGAAGGTTGATTTGGAATCATCAAAACTTCTTGATTCAACACATCTCCTCTGAAAGAATGATAAAAATAACGTATTTTACTCTAATAATAATACACAAAGAATATACATCTCCTCTAAAATAATGATAAAAATATAATTTATTACTAAAATGAAATAATTAATATGATAAAATTACAACTTAAATAGTAAATTGCCATATAAAGTCTAGTTTTCCCCAATAAACACATCATTATTATTTATAATATAAAAATAGAAGACAATAAAATGTGGTAAAAAATACGAGTAATACTAATAGGTCCAATAATAGTAGTAATAAACTAGATGTGGGCTTGGCCCAAAAAATTCCTAGATATGAGCCCTAAAATAAAGTTGACTACGAGACAAGATATGGCATTTATTGCACATTTGCACTCTCATTTGGCGTGATAGTTGGTACCCTAAGTGGGTGGAAATCATATAACTTTACAGTAATTAATTAATGTTTTTAGATTTCGCTTAGTATATAAGTTCACAAGAAGAGACCCGCTATGCACCCCTGCTACGTAAGGGTCACTTTTTCGTCAAGTGCCACTACTGTAATTTGTATTGGTTTTAATCTTTAACCTTGTACAGCATGTGCCTTACCTTTTTGCGCTGCGCGTCCGACGAAGCAAGAGAGGAGCTTAACGCTTCATTGGGCCTGAATGGAATCAGTTACCTGTTCTCCCTTTCCCGTTGCTAAATGAAATTGCTTGTTCTCCAACCCAACAAGGGCAAAGGGAAGGGGAAGGTCCCTTGGGTTGTTTTTACATGGGTCAAATGTATGGGCTCTAATCTCGGAGCCTAAATGGGTCTGCTATAATTGCGGAATTGGGCCTATAATGTTGGGAAATATTTACCCTCTTTCTCACCTTGGATCAACTAAAAGTTACCACAAGTTAGATTACATATCAACTTTTTGACTGGTAAGAAATGAGATACTAATGCGCTTTTTCTCCCATTTCTAGGTCGGCAAAACTTTGAACCTTTCGACATGAAATAATTCTTAAACCCATATATATAAAGAATTTTATACAGTATATATACAAATCTTGGATAAAAAGTCAGATACTCTTTTCAGTTAAACCAACCTCTAGATTTGATTGGTCTAAAGTTGTTGGAACCTGAGCTTACATGAAGGTGTTTCCTTCACCAAAATTGTTAAAAAATCGTATGTTTTCATTAAAGAAAATCGTAACAAATAGTCAAATAATTTCACATTTTTGTTTTTCACTGGAAACGACTGAAGTATCTGTTTTCTTGTCCTGTGAAGATTGCACAAGCAAGCAGGGGAATATTGAAGGAAGCTATAGTGTGGGATTCAGTGAAAGAGCTCTCCAGAGCATACGAATACGTAATGGGATTGATCATCTTCATGCCTATAGCCACACTGTCATGGTTCCCATTCGTATCAGAGTTCCGGACAAGGCTGCTGTTCAATCAAGCATTCAGTAGAGGGCTTCAGATTTCAATGATTCTTGCTTGGAAGGAGAAGGACCCTCATAAATCTGCATGATAATGTTAAGTTTGCTGAGTCAGCCTTAGGCTACTATCCTTATCTGATTCGAAGAGGGGGCTGGGTAGAGAAATAAAGAAAATAGGAGAAAAGGAGAAGGATTCAAGAGGAGGAAATATAAGATCTTATGGAGAGAAATATGCTCCAGTTCTATTAGAGTTTTAGGATAAAATAACTCTTTTAAAATTATTTTAAATCTAAATAAAAATAAATTAAAATTTAAATAAACTAAATCTTAAAAATAAATAAAAGATAAAATTTAAATTCAAAAAATTCAAAATAAATCAGATTAAATCTAAATATTCTAATAAAATATTTTTATTTAAAAATCTTAATTATTTTATAAATATCTAATTATTCTTTCTCTATTATCCTCCCTCACTTATAAGAACTCTATTCGAGAGAGTTAATACTCCACATAACATCTAAATTTATGAAATCTTTTTAATAAAGAATACAGTGAATAATGAGATTCGATCAAAGAAATTTTTCTTAAAAAATTCAAATATTATTTAACTCAAGAAGTTTCTTCCAATGAAGGTGGCAACCATACATGCTACTTCTTCACTATGCGGTGGCAGACCAGACCACAATCAACAACAATGGATAGCACCACTTTTGTTGGAGGAAATTGTTGTTTAGCTTTTTTCTTTTTAAAGCTTTCGCAAAGGAGAGATCCACCGCAAGAGCATAAATATGTCCACAAACTTTCTGCTAAACTTAGAAGAGATAGGATAGAGAAATAAAGAACATAAGAAATAAGTAAAAGAAGGGTGAAGAATATCATTGAAAAACTCTCAACTCAGTCATCAAAGTCTGAATATAATTAGATTCTTATTTATAAAACTCAAATCTTAATTCTACTAGAGTTCTAGAATAAGATAACTTTTTTAAATTATTTTAAATCTAAATAGAAGATAAATTATAATTTAAATAAACTAAATCTTAAAAATAAATAAAAGATAAAATCTAAATAAAAAAAATTCAATATAAATTAAATTAAATCTAAATATCCTAATAAAATAACTTCATTTAAAAATTCTAATTATTTTATGGTAATCTAGTTACCCTTTCTCTATCATTATCTGTATATATATCAAGGTGAATCTTATAAAATGCTCTAAAATTTACTAAAATTTTCAGCTGGATTTATTTCATATTTATTCTATAACATTTATGGTCTGCTATTGACTTTGCTTATGACAACAATATCTTTGGTCTTTACTTACATAGTTATTATAGATTATAGTTATTATAGATAAAGGTTCTTAATTTTGTTCATTGCGGCAGCCTTCCAGGGGGCATATTCATAATTCAATCAAATTAATCTCAGATGTCTTGTTTAGTTGTAATAAATTATATCAAATCAATTATTTGAATGAAATAACTAAGATAATATTCAATCGTAATCACATTAAGGGTGGAAAAACTTTCACAATGAGTACTTAATATAATCGTATATCAAGACTGGATTCGAGACCTAATGCACAGCCCCATTCAAATATTAAAAGTTTACCTACATAAACTAATCTAAATTAATGTCATGTGTAAAGTAAATAACAAAAATAATTGTATTCATGCAATTGTTTAATTTTAGTAATCATTTATAACTCTATATGGATGTTTGATCAACAATTTAGTAAAGAAATAAGTTAATATGTTATGTATGTTATAAATATTAGGGATCACTTTTTTATTTTCTTGCCAAAGTAAATTAAGATAAATTATTTTACTAAATTAATAAAACATATATATATCATTATACATATATATATTTCCAAATTTGGAATCAATATAAATATCACAATTTGATAAAAAAATATAGCATGAACTTTCTAATTCTAATTTTACTTTAATAAAATGCATAAATAACTTTTACATTCCATATATCATTCGGCTTCTACAGCTCTGCTATATAGCATTAGAGCTTAGCTATTAAACATTGTCCCAACTAATTTTTACTCTAATAGAGATAGTTTCACACACATATATTGACTATATATATATATTAATTGAATATAAGATTTAAGATGATGTCGAATGTCCCCAAAGGAATTTTTTGTTGTCAAATAAATTTACCGGAATAGTTAAAACCATCTTATACAGGCAATAGCTCAAAGCCTCTTCCCTTGGCCCTAGTTATACACATTCGTACACGTACAATTAAAATAATAACAAGATTTATAATGACAAAAATTAAGTTATAATTATATAAATTTAAAAATAAGTTAAAAGTCCGAGAATTAGTCCTAGGATAAATAATAAGTAAAAAATGATTTACTTTGATTTGATTGAAAAAAATTATGCATATAAATTTAAGAAGAAAACTTTGGTGCTCACTGCTTAGTATACTTATTCCAATCAAGTAAAAATAAGTAAATTTTATATTTAAAAATAAATTAAAAATATTAATAATAAGTAGTATTAGTTATAACGTAAATAATTAGTAAAAAAATTCCATTTGTTTTGATTTGATTGGAAAAAATATATTAAGTATATTAGTTTATAAAGGGAAAATTTAGGTATTTAAGATATATATCTTAGTGTACTTATTCCAATCAAATTAAAACAAGTAGATTTTAAATTAAAAATATGCTTAAAATATTAATAATAAAAGTTAGTTTCAGGAAAATTGAGTAAAAAAATCCACTTGTTTTGATGTAATTAGATAATAAATACACTTTTTTACCCCTCATCCCTCTTTATATATTCTTATTCATTTTGCTTTTCATTTCACCATACAGCATTCCTCTCCTCTCATGGGGTGAGGAAATGTTTCATCTTCTTTTATACGTTTGAATTTGATCCACAAATTATTAATAGGAAGTGATAAATGACCAAATTGTTAAAAAATTTATTCTTATCCTAATATTCAAATTATGAAAATTGTAAACACAACACTAAGATATTTTTTTTACTAGTTAGGAATATCATTTATGGAGTTACGAGCAAAATTCATCTGCAGGAGTATTTTAGATGTCGGGCTAAGCATTGATTGGGAAACAAAGTATATTAAGTCAAAATGTCTTCAGCAGCGATGGGATATGTCTTGCCAATAGATGGTAGCTTCTCCTTAAAAAAAAGTAAATGAATAAATAAGCATCGAAATTGGTGGAGAAAATGGAAAGGATTTTTCATAAGAATATATTATTTATATATATTATAAATATATTTATAATATTTAATAGGTTCATTATTTTCTTAAATAACAATTACTTAGATTGATATATTAAATTTAGAAATGAGAGCGCTAGATTTTTTTTGGACAAATAGATTTACAAGACTTTATAAATCATATAATATGGACATTAGTCTAAAATCTATACGTTCTAACCTATATACTCATATGCACTCATTTTTTATCGATGTGAAATTTAAAAATCTCTATATCTCAGTTGACCCAAACACACGAGGTTCACTCTCAGTCCGGTCTTTTCCACTTGCACACATATACTTTCTTTTTCTAGTCAAATGAACTCACGAAATTGAACAAAACCAAAACCGATGGAAATCCAAATCCAAAGCCTCTGCCTTCTAGATTCATTTCCCTTCTTCTATCTAGCAAGACTCTGCCCTCATTATCTTCAAGCAAGCCTCTCTCCCTGAACTTCATAATTTCCTTTCCTATTTTTCTTCATTCTTCTCCTTATAATAACAGGGGAAGCAATCTCATCTCTTCCGTTTCATCCTCTCAAATATGTTAATATCTGATGCTTCTTTCCTTGTTTCATTATCTCAAACAATCATTTTTCTCTGTCTTTTTATCAACCACACGTTGCTGTAATCACGGTAAGTGTCTTGAAGTATAAATCTTTATTCTTTTAAGATTGGTTTGATATATTTTGAAATTGACTCCTTTAATTTTCATTATGCATAAGATGATTCTTATACTCACTTAATAATTAAGATTTTTGTATAGAAACATAATTTTACCATAGTAATAGTAATAGGAACTTAAGACGTATGAGAATTAGGATTTTGATTTCATAGGTATATTTGGCTAATGAACCATTTGTTTACCCCTGGCTTTATTTCTTAACCTTAAATATCTTTTTTTTTTAAGTTTTTAATCTGCCATATTTACTAAGCAAATTCAAATACATTTTTCTTTGGCCAAAAATAAATTCAAAAATAATTCTCTTTTCCTCTTTTTTTGTTGGTAGAGTTTTCTTTTCCTCTCTTTGAGGCTTCTAGATAATTGAAATACTCAAGTCTCAATTTTTTTTAATTTCTAGATAGTTTTATTATCTCGTTCTTTAATTTTTTTTAATTGTTTCAATTTGGACGGTATAATATATTGTTGGCGAGAAATAAAAGTTAACGACAATAAATATTGAAATAAAATGAATATTTTATAGGAGGAGTAACAATTTGATACCAAAATTATGAATTATAATTACAATTTCATTATGAATTACAATTACAATTTCAAACCAAAGCATTTCAAAATTCTAATAATTGAAGTTATTAAAATTCTGGAAAAATAGTATAAAATTTTTTGACAAGTTAAAATCAAATTTTGGAATATCAATTTAAAGTCTCTGAAGTTCATTTTTATTGTTTTATATAAAAATTTAGAAGATCAATGTGAGATTAAAAATTTTCATACCTTAGTGTTTTATGTGAAGAGATTAGTGTAAAATTATGAGAAGTGAGAAATTTTGTTGTTTTGTATAAAATTTAGAATATCAATATGAAAATAAAAAAATCTTCCATAATTTTAAATGGAACAATGAACATAACCAAAGAAATTTTACAAATTTTATATTGATTTTCCTAAATTTGACGTTGATTTATGAAAGTTTTTACGCCATTCTTTCATGATTTTAGTAACTTCAACTGTTTGGTTTCTAAAATTATTAGGAATGGAATGGAATGAGATGATTGGGAATATATTGAATGGAATAATGACCATCATAAGTTTATTTGGTTCACGATATGAAAAGGAGGAAATAATATATATTTTTTTAAAAAATAAAGTGAAAAGAATATTTTGCCCTTCACCCTAGAAAAATTTCCTCCCCTCCCCATTGGTTTTTGTCCTCGGTGGCACTACTACCGCTGACCACCATACATATCAATGCAAAAAATAAAACAAAATAATAATAAAAAAACAGCAAGCCAAATTCAACATAAGGAAAGTCAACGGTGAGACAAATTTGGGTGGTGAGCTGGATTTGAGAAAGCTTGAGCAAGCATGATAGATTTGAGTGTTGCCGTCTATGGGTTTCCTTCTGAGAATGACGCGTGAGGAAAAAATTGTGAGAACCATAAATGAAATCGTGATGTGTGTGAGAGGATGAGAGGAAAATGATGGCCATTGTCGAAGGATGGTTGGTGAGCATTGGGTGTAACACCCCTCATGTTATCTTTCTTGGCTTTGTGTGCAGCACCGGAGAAAACATAACGGAGGAAGGTTCAAGTAGAGTCTAAAAGAGCTTCATGTAGCGGTGAAAAGCAGGGCCGCCATGGCGAGGGGCATTCCAGTGGCATTGTTTTGGCTGAACACGGTGGAGCCATGGCGAGAATCACGAATTTTGTTAAATCCGGATCATTTCAGGCGATAAGAAAGAAAGAAAACGGAGGGAGTGATGAGGAGCAGTGCTAGGGCTCGCTATTTTCGGCCATTGGGAGTGATTTTCGGACCTCAAGAGCTTGGATTCAAGTGGGTAAGCGTTCTCTACTCCTCCCTCTCCATTTTCTTCAGTTGGAATTGGAGTTTTGAGGTTTTAAGGTTGAATCTTCAATTCTGGTTGAAATCCACCAATTGAAATGGATGAAATAAGGTTAAGGAAATGTGTTTTAGTGTTATTGTTGCTTGGATGTGAGTTTTGAAGGGTATATGTATGATTTGAGCTTAACCCTAGGTTGTTTTCAATTAGAGCTCTTAGGAATCCAAAGTGTATGTGTTTGAGTGGTCCCTAAGAGTTTTTTGATGCATGAAAGGGGTGTTGGAACTTTGGGTTAGGCTAAAATAGTTGAATTATGGAAATTGGATGTTTGGAATATTGTGTTAATTGAAGAATTGTATTATTGTGAAGGTTGTTTGGTTAACCGAAAGGGGTTCAAGCATGTTGGGCAATTCGAGAAGTTCGTGGAACTCACGTGTGTGGTATTGCTAACCTGAGGTAACCGGGTGTTTGTTTATATTGTATTGTCGATATTGTATGATAGTATGTATAGTTGTGTATATATGCATGTTTCTTTTATACCACGATATTGATGTGTTTGTGTGTACTATTTTTATATATCGTGGTATGCGTACAGTCAGATGATGATTATGATTATGATGATGAGATATGTGATGATGACATTGATATGATATGACATGATGCATACATGACATTATGATGATTATGATGATGATGATATGATGATACATGAGCATCACCCTATGACTTTGTGAGACTATGATATATGGCGAACAGGGTGGTGATGACGTGATGATGATGATATGATATATGATGATATATGTTAGGGAGGATAAGGAAGGAATATGTATATGTGTTAAGGAGGATAAGGATGGAAATATATATATGTATATGTTATGGAGGATAAAGATGGATTATACATGTTAGGGAGGATAAGAATGGATGATATGTGTTAGGGAAGATAAGTATGGGAGTCCCTGCGAGGGCGACATGCATTTCATTCATTTTTCATTGCATTCATGAATTGCGTGAGATATATATATGTGTGTGTGTGTGGTTGTTCCCGGTTACTGAGACATTGTCTCACCTCCCTCTCCCATGAACTAATCTTTTAGGTGAAAATCCTGGCACTAGTTCTGAGAAGCCGAAGGAGTAGCAACGGACGTGGGAATACTAGGTGTCGCACCTGGAAAAATGCAACGAAAGGAAAAAAAAGGAACAAATCTAGTTTTCTAGCGAAAACTGACTTGTAAGGAGTCGCCACCAAAATTTTAAGGAAAAATCTTGGGAAACCGAATTGAAGAGGAAAAGGATGGTCTGCGTAATCAGAGTTGGATTCGGGAGTCGATTGTGTGCAGGGAAGGTGTTACGCACCCTACAATACCCGTTCCTAGGAACAGTTACCCTACATTGATTGTGTAAATTAATATGGCTTAAAAATGTATTTTGGTTTTCCTTTTATCGTTCACATACGAGAAAAATGGTAGAGAAGAAGGAAATTAAGAAAATTTGAAAAATAAAATAAAGAAAATAAATTAAATTAGGATTGAGGATATTTAAGAAAAATGAGAAAAAGGAATTAAGAAAATAAATTGAGAAACATTTATTAAATTAAAGGAAAAACACCAAATAAATCAAAAAATATTTATTTATTTACAAAGGCGGATTTGACCCAGAATCAGAGCCTGGGGCCTACGTACCCCGTGATGGAGATCAAAGTCCACGTAGTTCGGGACTAAAAGTACGTGTCAGTTGGTTGATATTTTTTTTATTTTAAAAGTTTTGTGTAATTTTGTAATAAGAGAAAGTTGATTGAAAACAATTTACCTTTTTGCAATCAAAACGATTTTCTGAGGTTGAGTAGGTGTATCCTAATTTGTAAAAGATAATTTAATTTTGCTTACTTACTTTTATTTTATTTTGTTTGAAAATATCTTTTTTTATTTGATTTTTGAAAATGCTTTTATTTGATTTTTTTCCTTTTTTTTTTGAAAAAACCATCACATTTTTTTTTTATTCTTTTGGAAATTTTCCTTAAAATAAATAAAAAAATGAAAAATAAATGAAAACTAATTTATCTAATGTAGACTTGCAGTCATACCTGATAAATTGATTCCTGAATTACCTGCGGAAGTTCCTAACCTCGCGGTATAAAGGTTTTATTATACGTTTAAAGTAAAAAATTTTAAAAATACTATTTTCAATATTTGACAAATAATTATACATTTGAAAATAAAATTGGAGAGGGCTTGCTAGATTATCAAAATTTATTTATTTAGTTATTTTCTTCTTTTCTTGAAACATGATTATTATTATTTTTTCCTCGCTCTTTCTTTTTGAAAGGTTATTTAACTGGTGTATCTACATGAATTCACAATCTCACGCGATAACTCAGTAAATCAGAATACCTACGTGGGTTCCAAAAACCTCACGTGGTGTGGTTATATAGGCGATTATTTATTTATTAGTCTCTAGTATTGCGTGATAGGAAAATAAGATTTTAGCGAAAAGATAATCCATTGGGACTCATGCACCCCCATAAAGTTATAACATCTGGCCCATACGAAAACAAAAATAAGTTATAACAGGCTTCCCAATGTCAGGCCTATAAGAGAATTTGGTCAAAACAAATCAAAATAATTGGTGTCATGGCCGGCCAAAAGGAACAAATCAAAAAATTTGTGATAGGCTTTTCAATGCAGCCCATGAAAGGAGCCCATCAACATTTAACAGGTTGCCTAAGACGCGACCCGTGTAAAAAGAATGAACGAACATTCTCCCTGATCTACAACCCACAAGACAAAATATTCATAAGAAAACAGATCCGGGACCAGGGCTCATGGCCAGGAAGATGTGGGACTGTTTGAAGCTCAATCCTTCAACTCGAGCAAGCTCCTAACAGCTGGCCCCCAATCCCCTAACCACACTCTTTAGACACACTATACAATTTATCGTTGAATATCGAAAATGGAAAAATATGCTGATAACAATCAGGGAATTTTCATAGCAAAGTAACAAACTCAACCATGCTTTCTTGAACTGAACCTATTCGAGCATGAGGCCTAGGAGCACGATCGAATGGCAAATAATGGAACCAGGAGCAAATGCCAAAAATTTCCAGTAAATAAACTGAACAGCTTAAATTCCTATTTCTAGTGAAGGTTTTTCAAAGCAAAATAACATCCACAAAGAGCTGTCGAAGTCATTTAAAATGTATAGTATGAATCGTTTGAAAACAAAACATGAGTGTCTCAAATTAAGGATTCCACAACTCAGAAAATCGGGTTAGAGAATATAGGGGAAATGAGTAGTAATCAAACAAGAATGGACAATTGGAACAAGGGTTACCGAATTCTGAGTCTGTTACCCAATCTGTACCTAGTCTCTAATTTGGCCTTTGGCCTGGAAACTCTCTTTGTGCTGACCCTGCTTGAGCTACTCGGTTCCTGAGCTCTGCCTCTACTCTCAATCTCGGTCCCTCGGTCTTTCTTTTTGTCCTCTTAGGGTTACTCCCCCACAAATTCGTCTCAGTTCCCCTCTCTTCCCTAAGATGCCCCTTCTTGGTCTCCGGTGTTTGGTCTTTATAGGGTTTTTGAGTGCGTGGTCCCTCTATTCTTCCAGTTTCGTGCACGTCTCCATCTTTCTTTCCTCGTGCTCCCTCAACTTTTCTTTTGCGGTGACCTGCTTTTTCTTAGTCTCGGCTCCATCTCTGCGGCTCCTCGGTTTCTTTCCTCAGTCTGCTGCCTTCCTCTGTTTTCACTCCCTCAGCCTTTCTCCCGCGGGTGCTTCCTGTTAATTAGGCTGACTTCCCAAGAAGGGGGGTGAATTGGGAAGTTTGAAAATTTTCTGCACAAAGTGAAAACAATGAAGAAAGTAAGGTATGACAGAAAAACAGAGTATAAAGTAGTAAGACGAAAGAGTAGTGATAGAGAGAAGGAAAAACTCTGATGTTTATCCTGGTTCGGTCTCTCCTCTTGACCTACATCCAGTCCCCAAGACACCACTTGAGATTTTCCACTATTCAGCAAGAATTCAACGGGCTTCTTGCAAATGCCACAGTACAATGTCAGTGCTCTGTTTTCTAGAGCTTACTCAATCACTTTCTGCACTTTCACAAAGTGCTTTACAATCTCCTCACAAGAAAATCTATCTTCCAGATGAAGATTAGATTGTTTACAAAGATGAAACTCTCTTGAATAGAGTGAATAAGAAAGTTGAAGTATAAGTATTGAAGTACGAGGGTTAAAGTCTTTGAGTAGAAAATTTGACAGAGTTTTAGTATATACAAAGTTTAATTCGTTACCCACAACTTCAAATGATGTTATATCTATAGATTTAGGTCTCAAATGTCCACTAGAGACAAAATCTATTCGTTGGAGAAGTTATCCAATGGTTACTCTAAAAAACTATCTGTTAACCAACCGTATTTAATGCTTCAGACATACTGAAATTCGAATTTCGGTTGGTCAATAGACGAATTTCGAAGGAAGCGAAGGTTAGAGCTTCCAATGTTGAAATACTGAAGTTCGTCTGTTCATGAAGTGAAATTCGAATTTTGAAACCTAGAAATTGTTTCTATGTTGTGACATACGAATTTTCAAGAAGAAAATTTTTCTATTAAGTGTGAATAGTATTTTCAATTTGCTACAGTGCCCTCAAAATTCAAATTTTGGAACCCCAAAATTCTTCTGTCCGTAGAATGCTCAAGAAGCACAGTAGTTCATTTTCTTTCGAAATTCAAATTTTAAAAAAATGAAGTTCGTCTGTCAGAGAGACCTCTTTTCAAACTTACCTCAACATTCGAATTTGTAAACACTGTTCTTCGTATGTCATCATATCATTTCAACAGACTCACAACTTTAGCTTCTGAAATTTGAATTTCCATGTTCAAAGTTCGTCTGTCAGTGAGCAATCTTTGAAACTCAATGTAATCGTGATTTCAGATGAACTTTAACATTGTTTCAGACGAATTTCTTCAGTTTTCATAAGTTTCATTTTGTCTGAAATTCAAATGTTCAAAACTCAAAGTTCGTCTGTTGCTCAACAGCTTCTTTCAGACACTTATGAAAATTCAAATTTTGGAAAATCAAAATTCGTCTGTCAGAGAAGCATCTCTTTAGACTTATTCAGTTTTAGCTCGAAATTCAAATTTTCAAAGTCAAAGTTCGAATTTCCATTATGACAGTTCAATGTAAACTCTTCAAACTTCGTCTGTTGGTGGGTATTTTTCAAATATTTCATGATTTAACATAAAATCAAGGTTTTAAAACATCTTTTCATTAAGTCAAAGTCTTTTACCCATATTTAAAATATAATTAATTATCCTACAACAAATCTTTCACAGATTATTCAGAACTTCTTCACTTGAAACATTTTGAGCTCCTTTGATATCTTCATTCCAAGCTCTTTGAATGTTGGTTTGAAATCATCAAAACTCTAGATTCAAGATTTCTCCCCCTTTTTGATGATGACAAAACAACTTTCAAACTGGATTAGTACTTGGGTTTGCTTTGGCAAGCTCCCCCTCAACATATGCATTATATTTCAAAAGATATCATATATAGCACATCAGTGAAGAGATTCAAAAAGTGATAAGAACAAATCATTGCAACCAAGGAATTCATTCATTTCAATGATTGTTGCTTTACAGAAACCAATTAAAAAAAAGGTACTTGAGAAACCAATTTCAAAAAAACAAAGCACAAATAATCAAACAAAACAAACATCAGAAACTCAATACAGCACATCAAGAGGACTCAAGCCTAAGTTCTAAGCAATCCTTCCATTACTTCTTCTTTGGCTTGGTCTTCTTATTGTACGTCTTCCCAGATGGCTCAGCAACAGATTTTCCAGTTTGCTTCTTCTTCTCCCCCTTTTTGGCATCATCAGGAAGGCCAACAAAATCAATTGGAGGAAAGATCTGAGAAACTGGAATGGCTTGAAGTGGCACAGGAGTAAAAGGGATTTTTGGTTCAACTGGTGCAGGAGGTTCAGAAAGCTCAGGACTTATCTCTTCATCATCATCAGAGATCTCAAGCAACTCCTGCATTGCCTGCCTGGAAAGAGCCAATTGAGCTCTTTGTTCTTTTGAGAGTTTATAAGCAGCAAGAGAAGAAGGAGCTGGTTCATTAGGACGAAACATTTCCTCAAGCCTTCTTCTCTGAGCTTATAAGAGAGTATTGCGAGCAATAGCTTCATAATCAACAACAGGCATAATGCTTCTCTCTTTATTGCTGGCACTCTCCTGCATTGAAGAGGTGGAAATGGCTGTCACCAGTCTGTCAACTTGCTCAGATTCTTGAATGGAAAGAATTGAATCCTAAGCATCTTCTTGCATAGGCTCATGAGGGCTTGTTTCTTGAAGTCCTTCTTGTTCCAAACCATAGTCCAAGGGTGGACCAGGACTTGGTGTCCTTATTGTACCAGCAGACTCAGCACCATTTATATCATCATCTTGGTCAGAAGAGGCTAGCTCGAAGGGGCTTGGAGGCTCAGGGGTTGGAGATTGGATAGGCACAGAAAACCCTGGCTGAGGTGGAGCTGATATGGCAGGGATTGCACTTCGAATTTCTTCATAGGTATCAGCAACCACTTTCATGTTCTTTGCCAACTGATGAATCTGATCTTGCAGATGAGTAAATTTGGCATTTTGCTCATCCCTGATGCTAAGAATAAGTGTAGACAGGCTGTCATACAACTCAGTGATCTTGGTTGGCTTGGCACGAGAGGAGGGAGTGGCTGGAATGTGAGTAGGCTTGGATAGAGATGGAACTGGCTGAGAAGGCTGAGGTACAGATCTTGCAGGGGCCTCAGAAGTGCCTTCTTGCTGTAGGGAGGCATCTGTAACAAAGAATAGATTCTCAGTTCTTCCTACTCCTTTTCCAACCCATCTTCCTTCATCTTTTTCAATTCCCATTCTTTGCAGTTCTTCCTCCTTGAAGATCTCAGTGGGCTTCCCCTTCCCCTTCTCAAGATGCTGAATTCTGGCATATTGCAGAATTCTGGAAATGATAGCTGCATAGGGGAGTGTGGAGTCCTTCCTCTGATCCCTTGCTTTGATTATGCATTGGAGTATGATATATCCTATGTTGATCAGCTTTCCATGCATGATTGCTGCCATGACATGTGCCACTACCCTTGTTATCATATTGAAGCTGCCTCCTTTGTTGAATATGATCCTGGACACTATGTAGTGCAGGATTCTCACTTGAACACTGAGGTCTATAAGCTTCAATACGTTTATGGATGACCAGTTTTCCTTTCTTCTAAACAATGTGCTCAGAATTGTACTTTCCTTGTAATTCAGAAAGGGGCCACCTTCTTCATCAGCAGTTTCTGTCTCATCCATGTATCCAAAGGCAGTGATGTCAATCTTGAGGCTATCTTACCCTGGGATCTCCAGCACTTCATTCAAAGTTTCATCTGAGAGCCAGATGGTCCTTAATCTCAGATTGACCTCCCACTTTTTCTTCTTGCTATTGTATTTCAAGGAGGCATACCAAGTTTTTATCACTTCATCATCATATCTCTCCAATACTTCCAACAGATTCTTGTATCTCATCATCCATATATCAGTATCAAAACTATTAGAGACCAAGAAATCCTCCAAGTTTACACAATGTGGCTTGATTACCTTTTTGTTGGCAAACTTGGTGGAGTATTCCTCTTGAATCTGTGGAGTGCTCCATAATGGCAGTGTGGTAAACTCATATCCTCTAGATTCAGTACTTGAGGATGAAGTGGAAGCAACAGGTTCAGCAGCAATAGGAATAGGGACCGAAGGTTCTGCTGTCTTCAAGGAAGAGGGTCCAACCTTCTTTGATTCTCCCTTGGGTGTGGTTTTCTGGCATTTGAAAGGAGTTCCTTTGCTGGATTCGGCCTTTCTCTTCAGTTTTTCTCCTTTCTTCGTGGCATATTGGGATTTAACCTAATGTTTTGGACGAGTTTCTCCTTTGCCAACTTCTGGATTCTTAACTCTAGCCATTTTTACGGATGAATGTTGCAGAATGGGGCAAAGAATAGGTTTAAAGGATGCGAAAGGAAGTTTAAACAGTGGGAAATGACGGTTGTTGGTCAGAATTGAAGAGCATTGAATGGAGGATTAGAACAAACTCAGAGAGAATAGGAATAGGGTTGCGTCTGTTCTTTGAAAAACTGTCGGTTTTAACATATGTAACTGCCTAACAGACAAATTTTGAGGGGCCAAAATTTGAACTTCGGGCAGTTACAAGTTAAACCGTTCAGCAAAGCTTACTGACAGATGAATTTTCTTCTGAAAGTTCGTCTGACAGAGGCTTGGTGCAAGCAACACAAAACGAACAGACGAACTTTGTTCCAACAAAGTTCAAATTTCGAAGAGTAAACATCAAACAGCAATCAAATCACTAAATAACAGACGAATTAAGCAAAAAAAACTTCATCTTTCAAAGATTCAACATTGAAAAGCATATTTCAACAGATGAATTTTCAAATTAGAAATTTGAATTTCTACACTTTGTAAAAGTCTTCCAATATTCGTATGTTAAGAGATAAACATCAGTAAAATCACATGTTGAACAAACAAAACTTTGAAAATTTTTGTTCTTGAAAATTCGAATTTTGAAGAGCCAACAGACGAATTTCAAGGCTTCATCGAGAACTGTTTCGACTTTTAACAGGCTAAAGTTCGTCTGTTGGATATCCAAATTCGACTGTTGACCATGTTGACTTCCTCAGAAACTTAATTTTTCAAGGAAATTTATCTAACACACAATCAATATATGAATTTTAACTTTAAAAACTTACAGAATGGATCCAGAAACTCAGAATTTCTGTCATTTTCTTTACTTTTTGACTGTTTCATTTTGGTAAGCTACATTTTTCAGATTTATCAGCATTGAATCTCATGAGGAGCACCTGCAACTTAATTTAAACACACTCCGATGCTAAAATTAGAACTAATTTAATGTTGAAAAATCTAAAAACAGAATTGCACACGAATTTACTTACAGCTCATTGTGATTCACTATACCCAATTCTCTTCCTATTTTGCAATATCTATCTTCTAATAGAGGCTTTGTCAGTATATTAGCTGCTTGATCTTCAGTTGGGATGTACTCTAATATGATCTCTCCTTTCAAAACATGATCCCTTATGAAGTGGTGCTTAACTTCAATATGTTTCGTCCTTGAATGCATGACAAGATTCTTTGTGATATTAATGGCGCTTTGATTGTCACACATGATTGGTATTTCCTTCATCTCAACCTCAAGATCTTCAAGCTGCTGCTTCATCCAGATGATTTGGGCACAACAGCTTCCTGCTGCAACATACTCAGCCTCTGCTGTGGATAAGACCACACTGTTTTGCTTCTTGCTGAACCCTGAAACCAATGATCCTCCAAGAAACTGACATGTTTCACTTGTGCTTTTTCTGTCAGTTTTGGATCCTGCAAAGTCAGCATCAGTGTATCCTTTGAGATCTTCTCTATTGCCCTTAGGATACCAAAGACCCATCTATGAAGTTCCAATGAGATATCTAAAAATACGCTTCACAGCAGTTGCATGGGTTTCTTTGGGACATGATTGGAATCTTGCACACATACAGATACTAAACATAATGTCAGGTCTGCTAGCAGTTAGGTACAGTAGGGATCCAATCATTCTTCTGTACTGGGTTATGTCAAATAATTTCCCCTTTTCATCCATATCCAGTTTGGTTGCAGTAGCCATAGGTGTCCCCATTGGTTTGGCGTTTTCCATTCCAAACTTCTTCAACAATTCCTTTAGATACTTAGATTGATTGAGGAAGATACCATCATCACACTGTCTGATTTGCAATCCAAGGAAGAAGTTGAGTTTACCCATCATGGACATCTCGAATTCCCCCTGCATTAACTTAGAAAAATTCTTGCAAAGAGATTCATTAGTAGCACCAAATATGATATCATCAACATAGATTTAAACAATAAGTAAATCTTTATTTTCTTTCTTAGTGAATAAAGTTGTGTCTACTTTTCCTCTGTTAAACTCATTTTCAGTTAGAAAATTACTCAATCTCTCATACCATGCTCTAGGGGCTTGCTTCAAACCGTAAAGAGCTTTCTTCAGTTTTTACACATGGTTTGGTTTTGTAGAATCCTTAAAACCTAGAGATTGATCTGCATAAACCTCTTCCATGATATATCCATTTAGAAAAGCACTCTTCACATCCATTTGATATAACAAAATATTTTTTATGCATGCATATGCTAATAGAATTCTGATAGCTTCTGATCTAGCTACTGGAGCAAAGGTTTCCTCAAAATCAATGTCTTTTTCTTGATTATAACATTTAGCAACCAATCTAGCTTTATTTCTAATGATTGATCCTGATTCATCAAGTTTATTTCTAAAAACCCATTTGGTACCGATGACAAGATGATTTTTGGGTCTAGACACTAAATCCCAGACTTGATTTCTTTTAAACTGATTTAATTCATCCTGCATGGCTAGAATCCAGTACTCATCAGTTAAGGCTTCCTCAGTACATTTAGGTTCAATTTGCGAGATAAAAGCACAATTAATCATTTGATCCCTTAACTGTTTTCTGGTTCTACCTCTCTCTTGAACATTCCCTATTACTTGATCAACAGGATGATTCCTTTGATATCTCTAAACTCTAGGGAGTTCTTGAGACATTTCTTCAATATTTTCATCTTCAAAATTCCTCTCCTGAATATCTTCTTCTATGTTAATAGATTCAGATATTTTTAGAGACTCAATTTTACCTTCATCAGAAATATCTAACTTTTTAAAGTTTGAAACCAGATCATTCTCATCAGTAGCATGTTTAGAAGCAATTTCATGTTCAATAAATACTACATGTACAGATTCTTCTACCAAATTAGACTTTTTATTGAAAACTCTATATGCTTTACTCCTACTAGAATAGCCCAGAAATATACCTTCATCGAATTTGGCATCAAACTTACCCATATTCTTCTTTCCATTGTTGTGAATGAAGCATTTGCAGCCAAACACATGGAGATGTGACAGATTTGGCTTTCTTCCCTTGTACAGCTCATAAGGAGTCTTTCCAAGGATTTGTCTGATGTAAGCTCTATTTATTATGTAGCTTGCTGTATTTACTGCATCAGCCCAAAACACTTGAGATAGTTTTTTTTCATTCAGCATAGCTCTAGTCATCTCTCCAATGGTTCTGTTCTTCCTTTCTACTACTCTATTCTGTTGAGGAGTTCTTGGAGTTGAGAAGTTGTGATCAATTCCATGCTCATTGCAGTACTCCAGGAAGTATGAGTTTTCAAACTTTCCTCCATGATCTGACCTGATAGACACAATAGAAATACCTTTCTCATTTTGCACTTTCTTAGCTAAGGTTACAAATGCATCAAAGGTATCACTTTTAGAGGAAAGAAATAAGATCCATGTAAATCTAGAGTAATCATCCACAATTACAAGCACATACAGATTACCACCTATGCTTTTTACCCTAAATGGTCCAATTAAGTCCATATGCAGTAGTTCAAGTGGTCTAGTTGTGGTGACTACGTTTTTGGATTTAAAATAAGATTTAGTTTGTTTTCCTTTTAAGCATGCATCACATTCTTTGTCTTTTTGAAAAGAGATTTTAGGTAGGCCAGTGACTAACTCATTTTTAACCAGTTTAGAAAGTTGATTCATGTTAACATGAGCTAATCTTCTATGCCACAACCAACTATCATTGTCCTGACTAATCAAACAAACAGAATCCAAGGGAGGAAGTTCATCAAGATCAATAGTATAACAGTTACCATCCCTTTGAGCTTTGAGGATTACTTTATGATTACTTTTTCTGATGACCAGGCAAAACTTTGAGTCAAACAACACCCAGTTTCCTCTATCACATGTCTGACTCATATTGAACAGATTGTGGTTGAGGCCAATCACAAACAGCACCTCTTTAATGGATGTTTCAGGATTTTTGCCCACAATGCCAATGCCGACAATTTTTCCATATTGATCACCTCCAAAGATCACCTTTCCTCCTTCTTGTCTCTAAGGGTGATGAACTTCTCCTTGTCACCGGTCATGTGGCTTGAGCAGGCACTGTCCATATACCATTTGTTGCTCCTTTTAGCTTTGAGACAGACCTGTAAAACAAAGTTCATATTTTCCTTTTAGGTACCCAAATTTGTTTGGGTGCTTTTCTGTCAGTAGTCTTTTCCCTGGATACAGATGTACCCTTAGGAACCCATTTAATCTTCCTGTCAAGTCCATTTTTCCTTATAGCACAAGAACTGAAAATATGTCCCTTTTTGTTACAGAAATGATAGGTGGTAAAGGGACTGCTGGATTGAGAAGCAGGAAGAAAATAATGCAGATAATACTTTTGTTTTGCATGCCTTAGTTGATTATATGATTCAATGTGAGGTGACATATAATTTTTCTTTCTACTGCTCTTAGTATCCACAAAATATCTCATGTATATATTCTGATTTTTTTTCCTAATCTTTTCTTTTACAGCACAAGGATCATAGTCAAGTTCAGCTTTCCCTTGTGATATTCTTTGGCTCCCTATTAAAGCAAACAACATATCTTTACCTTTAGTAAGCCTAGACATATTTTTCACTAAATATTCATTGGTTTGCTTTAGATCAGTGCATGATTTACAGCAGACAAATTCAGTAATAGGTAGAGGAGCAATTTCAGAGATGTTGCTTTGAGATTCTAGTTTGTTAATCTTTTTCTTAGCTAGTTTCAGTTCTTTAGTAATCTTACCAAACTCATCATGCAACTCATGAAATGCATCCAGTAATTCAGAATAGGAAGGTTCAGATTCATATACCTCTTCTTCTTGATCACTGCTACATGGAATTTCAGCTTCTTCAGAGGCAAGTGCCATCAGACATATGTTAGTAATTTTCATCTTCTTCATCTTCTTTCTCATCTGAGTTGTTGCCCCATATTGATGAGATGTAGGCTTTCTTCTTCTTGCCTTTGTCAGTAGCTTTCTTTTCTTTCTCTTGCTTCTTTAGAAATTGTGGAGAATCCCATTTAATGTGTCCCTGCTTTTTGCACTCATAGCAAGTC
The DNA here is from genome assembly GCA_026686845.1 of Adenanthera pavonina. Classification (NCBI taxonomy): domain Eukaryota; kingdom Viridiplantae; phylum Streptophyta; class Magnoliopsida; order Fabales; family Fabaceae; genus Adenanthera; species Adenanthera pavonina. The sequence continues at coordinate 4,021,615 of JAIVEN010000014.1, forward strand.
ACAGGCTCTTTTGCTTCTTTCTTGTTGTCTCCAGCTACTCCTTTCTTGAAGATTTTCTTATTTCTCTTCTTGCTGTAGAATCTTCCAAATTTTCTGACCATCATAGCCAGAGTTTCTTCATCCAACTCATCTCCATCGTCAAATTCTTCTTCCTTTTCCTCAGCAGCTTTGAGAACAAGACCTTTCTTCTTTCTGTCTTATTCAACTTCCTTGAGAGCTTTCATTTTTCCTTCATATTCCTCAAGGCTGCCGAGTAGAGCTGTGATAGAGGCCATTGATTCTTCTATGGCTTCCTCTATTGCTATTACTTTGGGTTGCCATTCCAGAGGGAGAGCTCTGAGAATATTCCTTACTTTCTTTGTTTGGGTGTACTCCTTTCCTAATCTCTTTAGTTGATTCACAATGAGAGTGAATCTCTTTTGTAGCTCTTTTACAGTTTCTCCTTTAGCCATTCTGAAGCTTTCATATTCTCCAATGCAGGTATTCAATTGATTTTCCCTAACTCCAGTTGTTCCTTCATAAGCAATCTACAAGGTGTCCCACATTTCCTTGGCAGTGGAGCATTGTGAGACTCTGTAGAATTCATCTTGATTCAAGGCACTAACTAAATAGTGTTTTATCTTGACGTTCAACAAGACTCTCCTGTCTTCCTTATTCCATTCAGCTTTTGGCTTTTCTCTGTACTTTCCATCATCTTCTAAAGCCATTAGGACAAAGTCTCCCTTCTGAATGACTGACCAGATGTCCAGATCGATTGACTAGAGATAGATTTGTATTCTCATCTTCCAGTAACCATAGTGCTCTCCACTGAAGCCAGATGGTCTATTTGTATTGTTCCTTTCTGGTAATATGCTTTCTTCAAAGCCAGCCATTATAATTCCCGGGCTGTGAGATCCTTTGATTGGGAATCCGAGCTCTGATACCACTTATTAGTTAGGCTGACTTCCTAAGTGAGGTGGTGAATTGGGAAGTTTGAAAATTTTCTGCACAAAGTGAAAACAATGAAGAAAGCAAGGTATGACAGAAAAACAGAGTATAAAGCAGTAAGATGAAAGAGTAGTGATAGAGAGAAGGAAAAACTCTAATATTTATCCTGGTTCGGTCTCTCCTCTTGACCTACATCCAGTCCCCAAGACACCACTTGAGATTTTTCACTATTCAGCAAGAATGGGCTTCTTGCAAATGCCACAGTACAACGTTAGTGCTCTATTTTCTAAAGCTCACTCAATCACTTTCTGCACTTTCACAAAGTGCTTTACAATCCCTTGTGATATCTCCTCACAAGAAAATCTATCTTCCAGATGAAGATTAGATTGTTTACAAAGATGAAACTCTCTTGAATAGAATGAATAAGAAAGTTGAAGTACAAGTATTGAAGTAAGAGGGTAAAAGTCTTTGAGTAGAAAATTTGACAGAGTTTCAGTATATACAAAGTTTAATTTGTTACCTGCAACTTCAAATGATGTTATATTTATAGATTTAGGTCTCAAATGTCTGTTAGAGACAAAATCTATCCGTTGGAGAAGTTATCCAATGGTTACTCTGAAAAACTATCCATTAACCAACCGCATTTAATGCTTCTGACATACTAAAATTCGAATTTCAGTTGGTCAACAAATGAATTTCGAAGGAACCGAAGGTTAGAGTTTCCAACGTTGAAATACTAAAGTTCATCTGTTCATAAAGTAAAATTCAAATTTTGAAACTTAGAAATTGTTTATATATTGTGACATACGAATTTTCAAGAAGAAAGTTTTTCTGTTGAGTATGAATAGTATTTTCAATTTGCTACAGTGCCCTCGAAATTCGAATTTTGGAACCCCAAAATTCGTTTGTCTGTAGCATGCTCAAGAAGCACAGTAGTTCATTTTCTTTCGAAATTCGAATTTTAAAAGAGTGAAGTTCATCTGTCAGAGAGACCTCTTTTCAGACTTACCTCAATATTCAAATTTGTAAATACTGTCCTTCGTATGTCATCATATCATTTCAACAGACTCACAACTTTAGCTTCTAAAATTCGAATTTCCATGTTCAAAGTTCATCCGTCAGTGAGCAATCTTTGAAACTCAATGTAATCGTGATTTCAGATGAACTTTAACATTGTTTCAGACGAATTTCTTCAGTTTTCATAAGTTTCATTTTGTCTGAAATTCGAATATTCAAAACTCAAAGTTCGTCTGTTGCTCAACAGCTTCTTTCAAACACTTATAAAAATTCAAATTTTGGAAAATCAAAATTCGTCTGTCAGAGAAGCATCTCTTTAGACTTATTCAGTTTTAACTCGAAATTTGAATTTCCAAAGCCTAAGTTTAAATTTCCAATATAACAGTTCAATGTAAACTCTTCAAACTTCGTCTGTTGGTGGGTATTTTTCAAATATTTCATGATTTAACATAAAATCAAGTTTTTAAAACATCTTTTCATAAAGTCAAAGTCTTTTACCTATATTTAAAACATAACTAATGATCTTACAACAAATCTTTCACAGATTACTCAGAACTTCTTCACTTGAAACATTTTGAGCTCCTTTGATATCTTCATTCCAAGCTCTTTGAATATTGGTTTGGAATCATCAAAACTCTAGATTCAGCACTTCCATTGCAGCTTTCTTTGTGCTCAACCGTCACATCTCCCTCTGCTTTGCATTCTTTCATGTACGTCCCTCTGCTTTTCCCGATTTTGTGCACGCCTTCGGTTCTGGTCTCCCTGCAGCTGTCTCCTTCGTGATAGTCTGCTGCCTCCATTCCCTGCCTTCTTTTCGGTCTGCTTTTCTTAGAATCCCGCGGCTCCCTCTGCTTCCTTTTTCCTTTCTCGGCCTCTCCTGTTTCTGTCCTTCCTCTGCTCGCGGCCCCCTTTGTTTCTGGCTCTTCCCGAGCCTTAGTGTGCCTGAGCCCTAATTAGGGCTCAGGTGATAATGGGCTTGAATGCTCCAATGTCTTCCCCCTCCTTTTTTTTTTTATCTATATATATGTTTTTAGTGTTTTTTTTATTCTGCTTTTTTTTTAATTTCTTTTATTTTCCCTTTTTATTATTATTATTATTTTGTTGTTGTTTTGTTTCTTTCTTCTTTTTTTTTGGGTTATGTAAGTATATTAATTTAATTTATTTAATTCTTGCAACTTTCTTCTTTTTTTTTGTTGTTATTTTTTTATATATTATTATTTTATTTTATTTTATTTTTTGTTTTCATTTTTTTTTTAAGATGCCCGGACAAAATTGGGTGTTCACACTAGGTGTATGTAGTCTATATGTATTTTGGATATGTATCATGTGCTAAGTAGGATAAAATGGTTTGTAATGAAAGTATGATTATGGATATGGATTGTAAGGATTGTTATGGATCGATGTATGTATGGTTATGTATGTCATATGTATGTGTTATGTATGATGGAAGTTAGAATTGGGCTTGATTGGTGTGTTTTAGGGCCTGTAGCCCGTTTTGTCAGGTAAGGGTCCCAAGGGGTCAAATCTCAGAGGAGTGGCTCCTTTGGGATGAAACTTCTTTGAACAAACTGGTTTGGGGGTTTTGGACATGTATAAATGGTCTTTGAGTGACCAGTTGCCTTTGGTGGCTATTGGAGATAGTTAGTGGTGAGTTTTGGTCAAAAGTGGATAAAACAGTGTCAGGGGTCCAGAATCTTCATACGGAGTTGGATTGAGGTAAGGTTGGTGTCTATGGATAGATTAGGATCATATTAACTTGTAAGAGTTGGAATCAAGTCAATTAAGGGTCGAAGCATAAAGATATGTGCATCAGGAATTCACCCTAGAGTATGGAAGTTGCTGATATGGAATATCAGCAGGAGGCGCTGTAGCTCGAGAGTCCAGGCCGCAGCACCAAAGGAGACAGCATCGATGGAGAAACAAGGTAGGCCGGAGCCGCGGCGGTACTGCAGCGGCCACGGCCCCAGCCCAGTTTTTGATGTTTTGGAGTTTATTTCCGCTGTTCTAAAGCATTGGAGAATTGTTTTGAGATGTCAGGGTTGTGTTTGGTTGAATTTTGAAGTTTTTGGTCAAGTCTAGAGGTGTCAGGAGGTAGGATGTTACATTGGATTAGCAGACGGATGACGATGATGGCCATGGAAGATAGAAGAAGAGCATAGGATGTGATGAGCATGGAAGGTTGGGGTGGAAGAAACGACAGAAGGGTTGGTAAGGGACGGCGATAATGGTCTGCGATAGTCAATGTCGAATGGATGGCAATTGGGTTAGGGGTAGACAACTAATTGGGGGTTGGAGGAGACCACTTCAAGGTTTGTTTTGGTTCAACTGACTAAGAGAATTGGAGGGATTTTCAATGGCGGAGATTGGAGGGGAATTGATTGGACTAATTTTAAAATTACAGTATTTGGTGGAATGGGAGAGGAGAGGATTAGACGAATTTTAATAAAACTGTATTTGATTTAACAAGGAATTGGGGGATACTCCCTCCTCTAAAAAAAAACCCCAATTTGGGAGAATTTAAAAAGGAATGGGGGAATCTTCTCCCATTTTTTAGCCAAATGAAGACCCTTTAAAAAACCTCAAATCCCCTCCAACCAATCACACCCTCAAGGTGAATGGAGGTAGAGGTAGCAAAAAGGATTAGCCCAACTCATTTGGATCAGCTCACCACGGGTCGGGTTAAAAAGCTTGGAAATCAAAATGGGCTCGACTTTATAAATCCAAACCCGTAACTTGCAGGCGCGTATTTTTTTAATATTTTTTATGAACTTTTTCATATAATTATTTAAATTAAAACAACTAATTATTATCATCATTTACAAAAAATTGACATAATATTTAAATTTTATAATTTATACATCACTAATTAATAAAATAATATGTTTTTCAATATTAAAAAAAAAATACGGGTCAAGCCCAAAAAGCCCATTTTCTATTCAAACTCCATTTTTTAAAACCCAATATGCCCATTTGATCGGGTTAAGCAGGCTATCCTATTAAATTTGACCTATATTGCCAGCTCTAGGTGGGGAAAAATGGTGAAGGCTTAGGAAGGTGAGTACTTTTAAGGGTATTCCTATCTAATTTTTTATTCCCAAGTTGGCAATGACAGGGTCTGAGTCAGGAATGCCTAATCTATAATTGTTCGGCATAGCTTATCATCAAGAATGGACTCCTCAATCTCATTCCTGATCAACCCAAGAGTTGAAGTAAACAAACCCTTAACGTTAGATCCATTATTAGAATTTTGAAACGTTTTGATTCAAAATTGTAATTAATTTCTAATTTTGTAATCATGTCATTTAATGTGGTTTTACTGATTTTGTCATATCATTTAAATTAAAATTTTTATAATCATATCATTTAAATTAGAGACCTTAATTAAACATCTCATTTTGTTTTAATGATTATAAATTTTTAATTCATTAATTAATTAAAAATTATAGATGTTTAATTAAGATCTTGAAATTTATTTTTTTTTTCAATGTTTCCATATTTTCTTGGGAAAAGATAAGTGCCTTTGGATTAAAAAAATTACAAAAACATATCTTGAACTTCAAAAGTACACTTAGATATCAAGATACTAAATTATAAATATTTTTTAAAATTAAATTTCCACTTTTGCCTCTCAGTTTAGGAATAAAAAATATATGAGTGCTAGTTATAAATATATGAGGATTAATTACAAATTCATGAAAAATAATTACAAATAAGCTTGAAGTAGGTGAAATAAATTAGATAATTTATTTACAAATGATTTTTGTAAATTTACAACTGATGACCTTCATATATGTGTAGGTAAAACATGTATATTTACTAATGATATCTTGATAAAATTAGTCAAAGGCAAAATGAAGATTTCATCCCAAACAAGTATTTTTAAAAAAATTACAATTTGTTACCTAAATATTATTTTACAAGTTATATTTTTGTAATTTTTTCTCCAGGGTATCTTGCATTCCCTCCCTTCTTTCTTTCTTCTCAATTGAATTCACTCATTTTATTGTAGTTTTGCTTCTGCTGCGACTGAAGCACTCTTCCAAATCCCAATCCGAAGCAGAATCCCTGAGGTGATCCACAAAACTCTTCTTTTTTCTCGCTTTTCTCTTTTCTCCTTTTTCTTTTTCGGAATTCTTCTAAAACCCTCTTTTCTGGGTTTTGAATTTCTGTGATTTGTGGCTCAAGTTGTGTGCCCTTGAGATTTTACGATTGGAATGAAGTTCATGAAGTGGATTGCAATCCAATGTTTTTCTACTTGAAGCTTGAAATTAAGTTTTCTGCTTTTGGTTGTTGGCAAAGTTCCTTTCATGGGTGTTTTGTTAACTTTTTATCTAGTTTCACTAAAATTTTCAGCTGAATATAGTTCATGATTATTCTATAAAACTGGTCCAACCGTTGATTCTTAGATTATTTTCCCAGCTTTTCTGTCGTCAAGCTATATTTGCTTTGATTTTCCGCTTTCCTTTTCTTGTTAAGGAGCAACAACCATGATCTAGAAGAATAATAGTGGGATGAAATCTATAAATCAGCGGTGAATCTACATAATAAGCAGAAATAGTGGGGATTTTTTCCCCCTTTTTGTTCTTCTTTATTTTGTGGTTCAATGGTTGTTGTGTTATTTGTTGTAGCAATTGTGAATTTGTGATGGTGCGTTTGTCTTCTATTTATTTTTAAACATGGGTGTATTTGTGATTTCCTGAACAAGTTTTTTGTACTTTGGTTCAATATCTTTGTTAGAAATAGACAAGTTATTAAAATAATAATCAGGTATTTTGTTTTATATTCAACAAGTTCAGATAATTGCTATCTGGTAGGAGGGAGACCCCCAGTTAGTGTGGGAGAGGCAGAGAGGATGAGGAAAAGAAAAGTTGTTTTGAGTTTGGTATTGATTTCTCCTCAACAACTTGCAAAAGCTGAACCGTGTAGCGAAGTCATTTTTATTTTGTGTTTTCATCGTTGTTTATAACAACAATATCTTTGCTCTTTTTTTCTTTCTTTCTTTTGGTGAATAATATTTTTGCTCTTATTATAGATATGGTTCTTAATTTTGTTCATTGCAGCACCTTTCGGGAGTGCATATCCATGATGTTCTTCTAATGCATAGGAATTTAAATAAAATTTATACTGCACCAACATCCTGTTGGAAAGTTGTACAAGCTGTATCTTTTACTAGTAATAAATTTATGTGTACTGCAAAATTTTTATTGTATTCTAAATCTTAATGTGCCAGGTGCGATTTGAACTGTTATATGAATAACTGTGACAATGGTATTGATAAGTGGCAATAACAAAAGGTAAGCTTCAAAATCCCCTAAACCTTTGCATTCTTTATATATTCGTAGTTTTATTGATCCCTGGAATGTCTTCATTTACCAGATCCTCTTGGTCTATATTAATATCCTTTTGTTATTTTTGATTTTTTTCATTCTGTTTTGTCCTTTTAGCTGGCTTTTCTCTGTTATAAGAGGATTTATATGATCTTTGTATTCTGTTTTTCTTTCTGTTGTTAATAGTGTCTACTTTTATTCCTTCCAAAAGGAAAAGACTCCTTTCGTAACAAGACTTGTTTGTTGCCTGGAATCAGGGTTTCAAATTGCCATAGCTGTTATTGAAGTGAAATGAGTGAAGTTTGGTCTGATATAGTTGCAGAACCCATTGCAACCGCAATTTTGCATGCAGACCTCAAAATTTAACGTGCTTACTGGGGCTTATGTTCCTGCTATTTTTTTTTTTTAACCAATGTCCATTAGCACCTTCTAGTGCTATACACAAATGCTTAGCTATTTACGATTATAATAAATTTGAGTCCATTAACACATAAATCTATGTTATTCATTGCCCTTAGGTCTGTCTTCTAGCAGATATATATAATTGCTCTTCTTTTGCATGTTGCATGATTAATGTTTGTTAGTTGAATAATTTGCTATTACCTTTGTCATTCATGTGTATTTTGTCACTCTCAGAATACATGATTGCATTACTACAAAGAATTTGATTAAGAACTTCTTAATGGACGTCACTTTTTTGTTAACAATGAGCTACATAGATATTATGTCTTTCTCTTTCCAAATTTGGAATTTTCTTTAAAAATGAAGATCAAAATCTAAGTGGAATATCCATGGTAATCAGAGTGCAAACTTTCTCTGGTGGCTGATTGATCCCTGTTGCTGGTTTATATCATTCTGTTCCTTAATTGCAGTGCTTTACAACATCCAAACGATGTGAGGTTGAAGGCGCAAGGTGGAACAGTGCTTCACAATCCCCATCATCAACAAGGAAGCAAGAACATTGAAACTAGGCTGTCACAAAACTTGCTCAGCTCGAACTTGACCAAAGGAATGCCTACGGTAGATGAATTCAAGTATGGTTTTCCATCAGAAGGCCTCTCAACTACATCAAATAAATGGTGGGGAAGCAGTGCTTCTGATGATTCTGCAGACAAGAATCCAGATGGAGTCAAGGTCAGTGAACATGGCAAGGGTCATCAACTCGAAGAAAGGGTGAAGGGAGAAGCGGATACAGAGGCATCTGAAACTGGGAAAGAAACTGTGAAAAGTCTTGAAGGAGCTGCTTTACTGACAGACATAAGGAAAAGGGTTGTGGAAGAAGGGCGACAAGCACTTAAACTAGGAGTTTTTCGAGGTTATGGTGTGAAAAAGCTTGGGAAAAGAGAGAAAATTATGCTTCTCCAGATATTCAGTTCTTCATTGCCAAGTTCATGGATTAATGATTCATAAGTTAGGGTGAGTCTGCAACGGTAAAACCCAGTTCTGTATCATGCCAATCCAATAGCTACATTTTCTGCTCAAACCAAATCTTCAAGAGGGTTCCTTCATGCTTCTAAATGCTATTATGATTTTATCGCTGGTGACTCTCAAACTGGTGAGATTGGAGGTTTGGCCATCTTAATTAAACTTTTTCTTACCTGTTACCATTGAAATCAATGAATAAGCCGAATCATTAGATTCACGTGAGGTGAGTGTAGTTTATTATAATGTTAGTTCGATGTTACTATATTATCACTTAATAAATGTGTATATTGTCCTCCAGTTCTGATGTCATGCCAAATGATGGATTTGAATCAGATGAATAAATTATAAAAAGACTCCATTAAATAGGGATAGACAGAAAAAGAAATAGTTAAATAGATTTTATGTATATTTTTATCATATCATTTTTTAATTGAAAATTTTTATTATTTATCAAATTGAGAGAATTTTAATTCGCAAAATAACCATGACAAGGCCAATATCATAATATTCGTAAGTGCCGTAAAAAGTCTCCCATTAACATGAATTTTTCTCAAGTCTCTTGATAAATCAAACCCAGATTTTTTTATTAAATAAACTAACCAATATATATATATATATTGAATCAAATAGGTGTTAGACCCAAATTTAAATTTCTGCAGGCTCATTGCCCTGCTTGTCCTTTACATACGGCTAATAGCATCCCATAGGATATAGAACAATACACCAGCGAAAGTTGCCTATGAAGAACATAAAACCTCTTGTGCTAACCAATGAGCACACAACCTATCACATCTCCAAATAAAAACCTCCTAATTTCCTCAATTAACCAGAAATTAGCCACCCATACGAGTGATTGTCTCCAACATTTCTAGTCAAAAGTTGTAGAGCATCAATAGAAATATAGAATCATATTGTATCCGCACAATTTGTATATCTTTTTATCATTTTTTTAATCAAAATATGACAAATGTAATAGATGTTAGAATTTTATTGGAGAATCACACGATGATGATTATCATGATGATGTAAGGATGATGATGATCATGATGATATAAGAAGTTACATGTTCGTTTTCTCTAAATTCTAATCCATAAAAACGGGAAAGAATTCTTTTCACTTCCTTAATCTTATTTGAGATCTTATTTTTGTCCCTTTATTTGATTTTAATTTAGTTCATTAGTTTTATTTTGTATTTTATTTTTACACTTTATTTTATTTATTTTTAAATTAAAATTTATATTTTTAATCTCATTTCATTCTTTAATTACATTTCATTTCAATTCAATCTCTTCATTTTGACACATATTTTATTTTTATTCCATGATTTTTTTATATTGATTTGACTATTAATTTTTATAAGTAACTCATGACACAGTTCTATATAATTCATTTGTAAAATAAAATAAACTATATATTTTTCTAATACATAAAATAAATAATAATTTAAAAGTTTTTGAAAGATTGTATTATTTTTTAGTCATTTGAATATTGTTAAAATATGTTTTAAAAAAGGATTAAAATAAGTTGCACATTAAGGGCTTCTTTAATTTGTGGAGTATTTTTGGCATGAGAATGAGAATATTGAGATAAATATATTTGGTATGTTTTGAAAAGAAATAGACATTTGTAGTTAGTTGGGCAATAATATATCTAATATAAGAATATATTAAAATATAAGTTATATTCTTAAGAATAAAAAATGAAATATAAATAGTCATAAAATAAAACAATATTTTACCCAATTACTAAAAGATATTTTAGGGCTTCCTACCCTTTTCTAGGAATGGTCATCCATTCAACGGAGCTGGCTTTCTTGGAATGGAATGCTGGATGCAAAAATTCAACCAAACATGCAAATTACGGGGTGTCCACATTTCATTCCTTTTTTTATAAAAGATATTTTGTATTAATTATTAATGAAATCAATATAAAATTTCGAAATGTAGGAAACTACAATGTTATATAAAATCATAGTATCACTCATATTAGATTCCATATAAAGTATGTGCATACTTTAATATATATTAATAGGAAGTCCAAGTATTTTATAAATAATGCTTAAAATGCATGGGACGTTGTACCACTATCGTGTTTAAAGAAGGAAAATTTTCAAGTAGGTACCATGAAAGTAACATTTTTAAAAGTGATAAACTTGAAAATTTATATGCTTGATAGTGAAAACTTTTGCATATAAGTTATTGATGGATATTATATTTTGAAAATATGTTGCTTTTTGTGGTACCAACTTGAAATTTTCCCAAAAAACAGATTGGGAGGAAGAACACGCGCAGGAGAGGAGAGTGGAGAGAGATAAGTGGGGTGGGGGCACAAAAACAAATTGAAATTGGACCAACCGCAGTTTTGTTTGGTAATGGGAAAAAAAAGGGCCGCAAGAAGGGTGGCACAAACTCCGGAGGGTAACGTCAAGTCAAATCCCATCCCCCTCTCTCTCATGATGAGATAAGCGTATAGTTTTGGCGTGGCCAAGAACAGGACCACGCGTCTCGCACGTGCCTAACGGCGGTCAAATGACGGTGCCCGATTCCCTCGCACGTGTCCCTCCATTCCTCCCCCGATTTTCCACAGTTGAAATCCTTGACTCTCTGCCCCTTCTCCTCCGACATCATTCCACCGTTCTTTCCCCCCCTTTGTTTTTTTCATTCTTATTTTTTTATCCTACTACTACCATTACCATTACTATTACTATTACTATTACTAACCGGACTATTATTATTATTATTATTTTTAACCGTGGGTCTATTTTTTTCTTTGGGTCTATTCAGCGAATTATACCCTTCAACGTGTTAGACACTTAAATTTAAGCAAACAAAACTATAACAGTCTATTGCAAAATAAAAAATATTTGTTACACGTATATACACTTATATTTGTTATATATACATTAGATTTATGTATTATTTTTATATTTTTCTTTTTGATAAAATTTTTATGATAATTAAATAATATTAATTTTATGATATACTATTTATCGCATTATCATTCATAAATTATTTATTTCTTAAAATAGCATATCATAAAATTAAAGAAATGTGGAAGTTCAACATAAGCATAGACTCATTTTACTATTAAACATTATATATTTATTATATTTTAATTGAATAACTTGATGTAAATTTATGATCATTTGTATTGTTGATATTACAGAATAAATTGAAAAAAATTACTAAATTTTTCAGATAAAAAATGTCTTTCATATTTTTAAATAATATAATATAATTTAATTTAATTTCATAATTTTAATTTAATTTTTATTTCTTATTAAAATATAAATCATTAGAAATATGTAAAAATAATTAGTAGAATATATTTTGATATGATAAATACATTTTAGTAAGAAATAAAATTAATTTAAAATATAATGTAATGCTTTATTGTTTAGAAATTTATTTATATTTTAAAAATAAAAAATATATTTATATTTATATAAGTTTAATATAACTTGATGATAAATTTGTGCAATTTATTTTTTCAAAATTAAATTTAATTGATAATAATTAATTTTCAATTTAAATTTAAAAATATTGAAATGGATCATAAATTAATAATAATTCATAAAAATTTTTCACTATTTTTAAAATATAATATTTTTGTACTAAATTAAAGAAAAATCGATCCTCCTTGCGCAGTTTAAAAAAAAATCCAAAACAATTATAAAATATCTTGGGCAGCCGTAATTAATTGGTGAATAATGTATCTGGCTAGCGTAGCATCACATTCACTTGTCAGAAATGTGATTCATAAGATTCTTCAATTATTGTTGTGTCCTACTATTATGAAAAAAGTTGTCAGAAAATTTAAGAAAAATAAAATATTATTACTAACAAAAATTTATTCAACCGACCAAGTTTATTAATGTTACTATTTTGAAGTAGGAAATGGATAATTTTTCATATTTTTATATTTCTTATTTAACAATAATATTTGATAATAAATATTGTATTGCATACTAAATATTCAATTTGAAAATAGATATATCAATCATAATTAAAACTATATAAAGACAGAAAAAGATTTTTTTTAATATTTTAGGATGAAAGTAAGCAAAAATAAGAAGACATGAACGGATTCCATTTGTATACTCAATACTTTTTGCTTATTTTTTCCCCTTCTGATTTTATCTACTTTAAGAAATTTCAATTCATACGAGAGTTTTTAAATTTTCCAATTATTGAATAAAAAGATGAGAAAGGATGTTTTTATGATCCACATTTTTATTCATAAAACCTTGTAAAGCATATTCTGAGATTTCTTCCATAAGAAGAAAGAAGAATCTGACTTATTTTAAAAAAGAAAATTGAAGGAAGTACGTTTTAAAAGAACTTATCACTAATATATTGATACATTTTTCTGGTAAAAGCATAAAAAAAAAATTCAGCATTTCTCAAGAGATTAACATAAACAAATTATAAATTTTATTAAATATTTAATATTTCTTTTTTCGGAAGCCTTTTAAAATATAAACCAAATTAAAATTTTGAATTTTTAACCGAGACCTGAGGTCATGACTTGCCCTCCATATAAAGGGCCCAGTGCTTTGTCTTCTATCATTGAAGTTCAATGTCCCTTAATTTATTAATGCGAATTTTGTTCCTTAGGCTACATTTATTTTCAATTTTCAATCAATCAAAACTAGGAAAAATTAGTTTTGGAGCTTTTAAAATAATTTTCCAGATTGAAGGCGCCTCCATTGAAATTTTAAATTATTTTAACGAAATATATTATCGCACAAACTACAAAGTTACCATAATGGGTAAACATATGCAAATGTTAAATCAGATGTGATATCTTAGTGATGAAAAAATTTCTTGAAACTTTGACAGTTTAACTTATGTAAATAACCTTTTTATTCCGAGCTCCGAGGGTAAAATACTAATAAAACTCTCATAAGATATCATATTAAATAATAGAATAATGAATGGGAGAGAGTATAAGTTGTCAATAATCAATATGTAGATTATATGGAGTAATCACTAATTAATCCATAGTCTTGAATTTGGAGAAGTTTGCCATCCTTATAGTTTTATTCAATTTTACCTGAATTAATCAAAATCTAATATAGTTATCATATATTAAATAATTTGATCCAAAATATATATAATCACTTAAAAAAGTTGTGACGAAACATTTTTCATCCCAAAATCTATCATATAGTTTTTGCAATGGATTTTATGATGAAAATTTCTCAAATTCATCACAAAAATTTTCTGATGCCCCAATTTGCTACAGATCAATCCATTGTAAAATCATTTTCTGTCATAAATTATTTTAATTTCATAGCAAATTTTGTTTATTGTTATAATGAATTTAATTTATAACAAGCTATGCCATTTAAATTGTGAAAGTTGCGACTCATTTATAAAATTTTGTGCAATCTGCAAAGTATAGGGCTCATATTTAGTTAAAAGGTACAAATTAAATAAAAATCTCATCAATCGAATTTAGAAAGTACCATATGTTATTAATCAATTAATCACCGTTTTACATGGTATTACTTACAAGAGATAGTATTTTCCTCGATCTCTTTGATTAGACGTCGCTATCAATATCAGCTAAATTTGCAATAAGTCTGCCAACCAATTGACAAATAATTCTTCAACCAATAGCGTGGCAAACAGATCAATCAACAAATCACGCTTCAAGCAGAAACATCACAAAATTATTCCATTTTTTCCCTCTAAAATAAATACAAACATTAAAACATATATTATTACTATATATATATAAATATAAAATCCTGTTCAATTACCTCCAAACACAAAAAAGAGTGTGAATATAGAAAGAAAAAGCAAACAAAGTTCTACACCAAAAGCTTCCTTTCCCATAAGAACCAAACAAAGTCTTCGCTGAAATTTCTCTCTCAAAACTCTCTCTTCTTCTTCTTCTCCTTCTCCTTCTTCTTCTTCCATGGCGAATGAGAAGGATCATTATTATGATCAGTATGATCTTAACAATTTCTATTACAACCAACAGAACCTTGTTCAAGGGTTTGATCCTTCTTCACACAGTACTACGAGCTTCACTGATTGCTTGAATGGAGGGTTCATGGACTATAATGCCCTCTCGAGAGCCTTCGACTTGTCCTGCTCATCAGCATCTGAAGTGATCTCATCCTCCATTAACGATGAGCTCAACCCGAAGAAGCCTACCACCACTAGTGCTACTGTCACTGCAGGAAACTCTGATCACGTGGGGCCCAATTCGTCTGTGTCCAATTCATCCTCTAATAATGAAGCTGAAGAAGCTGTGGTAACAGAAGAAGACTCAGCCAAAAGCATCCAGAAAGAGAAGGACCACGATGGAGATGAAATGTCTAGGAAAGAGTACGTTACTTGGTTCTTCTTCTTCTTCTTCGTTAATATATTCTTTTCTGTAAAATGGTTTTGCCTGAAAGACTTTCTGATCGATCTTTCTCGATTTGCTTCTTCGCTAATTAAGGAGTAGGATCCGAAATTCTGAACGTATATCTCATCAATTTATTTACTGTATATCTCTTTTTGGGGGAATTACTCTTCATCTATTTGAATATATAACTTAATTCCATGAATCAATTTAAACTTATTATCATTTTTTGGCTTTTTTAACTATAGATTTTTAAGTTTTTCAGTGTCTCTATGGAATGGGTTTCATGATTTTGTGAATATCTTGGAGATTCTATGAATGCAATATAAATCTATACTGGTTTAAAACTACATAATCAAGGTGTTAGAACAAGGAAACGAAGGCACTAAACCCTAATATCTTCGTTATCAATACTAATTTGTGTTGAATATACATGAGATGTATGAAAATTTGTATAGATTTTGGTGGTGAATTTGGGGTGAAATTTTCAGGAGCAAGCCAAAAGGGAATAAGAAAGAGAAAAAGCCAAGAGAGCCACGTTTTGCCTTCTTAACTAAAAGTGAGGTGGATCACTTGGAAGATGGATACAGGTGGAGAAAATATGGACAGAAAGCAGTCAAGAACAGTCCTTACCCAAGGTTAGTTAATTAATATTCATTAATTATATTTTACCAGTTTTCCCATCCTCTTAATTATATCCATTAGCACACAATTTTCAAACCCAAAATGATTGATTAGACTGTGTTATTTTCGGTTCCAAATTAATTGATGCAATTATTCAATCCTAGTATAAACACTTTAATTATTTCTAAGCACTTTGTGGAAACTGTTTTGTAATTTGAGTATTATGACTATGATCATATCAAAATAATTCGAACAGATTCCTCTCAACCATTATATATCTTTATATTCAATTAATGTACCTGATTATGATGAGGCTAGATTCCTTTCTTATGTATTGTTGAAGGCGTACTTTCATATATATTGAGCTAGCTGATGCATTTAGAAGTTTAAATTTCAAAGAAATTAATTCATGTAATATTAAAAAAGAAATCTCATCTCTTCACATGCCAAGAGATTATATTCTTATTATTATTGTTGTTGTTTTTGTTATAATATGAATGTAGGAGTTATTATAGATGCACAAGTCAGAAGTGCAATGTGAAGAAAAGGGTGGAGAGGTCATACCAGGATCCATCAATTGTGGTTACAACATATGAGGGGCAGCACAACCACCACTGTCCGGCGACACTCCGAGGCAGTGCTGGTGCAGCCATGATGTTATCTTCGGCGTCATCGCCTTCCCTCTTCGGTTCTCAACCTCTAGGGAGGACAGCCATGTTTCCCCAAGAACTCCTTGCTCAGTTTCTTCCAAGTTATAGCCAAAGTGACGATCACCAAAACCATCCCATGTTCCACCAAAACCCTAATAATCCTCATCACCATTCGCAGCAGCAACACCTGCTTCCTCATGACTATGGCTTGTTGCAAGACCTATTGCCTCCGTCATCATCCTCATTCCCTGGTAGACAACAAAAGCCATGAAGCTGTATGGAAGAAACCCTAGTCCATTATTATCATCAAGATTTTCCAGTAAACTCGTTGTACTGAGAAAGATAAACTAGCTAAACCGATCATGACTAGGCAGACATATATATGATTGCTCGTTAGAGGTGACTACATCCAGTGACTCACTCTCTCTATGAAGAGTTCTACTTCTCAAGAGATTCAGTTTTTTCACAATTAAAGGCATTTTGAAATCAGTTCTCATTCTGTTCTTTAGTAAGGTTAATAGAATTTCAAAATGCACTTATGTATGAAAAATTACATCCCTTGAGAAGTAAAATTTTAATACTGAAAAAAAAAATATATATATATATATATATTTACATGTACGTCGTCTATTCTCTGATTGGATCTATTTATGTTCTATAGTTCTGCTTTAGAATTTCTCATTCCATGCCTTACACATAGTATTGTGACACCAGCTCGCAATGTGTGTACATATATTGATAGGTAAGACACTTGATGGCAGTTTGAACTGTCTAGGTCCAAAATAAACCATGGCTAAACTTAACCATTTTTGTAGTGCTTGTGTGTAGAAAATAGTAGTACCCTCTTTACTTATGAATTCGATATCATCCGTGTATTATATATGGAATCTTAGAAATGAGTTACACTTACACAACTTACAACTTATAAATAATGTGGATTGTTGTTATATATATTGTGCAGCTTACTGCACAGCAAGATTAAATTGGGGGGGGGGGGGGGGATGAGGGGGGAGTGTTAACTTTTTCTGAGTCCATAATAAAAAGAAAAGTCAGGAGAAATAAAAGAGAAGTAGAGAAAGCAGGACAAAAAGAAAGTTGAAATAGTATGTATAGGTTCAGAATACCATGTATCTACACGCAACAAAAATAGAAAGAAAGCCCAACTGCGAACTGTTAATATAACAACCCATCACCCTCAGTCTCAAACTCAGAGCCATATGTACTTGGACTTTTGAATGGTAGCAGTTGGGATCTAATAATTAAGTACCACTACATAAAATAAAAGTACATAATTATTTCTGATGAGTTGATAAGTCATAAGTTTTGAATTTTGACAAGACTATATATATATATAATTACTACAGTGCAGTATATTTATACGAGAATTGATCTTTGTGAATGGAATTGAAAGAAGACTTGATAAAGATTTGTTTGGATCAGATCCAGAAGCTAGCTAGCTGGGGAAAGTAGGGTTTTGGAATTAACGTGTATATTAGGGCCCTCGAATTAATATTTTTTATGGATCTTTTGCGTACAATAATGAAAATAGCTGATGGTGAAATAGAGTTCCGTACATGTGAGAAAATTCAAATTCAATGCATGTGTTTGGGACGTTGCGTGTACATGTTGATCTCCTTTTAGCAGCTCAAGTTTTGGTTGGATTTGTGGATGCATACCTAACTTCACTTCCATTATTGATATCCTCTCCTCTCACCTATTATTATTGAGCGGCCTACATATTTGTATGAAAATTATGGAAATGAGTTTGAAAAAATTGTCATTTCAGAGTTTTTGATATTGTTTATAATATTTATCATTTTAAATTTTTAATGAAATATTTATTACTTATTTTATTATTTTATTCTTCATTAATATCAAATGAATGATTTAAGAGAATATTTAAATTTAGGATATTTTGATAAAATATTATTAAATTTTACAATATTCTAGATATTTAATATCTTTCTTGGTCTATGTAAAAACTCAAAATGATTGTTTTTACGCATAGAAGAGAGTATATTATTCACTACTTAATAATACTATGATTTTCTATATTTTTAAATGGATAGAATGATGAATAATATAAGAAATGGGGATGTGCACCGGCTAGTACATATCTCACCAGACTAAATTTAATTTGCTCTATACTTAAAAGTTGTAAATTAAACTCCCAATTAAACAAGAAATAAGAGCTCCAATCACTTATATCAACCTGAGTTGATTGAAGATCAGTGTCATTTTACATCTTAGATTATTTAAAATAAAAATATAAATACTTGATAAAAATAATACAATCTTAATTGTCTAAATCATATTTGAACAGTAAATTTGAAATGATCTTTGATATGTGTGCCAAACTCAAATTACTAAAAAAATCTAGTTATTTTGGGCAAAATAATATTAGATAGTTGACATTTTAAAAAATATTAAAAGTTTCTAAAAATTTTAGCATTAGATATAATTTAATCTCAACCATCAAAATAAATAACAATAATAAAGCTGATATTGAGAATATTTCAACATAGCTTTAAACAATGGCCCAGAAAGCACAAATCTAAATACACGCACATATTTTAATTATAAACAAGTCAATATTTAAAATAAAAGCAAAATTTGTCAAGTAAATTTCTTTTTATTGTGACTAGAAATATCCCTTGTTGGTAATAAAAATTAATCTCCTTCAAGATATGGAGAGTAAATGGGTACAAAGGTCAAGTAAAAATTTGACATATCATAAAATTCACAATTTGGTATTCTTCAACCACAGAGAGGCTCTATTGTTGCTGAAGAGATCTGGAAGTATATGATTGGACTGACATTTACTTATTTATTACTAAACACGTAAAATTTGTTATATATAAAATATTAATATATATATATATATATATAATCGATCGCTTTCGTTGATATAAGATGTCTAATTTCATCATCTAATAACTAAACTGACCTAGTATACCAAAAAGCAAAAAAACTAAACTGACCTAATGCATTTCAAATCAAACTTCATCTGATTAACTAATCAATTTTGATTGAATTCATTGAATAGTCGAATAAAATTTGAAGGACTCGATTTATAAACTTCTAAGCAATATAGCTCCAGATGCATTAAATGAATATTCCAGTAATGTGTAGAGAAGTTTTTAATGGTTCTGAAATTTTTTTTGGAATAATTTATATTTTTCTCACAAGACCAAGTTGTTTACATGATAACTATTTGGTTGACAAATATATATCTAAAAATCCAAATTAGAAGTACTCCCAACCACTGGAATATAAAACTAGTTGCTCAAATTGGATCATAATCTGATGAAAATAGTAAATTATTATATAGATATGAAAATCAAATAGCTAAGCACATTTGATTGATTTGAAATTTGATACAATTCTCATTTATGAGATGCTAGCTGGCTGAAAGTAATAGTTAAATTAATTATATAATATCTATAATTAATTTAAGTTCAATAAATTATGAATTAATGTTGTATCTGGTTTGAGTTTTCCATATCAGTTGGTTTTTTCTCATAAAAAATAAAATAAAATAAGTGGATACAAGGATAATATAGCTAGGAGTCAGCTAGTAAAAAATAATCAAAACTTCATTGATATTTGGATTTAATATTCCAAGGTTTTAAGTTTAAAAAATATGGCTAATTAAATTGCACAGGACTCTCCAGCTAGAAATCATGTGCAAATAATCCTTATGACCTTTAAAACCTAACATGAGACTCAAATAAACTTTTAGATTTGTGTAGATCACCTCGAAAACTCTTGGATGTGGGCAAGTAATCCCTCAAACTTTAAGTCACTGCAGATAAATCTTCTATCGTATTGCATTCAATTAGTAAAATAACAGACAAATTAAGGGCAAGGAAATTTCTTCATAAATTTAAAGACTTAAGATCGAGTTATTGTCAAGGGGTTATGTATGTTTTAGCCAAAAATGATGTTATGTTCAATTTTATATTTTCTTTTGAAATCTAATTAAAAAGAAATTAACAAAAATATTTTTTACATTTGAGACTCTTTTTTTTTTTTTTCAAATTTTAACATTGTGAATTATAGGGGATTAATTAAATATTCATTCATGCGTATGTTAAGTGATATAAAAATTATAGTATGATTACTTGCTTTACATTTTAGCCATAATTTGAAGCATAACTTAATCTCCAAATACATCAATGTTAGGATAAATTAAAATGTTCAAGCCCTCAATGATTGAGGTGATAACAGGTTGAATTATGAGGACAACAAAATATTGTATATATAAGGTATAGAACTGTGTATGACTTATAAATAATGTGATTTACTATAAATTTTATTATAAGAGAAACTATGGCTATAGCACAAATATTTTAGAACAAGAGATAAATATCTGTTGTCAGATCAAATGGTTTTGCATACTAATTAAACTGGAAATACACATTCTAGCTTACATGTTAGAGCTTGTAAATTGCGATATTCTTTTCTTTGCAAAGTAGATTTAGATACTTTTTTATATTTTTATTATTCAAAAAAATGATAGAGCTTGTAAATTTAAATTATTATTATTATTATTATTATTATTATTATCTACTTTAATTTTGGACATATCAAAGGGTTTGTCTTTTATCCTTATTCAAATTTCTAACTACCATTCTTTTTAGACTATATATTGTACTTATTATGACCTATTGACAACTATCAAATAATTAATTACGGACAAAACCGCACTAATACTTTCTTATCAAGCGCAGAATTAGGTTCAAATCATTACAGGACTAACTTAGTATTTCCATAATCAGCGCAACGAACAAAGTGTTAATCATAGTTGAATTACATAAATCTCTCAAATTTTAAGTCACATGCAAACAGCTTCTTCTTCTTCTTTTTGTACTCACACATGTAAACAGCTGCTTTAATTTTTAAAATTTGACAATAAATTATCCAAAATTTTTAAGTTCAAATATATAGCCTCATTGTAGTTATTAGTTATTTTGTTATCAATATATATGTTGGCATTCACAAAAAAAATCAATATTTATAATAAAATCAACTGTAAATACTAAGTTGCATTATTTACAAATGATTCCGGATAATGGAAAAATATGCCTAATTTAACTAATCAAAACGCGACAATGATGATAAATTTTCTTAAATTTCATTTTTATATAAATAATTTCCTTAAAATTGTGAACTACGTGTATAAAATTCTTTTTAAATTTACCTCATAATAAATATTTTATTAGTAAAATAAAAAATTAATTAATGATAAAAATTATCTCCACAAACTTATAGATTATGATGACTCGTTATCAAAAAAAAAAAAAAAGAAGATTATGATGACTCAAAATTGCAAAAAGAAAAAATTGTGTAACTTCATCTTTATAAATCATAATAATGAGAAAATGTCTTAGTTTTTCATGAACGAATCAGTAGCCGCTCCACTCGTTGATTGTCTTGTTGTCAGGTTTGGTTTTTCTTTTTTTTTATACTACATTTTTTGCGCATTCAATCCAAACTATTTAGATAAAATATATTTATATGATCCTGATTTCATTAATTTTGTAATACAAATAATTTAAATTCAATGCACACTCTTTGCCCGTCACTAAAAATTCTCCTGTCGCCATGCTTTTCAATGAGCTTTACCTTTCTGACCAGAAAAATTGAAGCCTGAACAGTTTTCTTGTCTCGTGTTTCTGCTTTTAATTTATTCTATTGTTATAATCATTTCCCAATTTGAACCAAGAATTAAGCAGTTAATTAACTACGTTAATTACCCACCTGACCTCTCAAGTCAATATTATATGTATGTGTCACATCTTTGCCGATAAGCAGCATTTTGATTTTTGAATACAGTACGCTTTGAAAATGCATTTGATTTCAAGCCTTTGTTTAACCATTAATTAGTTAGTGTGAGGCGCATGTATTTACCTAAAATTTCAGATGAATCTTCCTAACTATATATTCTTCATTCATAAACAATGCCATTTTCTATAAATTTTTTTATTTTATATTGATATATATAACAATATATATATAGCAAATTAATAGTACTATTGACAGACTCGTTTATTAAATTATGTAATCTGTGTATAATATATAAAACAACGCATCTAATTATAAATAAATAGATGTCAATTCCTATATATTACAAGTAACCCAAAAAAAGTAACTCACATTATTCATAGTTTATAAATAGTGTGACTTGCTATAATATATATATATATATATATATTGATAATATGTGTATAACATATTAGAAATAATTAGAAAGTTTAGAAGAATTTAGATCCTTTGAAGCTTATAGATTGTGAGTTTAAATATGAGAAAGAGGTTAAATTACAAAAGGAAAAATAGAATGACAAAAAAAGAAACATAACACTAAATTTTACAGAACTTCACTAAAAACAAATTTAGAGAATCCTCTTGCAATTTAGAAAGCTATCATTCTCTGTTATATTCTACTTCTTTTTCTTTGATTATTTTTTCTCTCTCTCTCATTTAGAAAGTATAATTTTGGTGAATTTTAGGTAGTTATGGACACAAAAAATATGTATGATATTCTCAGTAATTTAATGTGACCTATCCTTGTTACTTAGACTAAGTTTGATACACATGAAAGATGTTTTATGAAAGGGAGAATGAGAGAAAAATTCCTATGAAATTTGTTTGGTATATATCATTTAAACTTTCTATAAGTATAAAATAGTCATTTTATAGAACCCTTATCTCATTTTCCTTCTTTCTTTCCATTTTCCTCAAAATAATTCATTCCTACCAAACATAGCTGTTCCGTCTAAAGAAAAATGTTGTCTAAAGACCGAGAAAAAATTATTCCACCTCCGTATTCAGTCTGTCCCCCTTTTACATTTATCTTTTTTCCTTTTATTCACCATCTCCTAACCGTTAAGATGTAACCGTCTTCTCCCTGTAATCCCTAATTTATAGGGATATTTCATAAATTGCCATTATGGAGTATCACGCTCTTTTAATGTGATCCCTGATTTTTCGCCCTGCAGTTATGATTCCGTAACTGTTATGATCTCATAACTGTTACTCCTAACCGGGTGTTTTTGAGGTAAAACAGTTTTCGTGGAGAAACCCGTATGTGACCGAGATATTGTTTAGTCGGTCGATCATTTGGCCATACAATTACTCGGCCTTATCGTGCGATAACCGATGTATTACTCAGTTCGTTACACTTAAGCTCGGTCTCCGAATTATAGCTCGGTGTATATGAACCCGGAAAGCGAGGCTTCAAAAGGACGTATATCCACCTCGGACTTGTAACCTCGGCACGTTCATTTCGACACGTACACTAGCCCCCCAAGCCTCGAGTCCAATCTGGATGAGAGGGTTCTGAATTGTGTGGTCGACTAACAACTGGCTTTTTGAATTTAAATCGCTTCAGTTCCTTAGGGATTCCAGAACCTTCCCAGAGGTTCTTTGACGTTTTGGTTTCCGAAACGGTAATGTGCTTACACGTACAGCTGCGTGCAGCGTTATTTAATGCTGCGTCTTTTCGTCAGCCAAATCACGCTCCCCAATGGTGACGACTGGCTTCCCCAAAGTCATGATTATTTTGCTCGTTTTCGAGGAGGAGTATACATATTGGGCTTGGGTGCTCATCCTTTTATTTCAACCTACCTCTGCTTTTCACCTTCTCTGAATCTCTTCGTCGTCTTTGACCTCCTTTTCCTTGCCCCTTCCGTCATTTTTACAAGTACGCCCTCTTCTGTGTTTTCCCCTTTTCTTAAGTACTTCACACTATTCTATACCTTTCCCACCCACCATGAGTTCAAATCGAGGATCCGAGGCATCGGCTGGGTCGTCCTCTCCTCGAATCCTGATTGAGAGGGAAGTTTTGGGCATCGGAGAAGAACCTTCACTGTCGAACTCCTCCTTCCCTAGCACAGAGTTGAATTTTCGTCTGGCCGACTTTCCGACCGAAAGCGAGGTTTCATCTTCGGCTACTGCTGTGCAGATGGCCGTACAAAACCCCCGAAAAGTCACTTCTAGAGTTCAGAGAGATCCAGTTCCTGACATCCGGCTTCCGGGATATTATTGGGTAAAAGGAGAAGTTGGATCATACCATTCTAAATTTCGGACAGCCGAATCCATTGTGGAACTGAGGAAGTCAATTTCTCTGACTAGCATACAAAAAGAAGAGGCCGTGATTGCCGAGCCGTGTGCTGAAGATGAGCACGTTTTCCTATCTGCGTTGCCTGTACATACGCATTTTACATACATGTATAGAACATTATTTGAATCATTGGGAGTTGGTCTTCCTTTCTCGGAGTTCGAGTGTGCTGTTTTAAGGGCGCTGAACGTCGCTCTGACTCAACTTCATCCCAACAGTTGGGCGTTTATGAAAGCTTTCGAGGTCTTGTGCAGAAAATTGGATATGACACCGACCGCCCCAAAATTTCTCTACTACTATCAAATCCGATTTGGAAATAAGATCGGCTGGATTTCGCTTAGTGGTATGAATAAGAAGGGGATAATCGGTCCTTATACCTCGTCATATAAAGACTTCAAAGGAAGTTTCTTCAAAGTGTGCCCAGCCGAGGGATACTCAGACATGTTCTTCGATGAGGGGGGACGGCCCAGGTTTCCTTTTTATTGGACTCGGACTCCCATTAAATTCCAGTCCTGGAGTTACGAGGATATGTCGGCATTCGAAAAGGCGGATGTCGGCCAGTTAAATAAATTACCTCGTCCTCTAAACTGCAAAATACTACTTAAGCTCCCTTATTCTTCAACCCCTAATAAAGATTTTAAACGTGAGTGGCGATTTTCTTTTTTCTTATGCTACCATACTTGCTTCAGCTTCTAATATATGTTTTCTACTTTGCAGTGGTGATGGGAAAGTTCAACTGGCGTTCCATAAAACACATGGCCCCATCAGCAGGACCAAGTGCCGAGAAGCCGCAAGCTCACCTTGATAAAGAAGAGAGAAGTCGTACCAAAGTAATAGCAACAGCTGAGGTTGTTGAGATTCCTTCCTCTTCACGAAGCCCCCCGAGCAAACGTGCTCGGCTTCTGACCACCGACGAAGAGCTTGTATCTTCAGCTCATCAATCTCCCCTACCTTCTCCTGTTAGACGCTCGCCTTCAGGCATTGATCCAAACATTGCCAAGCTTTTCAAGAGTAGTGTCCATGAGATCGATGACAAAGAGACCTTGCAACGATTGGGTCCCAAGGCTGTTTTGGAATCCATGTCGGCTATGTGCCTGCGTGCTGCTAACATGGCCTCGTTTTGTGGGGAGGAGTTTGAAGAAAGCGACCGTCGTCTGAAGGCTGCTAAGGCCGAGCTTTTGGAAGTGACCATCGCGAAGGACAAGGCTTCCTCAGAGCTTGCCGAAGCTTCAAAGTCTCAAGCAGCTCTTCTTCGGCAGGTAGAAGAACTAAAAGGTTCCCTCGCTGCTGCCGAGATGAAAATGCTAGTGGTCGAAAAAGAGCGAGATGCCCTGACGACTGAGGTTGCTTGGGCAAAGAGCGTTGAGGCCGAATCCTCGGCCCTTGCTGCTAATTTGCAGAAGGATTTGGAACAAGCTAAGAAAAAACAGGCCGAGCTTGAGGCTGACGTTCAGGAAGCCGTGCAACAAATAATGAAGGAGCACGTAGAGGGCTTCCATAAAGCACTTCGTCAGGTGCATCTTTTCCTACCGAAAATTGAGCTCTCGGCATTTGATGTAAATAAAGACGTCAAAGATGGTATGCTTATAGATGAGGAAGAATTGTAGGATATTCCTACAGCTTCGGACCGCCCATCTCCTTGACTGTCTATTTCTTTTCTTTACTTTGATGTATTGTTCAGACCTATTTTTAAGCAATGATAACAATCTTTTGCCGGTTCCTGACGACCTGACCGCGTTCAAATTTTTGACAAAGTTTAACATAATCCCGCAATTCGTTCTCGACTAAGATTTAATTTAGCCTCTCGGTTCATTTTTGGCCGAGTTTACGATAGAAACCTTGGTTCATACTTGACCAAGTTCCAATTCCCCGGTTCACACTTGACCGAGTCTTTAACAAAGATTTGGTTCAAACTTGACCAAGTTTTATTAGAATGCTCGGTTCATACTTGACCGATTTTTAACAAAAATTTGGTTCAAACTTGACCAAATTTTATTAGAATGCTCGGTTCATACTTGACCGAATTTTTAACAAATTTTTGGTTCAGACTTGACCAAATTTAATTCGAATGCTCGGTTCATACTTGACCGAATTTTTAACAAATTTTTGGTTCAAACTTGACCAAATTTAATTCGAATGCTCGGTTCATACTTGACCGAATTTTTAACAAATTTTTGGTTCAGACTTGACCAAATTGAATTCGAATGCTCGGTTCATACTTGACCGAATTTTTTAACAAATTTTTGGTTCAGACTTGACCAAATTTAATTCGAATGATCGGTTCATACTTGACCGAGATAGATGAATGTAATCATGACAAAGAATTTCCTTTATTGAAGTAGGTAGGCAGGTCTCGTCAAAACCTTCTAGGCCAAAACCCTTTTTAATAAATCTTTTGGGACAAAAGACCGAGTTAGGAAAAAGAGTACCTCGCCCCCCTTGTATACATCAACTAACTGAAATAATTTTTGAGGTGAGAAGCATTCCATGTCCTAGGGATTGCTTCTCCTGACAGCTTTTCTAGTCTATATGATCCATTGCCCAACGCTTCAGTAACCCGGTAAGGTCCTTCCCAATTTGCAGCTAGCTTTCCCTCGCCGATGTTCTTTCTTGCTTCACTCTGCTTTCTCCAAACGAGATCTCCACTAACAAAACTCCTTGGTTTAAGCCTAGAATTATAACGCCGAGCTGCTCTTTGCTTACAAGCTTCTTCCTGTATACGTGCGTTTTCCCTGACCTCCTCGGATAGATCTAGTTCAACTTCCATGTTTTCCTGGTTCATACGTTGATCGGAGAGTATTCGTCTAAAAGACGGCTCTCCCACTTCCACAGGTATCATTGCGTCTGCTCCAAAAGTCAACCTAAAAGGGGTTTCTTTGGTGCTTGACTGAGGCGTGCAACGATAGGCCCAAAGGATACTCGGCAATTCCTCGGCCCAGGCCCCCTTTGCCCTTCCCAATCTTTTCTTGAGTTCTCCGAGGATAACCTTGTTTGCCGCTTCTGCCTGCCCGTTGGTTTGGGGATGCTCGACTGAAGACACTCGATACTTAATACCGAGCTGTTCATAGAATTACTTCAGGTTTCTATCAACAAACTGCCTTCCATTATCCGTAACCACCGAGTGAGGAATCCCATACCGACAGATAATATTCCTCCATACAAATTTCTGTACTTGCTGTGCCGTGATCTTAGCTAACGACTCCGCCTCAATCCATTTAGTGAAGTAGTCTATGCCCACTAGTAAGAACTTGACCTGCCCTTTACCCATCGGGAAAGGTCCAAGAATATCCATTCCCCAGACCATGAATGGCCACGGAGACATCATTGTGTGCAATTCTTCCGGCGGTGCATGGCGCAGACTACCAAACCTTTGGCACTCATTACACTTCTTACTATACTCGGTACAATCAGCTCGCATAGTGGGCCAATAATAACCGGCCCGGATTACTCTTGCTGCCATAGATCTTCCACCAGTATGCATCCCACACACTCCTTCATGGATTTCACTCATAACATAGTTAGCCTGTTCAGGAGAGAGGCATTTTAAGAGGGGAGTTGAGAATCCTCGCCTGTATAAGTCTCCTCCCATTATTATGTAATGGGAAGATTTCATCTTCAACCTCCTTGCTTCATTCTGGTTGCTGGGTAAGGTCCCTTCCGCTAGATAGTTCCAAATAGGGGTCATCCAGTCCCGATCCACGTTGTCTCCGATCATAACTTCATCAAGATCGATACTGGGCTGATGTATTGTTTCCCTGATGATCGTCTCATGTTGTCCAAGCTTTTTGACATTAGCCAATCTGGACAGCAGGTCAGCTCGAGAGTTCTCCTCTCTTGGAATGTGCTCAATCGCAAATTCTTCAAAGCATTCTTCCAATCATTTTACCTTGTCCAAGTACTTTGCCAGCTGTGGATCTTTAGCCTGATAAGTCCCCGAGACTTGTTCAGAAACCAACTGTGAGTCACTCCGACACCTAACTTGCCTCGCTCCCACTTCTTTAGCTAGTTTTAACCTGGCAATAAGAGCTTCGTATTCGGCCTGGTTGTTGGTGACTGAGAAGTCGATTTTAAGAGACTGTTCCAAAATTAGTCCACCAGGACCTTCCAGAATGATTCCCGCACCGCTCCCTTTAGTGTTAGAGGAGCCATCTACATAAAGTGTCCATCGGACCCCGTCTTTGGAATCGACGGATGGAGTAAGTTCGGCGACAAAATCAGACAAACATTGCGCCTTAATTGGCCCTCTAGGCTCGTATCTTATACCGAACTCTGACAACTCGACTGACCACGAGATCATTCGTCCGGCTAATTCGAGTTTCCTCAAGACTTGCTTTACAGGGTGGTCGGTTTTCACAATAACCTCATGACTTTGAAAATAAGGTCGTAACCTTCTCGCCGATGTGACCAGAGTCAGGGCTAACTTTTCAATAGTCTGATACCTCGTTTCAGCGTCGTGCAGTATTCGGCTGATGAAGTATACCGGTATCTGCTGCCTGCCCATTTCTTGTACCATCACCGAGCTAATTGCATGTTCGGTCACCGACATATATAATAGTAATTCTTTGTTGGGAGTCGGCCGATTAAGTATCGGAGGTGCCGAGAAGAAGCCTTTGAAATTCTGAAATGCCTGCTCGCATTCCTCATTCCACTCGTACCGCGCGGCCTTTTTAAGCAACTTGAAGAACGGCCTAGCTTTCTCCGCTAGCCTCGGTATAAAGCGTGATAGTGATGCTAGTCGCCCCGTCAGTTTCTGCACTTCTTTTATGTTTTGGGGGCTTCTCATGTCAATAATAGCTCGGCATTTGTCGGGATTGGCTTCAATACCCCGATGTGTTAACATGAATCCTAAGAATTTCCCCCCGTTAACTCCGAATACGCATTTCTCAGGATTTAACCTCATGTTGTACTTCCGTATTCTTCCGAACACCTCTCCAAGGTCGGCAGCATGCTTGGAGGGATCTTCGGACTTCACTACCATGTCGTCAACATATACTTCCAGGTTTCTTCCAATCTGTTCCTGAAATATTTTATCCATCAACCGTTGGTACGTAGCCCCAGCATTCTTCAGTCCGAACGGCATCACCTGATAACAATAATTAGCGTCCTCAGTCATGAACGCGGTTTTCTCCTCGTCAGGGGGGTACATCCTTATCTGATTGTACCCGGAGTAGGCATCCAGAAAACTGAGTAGGCCACATCCTGATGCTCCATCTACAAGCCGATCTATGCTCGGGAGGGGGTATGTATCTTTCGGGCATGACTTGTTTAGGTCGGTATAATCTGTGCACATTCTCCACCTTCCATTAGCCTTCTTAACGAGCACTACATTGGCCAACCATGTTGTATATTCAATTTCTCG
The DNA here is from genome assembly GCA_026686845.1 of Adenanthera pavonina. Lineage (NCBI taxonomy): Eukaryota > Viridiplantae > Streptophyta > Magnoliopsida > Fabales > Fabaceae > Adenanthera > Adenanthera pavonina. The sequence goes on from JAIVEN010000014.1 coordinate 4,051,426, forward strand.
GATGAACCCAGCATCAATCAACTTTGCAGTTTCTTCCTTCATTGCCCTCCGCCTTTCCTCGCCTACCCGCCTTTTCCTTTGCGCTATCAGCCTAACTTCAGGGTACACCGCCAGTTTGTGGCATAGAAAATTGGGATCAATTCCCGGCATGTCTGAAGAAGTCTATGCGAACAAATCAGCATTATCCTTCAGCATCTTTGTTATCTGCTCCTTGACCTCACCTCCAAGTTTACTTCCAAGGCTAGTACACCGGTCTTCACCGGCGAGCTGAAATTTCTGTAATTCTTCAATAGGCTTCGGCCTTTGGTCTTGTACATCAAGTCGAGGATCAAGCTCCACCAAGCCCACTGATGTTGTATCCTTTTTCGTATGTCCACTGCTGCCAACCACCCTTCCTCTGGTGACTTTCAGACTATCCACATAACATTGTCTTGCGACCTTTTGATCAGCCTTTATTGCGACTATGTCCCTGGTCACCGATGGAAACTTCATTGTAAGATGCAATGTGGAAACCACGGCGCCGAGCTCATTTACCGCAGGTCGACCTATCAAAATGTTGTAAGAAGTTATTGCATCAATTATGAGGTACCTGACCATAATGGTTTTCGATCCGAGATCTCCACGGAAGGTGGTCAACAGATCCACGTATCCTCGGGTGTGAACCTGTTCTCCTGCAAAGCCGACCAACGGATCGTGATAAGGCTTGATCGTTTCCTCAGGTATCCCGAGCTTCTGGAAGGTAGAATAATACAATATATCCGCGGAGCTCCCCTGGTCTATCAGTGTCTTTTTGACGACATAATTGGCCACCTCCACTGAAATCACCATGGGGTCGTCCTGATTAGGATCAACTCCTTCGAAATCCTCATCCGAAAAGGTGATGGGCGGAGAACTCCGGGGCGCTCGATGCATCGTCGCATTTACCGCCCGAATGGCCCTCAAGTGTCTTCTCCTGGCCGAGCTGGTTGCTCCTCCTCCGGCAAACCCTCCTGCTATAGTATTGATAACCCCTCTGATTCTGTTTCCTTCCCTGTTTCGAGTGTCGTCTGGCTGCACTCTTTCCTTATTCGGTTGCCGAGGTTCGTCTTGACCTCGGGTCTGACCTCTACCACGACCTCTTCCACTATAGGAGGGTCGACTTCCGTGACCCCTCTGTATAAAGTTGCCGAGATGCCCGGCCTGGATCAATTCCTCAATCTTGTCTCGTAATGTCCAGCACTCCTCGGTGGTGTGACCATAATTACGATGGTACCTGCAATGCTTTGACTGATCCGCAATCTCCGGGGTATGTCCGGGAGCTGGGAGTCATATCAATTCGGTATTGCAAGCTTCTTCCAAGATTCGAGCACGGTTGGTGTTTAAGGGAGTATAGAAGTCATACTTCGGTCCCCGACTAATACCTTCTCTCTTAAACTTCCCCTTCTCTAACGTCGGCCTCAGACTTCCACGGCTGCTTGATTCCGTTCGCTTGTCCAGATCAGTCCTGACCCTATTTCTAAACTTTGACACCTCCTCCATTTGTATATAACCAGCTGCACGATTTCTAAGCTCATCCATGTTGGCAGGTGGTTTTCGACATAGGTGGTCGACAAATGGCCCCGGCTTGAGAGCCATCAACATCGTGTGCATAGCTACCTCAGGATTTAGATCCCGGATCTTTACCGAGACTGATGAGAAGCGCTCCATGAAACTCCTTAGGGATTCATCCTTCTCCTGTCGCAAGTTTACTAACGCAGCCGAGGTAAGCTGGTGAGGTCGGCTGGTAGCGTATTGCGCTCTGAATTTATTGACCAAGGTTTCAAAACAATCAATAGATTGTGATGGGAGCCGGGTATACCAACTCAGAGCCGCTCCTTTCAAGGACGTAGGGAAAACCCTACATAAAACCGTATCCTCATTTGTGAACAGATTCACCTGCGTAACATACGCATCCACATGCTCGTCAGGATCAGTAGTACCGTCATATCTTTCTAAATTTAAACCCTTCCATCCTTTTGGCAATGGCGTCTCCATGATGCCATCAACGAACGGATGTTTCCGGGCAGCCTGCTTGTCCCCTCGCAAATTGTCAATGTTAGTCTCTGAATGGTGTGTTTCCTCCCGTCGGCTTCCCTCATGATATGACCGCTGAGCTTCCCTGTTGATATTCCCCCGTTCCCCTCCTCGAGGAAGAGAAGTACTTTCATGATAGCGTTCCTGCTCCAACTGTCTGTTCCTTTCACGCATCTCCTCGTTCTCCTTTCTTAACACCTCCATCTCCTCACGCATTGCCCGGATGACAGGGTGGTCCTCCAAAGAAGGCCTGTCTTCATAGCGTCGTTCTCCTGCACCCGCACTGCTCCTGGTTCGCACCATGATCCTTGGTGGTGGTGGGATAGTTTTTCTCGGCCCCACGGTGGGCGCCAAAATGTTCCGTCTAAAGAAAAATGTTGTCTAAAGACTGAGAAAAAATTATTCCACCTCCGTATTCAGTCTGTCCCCCTTTTACATTTATCTTTTTTCCTTTTATTCACCATCTCCTAACCGTTAAGATGTAACCGTCTTCTCCCTGTAATCCCTAATTTATCGGGATATTTCATAAATTGCCATTATGGAGTATCACGCTCTTTTAATGTGATCCCTGATTTTTCGCCCTGCAGTTATGATTCCGTAACTGTTATGATCTCATAACTGTTACTCCTAGCCGGGTGTTTTTGAGGTAAAACAGTTTTCGTGGAGAAACCCGTATGTGACCGAGATATTGTTTAGTCGGTCGATCATTTGGCCATACAATTACTCGGCCTTATCGTGCGATAACCGATGTATTACTCGGTTCGTTACACTTAAGCTCGGTCTCCGAATTATAGCTCGGTGTATATGAACCCGGAAAGCGAGGCTTCAAAAGGACGTATATCCACCTCGGACTTGTAACCTCGGCACGTTCATTTCGACACGTACACTGAGGTTACAAGTCCGAGGTGGATATACGTCCTTTTGAAGCCTCGCTTTCCGGGTTCATATACACCGAGCTATAATTCGGAGACCGAGCTTAAGTGTAACGAACCGAGTAATACATCGGTTATCGCACGATAAGGCCGAGTAATTGTATGGCCAAATGATCGACCGACTAAACAATATCTCGGTCACATACGGGTTTCTCCACGAAAACTGTTTTACCTCAAAAACACCCGGCTAGGAGTAACAGTTATGAGATCATAACAGTTACGGAATCATAACTGCAGGGCGAAAAATCAGGGATCACATTAAAAGAGCGTGATACTCCATAATGGCAATTTATGAAATATCCCGATAAATTAGGGATTACAGGGAGAAGACGGTTACATCTTAACGGTTAGGAGATGGTGAATAAAAGGAAAAAAGATAAATGTAAAAGGGGGACAGACTGAATACGGAGGTGGAATAATTTTTTCTCGGTCTTTAGACAACATTTTTCTTTAGACGGAACAATAGCATTATAGAACGGAACTTTCTTCTCCTCACCGACCAAGTTTCTAACAAGTAAGAATGACATTTAATATTTTGGTATTTTTCAGCACATAGATTCTTTAATACTAACGTGTGTTTTTCTTATAGTTCAAGGATTTCATCATATATATAAAATTATGTTTTTTCTTAGGTCGAGATAAGTTGTTATATATATATATATATATGACCAAAATAGCAAGTAGATATTTTTATAATATATTATAAAGAATAAAATAAGTTATATTATTTATGATTTAATAGTGTGACTCGGTATATATTTCATATTGATATGACTTAAAAATGATTAAGAAAAACCTTCTAATGCATGCTCAGTATTACTAAGATGAAAAAAAAATAGGTTTTTTGAGCAGTAAATAATAAAAAAATAAAAAAATTACCGAAATATAATATATCAAAAAGTATTTATCAAAATATAACACATAAAGTCGATCAATACAACGCTACTCGGATCTGTACAAAAAAGTTGCATAACTAGTTATGCAATTTCAGATCTGACAGATTTTTTTTTTTTATAAAAAGGGAAAGTCGCATGGCTATCCATACGACTTTACCTTTTTTCTTAATAATTAATTTTATAGTTGTTGAATTATTTAAATATGTTCTTTGATTTTATTTAAATGATCAATATTTCTTATTATATTCAGATCAATTTTTTACCCTATCTAAGTGAGCTTCGACTATTCCTAAATATGATTCATTATAGAAAATATTTTGTATAGAGATATGAAATTATCTTTTTTATATTAAATAATTATTAAAAAAATATAAATTTAAATAAAAATGAAAAAAATATTAATTAATAATTAAATATATTTGTGTAAGTGTTGTCCCAAATTTTTTCATCCGTAAACTTATATTATATACACATACTTTGTTTTTTAAACATTTAAATATCATTTTAAAGTTGCATGAAGAGGTAAAAAAATCTTGTATGGTATGTTAATTTTTATGATAAGAGACTACAAAAAATCCTTGATCTAAGTATAATAGAAAACATTGGTTATTGAAATAGGATCACACATTTAAATAATCTAATAACTACAAAATTAATTATTAAAAAAAAAGGTAAAGTCACATGGATGACCATGCGACTTTGCCTTCTTGGAGATTGTGAAGGGTAAGTCGCATGGCCATCCATGCAACTTCCCCTTTTTTTAAAAGAAAAATTTGTTAGATTTGAAATCGTGTAGCTAGCTCTGCGACTTCTTTATATGAATCTGAGTCGCATTGTCACTGATTGACTTTGTGTGTTATATTTTGATAAATACTCTTTATATTTTGGTAATTTTTTTATTTTTTATTATTTAATGCTCAAAAAACCAAAAAAATATATGCAAACTCCGAGTATAAAATGTTTCCAAATGTTATTTCTTAATGTGTTAATGATTTTGTACTCATCTCAAACACTAAAATGATGATGATGCCATGTTATCAAGAATTATTAAATATCATACCTGACGTTGTTGATAGTATCAAAATAACATTTTCTTTTTCTTTTATAGGATCAAAATAACATTTTCTTAGGACCATATGTAACTAAGAAAATAATACTATCTATGAAAACAATATATAATTAATATATAAATATTATTAATAAAAAATATGAAACTTATAAAAAAACTGCGTTATTCAAAATTCATAAATAATACAACTCATTTTTTTTTAAACTTTATGCAGATGCATATGTCCAAGCTAATTACTTATATTTTTATATTGTATTTTCAATTTTGGATTAACAAATTACAATTATATAATTTTCAATAATAATATGAAATTATACTTTAACATATAAGCATATAATTTTAATTAAATCATATATCTATTAATTATTATTACTAAACTTGTCATATTTTAATTAAAATTATATTAAGTTTATAAAAATATAATTAATTATGTTTTAAATCTTATTTTAATTCATTTACAAATAATAGGAGTCGAATAATCCATAAAAAAAGAATTCTAATTCCATCCTCATCTTTAATTTAAAAAGTGCAAGAAATAATTCACCAAAAAAAGGTGCAAGGAATACACGTCTGATTTTGGTCGTTTGTATTATACAAACACGTGTGTGTGTGTGTGTGCACAATATAAATCTTTTTTAAGTTGAAAAATATGAAGAAAATTGATAAATTATAAATTGTTCATCTTTGATCTAAATAATTTAAATGAAACATGTATCATGCACATTTCTAAAAATATACAGGGACGGAAAAAAAGTGAATGATATGAGTACTAACTAAAGAACCGAAAAAATAAAAAGGTTATGGAGCAGAAAGCCGAAAAGCAAGCCCGTGAATAAAGGACTGCCTCTACCTCTTCAGAATATTGAATTATTGAAAGCTTTGAACGATGAATCATTTGTTTGACTGCGTGCCATATAAAATGATTGTGAAAGTTAGGCTCCGATATAATCACACATCGCATTCCCAACTTTGCATATTTTAGAAATCAAAATATTCATTTAATACCCAAGACTACTAGAAAAGCATGCTAATGAATAGTTAGTTGAAATAACAACACTAATATTGACTTTTATAGTATAACTTGTGCTGCATCAATCTTAGTTCAAATGTTTCAGCACTTCTTTTTCTTACATAAAATCTTGAGTTATTATATAAGTCTTGTGTATAAAGAAAATTGCCATGGAAGAGCTTTGTATTCATATAATCCGACCCGATTAGAGATGAATTAGTTGAGATCTAATGTGGTTCTCCAAAACTTGTTGGTACTAAAACTATAAGAACGAAAAAAATTATGTTGGAAAAATTATCTCCAATAATACTCAAATCTTATCTAATAGTACTATATAGCATATAGTTAAATAGATAAAATGACAATATGATTTCATAAAGCTTACACAAATGGACCAAACTTATATGGTTTTCCTTGTAGGCTTTTCATGCAACTCTCCAACCAAAATTTAACATGTAGACATTTTAATAAGTTCAAGAGGCTGATGCTTTTAATATATAATTAATGACTAAATTTACAATATATTAAAAACAATCCACATGTTAACTTTTAATTGGAAAATAACACGAAAAGCACATAAGAAAAAGCATATAAGTATTTTCATACACAAACTGCTAAATTAAAAGGTAAATGGCAAGGGAAATGAATCCAAATATAACAGTCTTTCACAATGTTCATGCTCTCTAAGTAAGTAAGGATTGTAGATGCCTCAAGATCCTCTAGAGTTCTCTATTGTAAAGTTCTTGTGAAGTTTGGGAAAAAATTCAAGGAGTGATAGTGTGTATAGAGTTCAATTGCTCTTTTTCTCACACCCTCTTCCCGAACTCTGTAATAATTTTATCATCAAAAACTCCAAAAGATCCGAACTCATAGCCAAAAGGGCCCAAATATCAACAATCATGTGATGAATGGGCCCTGCAGATATCTGTACAACATAAACACTCAATCTGACTCTACCTTCCCTGTGGGTTTTGGTGTACCCTTCATGATCCAAAATTCAAATGGGGCTGCTTCTGATCTGATTCTTCTCAGATTCAGAAACTTCTTCTCAGAAAGACAAACCTGGACATGTATGGAACTTATGCATAGGCAATTGCACGCCTAGGCCAATTCATCATAGTTGCCAATGTTACTCATCAGTTGTCCCTGGCTTTTGGCTTTCAGAATCCCCAGACTTCTCAGCGATGGATCCATCAGAAACATCCTTTGTGGATTCAATCCCCAAGCTGGGAGTGTGACTCTTTTGGTTCCTTCGATCCTGAAAGCAACCATATCAATCAGAAAGCAAAGTATCTAAAATGTTTTATATTCCTAATGATACAGAACACAATACAAGTGTAAGTTTGCTCTTCATCTGCATGTCTGAGTATTGACTAATTTCTGAGTGCATGGTAAATATGCGGGCAGAAGAAAATCAAAGAAAGAAAATTTTTCCATCAAGTTATCATCCAATGCTTTAAGTATTCTAGTCAAGGGTAAGTCAGCAAACATATGCTAAGCAATGTGATGAGAATGAACATTGCATTAGAATGTTCAGAATATGGAAGCAAACTCAAAGTCTTCAAGTAAATAGTGGAATTTATATAGGAAGGATAGGATATATCGAAGTGTACCTCTCGGAATGGATTTTCGTCAGCTTCAAGCATCCTCACAACCTGACTCATTTTTGGTCTCTTTTCTGAAGAAGGATCAACACACCTTAGTGCAACCAAAAGGGCACGCTTTAGTTCACGTGTTGATGGTTTAACTTCAAGGCTTGGGTCTGTGACCTCCTCGGCTCTTCTAGCACTGACCATAATCTTGAGCCATTCAACAAGATTAACCTGTCAAAAGAATAAACAATCATAGTAATGATCATGTCTGATGAGAGAGATAATAAGAACTAGCAAGCTAGCAGACAAGTTCATATGAGTTTGGTACCTCGTCAGAAGGACGTGCATAGTCTACAGGGTCCCTTCCGGTTATTGCTTCTAAAAGTAGAACTCCAAAGCTGTAAACATCACTCTTCTCATTTAACAAGCCAGTATTAGCATACTCTGGTGCCACATAACTGAAATTTAGAACAGAAGTAAGCTTCAAAGTGAGCACTTGTTCAATCAAATGTAAGGGAGAAGACAGAATGGTGCACTCTGTGTACCCGAATGTTCCCATGACTCTAGTTGTTATGTGACTTTCTCCAGCACCCAAAAGTTTGGCCAAACCAAAATCAGAAACCTTAGCATTGAACTCATCATCGATCAATATGTTGCTTGACTTTATGTCCCGGTGAACAACTTTCGGTTCTATTGCTTCATGTAAGTATGACAGCCTGCCACCATTAACAGTAAAAAGATTTTTTAGTTCCCAATATAATTGAAGTACAGCACAAACTGAAATCTCAGACTTTGAGAAGTTCATAAAAATTATGAAACTCAATTATTAGAAAATTTGAAACTGCTAAGCATACTAGGCAACTATGTCAGCAACTAGAGTCTTAACACCACACCAAATTTTGGGATTAGATCCTACGGTTACTAGGACTTGGGAATTCGATCATTAATAGTCTACAGTCTTATGTATGGAAGCCCATCGATGGATCCCAGAAAATATGAATATGAAAAAAGCAATAATATAAAATTATGCAAATACACAAATTAACTGTCTATAACATATGTGATATATTTTGGCAGAAAAAAATGGTAATAATAATCATAATAATGTAAATGAAAAGCAACAACAATTAAAAGGTAAAGTGAATTGGTTACTATCATCATCATTCATAGACAACTGAGTAATTTGGCACCAGATAATAAAGAACAGATATTATTACAATGGTTAATTTTTTAAAGTTGAAAGTTGAACTTACGCTTTCGCTGTGCCAAGTATAACTTTCATGCGGGCCTCCCAGGTAAGTGTCCCACATTGACGCATGGCCCCATGTAACCATTGTTCTAAGTTTCCATTATTCACATACTCATACACAAGCAGCCTGCATATATATTTGAAAGTAAATTGTTTATAAAAGAAAAAGGAACATATAACAAAAGATTCAGCTTTCTTCTTTCTTAGACCAAAAGAATTCCACATTCATAAACCCAAAACTTCAGCTATTAATTAGTTTAAAAGAGACTGTAAGCACTTGCAACAGCATGTTTACAAATTTTACCTCTGAACTCCTTCAATGCAGTATCCAAGCAGGCGAACAAGATTCTTATGTCGAACATGGCCTATGGCCTCCACTTCAACGCTGAATTCTTTCTCTGCTTGTCCCCTATGAACCCAAACAATTACAAAGAGCAAGAATCAATAAGTCATTGTTTAAGATAATGCCAATGAGCACAACAAGGGGAAACAACTTACAAGTTATTAAGAATTTTCTTCACTGCCACCTCAGTTCCATTGATCAGTATTCCTCTGTATACAACCCCATATCCACCCTCACCAATCACATTCTGTGCTGAGAAATGATTAGTCGCGAGTTCCAGATCCCTAAGTGTAAACCAGTGTCCCCACCCAAGATGAGAAATTTCTGGTAAGCCTATCAAAGGAGAGGCAGTCACCATGCCACCATATGATAATGCAGACTGCTTTTTAAAGGTCCCAGAGCCATCTTCACCTGACATTGAACTACCTCCTCTCTCCTGATGATATACTGAACTGCACTGACTGATGTTGTCAGGATCACTGGATTTGCTTATGCCTGACCGAACTAACACCTTCTCTGGATTCTTATCACTTGCCTTGTCATGAAAGTGAACATGTACACTTTCTGGGTGACTATGAGAATTCTGCACTCCAACCTTATCAACCGTAATATCCTTTGACACAATTGGTATTTGTGATGAAGGGTATGTGTACAGAGGTCTCTTTGACTTTCTCCAAAACATGACCCATACAGATAATATACAAAGAATCAGCACTATAAATGCACCCACGCCTACCCCAATTAAAACCCATAATTTCAAACCCAAAAATGTAGTCTTCCTCGACAGCTGCACATTCAAGGAACTATTGGACGACATAATTAAATGCTATCCAGCGAATTAATTTTATCCTCCAAGTATTTCACTAGCAGAATTATGGCATTCCCACCTGAGTACAAGAATCAAATTAAGTACCTCTTCACACGATTTGGAAACAAACATTTGAACATTCTAATTTTACAGCCAACGTTTCAGTTGCAAATCTCCATAAGCAAAAACTAAAATCAGCAAGTAAACTGATCACCAGTTTCAGCTTTATCATGATTTAGATTAGGAAAATTTCAATCAGTTCAATTTGAAGGTATAGATTCTCAGCTAAAATAGCAAACGACAAGTCAAGTCAATCAGTAGTACCAAACCAAAAAGCAATGCAACACTACAAAATTCAGCAAATCAGAATCCATTTGCGTGACTGTGAACCTAATAAGAAAAAGACAAAGTGAATTCGAAATCTCTAGGGAAAGTAAAGGCCTGTCCAATAATCCACCATTGTAATCACAAGCAGTAGATATCAATATAAAAAAGAAACTTAGAAAGCATCACTTATCATCCAAGTAAACGAAAAAGATAAAGCAAAATGAGACAGAGAGTAGTCCAAAAAGTGATTCAGACAAAGCATCCATTTACCCCCCGTATTGATCTAAGCTAGCCTCCCTGATCTTCTTCTACCTCTAGCAACCAAGGAAGCAAGAGCCGGCCTTCTTTCAACCGATATATACTCAATGAGCATAGATAGACTCAGTTATACGCACAACATAAAACCCAGATACTACAAGTGGGACTGTGGCCTCAAGTGGGATATTAAAGTAATGGAGAGTAATGAATGCCGGACAAAATTCTTATTTCCATGGAAAATAGCAGAGAGAGAGAGAGTAAAAATGACTAGAATTTAGAGAACAGAAAAAGATAAAGTGGATAAAATGGTTGGTGAGTATTGTGCTTGAGGAAGAGTAGAGCGGGACCTGAGCAAGCTGGAAAGGAAGCTTGGTTTGCAACGGAGGAAACCAAGAGAGAGGTAGAGAAACAGTAAAGGGAAAGCAAAAAAAAACGTAGGGAGAGAGAGGGGAAGAAGAAGAAGAGGGCTTTAAATCATCTTCGCTTGGTCGTAAGAAATATTAGGGTCTGTATGTGTTTTTTATTTTATTATTTTTAGAAGGATTTACTGATTTTAAGAATAAGTTTTAAAAATAAAAAAATAAAAAAATTTATTTAAATAATTATTCTTAAAATCATAACTAAGTGATAAATAAGTTATTCAAAATTTATAACTTTATCATTAATGAGATAAATATTTTTCACATTTTCTTATATTTTTCAAAATAAAAATTACAAAATACCTTAAAGATGTTCTGAGTTTTCTATTTTTTTGTTCTTTTATTTTCTAGAATAGTTTATAAAAAACATATTTATTAAATAAGTTTTTTAAATTTTCTATATTTCTGAAAACAAAAAAATTGTTTTCAAAGAACAAAATCAAACATGCTCTTAATGTTTGATTCTTTTTTGCCAAAACTGTGTATAATGCGATAAAGGAAAAATCTAATGGAAAATCTGAAAAGATGGCATTATTCTCTGTCACCCCACAAGCCACAGCATCATATTTTTGCAATTTGACAGCCAAATTTGGGTTTGTGGACATCCATGAACTTGAAGGGCGACACTTACACAAGCATTTGACATTTTCCTTTTATTTCTAGCTGTCATACACACATATTTATTGTGCTTTGTGTCCCAAAAATCTTGCGGCTAAATCCATTTAAAGTACATACAAACTCTCAAGATTAATGCATTAGAGGCCCTTAATTCATTTGCATATTGGGAAAAAAATTTAAAGCAGTGTTTGTTGTAATTGACTCATCACTTATATCTAACTCATTCAGCAATTATAATTTAATAGAATTAAAATATTCCAAATTATTTTCTTGTCGTCAATTTATTCAGTTTTTTAAATTGATGGATAGTATGATGGCTCAGAATGTTTGACTGCGCAAGCTGGAGGATTGAAAATTCCAATGGATCTAGCAAAGGGTATTATCGTCAATGTGATTTGACTAAACCTATTCTCTAGAACTTTGTGAAGAGAAGGCTCCAAATTATTATTAATTAAACAATTAAATTTTGAGGAAGCAATTGCCAATTGTGGCTTTTTGTGATTATCATGATGGCTTTCAGGGCCAGAAAAAGCCATAGCAAAATCAGAGACTTTGATGTGAAGCATCACTTTTAATTCATGAGTGACCCAGGCCATTCCTTTTCTTTCTTTTTTTTAATAAATAATTGAAAAAATAAATTTGATTTCACTTTTTATTTTCAATTATTTATAGTTTTGAGCGAATCTAATAAAATTTTAGATCTGCTCGCTATTTTCCAAAAAATAAAATTTTTGAAATGTAAAATTTACCCTTCTTTTATGGTACCGATGAAGGATGGGTACAACATGGAAATCAAATCCCCGTTGCTCAAAACGTGTGGTGCACAATATGAGCACAGAGGCAGGGTGGATCTCTAGGAGTGCATGTAGAGTATATATTCCTTTTTAAATTTTTTGAATTTGATTTGAATAATTTAAATTTTATTTTTTACACTTTTATTGAAATTATTATTTAAAAATATATTTATTCTATCATATTTTTTCTTCAATGGCCACATTGAGATTTTTCTTTTTGTCAATGCACAATGAGAGGCATAGTACCCGTTTAATTTATCTTTTTATAAAAATACTTTTAGAATAATCACAGTTTACAAAAATGAAGTTTGAATAAAAATAGAGAAATTTACTGAAAGTCTATTTGGATGAAAAAGAAAAAAATGATGATTAGAAACCATGATTTGGTTTGTAAAAATGTAAACCAAACATGCCCTTACATTTTTATGATTTAACTGGACTCAATTTAAATTAGTAATAATGTAGTATGTCTTAAAAATTGGTTGATGTATTTTAAAAAAATCATAATAAAAAAAAAGTAATATCTAGATTATTATAATCGAATCTAGACAAGGTAAAAGATATGTACGCACTCAACCTCTCTAAAATAAACAAGCGATCCAAGCTGATACAATAAAAAACATTTTTATAAAAGGGGAGACCTCTATTTGTTGTCTTGTGTTCAAAATACAATTTACAAGTATGAATAATGTAATTCATTCTTCATACTACATGAAGAAGAAATGCATCTAATTAAAAGGAATAGCAGGAAAAGGGAGAGTGATAATGATAAAATTTTTCGATATAAATATATGGTATCTTAAATTGCCAATTTATTTAGATTCAAATTTTATTACATCTAAATAGGAATAATTTTTTTAACATAATTTTTTAATAATAAATTTAGAATACATTATTTTAATTGTGAAATTTTGAGTTTTTTTTTACTCCACACAATCACGGTTGGTAATGATAAAATTTAGTTATAAATTAATTTTATCTTTATTTTTATTTCTTTCCCTTTGATTCCCACTTATCACACTATAAAATGGGGCTGGAGAACATTGACAATAAAGAGATGGGAGATAGAAAATATTGATAATGATGGTTATTTTGATCTTAACGTCTCAATGTGATGATTGAAAACCATGTATATTTTAAGTCTTTACGATTTTAACGTCAATGTGGATTGAAAACCATATGTATATTTTAAATATTGATAACTTTTTATTTTAAGTAAAAACGATTTGTCATATATAAATTATTAAATTTTTATATTATACAAAAAGTAACTAACAAAGATTAAATTAAAAAAATTGAATTTTTGTTTAAAAAAGATCTAATTTTTGTTTGGAAAAATCACCAATATGAATGTTAGACGTTGTAAATTTTAGATCTAAAGTTCTTGAGATTATAATTATTTTTTAATATTATTATAAAACTTTAGTTTACGATTTTTTGACCTGCAATGAACAAAATTTATGTTTTCTTATATAATTGTTTTCTTTTATTTATCTTATAACAGTCAGTGCGATAAACATTTCATTAAATGAAAGTGTAATTTATTATTATATTTATTTAAAATACAGAGTGATATATATATATATATATTATTGCATTTTACTACAAGAACATGCCCTTCACGTGCGTCATGTGCATGTCACGTTATAAAACAACTTTTTCTCTTTTTTAACAAGGAAAGTATTCTTGTGCAAGTTGAGATCTATATAATATATATCATATTACATTATGATTTTTTACATCAAAATTTTTATTCTGGTCCCATTAAACACCAAAAAAATAAAATTTGTTAGGATCCCCTTCCCAAATTATTTCTTTTTGAATCCTCAAACTGAATTTTGGTTTTTTATTTTTTATTACCATCATTTTTAATTAAAAATTTTATAATTGAGAATCTTGAAGTAAAAATAATCATATTAATTGATCTTACATTGTAAAATTGTTTTCATAAATTTTAGGAGCAAGAGATCTATAATAAATGACAGAGATCTCTTTTTTATTTTTAAAATCTAAACATATTTATTTAAAAAAATTAAATTACATTAATGTTTCTTGAATTTTGATAAAATTACTTACTTTTTTTTTAATATTTTTAAAACCTACACAATTTTTCCCAGAAAAATATGTATATCTTTGATCTGAAATGTTCCACTATAATTTTTCCCTTTCGATTAAGAAATGCATCAAACGTTTCATGTGAATAATAATTGCTGCATCATATGAAAAATGGCTTAAAAACTAGACCTTAAAAAGGAAAAAAAAAGATACAAATATTCTCCAGGGCCCACCTTCAACTGACAAAAATGGAAAATTACAATTACACGCATATCCACTATTCATTTTTTTAGTTTTGTTTTTGGGCTAAAATTTTGTCCGCGTGCTTCAAGTTTATTTTCACATTAACTCACTTGGTACTTTTTCTCCCAAGATCCTTTTTGGGCTGAAATTTTGTTGGGTTAGCTTTTTTTCTTTTAAGATCTTGTACAAGATCTACTACTTGTTGGAATTTTGAAGTAACTAAGTTAAAGGACCCTATGTTATGTTGTTGGCAAAAAAAAAAAGTTAATTGACCCTACGTATCGAAAAATAATTCATATTATTCACAACTTATAAATAATACTATTATATACTTCATTTGATTCTTATTATAAGGACTTTTCAATTATATTACATATTTTAGAAAAATTAGTTAATCTTAATTAACATTTTTGAAATTCTAAAAAGTATAATAACTTTCCAAAATTACCTCTATTTAGAAAAAATATTATTCCCTCTTTATCTTAATTGTTTCTTTAATCACTCACTCTTCATCTTAATTAATAAAGGTAAAATTGAAAAAAATTATTAAGAGAACATGTAATTTTTCTAGAATTTCCCTTTTTAATAAGGATAAGAGGTAATATATATATATATATATATTTTTGTGAGACAAGAGGTAATATACACACACATATCACACGTGTATGCATGCGTCATTATTCTTTGCTGCATGCCTGAATTAGGTCCTCGGGCCCAAAACGGAAGTTTGGGCCCAATTATATAGTGTATTGGGCCACATTGCTCTTGAATCCTGATGTTTGATACTTGTTTTTTCGAAGAGAGAAATCTTTGTCGTCCCCATTGGAAGGGGAAGAAAACAGGTTCGTATTTGCAGGTGCTGCTGTATTCAACCATCGTTGAGTGTTTGAGAGAAAGAGATGATAAGGAATTCTGGTGGAGCCATTGCTATGGCGGTTCCGCGCAGGCCTCTATGCAGGCCCATTTGCTGCGCTTCAACCATCATCAACACGGAGCACCTTCGTTCTCAACTCGATCAGCTTCATGCAGAGGCCGAGACCACCAGAACCAAGGGTACGCAACTTTCTCTCTCACTCCTCACCTTTTTTTGTTGCTCTGTTTTCGGAACCGTTTCAATTCAGAAAGGCTCTCAAGAAAATATTCTTCCTAGTTGGAATCCAACTGGATTCCCAGTTGCCACTCTGATGTATCAGTCATTCCAATGAATTGTGGCGTTGAATGAGGAGAATTGGATTGCCCTAAATTTTCTTGACCACAATCTTGGTTGCCAACCATGCAATGCTAGCTTTTCCATGACTAATTCACGCATTTACCCCTTTTTCTTCATGAGAATATCTGTGTGACCTTCTCATTGTTTAATTAGCATTCAAGTGCATCAAAAAGTCACTGCATATAGTAATTTACACAATATACAAACTTACCTATGGACTACGGTGGTTGAAGCAGCAAATAATGCTAGATTGAGGCTTTTGCGATTGTCAGAGGCTGCAGAGAAGCTTCAAAAGCAAGCAGCTATTAGTGTTCAAAAGGGGAAGGAGAATGATGCAAGGGAAATACTTTTTCAGAGGAAGAAGGTCTTGCAAGCTTTGGAGAAGTCTAAAACCCGCATTGAATTGCTTGATGAACTTTTTACAAAGATTTGTGAGATAATATAAATTGATAACTACTAATACAATGTCATATACATACAATTGTTAACAGCAATTATCTCTCCAGTAACCAAAGTTGAGGTGGAACAATAATACTTGTTAAATTTTGAGGTCTTCGTTTTGTTGGTATATTTGGTTCTTAACCCCGGAAAAAATTCTCGAGGGAGAGACTTATTTTATGTACATGTAAAAAGTTCTGACTTGTTTTCAAGGCATTAACACCTGCAGATACATAAACATAAAGCTAAACTTTTCAAGGCTAAGGTCATAGATAATTACGTAGTGCATACTGGATTTATGAAAGCCTAGGAATTCAGGAAGAGTTGTTAGTTCAAATTATGGATGGAGATGACAGAAATTCATATCTGGAATACATAGATTAGGTGAAACTAAGGGAAAATTTTAATATTGTAGGCAAGAAGATATCTTACTGTAACTCTTAAATCACACTCTCTCAATGTACCTATATATACCTTCCTATGTCAGTGGTCAAAGGAACAAATCTTGACCGTTGGCTTTTGCATTGATCTTGTATATGTTGGCTGGTAGAAAAAGAGCTGACATCTTTTTTTGTTGGGAATTTTCGGGGAGACTCCTAACCCCCCCCCCCCCCCCAAAAAAAAAAACACCCAAACACCACCACCACTTGAAACACTTCTTATCTCTAAACTTTGAGTAACTGCATATTCATTTGCTGTCAAAGAGTCCCCTCTATTTTGAAAATTTGTACTTTCTTTTCTTGAAATTAAAAGATGTGCCGCACTAACCTTCATTTATAATTTGTGCTGAGTTTCTATCTTTTCTTGGTGCTACTGTTTCCTCTTACTCCATGTAGTAATATCTGTTCATCTGGAATATAATAGGAGCCTAATATGGTTTCAGGCAATATCTTTGAAAGAAAGTCAACTAATTGGGCATGTTTCTATGAATATTGAAGACAAAACAGAAGATTCTTCGAGTCCAGTTCGAATCATTAGTCCAAAGGAGGAATTTGGAGAAGATATTACTGAGAATGACTGGGATTTTAATGTGATGAAATCTGGTGAAATTCAAGATGTGCGGCTTTCTGTGGAAAGTCAAGGGAATTCACTGAGTGACAAGGAGATTGAGGATCTTCAGCAATCTCTAAACATGGGCAGTTTGGATGAAGCCAAAAAAGCTAGCGTCTTGACAGAAATTTCCTCATACAAGGCATTAATGAAACATATAGATCAAAAACTCAGTGAAATTGAAGTGGAACTTATCACTGCTTTGAGAGCCTCAACCTTGCTGCTGGATGGTGATGAGAAGTCAAAGAATTCAAGATTGCAACAAATGGTGGAACTTCTTGAGAGCATCCATGGGATCAGACAGAGGTACACACTTATATCTGCCCAAGTATTGACCTTATTGGCTCTATTGAAGAATTCGATACTGCTACTATTGTTGCTTGGGGAGATTTTAGCTGTATGATTATTATTTAGCATATTCTGTAAAATAGTACAAAAAAATAGTAATGCAAGTCTTTTCTCAAATTTTTAAACTCACAGAATCAGAAGTATTGGGTAGGCAAAATTGGGGATCTGATCAATTTTTTGTTTTGTGTCAATTCATCTTCTGCTGCCAGGTGAGGGCTAACTTTATTCTTTAGCAAAATTTTGGTGCATTTTTGCTTCTAGCACTAAATTACTTTATGTGGAATATGGATAAAAACATTGAGTATACTTAGTATCTCAGTGTAATGTGATGTTGATGTATTGATTTACTACTGGTCCTTCCAGCCACAATCGTCTGCTTAATCAATTACTGAAGTATCGAACTTTGACAAATTTCCTGCTGTACTTGAGGAGAGTTAAATGAAGTTGCGAGACCCATGCCTGTCAGCCTGTGACTTAGCAAAATTTTCACTCTATTATTCCTTAGATGAATGTAGTCGTGAAGGTTTTGGCTATGTACTCTTCAAGAGCAACTTTGAGTGTAAGGAAGTGGATTATTTTAGAAAATGTAGATCCAATTAGTGAATCACAACTCTACTTGAGTCATATTCTACAATGTTATATTCGATTATCTCTACTTATTTTCATGCAGGCTAAATGGTCTGGCTCCAAGAGCTCATAACTATGGCATCTGAGATTGTCATATTTTACCTACCCACACCTTGCAATATATTTTGTCCTAGCTCACATTTGAGTTGCACAATATGTATTTGTTCGTTGCATTTGCAGACGTGGCATTCTTTCTACTTATGATTATGGGAGATTATTCAAGTAGCGATAAAAATCTAAATATAGTTTCTTGTAAATTGTGTTGATTCTAGCTGTACATGTTGGTGAATACAGTTAAGAAAAGGTTAACATATTTCTTAATCATCATGTGATAAAACATTTGTGCCAGTTTTGCTGGTATTGTATTCTGACTATTCTCTGGTTGAATATCTAATTCCACTGTGGTGGTGATGTATGCTGTATCCTAAAACTATGAGTTATATGCTTGAAATTATTACTAAAAATGGATTTATCACTTAAAAATTTTCCAAACTAACTATTCTAGACTTGTTGCTAAAATGTGATAGAATCACATCTCAGATTTCCTATGCACCAAACTACCAGAGATGTCCAGTACTCCAGTAGACCCCACATCAGGAATGGATCATGCAGTCCCTCCTGGTCCTGGTACTTAATTTTGGTCTCTTCAAGTCCTCTGCCTGATCAAGTGTGTGGGCAATAAAGGGTTGGAAATGCTGCGCTATCTTCTCTACACAGATAAAGACCATAGCAAGTAGCTGTTGCGAAGACAAGTAAGATCAGGAAAATATTTCTCTTATAGAGTTGACTTCTTTATTGGACAGTTTCCATGAGGTCAGCGAGAGTAATCTTGCCATAATTGCTACTGTCCAATGAATCAAATTGTTTGCATATCTGTTGAATGTCAATCTCAGATATCTTCCCCATCTCCTTAAGCTTATATATGACAAATTCAGACTTGCTGCAAGCATTAAAGGAATAGGTTACTCAAACATAAAACTTGTCTGTGATACAACGTAAACACTTGGCAAATATTACAATGTTAGCTGCACATAATCTATTATCACAATTTCTGCAAAATTTTACATACTACACGTCAAGATTTTTTGAAAGCATGATAATGATCCAAAAATATGGGCTAGATTGTGATTGTATATCCTATATAGGAGGCCTATTCAATGCGACATCATGAATGAGGCATACAACTCAGCATCTCCATCGTACTGCAAATTTTATGCCCTTTAATTGTGGACAAAGGTCTAGTGGCTGAAATGTTCAACCAGGTAAACTCTTCTCTTCATTAGTTTTTCCATGTCGATGTTTTCTTTTTGCTCCGTAAACATAGTGACTGTGGGGTTCCCCCTCTCTAGTACTTCATTAGACCAACTTATTCCTAATTCTTTTTTTTTTAATGAGATTCCTAAATGTATTTTTAAGTGACTAAATCAGTCAATAATATGTCCGATCTTCGTTTTTATCCAGCCTTGACTCCTAATAATGGTATTTCTCAAATAGTAATTGAGAGTAATTCTAGGATAAATTTGTCAAGCGTAGGCAGATGAATCAAGTTAAATATGAATAGATATGTAAATAGCTTAGATACACCTTTTAATGAAGCCTACTTTTAACCGAGCTTATATGCCTGTTATTGATTTAGAATACTGAAAACTCAACAATCATGTAAAATTTTACTGCAAATTCATATGCTCATTTACTTGGACATAGATTCTATGTAATAGGGAAAAAAAGAAGTATACCTGATTGATCCGTCATTGTCAAGATCAGCAGCTACTAAATCTGACAAGGTAATCTTCTTGTGAAGAATCCATTTTGCAACAGTACGATTTCTTTTGTCAATACTGTATTCAGTTAGGTATAGAAAGGCCCTGCCAACTGCTAATGTGCTCACCAGCAGCCATATTATTGCAAAACACCTTCCAGTGACAGAAGTAAAAGCATAATCCCCATAACCCACTGTTGTAACAGAAGTAACAGAGAGATAAAAACTGTCCACCCAATCCAAACTCTCAAGAAAGTGAGCACTAATTGTTCCTACAGCAATGCAACAAACAACCACTGCCAAAGCTAGACACACTTTGGTTCTTATCCTCATTCTCCCTTTCTCTTTGTCTATCATATATGTTCTGACTAATGTATTGAATCGATTCTCATCCATGGCACTCAATAACATTGCCTCTTGTCTGTCACAAATGTAGGTAACTAACCCATTTAGCAGAATGCCGACAAATCCAAAACCCACTAGAATGAAACCACATGTAAAGATTTTGGTGAATGTTGTATCGGGGACGATATCACCATACCCTATTGTACAGAGAGTCACCATTGTGAAGTACACAGCATCCACAGGCTTGAATGTGGATGTGCCCTTGAAATTCTCACTTACCAAGTAAACTAAAACCCCTATCGCCACATACAAGATAACACCAATAAAAGATAGCCTCACTATGAAAGGTGATGATTTTTGGGTAATTCTGAGGTCAAAGGGATCGTGACCATCTTCTCTGACGTCAGTGAAAACTGATGGGGCAGAGTGTGAACGATGGACAATCTTCTTTCTTCTGTTCAAGTTGGCTATGAGGTTCAAATAAGAAGGGCTAGTCTTGGGTGTGGTAATGATCTGAATGATTTCTTCATTGGTGATGAGATCAATATAAGATGGGGTAAATTCTCTTATGGGTGAAGGCCTGCTCGATGATTCAGCAACCACTCCAAGTTTCTTGGAGAGAAGGGGTTCATCCATGGTGAGTCTGCATTTTGGGTCCAAAAGTTGGGTAGTGTCAGAAATGTTGAATCATGTATGCTGTTATCACGGTTAGAACTGCAAGTCAATCTACAGAACAGAGTGGAATGGTGGGTTGGGGTTTGTACGGGTTTAGTTTCTTTTAAGCTGAGTCATGGTGGTCTAGAGAATCACGTGATGGGAGAGAGCAGCACATAACCGTTTGTTACTTCATCAAGTGGCTTTACTGGGGTTTATGTGGCAACGTTTTCAACCCCATAATTTAGATTTTCTTCTTTCTCTGGTCTTAGATCATAATATGAACTATCTGGATCGGAAAAAAAATAATTATAATATGATCTTTTAGACCAAATACTTTTAATTATCATTCTAACCGTTAAATGTTTCTTTGAATATTAATTTACATCAAAATAACAACTTTGGGCGTGGTAATGGGTTCACTTGTCTCGTATATAATTATGTATATGTAAATTGTAGACAATTATCTGGTATTGGGTATACTATTGACTAATTTATATCAAGGATTGTCAAATTCAAATAAAGATAGTTCTCATATTGTGATTCTTTTTCCCTTATCTATGAGATTTGAATCTTCAGTCTTATTTAAGATTTATCGAGTCTCTTTTACTCGATACAACTACTATTGGAATAATTGAGTTATAATTTAATAGTTGCAAGTTGCAACCTTAAGTTTCTATGTACATGGAAATAAATGCGGTGTATTGTCCCCGCATGCTAGTTCCATCGACATGCAACGTTTCTTTCAAGTATTTAATATTTTTGCATAATTCCGTTTCCCATAAGTTTCTTCTCGTCAGGTACATTAAAATATCTAATCTGTGGAAGAATTCATAATTTAATCTGGAACAAATAAAAAAAAGTCTGAATCAAATAAACCCCAATAAATTTGACTGACTAAATGAATATATGCATCTCATGTCTTTTCTAATAAAATATAGTTATATTTATATTAATTGAACCCCTGTATCCCAGAAATCATGTTATGTGGTCTAATATGATGCAAAAGGAAATAGAAAAATTATGAAAAATGAGACATCAATTTTATTATGTAATATTTATTTTATTTTTATTATGTTTACTTAATGGTATATGTGAAAGTTCCTTTTTATTTTGTATTTTATGTTATAAGATCATTTCTTATACAATTAAATTTGTAAAAGAATACCTGAATCTTCCAGACTCTAACGTAAATAAAGTGTGCATCTGAGTCCACCATAAATGTAAATTAATTGATGTATGTACAAACTACTTTTAATGAAAAAAGTTCATAACATTTCAAGAGTTACACCTAATTTAATTGCCAGGACATGCCCACAAAAAAAAATTACCAGGACCCCTCTCACAGATAATTAACATAATCCTGATTATCAGTTGACAAAGAACAATGGCACGGTTTGCACTATTACCGTTACTTCAACATACTTTTTGATTAGGTAGAATTACCATTCAACCTCAGTAAGAGATTGTGTGAAACAACCATTCAACCTAAGTAAGGAATCATTTTTGGTGCATGTCAGGTGGCTGCCATAATTGTTAGAGGGGTTATTTTGGAATGACGTAGGGGACAAAGTGGGTGACAGAGCTGTCTCTTCCATTTTTAATGCACTACATCGTATCTGTTTCGTACACAACATGAAAAGTGAATCGCAATATTAATGATTTATAAAATAATATAATTTGTTAATTTAAATGAAAATTTGCCTAAATTAAACTACTAAATTTCAATTATATTTTTAAGTTTTATTTCATATACATGAATTTTTTGTCCATTGAACTCGTTTTTTGACTAAGTAAACCGAACGAGACACACCAGATTGATGGGTCTGATCTTTGTTTTTGGGACCAGAGGTCTAATCAAATTTTCAAAACTACATAATGATGAAAAGGGCGAGTATAAGACTAGAATCCCTAAGCCAGCAGTATTAAGTATTATCAATGAATGATAGCTACTCGTTATTAATGGACACAGACATATCATCCTTACCCAGAATAATAAACAATTAAATATCCGGTACCATACAAAACTAAACTATGCATGTTGTGGGTAAGAAACAGCATGGCTTCATAGCCACTTTAAGATAAAGCTTAAATGGAAAGGGTAAGATAAAAGTAGTGAGGGAATTCAAACCCTTCTGATAAAATATTAAAAAAAGAAAAAAAAGAAGCATAGCTATTAGCCAAGGAAATGATGAAGCGCACCATTTGGTGACTTCTTCCTTGCTGCAGTTTGAGGAACATCCTTATGGGGTACTGTTTTTCGCACTTGGGCATGAGATTCTGCTTCATGTTGAAACATCTTGACCAGTTGTTGAAGCTCCAGTTTCCTCACTGCAACATTTTCTTCAACGATGGGTTTCTTCAGCCCAAGATAAAGCAATCCAATTCCAATCAGCAGAACTCCTAACAAAACGAGGAGGCCAGAGCAAAGGGCGAATGCATATGGAGCACCAGCAGCTCCTGGTATTCCGTCTACATTTATACCAAACAGGCCAGTGATGATGGAGAGAACAAGACCACCGCCCCCAAACACTCCTAAGTTGTGAGTGACCGTCAGGCTTTTGTCCTAAAACAAGTAGCAGCAGTATGAGCCATTGTTATATCTAACCATGGCATGGACATCATTCAAGTCACTAAGATATTGATAATAATCCAGCATATAGCAGTTCAGTCGGTATAAATCATGCCAATAGTGAACACCAGCCAAACACAAGGAGGCTTTTACCAACAGTGACTGGGTTGGGTGAAAGGGACTATATGACCATTAAGCAAGGTTGTCGGTTCAAATCTTGTAGATGGAAAAAATCAAGTTAGGAACAAATCTTTTAGATGGGAAAAATCACATTAGGAAAATTATTGGATACTAGATAGTTATTAAAAAAGGAGGCTTTTGCTCACTTTATTCCTAAGATTCCCCTGTTTGGCATGAGAACTAAAAAGTTCTCATGAAAAGGATATAATTGTAGACAACAAAGAGATTCAATGGTTAGTAATTAGATATGCTAGAAAAATCAGAAGAAGTGTTCTATATTTTGACATCACTAGGAGCCAACTTAACCTTGTTTAGATCCTCAAGGCTGTAAAATGCAAGAAAGGAATTACTGAAAATCATTGCAAGATTTCCTAAACTGGAGGACAGGAGACTTTGCTTATAGATGTTTGTATCGCCCATTCATCCTAGTATACAAGCAGGGAAGATCATTTGTTAAATAATGATCACATATTAAATAACGGTAGATACATGTAAATGTAGGCAAATATTCATCACATTGAAACATATATATGCAGATGTATAGTCCATGTACTGTTCTTACATCTACTCTAGGTTCAGCAGTTTTTTATATCAAGAAATCTTAAATCTAGGTATGCATGCTAATTTGTGCTTCTTTCTTCTTTCTTTCTTCAAAAGCCAAATATTTACAGGAAACATTCTTAGTTCCGATGCTGCAAAACCAAATCACATTATTTTTTTGCAATAACAAAATAATGTAACAAGAAGAATGCCAAATAATTTTCCCCCAAATCATAGTAGAAAGTGAATGAACTTGAGGTATACAAATAAATTATAACTAGGTGGACCTTGTGTATTGTAGTAAGCATGAGAAATGAGCTGCACTATTAATGATTTATGAATAATGTATTTTTCTATAAATATTTTATTTCATATTGATATATTGGTGATGAAACATCTGGACCTTTCTCATCATACAGAGTATGTATAGTACAGTAGTGGGCCAAGATTACAAAACCTGCAACCATGAACGGACTGTGCTTTGCATGACATCTTGAATTGTAAATAAGCGAGTACGAACTGCTTCTTGCTCTTCTATCATTTCTCTAGTGCTCTTTCGCACTCCTTCAAGCAAGGATCTTGCTTCACTTCCCCTCAATTGTTGAATTAGTTCAAAAACAATTTCCTCTCGTGCATGGAGTGACCATTTCACTCTTATAGCCTGATAAGTCGAACAAAGGGAAATCTACACGTAAAATTATTCTACGCACGAAAGTAGCGTGATAGACCTACTTTTTATGGTAGAAAACTCAAAACACCTAGCGAAGTGCAACCAATAAAGCTGTGTAATTTGTCAAGTCTTACTCTCTCCATCCAGCATGCAAAATTCAAAAGGGAAAACCAGATATTTCCCACAAATAATGATAACTCATTTCCTTAAATGAGAAAATTAATAAAAAGAAATTGAAAAGACACCAATGTTGAAAGACTAGCTCATTTGATAATTCTAGCCTTGATCATATAACACAATCTCAGAAGGCTTTGACTTGTACTGTCAAACGTTATGAAGTTGCAGCTAAATGCAGTCCAAACTATTTCGACCAAAATAAAAAAGTCCTAACTATAATTTAGCACTTGACTGCATAGTTAATAAGGTTATAAGATTTTTCGTTTTGGACCAATATATGATTACTTAACTCAGCACTACTTAAAGCCCATAACAACTTCAAGTTTCAAACTGCCTCCAGGATGTTTGCAAACCCACAATCATACCTAGGAAGTAAAAACCTACCCCATGAAACGCTTCAAAAACCCATGATGAATGCCCTATGTGCAGAGCTAAACAAGAAATTGCAAACTCTGCATCTATTGGTCTTTCAAAGTCACCATAAGACCCCAGATTTGCCGTTAAAGACAATTCTCCAATATGTTCTAAATAACCCTCTTCTTTGCCTTTATATATTAGAGCTACCAAGATATATAATAACAACATTAGCTTTATCCTATTATGTGAGGTCGACTACATAGATCATACGATACCAATGGACTATATCAAACACCATTTCCTCAGATAAATCATTTAGCTACCAAGACATATATCAGAAAACATAAAGTTACAGAGAAATGGACAGAGATTATGCTTGTGTTATTGCTTGTGTTATTTCATTCACAATTATTCACGCAACCCAAGATCCCAAGCCCATATACCACATGCGTTATCCAGTCTTCTTCTAGAAGCATGTAGTTTCTATAAAATTAGAATTGTACTTTCTATAATGACTCTTTCAAGAAGGAAAAAAAAGGAGCAAGTCATGACTTTTATTTTATTATCCTTTCCTAAAAATTCATATTGCAAGCAACTTAGTGGAGATTAAAAAGCTGTCCCAATCACTCCTCTTATTCCAACTGATGCAAATCCAGTGTTGTAATCTTAGAGAAAGAGAGGTGTAAGATAGACAGACTGCCAGACAGAGAAAGAGGAACATAAAGTAAGAATCATATGCAATGCCCATATAATTGTTTTCCAGAATAAACTAATCTTTCACGGATTCTTTCACAATTAAGTATTAGCTTTTATGCCGCAATCCCTGGATAAAGGTACCTGGGCAGATAATCTCCTGATTTCTTGGTTCAATATTATACTGAAAAGATGTAAATCCTCATGGTTCCTCCTGTCAATAAGATTAGAAACATTGGCCATCCAAGTTACCAACAAGCTATAAAAAAGGGCCACCAAAGTTCAACTTCTACAGTAAATGTACAATGGACCAATGCACATGGAGTCACCTGTTCATAAACATCAATTCAATTTCATCTGCAGCCCCAAATATGTGTTTACGGAACAACCTGTACGTCAATAATGAAGTATATGCATATCATCAAAAGCACACTAAAAAGAGTGAGATTTAGGGAAGAGGTAATTAAATGAGGGAGAATCTAGAGAAGCAAAAATGAAAACATAATATTGTTTATATTTTCAACTATAAATTCAAGCCAGCCCAACAATTCACCTATCATCCCATCGAGCGAGACGACTTGCTAGGTGTGCTACAACCTCATGAATGCAATGTGGTATGTTAGTCCCTCCAGCAGCAAGCAGTTCCTACTTAAAAAAATAATACAAAACTAAATATTCAGGAAAATTTTGTAGCATGGTGTTAAGAATGTAAATAAAGTAATAAACTAATAACCTTGACTTGTTTTTAAAATGGAATGAATCATTGAATCGATGTAGACATTGAAAAAGGTATATTGTTTTGACTGTAGTCTAACAGATCCTAATTAAATTAATTTTTTTATTATACTTATATATTATAATATTATATTAGAATTAAAATAATTAAAAACAATAATTTTCATAACTAAATAATCAAATCTAAACAAGTCAATATGCATGCATAATCACAAATTATATTTAAGATAAATAACTAATAATGAATCATCAAGTACTTATAGATATTAAACTCATTAGATGTCAATTCACTATAATCTATATGAAAAAAATTACTACCATCATGTTCATTAAATAAATCTATAATCATTAACAATTATCTGTAAAATTAAAATATAATATACAAATTTCATTCCAAAACAATGCCATTTTAAATTAACAAACAAAATAATGAAGAAAAATAAAAAGATTAAATTAATAACTTTGTCTGATTTTTTGGCCTTTTTAATTTTTATCGATTTAAGAAATTTTTTTGTCAAGACTGACCTCAACTTCAATAATGCCCAACACATTGACGTTTGATGTGTGGTCTTTAACATGCATTGCTGTCACCAAAAAGTTTTGTGCCTGCCATGCTCGCAAAACAATGGGAATGTCATCTTCCTCAACAAAAGGATCACCGGCAGACTGCCCAAGAAGTTCAAATAGCAGTCCACCAGCAACTCGAACAGGAACCTGTCAGAAGAACAATTATAGCTCTTTTCATAACTCTTGGAATTTCGTAAGAAATAATTGGCATTTCCATTAAAAAAAAGAAAAGACTTGACACTCAAGTATAATTGGTTTATTACCTCATATAGAAGGTGTCTCATTCGCTCACTGATTAGTTTATTTTCTTCTCGCAAAGCAATGCTAATAGCAGGATGTAACCATTGAGCACTACTTAACCACGCACTAATAAATGGATGACCTGCATCCACATGACACCACCAAGTTGGACCCACCGGCCGTTCCCAGCAAGGGGTTGCTATATCTGCAACAGTAACATCATTTTCTTCATCTGAGAAACCATGCGACTCTGAGGCCCAAGTAGTGTCAACCTGCACGGTCTGGATGAGTTCAGAAATTCTTGCCCAACCAATTGGTCTCCAATAGCTTCTTGGAACCCCTCTGCCAGGGAGATGCTGTGATTGATTGTCCCGGCCGTGATGATGGCCATCTATAGCATCAAGATTCTTAACTCTAGATTCAACTGGTAAGACTTTATTTTTTGTCACCTCTTTAACTTGTTCTTTTAATTTAGTCCTCCGAGGTACAGAGACAAATTCAAAAGCACAGATGAGTCCATCATTCCAAAGTTCCACTCCCGGAATCTTTTCCCTGGAAGAATAGATTTTCAGATTGTCTTGCTTATTCATTTCATTGTCTGGGGAGGCTAAAAAAATTTCATTCGCAGCATCCATGTCGCACTTGAGTAGAGGAATTAGAGCCTCAACTGTCATTCACGGGAGAGCTTAACACTAAACTGCCATAATTACTGCATCATTGCATAAAATGAATGAGTTAATTTCAAACACCTAAATACATCACACATGCACAAAACATTACCAATTCCACATGCCAAGAAAGCATAATGTGCAAATAATGTATGAATTCCATCCTCGCGTTTCGTCTAACGTGAATAGCATAGCATTAATTCCATTCTAAGGAATAAACTGAAGCTCGATTCTAATTAATTAAAATAGCACCACATATGCAATCGACGACGATACCAGAGAAATTTCAGCAGATTATGTATCTTCCATCTTCATTCTATCTTCCTACTGTTATACTGTTCTCTAAGATTTTCCCGCGCAACAAAAAAACAAAGCGAGAGAGAGAGAGAGAGAGAGAGAGCTGGGATTTAAAAAACGAAGTAGTGTACTGAGAAGAGCTTACCGCCGGGAGAATCAGACAGACATTGGGCGAAGCAAGATTTTTGGAATGTTGGATGGCTTTAAGGCACCGAAACCTCTATTTCGTAGAATACGTTAAATTGCGAATAAGGCAGAGAAGAAAACGAGTAGAATGGCAGAGTCGGTAGAGGCGGACACGTGGTGACAGAAACTCGGCGAGATTCTGAATGTGTAATGGAATCAGAACGCGAAGCACCGATTGAGTTTTTGGGGACTTGACTATAGCAGCAAGACAAGCTGCTAATGCATAAGCTAACGTCCATATATAGTCTCCATTTCTGAATCCAGATTTTGCGTGGCGTCACCTGCCTTCTTTAATTCAATCTTCCGCATCCCACCTGTGATGCGACACGTGAATGCATGCATTTCTACCATCTGTTACTCTGTGCTCTTTATAAGATTCGGATCCTCTGGGGCCGGAAAGTCGATCGGCTGGGCAGTACAGTGTTGTTTACCAGATTTGGAGCTTTTCGTTTCGGATCTTTGATGGTTTAGATTTTTGCTCACCTAGCATGAGCATCAGGACAGCCCGTGCACTTAACGGGAAAAAATTCTACAAAATATATAGCTTTCTCTTTAGGGAAAATTATTCTAAAAGAACTAAAATACTTAATCTAAAATCCCTTAAAAATAATATTTATATTAAAGGAACATAAAAATAAAAATAACATGACCCAAATACCCTTTTTGCTACCTCTATCTCCTGCACGTTTGCGACATTTTTGCAGAGCCTTCTATTGCTTCTACTCCTTCAGTGAAATCTTGTTCATTCACCTTCTTCTCTCTCCCTCTTAACAATTCACCCTTCTCTTCTAACAATACTACATTACACACATCGTACTTTTATCATCCTGATACATTTTTCTTCTTCTTCTTCTCAATTCCTCATACCCCTTGAGATTCTCATTCTTGCCCCACGCCTACATCTACTTTCAATATAACAGACATGTGAGATTGTAGTTTTGCCATTTGCAATGACGGGAACTTGCGGGAAAAAAATGTTGATTGTGAACCAGAAAGGTGAGAGAGAAGAGATCATCCATGCTACGACGAAGAGTGGACAGAAATTTCTTGCTTTTTTGTCTCTCGAATCGGGATCTTTCATGTTCGCTGAGTAGCGGTAGAAGACTGCAAAAACTTCCCACTTCCCGGTAGATAGGGAGACTGCAGAGGGCATTAAGGTCATTTTATTTTTGTTTTTATTCTGTAGGTCTTGGAAAATAAATAGCATTTTTAAGGGATTGAAGAATAAATTTCCCTCTATTTTGATCCCTTCTCTCTATCTATAAATTTATAAATTTACATTGGTGCAATAAAAAAATTACAAATTTAGAAGAAATTGTGCTATTCATATGTGCTAAATAGCGCAGCTTAGTTTAGTTCAAAGCAAAAATCCCACACTATAGTTTTATAAAAACAATAAAATTACAGTTTAATTAATTTTAACTTCATATATAATAAATTTTTTCCTTTTTTAGTATTAATATTTTTTTAAAATTTTATTTTTCAGTTAAAAAATCATTTTTATTTGTGTTTTTATTTTTTAAAATTAATAAAAAAAATTCTATATGACATTGGCATCATCTAAATCAAAATATGAACGATCGGCTTTCTTTTTGGGCCAAAGATCCAAAGGTTTTTGTACACAACAGGCCCAAAGCCCAAAATAGAAAGCAAAACTAAAAAGAGTCACTAATCGTGGGTGTCTGGAATGTAAGTTCTTGAATTTTTTGGTGTTAAACCTTTTTTCAGATCTTCTCTATTCATGCATGTAGTTCATTGACTTCATTTAATGATACATATACAACAACAAAAAAAACAGAGAGAGAAATGAACAATAGAAAGATGGAATGTAAGTCCTTGAACTACATTTTTTGTGTTACTCTTCTTCATACCAGCATTTAAACTCAACCCCAACTTTTTGTGTTACTCATTCCCTCTAAAATATATAATACATAAACATATAAATGGAGATAATCAAATTCCTAAAATTATTATGAGAATATACAATACATATTTTTTTAAACCACACAATTTTTTTTAAAATATATACATTTTTCAAAAAAATATATTGACAAATTCATTGAAATTAATTTATTTAACAGGTAGTAAGGTTACTTGTTAACAGTCATAACATATAGTTAATATTATATTTTGTGCAAACAAAAATATATTTTTGTATCAAACCACCTAATATCTGATGGCCAAATTAAATTCTAACTACTCAAAATTAAGTTGGGTAGGATTACAAAAATAAAAAAGTTTTCCTAAGGCGTATTTAATGTCACTACATGCCTATGACTAGAACACTATATCTTTTGATTAAACTAATAAAATCCTACTGTAAATTTTATATTAAATACATTATGTGATTTTGAATTGCAAAATTAATACTTTGTCTTTAAAAATTATGTACATTTTTCATATATATATATATATATATTTGGTAACAAAAGAAGGCTCAAAGCCCAACATTTTTCATATTGTTATTAGAAGCTTTAGTAACAAAGATATAAAGCTTATATTCTCCAGCAACATACGAATATCCATATGCACTTTTTAGGCTATAGCCCAAGTCAGACACTGCTGCAGTCAGGCTGCGTATTTTTTTTAGTATTGACATGCAATGGGTGTAATATACCAACAATATTAATCTTATTCCATTACGTGAAAATTAACCTTATTTTATTATGTAGAGAGTATTGAATTTAATACATGAAAAATAAATTTAAAAAAAAAAACAAGTTAGAGAAAATGTAAAAATTTATATTTAACAAATAGTAAAGTAATTTTGTTGGAGAAAGAACCTCCTATAATTATGAAAGAAAACTTACTTGTTCCTATTTTCTATCCCATTTTATTTGGTATGACCCTTAAATACTTTCTAAAGTTTTTGTTAAGCTTAATTAATATTGTGGAATTTGGATTTATTTTTTTCCTTTTTAATAGAAGGGATCTTACGAATGAGAGACTAAGGGCCTGTTTGACAGTATTTTCTGTTTTATTATTTTAAGAACAAATTTGTAAAAGTGTTTTCGAGAATAAGTTTTGAAAATAAGAAAATAAAAAAATCTGTTTGAATAATTGTTCTCAAAATCATAACTAGTGAGTTATAGATGAGTTATTCAAAATTTATAACTTTATCATTAATAAGGTGAATATTTATCACATTTTCTTGTATTTTTCAGAACAAAAATTATAAAACACCTTAAAAGCGTTCTGAGTTTTCTATTATTTTATTTTTATATTTTTCAGAACAATTTATAAAACACAATTTTACCAAATAAGTTTTTTGATTTTTTTTTCTAAAAACAGAAAAATCATTTTCAGAAAAACAAAAACAGAATCAGGCCCTAATTGTGCTAAAGTCCATAAACATGTACCAGTAATCACTCATTCATCCCAACCAGATCAACATATTGCAAAATAGTGCTTCCGCCCGTTCCATAAATTAGTCTCGTGTTTTCAAAACATCAGAAATAGCAAGCCAAACCTCTGGTTACTGTCTGTAGGCACTGTAATAAAGCGAGTTCCCACCAATCACAAAGCGTGTCTGACTCGTATAAAATCACTGCTGATCGACCACTACCACCTGTTTACCAACGTTGCGGCCATGGAAGAGGCCAATGAGGGCAGAAGGGGCACTCTCAATGCCTTTAGCGATGTCCTCCACATACACAAGCTTGCCCTCTTTGATGAGGGGAATCACCATCTCCAAGAACTTGGGGTAAAGGTGATAATGATCAGTAACCAGGAACCCTTCCATGCGAATCCGTTTGATCACAAGATGCATGAGATTGTGCACACCTTCAGGCTTATCAAGATTGTACTGGGAAATCATTCCACACACAGCAATTCTGCCGTGGATCCTCATGTTGAATAACACTGCGTCCAACATCTTCCCTCCCACGTTCTCAAAGTATATGTCAATACCCTCTGCAAATGCCTGCCAAAATAACACATAATAAGGTAATGATTTGTCTTCTCCCCTGTCTAGATGTTTCATTATAGAAGAAAATGAACAAATAAAAATTAAAAATGAAACAAAAGAAACAAGTCCCTCTTTAACAGAATTTCATGTATTTATCTTGGATGAATAAAATCGAATCCTATAGCTAATAATTTGGTAGATTATATTATATAAAAATATGGGACAGGTTCGAGGCAGGATATGAATAAGGGTTGCCCTGATTCAACCTCGCCTCAAACCCAAATCATAAAGATTGGGGTTTCCTATTAACTTGTTGTAAACTTCAATTAAATATTAGCTTAATTGACCCAATAGGGTTGAATAGATTGAATACCCATGAGTTAAGACTAAATTATCATCCTTATTAGATTCCAATATTTCTTATTAAAAACTCTCTAAATGAAGTTTTTCTTTTCCTGACTTTACCTTTATTATACTCCATCCAAACCTACCAACAGATTTCTCTTGTACTATGCCATAGTTAGGGATACCCTTGACTTTATCTCCATCATTCTCCATTCAATCTCACCCTTAGATTTCCCACTTTTTTTTTTCAGTGGGGAACAGCAAACAGGGCAAAGAGAAAACAGGCTAACTAGCTATTGCCAGAAAAGGGAGTATAGCCCAATATGTGGGAACATGGCTACCAACACCCCCCCCCCCCCAAAAAAAAAAAAAGAGGGAAAGTGATCTGTTTTGTTCTTTTTGGGGTAAAGGATTTCAGAAATTCAAGCCACATGGACGCCCATGATAACAAGATTTGAATAGTACTGATTCAACTCAAAGTCAAATGGATCCCAAACCTCAGCTAAGTGCAACACAAATTTTTCTTGTGAGACAATAAGATAAACACTAACCTTTTCAAAGCAGCATCTAAGTCGGTTTCTTCTTTGCAGTTGATTGCCTCATCAAATCCAAACTTGTTCTTGAGCAAGCATACCTGGGTTACAGAGTTGATCAAGGGATGGAACAATAACAAATGTATTTAAAACCTGTAGTTTGAAACTTGATTATCCTCGCACATTTTTGCAAAAGTATGCCTTTGTGGTTTTGCAATCAGTGGGTAGATTACATTAAAATTAACTACAAAAGTTAAAGGGTTAAAGTTATCTTTACTTGCTTCCCTTTTCTTTGTTTCCTGCACTTCCAACGACATAGCAACCCATCAACTTAGCAAACTGCCCAACAAGCTGACCTACTGCTCCAGATGCAGCTGATACAAATACGGTCTCTCCTTTCTTTGGGGCACAGATCTCATAAAATCCGATATAAGCAGTCAAACCAGGCATACCTACGTGTAATGTTTATAATTGGTGGATGTTTAAGAAACAGGCAGAATAAAAAATTAAACAAGGATAAGAGATGGTTTTTGCCCACCAATAAATAAACACCAATTCTAGTTCTACTTCCTTTATCAAATATGAAACAATAAATTGTATCCAAAAAAAAAAAAAAGAATGAAAACAATAAAAGAGGTAAGTAAGTGGTATGCATACAATAGAACCCAACAGAGATTACCAGATATGTACGTCTTCAACAATTAAAATTACCATATGAATGCATTTCTAACCCCTGATTCTTTAAAAGAACTTCAGATATCCAAGACAACCATAATAAACCCGCAAAGTGACAGTCACAAGGCATGCAAGAAAATAGACCTGTGC
The DNA here is from genome assembly GCA_026686845.1 of Adenanthera pavonina. NCBI lineage: Eukaryota > Viridiplantae > Streptophyta > Magnoliopsida > Fabales > Fabaceae > Adenanthera > Adenanthera pavonina. Next base: position 4,086,013 of record JAIVEN010000014.1, read on the forward strand.
CTTGCAAACATATTCCATATTGTTTGCATGTGTTTCAGGGACCTAGATGTTTTTGAAAGACATCCTCTAAAACATAATTGTGGATAATGCTAATGATTTGAGTGAGGTCACAAACCATTGTAATAATTGTGAAGGTTAACTATAATTTTTTTTAATGTTAAATCAATTTGTTCCAGTAAAAGCTTATTAACAGTTCTTTTCTTTTCTTTTTTCTGGGTAAACAGAGGGAAATATTAACAGTTCTTTATAATATGATAAGTGTATGATTTTTGTCAACAGGTGCATGAATTTTACAAATCTGCGTCACATGATTAGATTTTTTTCAAAAAACTTTAATATACGTTATAAATTTCTTTATTTAAGAACCTAATAACAAATATATATATTAAAAAAAATAAAACTTCTTAGTACATGGCTTTCTACTTACTATCAGCAAAATTGAACTTAAGCATGAATTATAGGCAAGCATTCTTGGAAAATAAATAAGATTACTACCTGCTTTTTGTAGTGCCTAGGTGAAGTACTACTCATCTGGAAAACAGAACCCCTCTCCCCTCCAACCTTACCTCATGTACACACAAATGGAGAGTAACAGCTTATTATCAAGTATCCCAGTATAATATGAAAGAGGCAGATCTGTGTGTTGTATCTTAAACAGATTTTGGGGCGAACTGATCACACTATATTCTTCCCACCCAGTTAGTCCCCATGCTAGATCACCTTCCCTGAAGTTTTGATTCCTAGAATCAATAACTTTTGAAACTCCAAATCCGCTCATGGGTTGTGAAGTTACCACAAAAAATATCATCAGTTACACTAGACAACTCAAGGTTTCAGTTTATCAAAATTGGCAATGACTTATCCGAAATAGTTCTCTACTGTCTATCATCGTGATTAAAGAAATCAAACAGGATAAAGTTACAAAACATGCATTGAACTGTACCGCATATTCCAAGAAACACCATATCCTGTTATATACAACAAAAGAGATGCAATAATTTTTAAAATTTTAGAATCTGCATATATATCACGAATACACATATCCTTCATTTTTGTGTGTGTGTGTGTGACGGTGCTTACATAGGGCATAGCACTCTGAATTCCGACGGGCGAAAACTGAACAGGATGTAGCCATATGAATAACTGAACAGTCCATACAGGGACAAAAAAATAATAATAATAAGAAAAAACAGTAATAAGCTACGAGCTTCGTTCCGTTACTTCCCCTTACGATCAACAATTTCAATCTCATACGAATAAATTAACAATAATCCAAATACAATAGAATAGTGAAATGGAGAGAGCGCCCACCGAACCAGGCTGGAAGGAATCAACGTAAGAGGGACTCAATTGTTTGGACATACGGCCTCGCATGTAGGGGTCGCACGAAAGATAGAGGTTCTTCACTAAAACGCCATTGGAACCTTCGGGAAGCTTCAAATTGATGGAGGAAGTGGTGAAGAGCATGTCGGGCTCCTTGGGAAAGCCAGAGACGAAGTCCTTGAGTAACACCTGCTTGTTTCTGACTTGTCAGCCGTCGACATTGCCCGACGCCATCATGACCTTCGCAGAAGTTCTCTCCGTCGCCCTCTCTGCAATAGCCTTCCACGCTCTAACAGAGAGACTATGACTGTCACAAGTTACGATTTCTGGAGCTTTCCGTTATCTCATTCTCGTCGCATGCCAAGGCAAAATGCCTACCGCATGGACCAAATTGATATAGATTTTTATCATTTTAATTTAACATTTTGATTTTAAAAAAATCAAAATAATATAAACATAAAATTTTTATCGATTTATTTAGATGGATTTGACTTTCGTACGGTGGTCTGGTCAGGGTGCATCATATCTATTCATTTGCAGCTTAGTTCAGTGGTGAGTGACCGGGAAGGATCTATTTTGGAAGGATTTATTTTGGAAGGAATTTAGTCCAATGGCTTTTTAACTTTGAGTTTTAAGTTTAATAAAATTCCCACAAAATTTTTTATCTTAAGTACTCTAAAAAATTTGAATCAAAATATACTTAAAATTTGAATCTAATAAGATCAAAATATTAGGTTTAATGAGCCAGAATACTAAAATTTAAGGTTAAAATATATAATTTTCTCATATGGCAATTTACCCCCTAAATTATATGTAACTCCGCCATTGGCTCAGTCAATCTTAATAATTTATTCATTTATTCTGTTAAAAGTTCAGAAAGTTTTCGTAATTTTGTATTGATGTTCTATAAGCTTTTTTCGGCTAGATATTTGATATATAATTATAACTCAAGATATATGCTCTTAACGCCTCTCACTGGATTCAAATTCCAATATTATATATATATATATATATATATATATACACGCGCACACACATTCCTAAAGATGGGAAGACAATAAAAGCATAAACCTCTCCTTTTTTGTTTTCCGTCTTCAAAGAAAAATTAGAAAGGTGAAAATTATGAAACTAATTAGTGTGAATACAATATAAATATCCAATATAAAATATTACTCCCTTTCATCCCATTTATAAGATACTATCTTAAAAATTTACTTGGTCCTATTTATAAGATGTTATATTATTTTTTCATTTGAATTTTCTTCTTTATTCTTTATTTAATGATTTTTTTGTCTCATAAATCGTTCCAGTCTTTAATCAGTAGTGATAAGATTGAAAATTTGTACTAACTTTTTTATAAATTCAAAAATATAATTGTGTCTGCTTAATACATGTATAATAAATAATAACATTTTATAAATGAAATTGGAAGTAAGTCTTACTATTTATTAATGTTCAAAAAATTAGGTCGACCTAGTAAAAGTGTTGATTCAAGATTTGAGGATTAAATCATGGTTAAAACAATTTGAATGAGATTAATATATTTATATGGATTATTTTATATAAAAATAAATTTTAAAATAATTATCATAAGTAATTAATAAATATTTATTTATTAAAAATAAGATCAATGATAAAATACTGAACAAGTTCATTTATCCACGTGGATAGAGAAAAGAGAGAAATACGACCTTACTTGAACAGGATCTGTTCTATTGGCTCGTACAACTGTGTCCTTTGGCATAAAGGAAACGAGAAAAGAGAGAAATATTTTTTAAATTGTTGCTCATGTTCTGAAAAAAATGACTTGGAAAGTAGCAAAGGTGGAGGACTCAAGATACACACGGGAAGCAAGAGTCACGACGACTCACATGGAAGCAAAAGTCAGTGGGGTCAATTTCTCTCTAATTTCAGAAGATCTTCTTATGAGTTTTATATAATGCCCAAAGTGGTTGCTTAATTTTGACCTCCACCGAATTTTGAAAACCCCCGGTGCGGAAACAAACGCAGCGTGAAACAAAAAGTCGGGAGACAAAATGAGAAACAAATTAAATAGGCCCCGAGGTGAGAGGAAGGGGGAAACGAGCAGGATAGCTGGTCCACGTCAGATTCCTTAATTGCGATGAAACCCTTTAATTAATGTTCGTTTATTTTTTATTTTTAAATGCGTACGTTAAAATATGATTTAAAAAATAGTTCGTGATATCTATACTTCTTATATTTTTATTATCTAAATTTTAATTATAAATATAACATATATAAATTTTATTCTAGGAAAATTAATTATATAAATTTGAATTGCAAAATAAAAAGGTTGTCTTTCAAAATTATGTACATTTCTCATATTTTTATTAAAAAATTTAATAACATATATAGAACTCATAAGAAAAATTACAATCAGAGATCAAAATGATAATTTTATTATAATTTAATATCTAAACGTTTTAAAAATAGGATAAAAAAATCAAAGGTCCAAAAATAAAAAATATTAAAAGGTTAGATTATAAAAATATCCAATGGCTTCTATTAAAAAGTTGTGAGTAAATTGCTAATTACAAATAAAGAAATTGCAAATTTTGAAAATTTAAGTTGCAAATTTCTACAACATATAGTCAAATTAGAAAGTTAATTTCCAATCTTCCACAAAGTTGAGAGTAAGTTATAAACAGTGTTTTGAAAATTAGATCAGATTAGACGACCAAATCGGTCAAACCATCATCCGGTGACAAGAATGGTTTATTTTTTAGTTTTAGATTATTTTAGGATAGAACTGGATTAGACCGCTTTGAATCGAAATTGAGTAAGGAACCAAAGCAGTTTTGAAAGAACCAAATGATTTTTAAATTGTATAAAATGTAACTTAAATTTAATTTTTTGCCAAAATTATTAATTATAAAAATTATTAAGGAGTAAAAATACTATTTCTCTTTCTATTTTAAAATTATTAATTATAAAAATGAAAAATTTAATTGCATGATACTCCTTTCATCTCCAATTATAGGAGAATTTTGAGACTTTTCATTTGTCCCAAAATATAATATATATGGATAAAATTTATATAATAATTAATATCATTTTCCTTTTATACCCTTAAATAATTAAGGTTATGTTGATAATTATCAGTAATTAATTAGTCACACTCCAGACTTTTAATATGGGCAACTGTAGAAAAAAATTGAAATTGTAGCACAATTAATAAATTTAATTTACAAATCTATTTTTTCCTTGGAATTAATAAAATAATTATTTGTTTCTTATTATTGGGGACGAAGGAAGTACAATTATTTTATAATATTATGATCATATAATGTTATCATATTGAAATGTTTTAAGATTACTTTTAATGATTTAATATATTATTACTATGTGAGTTTTCTAACTTGTTATGAATTTGGACTATTAAATTTATTTTCTAAACAATTTGATATTTTATTTTTATACATATATTATTATATATAGTATTATTTTTATTTAATTATCATATCATTGATTTAATTGCCGATTTGACCAATTGAACTATAAAATATGTGACCCAATAGCATTTTTTATTCAACGTCTGATCTGATTTTTAAAACATTAATTATAAATAATAAGTAAAGAAGTTATAAATTCCTAAAACATATAGCGAATTTTAAAAGTTAAATTTGAGTCTTTCTTAATAAAAAGTGAAGAATAAGTTGTAAATTATTCATAACAAGTTATAAATTTAAAAAATTAAATTGCAAAGAATGAGAGTTGCTCGTTAAACAAAATTTAGAGTGAGTAAATTCTAATGACTTTAAGACCTTTGGTTTTTAATTTTAAAATGTTTTGTTCTTAAATTACAGTAATTCACTTACTATTTGACCCTTAGTAATTCTCCCAAGCTAACATTATTTTTTGAAATGAAAAGGAAAGGGAACATAACACAAATAAAAGCTAGGAAAACAGAGTTCTTCATCTATCCCGAGTAGGCTTGCAGCCAATCCCTTGCATCCTAAGGGAGGACAAAAAATGGGCATCCATATTATGAGCCATTTTTGCAAGTCAATTAAATTAGCATAAACATTTGCCTCTTTATACACATGGTGGAGCACCACATGCTAGAGTCCCTACTAAGTAATTCTCTGATCTCCTCCATTATGCTGTGCAATGGATGTCCTACCACAGCAATAGTCCTCATGATCATGTTCACCACCGCCTCCTACGAGTCAATAGCTATCACCAGCTTACATAAGTCATCTCCCCAACAGATCTTGAGACCTTCAAGAATTCCCAGCAACTCCGCTGTATACTGTATTGTTGTCAGTAGAATCAAATTTCTTTGTAAAACCTTTGACGCAATTCGCATTAGAATCCCTGATCAATCCTCCACAAAAGCCTCCCCTGAATTATTCTCAGATCTATCAATGTCAAGAACCATCCAATTTGTTTTAGGACAAGTCCTTTGGGATTACATCACCATCAACCACTCTTCGTTCTTGTCGTCGAATAATCACATCTTCCGTAGCGGACTATGAATGCATCTAAAGATCACCCCAGACTTACATTCTCCAGCAACATACGAATATCCAACTGCATTTTTTAGAAACTGCTCTTATGGGCAGGTCGTGTAAGTCTTACTACTACAATGTACGGGCCAGTTCATGATATTTTAAAGTACTTTCTTTACTTGTCAAGCTTAGCTAATAATTTGGATTTTTCTTTTTATCGAAGGATCTTATGAAAGAGAGACGAATTGTGGTAGAGTGAAATTGTATGCACATGTAATAATCACGAATTCATCACAGCAATATCAATAAATTATAAATCAGTGCTTCCACCTTGGTCTCGTTTTCAAAACATCACAAATAGAAGAGCAAGTCAAACCTCTGGTACTGGTACAATTTGTAGGCACTGTAACAAAACGAGTTCCCACCATTCACATGCATGTCTGACTCATACAAAATCATTGCCGATCGACTACTACCACTTGTTTTCCAACGTTGCGGCCATAGAAGAGGCCAATAAGGGCCGAAGGGCCACTCTCAATGCCTTCAGCAATGTCCTCCACATACACAATCTTGCCCTCTTTGATGAGGGGAATCACCATCTCCAAGAACTTGGGGTAAAGGTGACAATGATCAGCAACCACGAACCCTTCCATGCGAATCCGTTTGATCACAAGATGCATGAGATTGTGCACACCTTCAGGCTTATCAAGATTGTACTGGGAAATCATTCCACACACAGCAATTCTGCCGTGGATCCTCATGTTGAGTAACACTACGTCCAACATCTTCCCTCCCACGTTCTCAAAGTATATATCAATACCCTCCGGAAAATGCCTGCCAAAATAACACAAAATAAGGTAATGATTTGTCTTCTCCCCTGGTTAGATGTTTCATTATAGAAGAAAATGAACAAACAAAAATTAAAAAGAAACAAATCCCTCTTTAATAAAATTTCATGTATTAATCTTGGATGCATACAATTGAATCCGATAGTTAATAATTTGGTAGATTTATTTTATATAAAAATATGGGACTGGTTCAAGGCAGGACATAAATAAGGGTTATCCTGATTCAACCTTGTTCCAAACCCAAACTACAAAGATTAAGTTTTCTTATTAACTTGTCCGCCTAAACCTCAAACATAAAATTATTTGACATATTAAGGTGGAATAGATTGAATACTCATGTCATACTCGTTAGATTCCAACATTGCTTCTTAAAAACTCTCTAATAAATGAAGACTTTCCTTCCCTGTCTTTGCCTTATATTATACTCCATCCAAACCTACCCAACATATTTCTCTAGTATTAAGCTATAGTAGGAGATACCCTTCGCTTTATCTCCATTATCCTCCATTCAATCTCACCCTTAAACTTCCCTTTTATTTGGTCAGTGGGGGACAGGAAACAGGACAACGAAAAAACAGGCTAACTGGCTATTTCCAGAAAAGGGAGTCCAACCCAATACGGGGAAACTAAACTACCAACCAAAAAAAGGGGAAAAGAATTTCTTCTTTTTCTTTCCTTTTTGGCCTGTAAGAGGGAACAGGATTTCAGAAATTCAACCCACAAGGACGCCCATGATAACAAGATTTGAATAGTACCGATTCAACCCAAACTCAAATGGATCCCAAACCTTTGCTAAATGCAACACAGTTTATATTATCAGAAAATAGATAACCACTAACCTTTTCAAAGCAGCATCCAAGTCGGTTTCTTCTTTGTAGTTGAAAGCCTCATCAAATCCAAACTTGCTCTTGAGCAAGTCAACCTGTTTTACGGAGTTGATCAAGGGATGGAGCAATACAAATATATTTAAAAAAGTAATAAATAGTAATGATGCACTTAAAGGAGTGCTACACAAATTTTGAATAAATCATGTAGTTTGAAACTTCATTAGTCTCGTATATTTTACTAAAGTATGCTTTTGTGATCTAGCTGTGACTTTGCAATCAGTGGTTAGACAACCTTATGATTAACTACAAAAGTTCAAGTGATCTTACCTTTTCTTTGCTTCCTGCACTTCCAACAACATAGCAACCCATAAGCTTAGCAAACTGCCCAACAAGCTGACCTACTGCTCCAGATGCAGCTGATACAAATACAGTCTCCCCTTTCTTGGGGGCACAAATCTCATAAAATCCAACATAAGCAGTCAAACCAGGCATACCTACATGTAATGTTTATGTTGGTGCAGGTTTAATAAACGGGCACAAAAAAAAATTAAACAAAGAAAAGAGATGGTTTTTGCAATACAGTAAATACACACCTATTTTGCTTCTACTTCCTTTATCAAAGATTCAATACGGAACAATAAAAGAGGTAAGTAAGTGGTTTGCATATAGCAGAACCCAACAGAGATTAGTAGATATGTATGTCTTCAACAATTAAAATTACCATATGAATGCAGTTCTAACCCCTTAATATTCCTTAAAAGGACTTTAGATATCCAATACAACTAAGACAAACTGCAAGGTAACAGTCACAATGGCATGCAAGAAAATAGACCTATATCTTGTAAACATATTCCGTATTGTTTGCAAGTGTTTCAGGGAGCTAGATGTTTAGCAAAAAAACATCACCATGTTTAACTAGTTCCTTTGTGTTCTTCTCTAAAACATAATTATGGGTGATGCTAATGATTTGAGTGCGGTCACAAACCGTTGTAATAATTGTGAAGGTTGTCGAACTATAATTTTTTTTAATGTTAAATCAATTTGTTTCAGTGAAAAACTTAACAGCTCTTTATGTATCTTTCTCTAATTAAAACTTGAGAAAAGCATTTTAATAATATGATAAGTGTATGATTTTTGTCAACAACTGTATGACTTTCACAAATCTGCATCACATGATTTGATTATTTTTTTTAATACATATGGCATAAATTTCTTTATTTATGAATCTAATAACAAATATATTAGAAAAAAAACTGCATCTAAGTCTAGTACCTTGCTTTCTATCTTACTACCAGCAAAAATGAATTTAAGCATAACTATAGAAAAGCATTCTTGGGCTCTCTGTTGCATAAGTGGCCCCATCTCCAGCAGAAACACAGATATCAATGGAAAATAAAGAAGAGTAACAACTATTTTTTGAGGTGCCCAGGTGAAGTCATTGTCTGTAAAACAGAGCCCCTCTCGCCTATAGCCTTACCTCATGTACAGACAGAAATAGATAAAACGGCTTACCAACTATCCCAGTATAATATGAAAGAGGCAGATCTCTTTGTTGTATCTTAAAAAGTGACCCGGGCGAACTGATTACACTATATTCTTCCCACCGAGTTAATCCCCAGACTATATCGCCTTCGCTGAAGTTTTGATTCCTGGAATCAATAACTTTTGAAACTCCAAATCCAGTTATTGGCTGTGAAGTTACAACAAAAAATATCATTAGTTATACTAATAACGGGAACACGAGGGCTATATAAACTGCAACTGTCTATTCTGAACATATGGTTTCATGTCATCAAAATTAACAATGACTTATCCAAAATAGTTCTCTACTTTCTATATCGTGATTCAAGAAATCAGATAGGATAAAGTCACAAACATGCATTGAACTGTGCCGTTTATTCTAAGAAACACTCTATCCTGATATATACAACAAATGAGATGCGATAATTTTTTAAATTTTAGGATCTGCAAATCACGAATACACACACGCACGCAAAACAAATTAGCACATGAATTAGTAAACAACATATAGAAGCAACTTAATTCTTAAACAAGCATTTGAATTGTAAAATAAGAGGTCCGCATCAAATAATTAATGGAAGTATCAAACAAGTTAAAATTAAAATTTTCATTATAAAGTGCCTAATTGGTTTGTCATCATTTAAAATAATCATAGTTTATAAAAATAAAATTTAGATAAAAATTAAAAAATATATCACAAACCTATCTAGATAATTTAAAAAAATATATAATTTAATTTATTAAAAGGTAAATCAAACAATTCCTAAATGACAATCCGTATTTTTATTTACAGCACTATGATTTCCCACAAGTTATTGAATCATTTATGAGCATTTCAAATTTCAAAATGTACTAGACATTTAAAAAAAATAAAAAAGCCTACAATAAAATGGCTACGTTGCACATATCCTTTATTTTGCGTGTGAGTAACGGCGCTTCCATACGGCGTACCACTCTGAATTCCGACGAGTGAAAACTGAATAGGGCGTAGCCGGTACGATGACTCAACATTCCATACAGAAAAATATTAACAATAATAATAAAAAAAAAAAAAGTAATAAACTACGACCCTCGCTCCGTTACTGGCCCCAAAAGTACGATCAACAATGTCAATCTCATACTAATAAATTAACAATAATCGAAACACAATAGAATAGTGAAATGGAGAGAGCGCCCACCGAAACAGGTTGGAAGGAATCAACGTAAGAGGGACTCAATTGTTTGGACATACGGCCTCGCATGTAGGGGTCGCACGAAAGATAGAGGTTCTTCACTAAAACGCCATTGGAACCTTCGGGAAGCTTCAAATTGATGGAGGAAGTGGTGAAGAGCATGTCGGATTCCTTGGGAAAGCCAGAGACGAAGTCCTTGAGTAACACCTGCTTGTTTCTGACTTGTCCGCCGTCGACGTTGCCCGACGCCATGGTGACGCTCTCACCGTCGTCCTCACTGCAATGCGGTGCCTTCCAGACTCACAGAGACTATATGACTGATTGACTGTCTCAGGACACAAATTCTGGAGCTTTCCGTCATCTCTACAGGACGGGTCGCGTGGCAAGACAAATGCACATGGCACGGGTGTTAATGACGTGGGTTTTTATTACTCCCTCCGGTTTCCGTTTATAAGGTGAAAAACTATGAAAATTATGTTTGATAACGTGAGGCATTTCAGGAATTGTATTTAATTTTGTTTGTTCAAGATATATTTAAGAAATGGTGGAATTTAATTATAATTTATGGGTCAATTATATTAAATAATATTAAATAAGAATAAATGAGGAAAGTATGAAATTCTTTTAACTGTTAACTATTACCTTAAAATGGGGAGTAGTATTTTATTTTATTATTTAATAATTTGATAATTTTACTTTTTTTTTTTTACCAACTACTAATATTGTTTAAAAAACACTAAATAATTCAGATCTCATATAAGATACAGTGTAGCATATTCTCACCATATATATTTTTTCTAGTTTTTAAATTTCTTATCTATATTAATATAAAAAAAGTCATGTTTATCTTTTCGATAATGCAGTGCATTGAAAAGACACTTTAATTATTATTTTTTTCATTCTAAAATATAAGTTATATTTAACTAATTATATAAAAACTAAAATATGTGATTTTTTTATTAAATTTATTAAAAATATATATTATTTTTTATAGTACTTCTATTTAATGTATTACATTTAAAATTTATTATTTTTGTTATATTTAATTACAAATAAGGATAAAATAGAAAAAATAATATTTAATGTCATAAATTTTTTTTAATGGAACTTATATTAAATTTAGACAAAAAAAAATTTTTGAAATAAGATTTATATTTTCAACAAAGCATGTGTAAAAAATGGAAGAGGACGAGAAAATCATTGCATGCAGTCTCTCCTGTTTGTGTTTTGAAGAAAAAGAATTAGAAAGGTAGAAATTAAAAGCAATGAATAAAAAATAATATATGTATATATATAGTTATCCTTTTGTACTTAATATCCAATTCCCCAATTAGATAATAATATGAGAATTATTTTCTTACATCTCACTAATCTTGTTACTAACTCTTACTCAATTAAAGCTATTTATTTGATTTAAATTAAATTTAAAATCTTAAAATATATAATTTGTCCATTCTAAATCTAAAAATTTCTAATTCTAATTTCAGCTCTCATGTCATGGCATCATCTAAACTTTAATTCCATTACTCACACCTGATCCTTCCATCTTCCTCTCAAGCATCTGGTGATTAACGGATTGGGAAATGGCATTTTCATCAAATTAAAACAAAAGAAGCCGACAACACACTTGAATCGCACTGATGCTCCGAAGAATAAAATGCATTCATAGAAATGACATTCATTTCGTAAATGTTCCCAATGGAATAGATTACGAGCAAAACCCTTTCAACACATCGTTGTTAAATGATGGAGTTCTTTTGAATAAAGTAGTTATGAATGGAAATAAAGGTCCAAGGTAGACGGAGGCGCTATTTGTCTGCTGTGCTATAGCATCACATACAGATACAGGGTGAGGCACCCTGTGTCTGTCGATGGTCGTTGGAGAGGAGTGGGGGCACAAAAAGTAGCCGTGAAAAGACTTTTGAGGTCGGTTCTCAATTTTATAAAATAAAATTAAAATAATTAAAAATTATAAAAATAAAATTTAGATGAAATAAGTTTATTACTTATTATGTTTGTTTGAATATTTTTTTTATAAAAATAAATTTGATAAAAAATTTGTTTGGATAATAACGATTAAAATGACTTTTAAATGTAGAATATAAAGTAAATTTATTTCTCCTTTTTTAAAACCCATATTTTGTTGAAGAAAAAATTTTTTTTTTTTATAATTACAATTTAACTCACTTTTTATTATTTTTAAAAATAATTTATGTTAGACCAAATACTTTTTTCTTTTTTAAGAAAACCATACTTAAAAATCATGATTTCTTTTTTATAAAAAAAAAAACCAAACAATCATTTACCCGTCGATGTACACGTACAAGATTAAATCATTATCTTCCTCTGTTTGGACACTTGACCCAATGTTCTTGGTTATTACAAAGTGGTTATTACGAAACTAATCAGTTGATGTACATGCACAAAATTGTAGCGGGAAATGGGAATATGGGATCAGATCGCTGTGGGGAAAAAATATTTATGATAAAAAACTTAGAATTAATAGAAATGACCCATTTTAACCTAACTATCATATTTACCCCACCACTGTCACATTTCCTATGGGTTTATATGTAAATTTCTCTTCCACTTAAGAAGGGCCTGTTTGATGGCCATTATAAAATGTTTTTTTTAATTACATGAAAATCGAGAAACATAATATTTAAAATTTGTTGTAATGGTAATTATTTAATAACAATTAGTATTACTTTTTATTATTAATTAAGCATGGGTCTCGTATTTTGTATAGGGACCAAGTGTTTTTTAAAAAATATATTATTCATAATTTATAAATAATATGATTTCAAAAATTTTTAATATATTATATTAATTTTATTTATGAACATATATCACATTTCATATTTTAAAAAATCAATTTTTTCTCATCCGTGACTCATCTCTCTCTCTCTCTCTTCAGTCTTCACACATGATGGGGAAGAAGATGACTATAAAACCTTAGGTTAGGTGTGTGTAACGAAAATTCCTCGACTTCCATCTTCGGATGGAAATTTGGTAACATTAAATCTGCTTATTGCTTTTTATATGCAGGATATAGCGTGGGCAGAGGTTCAGTTTGGAAGCATGTATAGAAGTGGCCAGTACCTGAAAAACTGAATACTTTCATGTGGCTAATAGCTAGAGACAGAGAGTACATAGAGCGGCGCTTAGAGCTAGAAGAAATCTACTTCAGCCAGGATTGTGCCCACTTGGATGTAATATGGAAGAGGACACAGTGCACCTCATTTGAGATTGTCTGCAGAAAGCGGAGAAAAGATGGAAGGACCTTCTCAAACCCAACCTTTGGAGCAACTTCAAGAGTCTTAGCACAAAGGATTGGATCGAGTAGATTGCTGAAAATACCAGGGGAGTTTGGTGTAAAGGTTGCTGCAGAACAATTTGAGGTAAGTTCATGATTTTGGTTCGGGAACTTCGGAGTATGCTGTAGCTTTCATTTATCACTGTTCTATTCTTTGTCGGATGTTTGTGGTGTATAAGAGAAGGGAAAATTTGGTGGAAAATTCTATTTTATTCGGAGCCACAAGCAACGTAATTTTCTCTGTCAAACGCCAAGTGAAAATTTGTGATAGCACCTAAGTTGAGTGTTGTGATTGTTTCACTAAGTAACCATAACTTGGATTGCGTCTTTAGGCTTCAAAGATAAACGTATCTCGCTTTGGTGCATGAAAGATGAGTCGCATCACTATAATGTGATTAAGGTTTTGCTTGAGGATGGAAATAAAAAAAAAAAAAAAGGTTTTGCTTGAGGTCAAGTAAAAGACCATATTTTTAGAGTATAGTTTCTCTAAGTTATAAAGAGTTTTCTTTAATCGTAGTATCTGGGATTCTGATTAAATTCGATAATACAGTGTAAAAAATAATATAAAAAGAACTAATGCACACAAGAATTCAAAAAACAGGGAAACAAAATAACAAAGAAAAAGCATCTAAGAAAGCACTTGGACTTGAACTAAGTTTAAATTGGTTGACTTGACAGTTTGAGCAAATCATCATCATGCCTTGATTGGATGGAAGAGGACAGTTGAGTGGTTGGCAATGTGCAAACTGAATTGCCCTCCTTTCTCAGAAACATCTATCTTTGTCCCTTGTGGAGCTTTCATCTCAAAATTTGACGCCAATTTTGCAATCACTAGGCCCAGAATTGGCAATGCAAGTATGATCCCAGGGCAGCTCCTCCTTCCTACCCCAAATGGTAAGTACCTAAAATCAACCTTCCCACCTGCCACTGCATCTGTCCCACTCTCCTCTTCCATGAACCTATCTGGCCTGAACTCCTCTGGCTTATCCCACCATGCTGGGTTGTTTGCTAGCCACCAAGCATTCACCACAACCTTTGACTCTTTTGGTATGCTATACCCTCCAAGCTTTGCTTCTTCAAGGTTCATGTGGGGCACCAACAAAGGAATTGGCGTATGCAGCCTTAGTGTCTCTTTCACTACGGCTTGTAAATATGGCAGCTCCTGCAGGTTTGATTCTGTGACTTGCTGGCCATTAAGCACTCGGGAGATCTCTTCACGAATCTTGCTTTGAACCTCTGGACGGTTCACCAACTCTGCTATTGCCCACTCCATGGACCATAAGGTCGTCTCTATTGCTGCAACGTTAATGTTCTCCACGATGTAAAGCACATTCTCTTCACTGATCTCTCCCTTCATCTGTGCATCTATGATGTGGTCAATTGCGCAGCTTATCTTGTGCTTTGCCCCATTAGCAGCCATTATTTTTCTGTCAAGCAAGACATGAACAATTTGCATGTCACAAAATTATGAATGAACATAAAAGTATGAATATTATCAAACTTTGGTACATAATAATATTTGAGAAGTATATAAAAATTTATAATTTGAATGGTCATGTTGGGTCAAATTTGAATATTAAACATGTGTGACATGACTCTTTTTGTCAAGTGCTTGTACTTTATATATAGATAATAACGAACATAATATATATATATATATAGCCATGTACGCTAGTTAGTTACCTTCTTTGTTGAACATAGTGATTGTTGAAAAATGCGAGCCTCCTGGATTGCAAGTCCCTGCACTTATTGAGGTAGCTCTTCAAAAATGGTCTGAGCAGAGGGATGAAGTCTCCATAATTATACTCAAAACTCTGAGCCATACGGCTCCTTTCAGAGTTGAATCTTGTGGCCTCAATGAACAAGGGGTCCTCTTGAGACTCAAACTTGGCATCGAACATCATCCTGTACATGATATTATACAGCATCAATTGCAGACGCTTTCTGATCACTATCCCTTGGCTTCTCACGGTCTCGTTTGCCTTGAGGTCTCTCACAACCAAGTCCATCTCTTGCTCCCACATGTCACTGTATTGGTGCACAACCTTGTTGGTGAAAAATGGGACTGTCATGACTCTGCGCATTTTGCGCCAGTGATCACCATACACAGTGAAGACCATGTCTTGGCCATTTCCGGTGAAGATATCAAACACAACATTCCGCGGGCGAGAACCGAATTCAACACCTTGTGAGTGAAGGACTTGGGTGGCAAGCTCAGGATCAGAGACCACCACCAGGTTCTTGGAACCAAGTTTGAGAAGGAATACAGGGCCATAGGTTTGTGACATGGAAGCTAGAAGACGGTGGTTCAGGTCATTCCCAACTTGGAGCCAATTTCCAAAGATAGGGACAGAGAGAGGGCCTGGAGGGGTATTGGCTGGTTGTCTTTTGTGCTGCTTCAGGTATAGGATCAGAGGAAAGATGAAGGCAGCAAATGAGAGAAAAGATGGAGAGAACTTGACGATGATGGAGATAAGTGCCACTGTGATTAGAATGCAAGAGATTGATTTCTTGATGAGATGACCCATTTTTTGAGCACCTTCTTTCCAAGGGAGGATATCTAATTAAGTAAAGAGTGATATGGTGGTGTACATCGGTTGATGATAGATGATGATGAGTTTGGTTATATATAGATCTCTCTCTCCTCTATATATATATATATATATTATGATGATGAGTTTGGTTATATTAGTGGGTGAAGCTAGGTGTCCCATGGTTTTAGACTAATCCAGGGGCTCAATTTTGAAACAAGGTAGGAGAGATGGTAATGGGGATAGGTGAGTAAACCCTCTTGTGAAGTAGTCAAATGTTCAGGTGGAGGTAGGTGAATGCTATATCGCGTCGCTTGGCTTCTATGGTCAAGCAAACCGTGTGCACTAAATTAAAGTTTTTAATTATAAATATAAGCTGAATGGTCTAAGCACCCTTGCATGTTCATCTTTTTTTTTTTGAACGAAAAAAAGTTTATCTTATATTTCTGTGCAGAAAATTGGTAAGATTTTTTCAATCCTTATGCCATTGTTTAATTTCTAATTGTAATTACATAATATTATGTCACCAAAAGAAAAAATATCACTAATAAAAGGAATAACACTTGCTTTGACGCCAACAATCTGTATAGTGGCGTACAGGTCTAGTCTATCTTTCCCATTGGCGTATTTGATGAAACGTTCAATCAGTCAGTCGCGTAGCTCCCTGAGAAGTTTAAAAAGGTCGGGATCGAAAAATGTGAAAAGAAAAAGAAAATATCCTTTTTTTATTATTTATTTTGACAGTAAGATTGGCTTAGGATAATAACTCTAAATTCTCAAGTACATGAAAATTCATTTCTAACACATTTTTTTGGCCTGACATTTACAACATATTTGAGCATAAAAAATAAAACTTATGTATTATATGCGTCTTAAATAATATAAAAAATATTAATTTTTATGCTCGTGATAGTGTAATACTCAAATTTTTATGCATAAATTTTAAACATTTAAAACGTTAAAATATTCATGTCCAATTGTCCATATCATTTTCTTTTTTGGCGGACATGCCTATATCATTTTCACGTCAAAGCGTTAGGAGCCAGTCTTTTTTTGCATGGAGAATGCACAAACTACTAGGTTAGGTAGAAGAAAGTAAAAAATTTCATAAAATGCCTCACTATAAAAACTAAATTTGTTCAAGATATCGAAAGAGAGGTAACAATAAATATTATACCCGGAAATAACGGCCAACCTATTGTGTTAGCCCATGTAACTTATAAAAAATGTAGGTTGGGCTAACTAAAAATTAGCTTGTTCTAAGACAAGTCAAAATTGATCTGGCCCATTTGGCCCATGGGTAAGTAGATTGACCCATTTGATTCTTATTTTTTTCTAAATTTTCTTAATTTTTAAGTTAATTTATGTTTTTTATTCTATTTTTTAAATTTCTCAAATTTTCTTAAATTCTTCTCTACCATTATTCTCGTATGTGAATGGTAAAAGGAAAACCAAAATATTTTTAAAACCATATTAATTTGCACAATCAACGTAAGGTAATCGTTCTTAGGAACGGGTGTTGTTGTAGGGTGCCTAACACCTTCCCCACGAACAATTGACTCCCGAATCCAACTTTGATTACGCAGACCACCCTTTCCTCTTTAATTCGGTTTCCCAAGGTTTTCCCTCAAAATTTTGGTGGCGACTCCTCACAAGTCGATTTTCACGAGAAAACTCAATTTGTTCTCTTTTTTTTTTTCGTCGCATTTTTTCAGGTGCAACATATATATATATATATATATATGTTTTTTTAAGGTTAAATTGTACAAAATTTCTCTCAACTTTTGAGTCCTATGCAGATAATCATCTTTTCTATTAAAATATGACAAGGAATCTCTCAAAGTTTCAAGTCTGTTATCATTGCTAATGAAATTATGTTACGAACAATATACTATCTCTTTAAATTCTATTTTAGGTGCAAATAATTACTTTAAACCCTTTGGACCCTTAACTTTTAGGTTATTTGTAAATAAATGCCCCAAATACTATGCTTGAATGGTGAAATAACATATTAAGTAACAACAACTTTTTTTTTTGCACAAATTTAAAAGTTTGAGAGTTTTATTATAAGATTTTTTTGTTATATCAGGAGAATTTTAACACTGATAATTAATCATACCCCACCACAGCTCTTCACACCTAAACTAGATAGCTTTAATTAGGTGGTTTTAATATATTAAGTGTTATGATATATTTATTGTTGATAAAGTAGTGTTTAGAGTTGACTTAAAGTTGGAAAGAAAAGGTATTTATACTTATTTTCTTGCTTCATTAACCTAAAAAGAAAAATTAGAAGTAAGTCATGCTTCCCATTAATAGCAATAATTAGACTGATGCATACTCCCTCTGATCCTATTTATAAAGTGTTATTACCCATTACACAGGTATTAAGGAGATATAATTATACTCTTGAATTTATAAAAAAGTTAGTATAAACTTTTAATTTTACCCCTACTAATTAAAGACTAAAACAAATTACGAGATAAAAAAGATCATTAAAGGAAGGGTAAAGAAGGAAATTCAAATGAAAAAATAACATAATATCTTATAAATAGTACTAAACAAATTTTTAAAATAACATCTTATAAATGAGACCAGAGGGAGTAAATTCTAAAAAATTTTAAATTATTAATAGAATTTTAGTTGATCTTGTTTTATCTGGCATATTGAAGCAGTGAGGAATCCATGGTCTGGCTTGACTGGAAAGAAAGTTGAGGAAGCAGCAACGGAAATTCATAAAATGATCCCTTCTGCAACAATAATTGTGAAGAAGAAAGGCACGCCATTAGTTGTACAAACTAAAGGAGGAGAGGGAATTGTGATTATATTCACCAACAATGATACCATTGTTAACAACATCTGGGCTTTGAGACAAAATTAATTAATGCAAAAAATTGATAGTACCATGTATGTTCTTTAAGGATTATGTTAATGAAGTATTCAGTATGTGGCAAATTAGGAGAAACAACATTTTATATGGTGAAATATTATTTCAATTATGATTTCCTCCATCAAATTAGTTAATTGAAGTAATAAACTGTAACTTTTACTTCAATTTCAATGCATATATCCTTAAAAATTAAGATAATACAAAAATATCCAAATTCAATGTACACTTTGAATTTTATTTTTAAAATAAAATTAAATAATTTTATTTAAAAAATATGTTAAATAAAAATGATTTTAATGAAAAGAAAATAAATTTTAAAAAAATATGACCTTTTATGAAAATATAAACTGTTTTTTAATTTTCCCCAATATCTCATAAAGATATTATATATTCATATATATATATATATATCCATATATAAAAAATCTTTATTTACACCTGGATTTCCCTGGTTCTCTATCAATGCATAATGTATTTATATAACTTCATTTCATAACATTCAAATGTGTTCCACATTTCCAATATCACAGAAAGTGAATGATATTTGTCATACAATAATTACTGTGTGCATCAAATCATGGTTTGCATACATATTGAGTTTTTTCTTTTTACCATATACATATATTAGATATTTAATATAGCTTTTAGTCAACAATTAGATTATATATATAATATGATTTGAATTTTTTTTTTAACACCAAGGCTAAAAATATCCTAACTTAACTTCCGAAAACTAACTCTTTCAATATATAAAAATCTCTTAAGTGAATTTTACTTCTTTCAATAAAGTCTTTTTTATATATATGGTTAGGGATCGAATCCAAAATAATATGTTTAAAAAATTTAACTATCTACCAATTATGTTACTTAATTAGACTTAGTAATATGATTTGAATATACAGTGACGCGAGGAATAACATTTTCCAAAAAGAAGTATAGTATTTCCACTGACACAGATTTCTCTCTGATGATTCATGGTGTAAGTGCTGAACTTCAAATAAAAAGTGAAAATTAAAAGCTTATGGGACAACAAAAACATGAAACACCAATACAAGCAATATGGATTTCCCATAACAACATGATATATTCATGGCAGATGTATCTGAAGGACAAACTGACCCAACATTTACCTTCTCTGGCTTCGCTACGTTCTTCCAGAATTACTGCTGATTTTATCAAATTAATTAATGAGTACACTAATTGTTGGTACTTCAAGAGGGTAAGTTTGATTTTACATTTTTTTGAAATATTTCAATATTTATATAGTATAAAACATTTATCTTCATTTTTTCACATACAAATATGTGCTTAATAAACTTTTATAGCTCATTAACTATTTTAACGACATTGATACTGGTTAGAAATGCCTGGGTTCAAGTTTACACAGTTATAACATACACCACATGTTTCATAATTTTATTACCATGTCATCTGAGTTATTTGGGGAGAGATTATGTGATAAGAACAACATGATGGTTAAAATATTCCATTCAATTATGGGTCAAAACTTTTTCAGTCAATCATTAATAGCACGATATTACCGTCCACATCAAGATATAACTAAAATATAGAAAGTAAATTCGTTCATATCAATTAACATTAGACACGGAACATGCTTGCACATAGCACAATATTTGCACGGAACATATTAACATTACACGATATTACCGTCCATAGCATGATATTTGCAAATCTCAATTATTTCTCCGTCTTTTTCTTACAGCATTACAAGCAACAAATTGTTCACTGCAAAGGATCTAGACTCATTGTGGAGCAACCGTGACAACTTGTTTACCAACATTACGGCCGGAGAAGAGGCCAATGAGGGCAGAGGGGGCACTCTCAATGCCTTCAGCAATGTCCTCCACATACACAATCTTGCCCTCTTTGATGCGGGGAATCACCATCTCCAAGAACTTATCGTACTGATGATAATAATCAAAAACCATAAAGCCTTCCATGCGAATGCGTTTGCTCACAAGAAGAAATAGATTGTGCACACCTTCAGGCTTATCAAGGTTGTACTGTGAAATCATTCCACACCCAGCAATTCTGCCGTGGTTCCTCATGTTGAGTAAAACTGCATCCAGCATCTTCCCTCCAACGTTCTCAAAGTATATATCAATACCCTCTGGAAAATGCCTGTCCAAATAACACATAATCAGGTAATGATTTGTCTTGTTTAGATGTTAAATCCCTTGTTTAGATGTTTAATTATAAAGGAAAATGAACGGACAAAAATGAAAAAAGGGACACAAAGAAACAATTTCATTATGAATAAATTTTAATGAATTTATCTTTTAAGAACTAAAATGATTTTTTTTAATCAAAATACCTAGTACTCGGAAGTCACAATGGATTCTGACTAAACTAGGTCAAGTTGGGTAGAATCACATGGGCAACAAAACCTCCTAATGAATATTTAACATAGCTGTATTCTGATTAAACTAACATTGCTTCCTGCTAGTTGAACTATGCATTCATTGGTAAAATAATATTTTTTAGGACACAACTAAAATAATTAAACTTTATCGGTATCTACATTTCAAGAAGTAATTGATATAATAGAAAACATATAGCTTTGCCTCAAAATTTTCCATCATGAGGAAATTTGTACTGTTTGATTAGCAAATAAAAAAGTAATTGATATAATAGAATCTCACCTCTTGAATTTCTCTTTCAGAAGGTCACAGGAGGAGGAAACAGGACAAAGAAAAAACAAGGTAACATGGCTGTTGTCAGATGAGGAGGAATAACTAAAGATGAGGAAAATTTAGCTATATAACAATAAAATTAAAAAAAAAAAATTAGAGGGAGGAGGATTGCAGATATTCAAGCCATTTGGGTGCCCTTGATAGCACGATTTAAAATTTTGAATAGTGTTGATTCAACTCAAACTCAAATGGATCCCAAACCTTCACCAAATGCAACACAGTCTATCTCATGGGAAAATAGATAACCACAAACCTTTTCAAAGCAGCATCCAAGTCAGTTTCTTCTTTGTAGTTGAAAGCCTCATCAAATCCAAACTTGCTCTTGAGCAGGTCAACCTGTGTTACAGAGTTGATCAAGGGATGGAACAATAACAAATACACTTAACAAATAGTACACAGTAACAATGTACTCACATGAGTGCTACAAAAACTGGGAATGAATCACCTGGTTTGAAATTTTATTAGTCCTGCATTTTTTCTCTTTTCGCAGAAGTATGCTTTTGTGATTTTGCAATTGATGGCTGGACTACCTTACAATTAACTAAAAAACTTAAAGGCTCAAGTTATCTTTACTTACTTACCTTTTCCTTGCTTCCTGCACTTCCAACAACATAGCAACCCATCAATTTAGCAAACTGCCCAACAAGGTGACCTACTGCACCAGATGCAGCTGATACAAATACAGTCTCCCCTTTCTTAGGGGCACAAATCTCATAAAATCCGACATATGCAGTCAAACCAGACATACCTACATGTAATGTTTATGTTGGTAAGCTGATGGAGCTTTAAGAAACAAGCAGAATCAAATGAAAAACAAAGAAATGGTCTTTGTACACCAATGAATATATACCTACACTACATCTACTTTCCTCATCAAAGATAGATTCAATATGAAACAATAAATGGTGTAAGTAACTCTGTATAATGAAATATATTAAGAGGAGGAGCAAAAGTGGGGTGCATATAGTAGAGCCCAACAGCAATTACTAGATATGTATGCCTTCAACTATTGAATATGAATGCAGCTCCAGCACCAGATTCTGTTAAAAAGATCTTTAGATATCGGAGACAACTATGATAAACATCCAAGTAATTGAATGGGCAGATTGGCTTTTGCCCCGAAAAATGGAAAAACAAAAACCAAGTTAAAGGGACAACTGGACACGGTTCATTTTGATCTGGCCAAAGCATTCAAGCAAAGTAATGGTCTTATGGTCCCAATGGCATGCAAGAAAATAGACCCATGTCTTGTAAACATATTCCGGCTTGTTTACATGTCTTTCAGTGTCCAAGATGTTTATGAAAAGCATCACCGTATTTAACAAGTTCTTCTGTATACTTCTCTGAAACATAATTGCAGATGATGTTAGTGATTTGAGTGAGGTCACAAACCTTTGTAACAATTGTGAAGGCTGTGCAACAGTAATTTTTTTTATGTTGAATCAATTTGCTCAGGGAAAAAGCTAACAATTGGTTACTCTGAAGAAAACAGCTTACCAAGTATCCCAGTATAATATGAAAGAGGCAGATCTGTGTGTTGTATCTTAATCAGAGACTCGAGCGAATTGATCACACTATATTCTTCCCACCCAGTAAATCCCCAGACTAGATCACCTTCGCTGAAGTTTTGATTCCTAGAATCAATAACTTTTGAAACTCCATATCCACTTATTGGCTATGAAGTTACAAGAAGGAATCTCATTAGTTACTCTGAAGAGTAGTAACACGAGAGGCTAAAAACTAAGACTGCGTACTCTAAATGTCTTCATAACATGCATCGAAGCACCATGCATCATCATATCACACACACATGTCAGAGGTATGTCTCTTTTATTTATTAATTGATGCTTCCTATATCACTCCAAATTCCAACGGATGAAATTGAAAACTGAGCAGAATGTAGCGGATATGATAAATCAAAGATCTAGAAAGGGGGCAAAAGGATTAATAATAAACTACGAATTTCGATTCATTATTGACCCTAAATAACCAATACATAACTAGACGTTTTACGATCAACGAATTCAATTTCATATGGAAAATTATAACCATAATCCAAAAGAAGGAAATGGAGAGTGTACCCACCGAACCAGGCTGGTAGGAATCGACGTATGAGGGACGTAATTGTTTGGACATGCGATTTCGCATGTAGGGATCGCAAGAAAGATAGAGATTCTTCACTAGAACCCCATTGGAACCTTCGGGAAGCTTCAAATTGATAGAGGAAGTGGTGAAGAGCATGTCAGACTCCTTGGGAAAGCCAGAGACGAAGTCTTTGAGCAGCACCTGCTTGTTTCTGACTTGTCCACCGTCCCTATTGTCCGCCGCCATCGTAACCTTCTCGCGTCGCCCCCTCAATAATGAGCCTTCCCCCCTAAAACGGAGAACCTACCTCCGTCAGTACTCAGTAGCCACAGATGCTGCAACTTTTATCTTTATCTTTTTGTTACGCGCTTTCGTGGCAAAATTAATACTTCCTCAAAAGATCACTTTTTTATTTTATTTTATTTTTATTAAATATTTTATTTTATTATTATTATTATAAAATTATAAATAATGACTAGTTAAAAATTAAAAATAAAAATAAAAATATCGGACACCTTATATTTTATATAAAAACTTATTATACAAAATTTTTTATCATACGCATGAAAGGGAGTAATGTGATAAATACTCTCCCAAATTATGATTTTAACAACTCTACACATATTTAAAAAAATATTTGATTACATATTTTAAAATTCAAAAGAAAACCTAACACTTTGATTTTCATACACCATCTATCCGAATTTTGACTGTCAGATTTCTCTTTATTTATTTTAGCCAAAAGATTTCTTTTAAGTTATCTTAATTCTATTTTCTAGTTGTTGCATCAATATTTAACGGTTGAGATTAATCGTAATTTTATTAACTAAAATGGTAGTTTTGAATATCAACTGTTAAAATTAAAATAAATTGAGAGAAATATAAATTAAGAGCTCTAATTCACCCATCCAATATCATGGGATCAGATTCCTTAATCTTATTCCTCCGTCTTCTGTATGATCTCCGTTCTGCATGCTCTTCATCCTTTTTTTTCCATTTTTCATTGTCCCCATTTTTAGATTTCTTTTGATTCGATCACTCTCAATCTCTTCTGCGATTTTAATTTTCCATCATCATCCCTCATGCATAGATCAAGTTTTTATCATCCCTCATGAATTGTTTCTGTCAGTTCTCATCCTAAAAACATAAGGTCAAATTCACAGGAGAAGTGAAATATCTTCCAATGCAAAGAAGACAATAATCAATATTGTAGAGTAGTGGAATCCACATAACTTTTCAGATTCAATAGTTATTTTCCATGTCACATTAACACTATCTTTTAATTGGCTTCATGTTTGTTCTTTAGAGCCATGTTTTGTACGTTTGAGATGACTGGGTAAATAATAATAATAAAACAGCACGCATGGGATGAGTAAAATGAGAATGGGGTATACAACGAAATGGCTCAAAAATATATTTGATATCTCATATGATTCATATCTGATTTCTCCTACCATTTCTTACCCTCTATTTCGATGAGAAAAAAATAAGAGAAAGAGAAAAATTCAAGGAGAAAACAAAAAGGAATCTAGACACATTTTTGTCTATATTCATCCTTATTTTTTTTTCATAGTATTCTTCTCCCCCTATTTTTCTCTCATTTCAAACAAAGTTTAAAGAATTAGTTATTTATAAATCTAATCCTAAATAAAGTTACTATCTAGTATTTTCAAAATTGTCCTAATGAATAATTATAACGTCTGTGATGTTAATTATATTTGTATTTGTAGGAACAATTTGATCTTTTCCTCATTTATGTATCACTATTTTTTTATTAATTATTTTTTAAAATATTTCATCTCTCTGTTTTTTTAACGCCTTAAATGTTTTTTTCTTACTTATTTTTATTTGATTTTCTTTTTCATTCCTTTTAAAATAGTTTTAATATGTCAAACGTAAGTTCAGATCAGAATGTTTATATGTTAGTTTTGATTGTCTTTTTATATTCTCTGTTCTCTATTAATGTTAATTGAACCTGAACTTGAAACCAAACAATAGAGCCAACTCGTAAAATGTCATTTTCATGAAGGATGATCAAGATCTTCTTATAAATTTGTGTCTGTCCTTGCTTAATTTTTCATTCAGCAACAAAATCCAAAGAGGGAAAAAGAAAATCCAGGTGAAATTAAGTAATGGATATTGGGAATGGGAGGTGTCTTTCCACATATAAAAATAGTGTTGACTATGCTTGCCACTTTTGCAATTCATGACTTAAATGTGATAATATATATTTTTTGTTTTAATTTGTTAAGGATAAGCTCATCTTTCCACCCAGAATTCAATTCCCACAAGTTCTTCTTCTGCCAATTCCATCTCTTCTTCGCATGTCGTTGATCATTTCTCTTTTGGTAGAATCGCCAGGAGAGCTACTTAAATGTGCTGATACATATTTTTTGTTTTAATTTATTAATGATATAAATTATATAAAATTATTTGCACAATATATACATATATTATTTTTTATCGATTTTGAGTTACATACAAATAAAACTCTTTTTACTAATTAAATTGTTGTTTCGAAACCTAATATCTCTTTAAATTTTATTTTTCGTGTACATATCTGCTCAAACTTTGGATTGTGTATAAATAACCCTCATAATAAACTTGGGGCTATACTTGTAAGAAATTCCCTAAATATTATATTTGAATATTGAAATTTTAAAAGTCTAAGACTTTTATTTTCATTTTTTTTTTGTTATAATAGGAGGACTTGAACGTTGGCTTTTACCTACACACCACGTGAGTAATCAGGTTTAGGTGGTTTTATTGTTGATTTCTGACATTTAAAATTAACAGTGCTTAGAAGGGACTACTCAAGTTGGAAAAAATGTATCCTTACATTATACTTATTTTCTTGATTAATTTAACTACGGAAAGAAGAAAAATTAGAAGGAAATCATATTTCCCATTAGTAGCTAGCAATAAACTGATGCATAAATTTAATTACAAAAGTTTCAAAATAATAGAATTTTAATTGATCTTGTTTTGTTGGCATGCATGAAGCAATGGGGAATCCATGGCCAGGCCTAATTGAAAAGAAAGTTGAGGAAGTAGCGGCAAAGATTTTTAAAGCAATATCCCTTCCGTGACTATAATTGTGAAGAAGGAACGTCATTGAACATTGGTTGCACAAAATAAAAGATGAGGGAGAATTGTGATTATATTCATCTACAATGATAACATTATTAAAAACATGTGGGTGTTGGAGATGCAAAAAATTAATGATACTTTGTTATACATTGTTTCTGTCATAAGGATGGGGCAGATAACATATTTTTTGTGTGTTAATTTTAATTTTTTTTTTTTGTGTGTCTTGACTTCTAGGTGGCTACTTTTATTTTGTGTTAATAAAATATTCAATTGTGATAAAGAAACTACATTTCATATGGTCATCTATTATTTCAGTTGTGTGATTTCCTCTTATCAACTACTTAATTTTAATTTTAATTATTACTTTCTATTATTATTATTGTTGTAATTGTTGTTGTTATTATTATTATTATTACCATTTTGAGTCATGCATATGCATTTTTAACCTCTATTTCAATTTTTTATTTTTCAATTAAATAGTTTAAAATATAAGAAAAACATTAAAATATCTCAATATGTTTTATTTAAAATAATTTTTTCTTACAAGATTTAAGGGATCACCTTTTTTTCAGTAAATTATAAAATAAAACACCCAAATGATAAGAAGCACCTTAATTAGAGGCTATGCATTGCTTAATTTCTTCTTCGATATCACAGGCTCCGCTCATTTAAGCTTTGCATTGCCAACTCTAGATTTGTGAAGCATCTCGTTCCCATTGTATATATTCTAAAAGTTTTGTTTCAATTCACTTCACTTCTTATATACTTATACTTAGAAAAAAAAGCTGTTCATTTCCCCGGTACAATAATAATAATATAAGTTATTTTTTAATTTTCTCCAATATTTCATAAATATATTATATATTTATACGAATATTATATATATATATTAAAAGTCTTTATTTATACTTACATTTCACTAGTTGTATCAATGTATGGTGTTTATATATAATTTTAAATCATATCATTCACATGTGTTTGGATACCACAGAAAGTGAATGATATATATAATAGTGTATATATATATATATATATTCATACAAATTGTATGCTTTTTTTACGCCTCTGAACCAGTATAGTCATACATGTTAACTATCTCCCTTTTTGTTTTTATTTTATCAATTATTATTTAAAAATATTTCATTTCATTTTTTTTGGGGAACGTTTTAAGTGTTATTTTTAATACCGATTTTATTTTATTAATTCACTTTTACATTCTACCTTTCATTCCTTTTAAAATATTGTTAATATATTAAAATATTCTACATTTGTTGCTGCTTGAACTTGAACTCGATGTGATTTGAACTTGAACTAGACAACCTACGATGAGGGGAATTATGATTATATTCACCAACAATGATTGATAACAGAAAAAGTGAATGATATGAAGTAAAATTATATTTATATATATATACATACAAATTGTATATTTGAAGTATTTTTATGCATAATATGCTAGTCGCAAATAAGGAACAAAAAGCTTTTCAGTGAGGAGTCAGTTATCTCTATTTGTTCCGTAACCACACTCTTCAGTTCATATTTATGCTCTCTCTTCTATACAAGGGATAGTTTTTATGCTTTCCTTTTTTGTTTTTCTCTTACCGATTCTTTCTGTTGTTCCTAGTACTTTGATGTGTACTTTTTTTTTCCTTCATTCGTGGGATGAAAGTTCTTTTACCACACCAAAAAAAATAGTTTTAATTAATTAATTAAATATATATATATAATATACTATATATAGTGTACTTTTTTATCCTTTAATTTTGTCACAGGTTTCATTTTGATTATTTATTTAATTTTAGAATCAAATCAATTAATTATAAGGTCTGTGGTATATTTTTATTGGTAGGATCATTTTGGTCTTTTATCCATTTATGTATCTCTATTTTCTGGTTTTTATTTTATCAATTTATCAATTTTTACTAAAAAATATTTCATTTCGTTTTTTCAAATGTGGTAAACAAAATTTATTATACTTACTTCCATTTTATTCTTGACTCAATTCTACTTTTCATTCATTTTAAAATATTTATAATTTTCATTTTACCAAGCGTAACTATTTAGATTTGAGTGTTTCATTCCAATTAATATTGCTAGTTCTAATCATCTTCATATATTTTTTAAGAAAAATTATATTTTGAGACTAAAATAATAAATTATTTATAAAATAAGATCTGTTATAGTTTATTTTTCCAATTTTACTATTAAGTATTCTATATTTTATTTTTTTTATCAGTTAAAATTTTTCTTTGTAATTAATTTACTCTATTGGTTTTTAAATGTAATTTTCCCTTTTTTTTCTATCTATTGTTGAATGAACTTGAACTGGATGCGATTTTTGTTGGTAAAAAAAAAATCCTCAATGTGATTTTTCATTTTAAAATAAAAACTATGGTCATTGGAAAGAGGGTGAAACCTGATTAATCATTAATTTATATATATTTTTATGAAAAAGAATAAAATATGTTATTTTCTTCTTAATTTTATTAAAATTATACTTTCTTTTTAAATGAAATTTGTTTATATTTCAAACTATAATGAAAATTAATGTAATTTAAAATATATATATATATATGTTATTTTTTATTACATATATAGAAATTTGTATAAATTTTGATAAATAAAAAATTATATAATATCTAACAAAGTTTAAGAAATATTGTATGGAGAAAATTTAACTTATATACACACATTTTTAATCAAATTTAAACTAGTGGATTTCAAAATTTAAAAATAATTTAAAAGTGTTAATGACAAGAGTTAGTATCAACATATGTTCTAATTTGACTGGGAAAAAATTCTAATTCTCAAGTATCTAATTTTTTTATATTTATATTATATTTTAAAATAAAGAACATGTAATTGATTAAAATAAAATATTTCTTCAAAAACCAGTATTATTGGCACGCAATGTGAAACCTATACTGTATGCTTATCTGATAAACTATGTATGTTTTTCCATCATATTGAAAGGTTAATAACCTATAAATATATATATTCTTTATACATAACTCACAGATTTTGGTCTTTGAAAGGGCAAGCCACAATACAAGATGAACTTTCATGTACAGGAAGGTTAATAAATATATATATATGTATTGGCTATACAGGCTAGTAAATATTGTTTCAAGGATTGTTAGTGCTAGTAACGCATGCATGATAGAGAACTCAACCTTAAAAAAAATCGTTATATATAATAAAAAAGTATATAGAAAGCCTCATTATGTATTGGTAATAATAATAATACTCAACTCGCAAAATGTCACTTTAATGAAGGATGATCAAGATATAATAAATTGGGGTTTGGCCTCACTTGATTCTTCATTCAATAACAAAATCCGTAGAGGAAAAAAAATCTAAGGAAAAAAGTAATGGATATTGGGTGGTGGTTTTCCAGAAAAATGATGATGTTGATTATGCTTGCCATCCTAGCAATTCAAGCTCATTCCTCAGTCCAGACTTCAATTCCTACAAGTCCTTCTTCTGCCAATTCCATCTCTTATTCGCATGTCGTTGATCATTTCTCTTCTGGTGGGATCACCGGGACAATATTAGGGAGAGGTGCATCTGTGATAATATATATATATATATATTTGTGTTTTTTAAGGTTAAATTATATTACAAAATTTCTCTGAACTTTTAAGTCCTATGCAGATAATCATGTTGACTATTAAAATATGACAATGAATCTCTTAAACTTTCAAATCTCCTATCATTACTAATAAAATTATGTTACAAACAATATACTAAATTTTATTTTAGGTGCAAATAATTACTTTAAACTCTTTGGACCCTCAACTTTTAGGTTATTTAATTGTAAATA
Organism: Adenanthera pavonina; assembly: GCA_026686845.1. Taxonomy (NCBI): domain Eukaryota; kingdom Viridiplantae; phylum Streptophyta; class Magnoliopsida; order Fabales; family Fabaceae; genus Adenanthera; species Adenanthera pavonina. The sequence goes on from JAIVEN010000014.1 coordinate 4,116,625, forward strand.
AATCCCCCAAAATACTATGCTTGAATGGTGAAATAACATATTAAGTAACAAAAAATTTTTTTTTCACAAATTTAGACCTCATTTGGTTTTTAATTTTGTAAAAGCAAGTTAGAATACATGAAATTTGTAAAAGTAAAGCTTAGTAAAAATAAATTTATTGTAAGTTGTTATATTTGGATATTCTTTTTATAAAATTATAATTTGACAAAAAATCTATTTAAATTACAAGAGTTAAAAGTACTTTTAGATGTATAATATAAAATTAATATCTATCTCTTTTTTCCAAACCAGTAATTATCTCCCTCTTTTTTCAAAATTATAGTTTAATAACCCACTTTTTATTTTTTAAAAAGGTAGTTTATGTTTGGCCAAACTTATCTTCTTAGAAAATCATGATTTCTTTTTAAAATACATCAACCAAACAAGGCCCTTAAAAGTTTGAAAGTTTTATTATAAATTTCTTTTATATCAAGAGAATTTTAACATCAATCATTAATCATGCCCCATCAGACCTCTCCACACCTGAACTGGATAGCTTTAATTAGGTGGTTTTAATATATTAAGTGCTATGATATATTTATTGTTGATAAAGTAGTGTTTAGAGTTGACTTAAAGTTGGAAAGAAAAGGTATTTATACTTATTTTCTTGCTTCATTAACCTAAAAAGAAAAATTAGAAGTAAGTCATGCTTCCCATTAATAGCAATAATTAGACTGATGCATAAATCCTAAAAAAATTTAAATTATTAATAGAGTTTCAGTTGATCTTGTTTTATGGGTACATTGAAGCAGTGAGGAATCCATGGCCTGGCTTGACTGGAAAGAAAGTTGAGGAAGCAGCAGCGGAAATTCATAAAATGATCCCTTCCGCAACAATAATTGTGAAGAAGAAAGGCACGCCATTAGTTGTACAAACTAAAGGAGGAGAGGGAATTGTGATTATATTCACCAACAATGATACCATTGTTAACAACATCGGGGCTTTGAGACAAAATTAATTAATGCAAAAAATTAATAGTACCATGTATGTTCTTTAAGGATTATGTTAATGAAGTATTCAGTATGTGGCAAATTAGGAGAAACAACATTTTATATAATGAAATATTATTTCAATTATGATTTCCTCCATCAAATTAGTTAATTGAAGTAATAAACTGTAACTTTTATTTCAATTTCAATGCATATATCCTTAAAAATTAAGATAATACAAAAATATCCAAATTCAATGTACACTTTGAATTTTATTTTTAAAATAAAATTAAATAATTTTATTTTAAAAATATGTTAAATAAAAATGATTTATATTTCTTATTCTATTTTCCAAATTTCTCAAATTTATATTAAATTCTTCTCTACCCTTATTCTCACATGTGAATGATGAAAGGAAAACCAAAATATTTTTAAAACCATATTAATTTGTACAATTAACGTAAGGTAATCGTTCCTAGGAACGGGTGTTGTGGGGTGCCTAACACCTTCCCCACGTACAATTGACTCCCGAATTCAACTTTGATTACGCAGACCACCTTTTTCTCTTTATTTCGGTTTTCCAAGATTTTTCCTCAAAATTTTGGTGGCGACTCCTCACAAGTCGATTTTCGCGAGAAAACTCAATTTGTTCTCTTTTTTCTTTCGTCGCATTTTTTCAGGTGCAACATATATATATATATATATTTGTTTTTTTAAGGTTAAATTGTACAAAATTTCTCTCAACTTTTGAGTCCTATGCAGATAACATCTTTTCTATTAAAATATGACAAGGAATCTCTCAAACTTTCAAGTCTGTTATAATTGCTAATGAAATTATGTTACGAACAATATACTATCTCTTTAAATTCTATTTTAGGTGCAAATAATTACTTTAAACCCTTTGGACCCTCAACTTTTAGGTTATTTGTAAATAAATGCCCCAAATACTATGCTTGAATGGTGAAATAACATATTAAGTAACAACAACTTTTTTTTTTGCACAAATTTAAAAGTTTGAGAGTTTTATTATAAGATTTTTTTGTTATATCAGGAGAATTTTAACACTGATAATTAATCATACCCCACCACAGCTCTTCACACCTAAACTAGATAGCTTTAATTAGGTGGTTTTAATATATTAAGTGTTATGATATATTTATTGTTGATAAAGTAGTGTTTAGAGTTGACTTAAAGTTGGAAAGAAAAGGTATTTATACTTATTTTCTTGCTTCATTAACCTAAAAAGAAAAATTAGAAGTAAGTCATGCTTCCCATTAATAGCAATAATTAGACTGATGCATACTCCCTCTGATCCTATTTATAAAGTGTTATTACCCATTACACAGATATTAAGGAGATATAATTATACTCTTGAATTTATAAAAAAGTTAGTATAAACTTTTAATTTTACCCCTACTAATTAAAGACTAAAACAAATTACGAGATAAAAAAGATCATTAAAGGAAGGGTAAATAAGGAAATTCAAATAAAAAAATAACATAATATCTTATAAATAGTACTAAACAAATTTTTAAAATAACATCTTATAAATGAGACCAGAGGGAGTAAATCCTAAAAAATTTTTAAATTATTAATAGAATTTTAGTTGATCTTGTTTTATCTGGCATATTGAAGCAGTGAGGAATCCATGGTCTGGCTTGACTGGAAAGAAAGTTGAGGAAGCAGCAACGGAAATTCATAAAATGATCCCTTCTGCAACAATAATTGTGAAGAAGAAAGGCACGCCATTAGTTGTACAAACTAAAGGACGAGAGGGAATTGTGATTATATTCACCAACAATGATACCATTGTTAACAACATCTGGGTTAATTAATGCAAAAAATTGATAATACTATGTATGTTCTATGAGGATATGGAATCCAATAACATGCATGTGTGGGTGCTTGTTTGTTTTTATTTTATTTTATTTTTAGTATCTTGGCTTTTATTACTGGTGTTATGTTAATGAAATATTCAGTATGTAGCAAATTAGGAGAAACTACATTTTATATGTGAAATATTATTTTAATTATGATTTCCTCCGTCAATTAGTTAATTCAAGTAATAAATTTCAATTTCAATGTACACCTGGCATATATCCTTAAAAATTAGGATAATACAAAAATATCCAAATTCTAAATCAGGCATATATCCTTAACAATTAAGATAATACAAAAATATCCAAATTCTAAATCAGCATGTATTTCCACTCTACACCACTATTATTATAATAGGTTTTAAGGTATGTTGTAAATCATGAAAGGGGGAAAAGAAATCTTTGTCATGCTTAAAAGACATAATATCCGGCTAAAAAAATATGGTATTTTCTCCAACCCTGGTGCCTTAAGACTTCCTAAGACTTTTTTACTACTGTTCATGCTCGTTGCTATTATTATTTTGCATTTTCCAACCATTGAATCATCATTATTAATTTGTTATAAGATTGTAATTTGATTTTTTATATAATAGTAAAAATGATTAAATAATTTTATTTTAAAAATACATTAAGCAAAAATTATTTTAATGAATAGAGAATAAATTTTTAAAAAATGTGACTTTTTATGGAAATATAAACTATTTTTTAATTTCCCCAATATCTCATAAAGATATCATATATTCATATATATATATATATATTAAAAATCTTTATCTATACTTGGATTTCCTTGATTCTCTATCAATGCATCATGTATATAACTTCATTTCATAACATTCAAATGTGTTCCAAATTTCCAATATCACAGAAAGTGAATGATATTTGTCATACAATAATAATTGTGTGCATCAAATCATAGTTTGCATCCATATTAAGTTTTTTTTACCATATATATATATATATATTAAATATTTAATATAGGTTTTATTAAACAATTAGATTATATATATATAATATGACTTGAATGTTTTTTTTAAGCTAAAAAGGTTAAGGGTATATTAACTAACAGTCAAAAACTAATATCTTTAATATGTAGAAATTACTGAAATAAGTTTTGTGTTTCTTGACAAAGTTTTTATTTTCATTTACTCGGTTAGGGATCAAATCTAATATAACATATCTAAAAAATTTAACTATCTATCAACTATATCAGTACCTTATTAGTAATGTGATTTGAAGTTATGGTAAAATGAGAAGTAATATTTTCTTAGAAAAAGAAGTTAAGTATTTCCACTGGCAGAGATTTCTCTGATAATTCACGGGGTAAGTGCTGAACTTCAAATAAAAGGTGAAAATTAAAAACGTATGGGACGTCAAAAATATGAAACACCAATACAAGCAATATATGTATTTCCCATAACAACATGATATACGTTCTTCCAGAATTAATACTGATTTTATCAAATTAATTAATGAGAACATTAATGGTTGGTATTTCAAGAGGTGAATTTGATTTTACATTTCTTTTGAAATATTTCAATATTTATAGAGTATAAAACATTTATCTTCAAAAGCAAAAAAAAGCTGATATTTTCACGTCTCTTTAATTTTTTTTTAACATATAAATATGTGCTTAACAAACTTTTATAGCTCATTAACTATTATAACAATTGATATCGATCAGAAAGGCTTGGGTTCAAGTTTACACAGTTTTAACATACACCACATGATTCACAATTTTATTACCAAGTCATCTGAATTATTTTGGGGAGAGATTATGTGATAAGAACAAAATTATGGTTAAACTATTCCATTCAATTATGGTTCAAAACCATTTCAGTCAATCATTAATAGCACGATATTACGGTTTATATCAAGATATAACTAAAATATAGAAAAGTACGGCTAACAAAGTTTGGTCCAATTGAGACCTGTTTTAATCTGAATGAGCTCTCAAGACCCATTAACTTGTTAAGCTAGGCTTGTAAAACTCAAAAGAATCACTGCATAATTACCCGCGACAATGGGACTTTCTGTTTGGAATCTCTTTTATTCAATTGCTGAAAATCTGAATAAACAACATCTATAATGACATCACAAGACCATGGAGCTGAATGGCTTTGGATGAATATGGAGTAATTTAGGAATTTAAATACCAAAATAAAGTGTGGTGAGAGACTCTATAAGTTGCAGGGAGAAACATAGTCCAACACGGAACTTTCTCAATACAATGAGAAAAAATTCAAATGAAAGCTCATGGACATCTTTTTGAAGCACATTGAACGAAGGGCCTATTCCATTCCATGGATTAAGAATGTACAAAGCAGAACATTGAACATTACTTTTTACATCTATGATTTTGCATCAAGGACAAGACATCTTTCTATAAACCTTATATATATACAGAAATATCTCTTCATCTCACAAGGAAGGATTAGTAGATAAAAAGTCACTTCCACTCCTCCGAACAGCTTTATCAAACATCCTATTGTACCTCCATTACATCATTCAGTAAAGAGTAAATCTCTTGGGTTTTAGGATGCAGCCTGCCTCCAGCAAGGAACTCATGAATTTCTCCATAGATTTCAATCAAGCTGCATCCTGGTTCTTTCTCTGCCAAGCTTTCCTTCATAAAAAGCCTTTCCTCCACTGCTTGTTCGAATTGGTTTGATGCAGCATGAACACTTGATAGAAGTACATAACCACTAGAGTCACTTGGATTTAACTCAATAACTTGTTTTGCAGCCCTTTTTGCAATCTCAACATTCCCGTACTTCCTACAAGATGAGAGCAGAGACCCCCATATAATCGCATCTGGTTTTATTGACATACCCTTTATTAGTTCTTCTGCCTCTTCTAGGAGTCCAGATTGACCTAGCACTTCAACCATACAAGTATAGTGTTTCAATGGGGGTTTAATCTCATATTTATCCATCATTAGAGTAAAATAGTCCCTCGCTTTATCGACTGTGCCTAGATGTTTACAAGCTGTTAAAACACCAATGAAACTTACATCATCTGGCTTTAGATTTGAAGAAGATTCAAGCTCAGAGAAGAACTCTATTGCTTCTCTTTCAAGACCATTCATGGCAAGCCCTATAATAATGGAGTTCCAACATGATAATCCTTTCCTAGGAGACTCCTCAAACACTTGAAGAGCATTTTCAATAGATCCACACTTACAGTACATGTCAATTACTGCTGTCAAAACAATGACGTTTAGCTCAAAACCATTCTTTCTTATATAATCATGAATCCATTTCCCTTGTTGAAGTGCTCCCATGTGAGCACAAGCGTTCAACAAGCTTACCATTGTAAACTCACTAGGCACAACCCCTTCTTCCTGCATCCTGTGGAAAAGTTCTAATGCCTCCATTAGCTTCCCATTCCTTACATACCCACTAATCATAGAATTCCATGTAACAGAAGTTCTTGTAAGCATTTTATCAAACAGATTCTTGGCTTCCTCAATTTCCCTACATTTAGCAAGACCCATAATCATTGAGTTCCAAGCCACAACATCAAATTCCGAGAGACCATCGAACACTCTCCTCGCTTCACTCAAAAGCCCACTATTCGCATACATATGTATCATGCAATTACGAATGAACCCATCATTTTGAAGACCCAATTTCACAACTCTTCCATGAAGCTGAGCTCCTTCATGGCCAAGACCCATTTGAGCATAAGCCTTGAAAACCGAAGGGTAAGTCAATCGTTGGGGCTGAGTCTCTGAGTACAACATTTCAACGAAAAGCAAGATTGCATTTTGTGGGGTTGAGCTACGAGAGAAGCATCTGATGATAGTGTTCCAAGAATAGAGATTTGGGTTTGGGATTCGAGTGAAAAGCAAGTAGGCGTAGTTGGTATCCCCAGATGGAGAGGCGCAAAAGTTCAAAACGCGACTAGCTGCAATGAGGTCGTTGATTAGGCCGGTTTTGATGATTTGGGCATGAACCTTTTGGAGGTCTCTCATGGTGGAGCATTGCTTTTCTAGCATGGTGAGGCATGGATGATCTAAGATGAAGTTGGATATGGAGGTTGATGATGATAATGATGATGGTACAGGGGAAGGTGCGAGGCAGAGTGTTGCCATCTTCCTCCTTGTGGTCCTCGTATTCTTCCGCGGAGTCCACTTTTAGCTTATCTTCTTTGGTAGGGAAGATGAATAACGGATCGGATCCGGATGCAAAGTCCGCTTTTAGCTTATTCTATATTTGTTTAATTGGAATCCACAATCTTGCTCTTTAGAAGAATTGGGCTTCTTCCCCTCAATCCAACCAAGTATTCTCCTAAATTGATGGGTGAGGGAAGAGAGTACAAGAAATATTTAATCGTACAATCATATAATATAATCAACATGTTTTTGATGACATCATATAATCAATAGTAAAAATAATATAAATTATAAAATTTACTCTGGCAAACAAAAATTTTAAAAGTTATACTGGGCGTGTAACTCATTTTTAATACCTAATAAAGAAACAGGAATATTAAAAATAAGAATGTATATAAAATTTAGTTTTTTTATTTTCTTTTCAATTTTTATTTATCTCTTCAGTTATATTGTATGTAATTAATTTGTAATTACACAAAAAGTGAATTACTTCGCAAAGATGCAAATACACCAAATTTTCAAATGAAAGGCAAGGGCTTTGAGATGGATAGAAGATTTATTGATAATGAAGGAATAGACGATGGCATCCAATGACCTGACTATAATTTAATTGGACAAAGGTTCAAGAAGAGAAAATGGTGATGGGTCTCTACTATAGTTGTGTGTGTGTGTGTGTGTGTGTATTATATTATAAGATTGGTATTTTCAAATGCAAATTGGTCCAAAAGTGAAGCTAATGATAACTTTGACTCTGAGGATAAACTTTCACTAACTCAAATTAATTTTCTTCACGAACAAACATATATTATTCCCATGATGTGTGACACATGGTCCACCCACATGAGCAACTATAATTCCTCTCAATTATAATGATGTTAAAAAGCTAAACATATAAATGGCTTCTATTTCCTTTCCCATCTTGCTTGTCACCAATTTTGCTTAATTCATTCAATGTTCTTTTGAAGTGACTTTTGATTTAGTTTTTATATTTTCAAGATTTATAACTTGATCTTTATGATTTAAATAATTTTATATTTTGTCTCTACCATTTATGTCAAAATAATATATAGCTAATTACATGAATAAAATTTAAAGAAATTTTAATGGTTTGATTCAATTAAAAATTGAAATATTTTTAAATATAAGAATCCAATGACGGAGATCAAATTATTAACATGAATAAAAAACTAAGAAAAATAATAAGAATTGAAAATTTATTGTTTAAGTTTCGATACCTATGATTATTCTTTTTTAAAAAAATAGATATAAATAGAAGAATGGATAATAAGAAAGTTTGACTTCCCTGCATGGGAGACAAATTGCAGAGAATGGTCCCTCCACTTTACACCAGACAAGTGATTCAGATAAAGTAATGAAATTTTTTAAAGAGTTATAATGGTACTTCATCCATTTATCATTCATGTCTATTCGCACTTTTTCCTTTTATACATTAAAAAAATTACGGACAAATAACAACATAACCATTTCATCATACCGGGAATTTAGCATTTTAAAATTAATGATGATAATAATAAAACCAACAACAAAGAAACAGAGACTGTTATTTATTCCTTAAATGATACAAATCCATGACCTTGACAAAGAAGCAATCATGAATTCACAGGACATTATTAATTCCTTGCAATAACAAGACTATAATAAATTTAAAAAGAGGATAATTAATTCATTTCAGTGTAAGTGATGGGAGTTTTTATCATTTAAACAAATAGTTGAAGGTTAGATTCTAATTTTTATACATGGAACAAACCTATTTAGAATGAATTACATAATCGCCATTACTATAAAAGAGATTAGTTCTAAGTATTAATGGGGGATTTTTTTTTCTTTTTCTATAAAACCAATTTGAATTTATCATCATGGAGAGTATGTAATAAGATTCTCGAGCTTAGACAAGAGAGTGAAGTCCCAAATTGAGTGAAAAAGCATAATTGGAAAAAAAATTATTACCTTCACAATGTACATAAATAATATCAACATGTCAATCATGGTTACAGAAATTCGAAATTTCACCACTAATCTAGAAAGAGCATTGGGCCTAATATGCTCGTCGGAGATGAAGTTAATTACAGTTGTGAGCAGCTGTGTATGTAAGTGCATGATTAAAATGGTTTGAAAAAGTTTAATGGAAAAAAAAAAACTGAAACGAATGTTGGAGAAACAAGAAAATGGTAAAAAGAGGAGAAAGGCCAAAAATGGGGGGTCCATGATTACTATCATCACGAGGCAGCCCGCACGCCGAATCTGATTACCAGACACCCCTCTTTTTCCTTTACTTTCTTCCCTTCTTCTGCCCTCCTTTTTCCTCCTCCTTCCCCACACACACTCAGTCACCCCCCCCCCCCCTCTCTCTCTCTCTATATATATATATATACACACCTCCATACTTGCTGTGTTGCTTTACCTTTCATTGTATCACATTCATCTGAAACCACATTGACGAAGAAGCACAACTCCAAGGTTGAAGATGGAAAGGAGGGTCAATTGCTGTGTACTACTGCTCCTTCTCACTCAATTCCTCTCTTCTGGTAATGAATTCTCTTTTCTTCTTTCCTCTCTCTTTCTTGACTTCACATTCTGATATGGGTATGCCTCTCAAGCTTCTCATAACATCTTGATTCTGATTCTGTTCCCCCTTTTTCTTTCTTCTTCACAAGCCTCTTTGTTTTCATTCTTCTCTATTTTTCTACATGTATTCCCTTGCTAAGAAAATCCTCGGAAACCTGAACAACATGTTCTGCATTCTGAAGCCACAAAATGCATTTCCTGCTCTGCAATTAGCCATTCTAGTCCAACTGAATCTTCTGAATTAACATAAAGTAAGGAAAAAAAAAAATCGAGATCAGACTGTCAGACTCAGACTTGCAGGAAAAAAAAGGGAGTTTCATTTTTCCCTCTTTCTGTTTGCTTCAATTGAATTATATTTTAGAGGAGGTTTATTGCATTTTAATTGCAGTTTTTTTCCCCTTTCTGATCTGATTTGAACGAAGGTGCATGTTGGACCAACCGGGTGCAATTCATATTTTCAAATTGATTTTTCCACCTTGGATTTTCTGTGTTGGAACATAGTTCACTGTTTGGGTTTTTTTTTTCCCCTTCTCTTTCCATGGAAATTTTGTTGGACAATCGTTGTCATGTTTCAAAATGTTGTCTCTTCTATGATTTCGGTGATTATTTTACTTTTCATCGAGTCCTTCAACCAATTACGGGGCTACCCTATATAAAATATATTACAACCATATTTGCTTACTTTGAACGCAAATCTTAGGTTTAACGACTCTTTCTAATCCACCCAACATACAAAAATTTATTCCTCCCATGTTCAAACAAAGCAATATTTTAGTTCTTCTTATGACACTTTTTCTAATCCACTCAAAATCCATTTTTTTGGGAACTTTTATTTCCAGATTATATAAATTCTTGATTTCAATTCATATTCTTTACATTCATAAATTATATGATTCAATTTGTTATATTCTGCTTTGAAGAAAAAAGTTAAAAAATTTGATTTCAAAATTTATTACTCTGATTCTCAAGCATTAGTTGAAAATCAATTCCTCTGTTTCTGTAGCATCCAAACACATACCAAAAGAATCCGAGTGCTTTAATTACACTTTGAAATCCACAGGTTCAAGCAGAAGAACAAACAAGGAACCATCACATGTGATTTCCACAACACAAAAGGACATCACAACCCCAATAACCACAGTTCCAACCCTAGTCCCCACACTTCCCACAATCTCATCACCATCATCATCATCCCCAATTCTAAACCCTAATTCCAATCCTGACACGGTTTCTCCAGCCTCAGCACTCCCATACACCCCCACTGCTCCAACCACACCCAATAATTCCAGTTCAGACACAGTGTCTTCTTCTTCTTCTTCTCCTTCCTCTGGTGTGAGCTGGTGCATTGCAAGCCCTAGTGCTTCTCAGATTGCTCTGCAAGTGGCTCTGGACTATGCTTGTGGCTATGGTGGTGCTGATTGCGCTGAGATTCAACCTAATGGAAGATGCTATAGCCCTGGTTCTTTGAGGGACCATGCTTCTTTTGCCTTCAATAGTTATTACCAGAAGAATCCTGTTCCTAATAGCTGCAATTTTGGTGGAATTGCTGTCATCACCAACACTAATCCAAGTAAGCATTTTTTTTAAATTAATAATTAAATGATTAAATAATTTAGTCAATTTGTTATTATTTTCAGAAATTTGCATTTCCAAGCAAATCTAGAAAGAGAAAAAAATTCTGGACCTCTTTTCAAGACGTTTGGTTTCAGTCCTTATCACAATGATCACCATAATGAGGTTTGGACATTCCAAATTTTACAGTAATCACTATGATGAGATTTGAACCATCTAAATTAGATTCGAACAGATTAGATTTATAATTTTTTATTTTATTTTTTTAAAATAATAATATTATTTTTTAAAAATGATAGTTATAAAATTATTTTTATTTTAAATTCTATATCTCATAAAATAAAAATATACTCAAAGCATAATAATAGAATTAAATTAAATTTGAACCATTCAATTTTAATCCGAATGGTCCAAAACTAGTGCTCATCTCAAGCACCGAATCCAATATCCTTTTCAAGGTACATAAATTAAGAGCCTTTGTGTGACAATCAATATCAATAATCAGCATTAGTAATCAGTAATACATATTAAAATTATTATAAACTGCATTAACTAATTCGAACTTTATATAATGCAAGGGACTCATAATCTAGTTAAGCATAGATGATAACAGAGAGTATGGATGTTATTAGATTTAGCTAATTACAAAAAAGGTTGTGCAAACATGTTCAGTTTCAAAAGATTAATTTAATTTTAAAGATTTCTTTTTGGACATCTATTTAACTCTAGACATATCCGAAGTTGCATTGTTGAATATCATTGTGCATTGGGCACAGAAAAAAAGCAAAATAAAAAAAGAATGTGCATTGGGCATAGACAAAAAAACAAAAGAAAGAAAGAAACTTTTGGTGCCTCTGTTTTTTTGTTTTTTATAAACAACCTCTGGTGCATCTTGAAATTTCTTTGGAAGTGGGCTTGGGGATTTAGGACCCACAAAAGAGGCGCTTGAGTGATATGTAGATGTAATATATTATAAAGTCAAATTTTTTATTTTTATTATTATTTTAAAACTTTCTCTTTTTCAACTTTTGTTGCAAGCCACACTTCCAAAGTCATCCTAATCCTATGTTGTATGTCTATCACTAATGTCCCTCCCTGTTTTTTTTTTTTTTGTTATTTAAATCCTTTTTTATTAATTCATATATTTTTTCAGGTTCTGGGCCATGCCAATATCCATCCACAAGGTGACCCTCTCTACCCGGTATCCATATATGTTTTTGTTCTCGTGCCACACAAATTGAATCAGAAAAAATATAATTCCTATTTGGTTTTATTTATGGAATAAGAATAATATGGCATATTTGTTAAAGGAAAATTACACTCTTGAAACCTTAAGTTCGTAAAAGTTAATTTTGAAAATATTTGGTTATATTTTTTTAAAATTAATTGTAATTTATAAAACAAGTAGTAGTAAGATTTTCATTATAAATTTTATAAATTTAAATTTTTAGTTCAATTTTTTATTTTCCAACAATTCATTTATCCAGGCATGATTTAGACCACGCAAATTTAGTAGATAACAAATACCAGTTTTGTGGTCGTCGGTTGGCCTGTGCGCAGGATTTTTTTTTCTTTTAAACATAAAAATCAAGATATATAATATTTATGCTTTATTTTATCCTTTTTTAGTTTTTATCAAAGAAAAATATTTCTCACTTACAATATTCTTATTTAATTTTCTTGTTTGTTTTATTTTATTTTGCATACCAGACCGACCAACTGAATTCTTTCTTTTTTTTTTTTTGCCAACAAATGGAATCTTATTTTAGTAATTATGACTTTAGTACATTTCCCTTCCAAATTTAAACAAAAATTTGAAGTGATCAAACTTTATTACTTGTTGTCTAACAAGTTTATTTGGTTCCAATGACATGCAAGTTAACCTTGCAAGTTCGTCCTTTTGTTTTATTATTTTTTTTAATGGATGGAATTAAGGACCACGTTGAAACTTTCACAGACTCAAAGTATACTTACATATTTGATTTATAAAAGATGAATGATGAATAAATACATGTAAGATATGACACTCGTGCTTCTTGTGGAACTCGCCCGTATTATATTTATTTGTATATTAATAATTGATAAAATCTATTTATATTTATAAAATGAATTACTTCAAAAAAATTTCAATTTTCAAATTCTTATTTGATTTTTTCCATGATTCCACACCTTATTGATATTTTTTTACAAAAATCATTTGCTTATCAAAATTTTATTAAATAAAACAATACCTCAAAATTATAAGCAGAATCTTCTCAAATCTTAGGTCCCTATAATTGGAGAGAAACAAACACAATTGTGGGCTCCGTCTATGGATCCATTACCATGTTTTGTTTTTAACCAGTTACACTTATTGCACCATTCACATCACATTTGAGTTGCTCGAAACTGTACATTTTTGTTTCTGGACTCGCTTTTCTCCACCTCTCTTGCCATCTACTTTCTCTGAACTTCTCATTGCAGCCATTTTTGTTTTTTTTCTTTTGGAAAAAAAAGGTCTAATAATTGGTGTGTTAAACTTAAAATTGCAGTACAAGTTCATCAGTGTTAAACACAACAAACTCAATTGGGGCAAACGTATTTGGAGCAGTTCCAGTGCCCTTCACCCCATCCCCCTATGCTGGAGCAGCATCATCAAAATCAATTAGCTTTCCACTAATTCATGTGATTATATGCTTATTACCATTTTTCTCACACATTTTTGCTCTCTAAAAGTGGATTATATATACAATCATATTTCCCATTCTTGCTTCTCTCAGCAAGTTAAATTTCCCCCATTTTTGTGGTTTCCCCCCAAAAATCTTAACTTTGACTTTTGACAAACCAATATTATTAGGCATTAATTCAATTCCGAGTAACTATGTTGTGCCACGTCAGCAAATAACTTCATATCAGCGTCACATTTTCCATTAAAAAAAAAAAATCAGACATCCGGTTATTTCTGTGACTAAAGGCAAGGAAAAATATTCCTTGCCACAGAAAAATAAACAAACTATATATGAAAGTATAAAATAATTCCCCCATACCAAGCAATTTCAATGTCCTCTCTTTCCGTCTTTATTCCTTTTTGCGGCTAAAGGCAACGAAAAATATTCCTGGCCACAGAAAAATAAACAAACTACATATGAAAGTATAAAATAATAAATTGACCTAGGAAAGAATAACATACACATAAAAATTATGAAGCAAGGACAAGTTAAAGAAGAAAAAAAGGAATTGGATTGTCTGCATAATAGCACAATCAGAGTGATTTTTTTTTTTTTTTTGCATTAATACATTACAAATTTCAGGATGAATAGCCACGCTATATGTTCACGATTTGTAAACACTGTAAATTTTTATATTTATATGAGTATTTAAATAATGCAAATTTACTGAGTGCTATTGTCTCTAAATTAAAATTAAAAATATGAAATATTTAAATAATCTAAATTTAATCCAGATAATCCAAATTTACTATTAAAATTGCAGTGCTATTGTCTCTCTGCAGAGGACTGTCCAGGACAATATATATTATATATAGAACTATATTGTGTGCTATTGGCTGTTGCAACCTGATTAAAAAAAAAAAAGAAAAGAAAACTGGAACCCTTGGTCTCGTGTGAGTTTCTCTTGATTATTTTATAATAATCAATCATCTTACCTTCCCTTCCCCTATCCCACTAATTCATTCATTTTGTCCATTTTTTTATTGCTTTTTCATTCTCTTTATTATTTGTGTTCATAATTCACAGTACACATATGTAATATACAAAAGACACTTATCACTCCACGCCATGCCAACTCACAAATCATAAATCAACAAATTTTCACTTCCATTATCTCTAACAGTTGGGAGCAATCTTCATTAGTCCATTTCATTTCATGATCTCATTGACCATTTATATTAATCTCAAATCAGTGACATCCATCTAATTGACTTAACAACAAATAATTTTCCTAATTTCTAATGAAGTCTATCCTCTAAATCTCTTTAGAGACGTGTACTAAGTGCATTTCTTGCATACAACACTATTTTATATCAAGCTCAAGTTTATTTTCTCTATCCATTCTATATATTATTTTACAAGGCTAAAATTTGATCAGATTTATGTATTAGGCCAAAATAAAATATATGAACGTCAAAATTATAAATATATCAACTACATGATTTTTTTTTTCCCGAAAATCTTTTGTATTATGGAAAAAAGAAATGTAGGAGATTTGGATTCAGTCTCAGCTCTCTGCTATATATGTCAATAGAATTAATCTTGCTTTCATGACAAATCAGTATTAGACTTTAAATTACGAGTTATACCACCATGTTTATGATAAAATTACTCGCTAATCAGATGAGATCTAGTATTTGATTAACAACCTATTTCCTCAAATTGAACTAATTCCTCATAAGAGAGAGAGCATGCCTTGAGGCCCAGCGAAGGGCGAGGCGACACGAGAGGTCATGGCCCTCCCTCGTGGGCACATGACCCACCTATATTTTGAGGGTTTTAATATTTTATAATAATTTATTATATATTTAAAAAAAAGAATTATTTTTTCCAAATATATACCGTACAACTATTAGTTAATTTTGGATGCTCTTTTTTCCAAAATATTATCCATTTATTTGATTAAATGATTAAGAGTAGGAAGACTTTATTCAAGAATGTCAATTTTTTTAAGTGACTAAGAATATTTCTTATTAACAATAATGACTAATTTTTTTATGTATAAATTAAAGACACAAAGTAAATTCACTCTAATTAGATTTATTTTATATATAAAAATTATGAATTAAACTCCCAACCACTTATTTAAAAGATAATAATTTCTGATCATTCATGTCAACCTGAATTGAATTAGTAAAAAGATATTATTTTATTAACATGTGTAATAACACATAATCACTGAATACAAACTTCTTCCATGCATGTTTCGCATATTGTTGAATAATTATGTATAAAATGCAAAACAAAGAATATTAGGTATTATAACATACAACCTCTTTTGTCCCCACCGCCACAAAAGCCACCCATTTCCCTGTATACCTCATAATTGTGCTCATCATCTTCTATCAAACTCTCATTCTCTCTTTTCCTTCCCTCTTCTGTTTCAGTTTCCATCTTAATTATGAAGGGCCAACATTCTCTCCTTCAACCATTCTTACCCATTTCCACCACCTCCACCACCACTCGTGGCTCCGCCGCCTCTTCCTCATCGCTTCATCACAATAATTCTTTCAATGACAAAGATTTGATCTCCTCAAGCAATAAAACTGTGATCGTCAGATTGCTTTTAGTTTTCTCAGTCGCAGCTATCTCGTTATGGGCTAACTATGAGTCCTCCAAGACCTTCCAGATAACTCTAGTAAACGACGCCATGGATTCCCCAGCTGGCCGCCGTTTTGCTCTCTCTTACGTCTCAAACGACAGAGCCACTCGGATACTACTCAATACCAGCTCCTTCGTAGAACGCTTCCTTTATCCTGATCCAAGTCAATACCCCAAGAAGCATATAGCCCACGTCACCCTCCGCCTTGCCAGCCGGAACCTTAGCGCCACCGTCATCGTATCCCCCGGGAGAAAAGTCAACGATTACGTCATTGAGCTGAGCCCATCGTGTCTTGAAGAAGCGAACTACAAAGAAGTAATTGTGTCAGCTGTTTTACGTGCCATGGTACGAGTATGGATATGGGATGGCGAGTCTAGAGCTCCAGCAAGGCTCATCGATGGTGTGGCGGAGTACGTAGCGGATTTGGCCGGATTTTCTCCTGCAGAAGTCCTCGGCGCCGGTGAGTGGTCTTCGGAATGCGACGACGGTGGTGATGGTTGGTGGTGGGAGGATAAGAACCCAAGGAACGTGGCAAGGTTCCTGCACTTTTGTGAAGCCAAAAAGGAAGGGTTCATCCGACGGTTGAATCAAGCCATGAGGGACACGTGGCACGATCGGATTGTAGATAATGCGTTAGGATTCCCAGCCAGTAGGTTCTGTGGTCTTTATAGAGCTTCCTGGGCCGCAGAAAATAATGCAATGTTGGTCGGAGAATCGTGATCGTCTGCAGCCATGTGCAATAATGTATTTAAATTCATTTTTCGGCCTGTAAAAAAAAAATCATTTCACTTTCACGGTTCCCAAACCAATTTATTTTTAATGTTTATTATCTTCAATGCACAAGGTAAATTTTACGGGAGATTGATTGAAAAGAAAAGAAGTTGACGAATTTTAATTTTTTTTAATACCAATTAATTTCCGAAAACTATATTAGGTGTTGAAGAGTAATCTGGACGGAGCAAATGCAAACTAGACCACATGGATGTAAGAAGTTGATGATTTTAATTTTTTTACGTGAGAGAGTATGCAGGTGACAAGAGAGTGAATATCTATATAATTCAATTTTTTTAATCTTTTTGTTATTAACTTACTTATTGGTTAGTTAAAAATCATTAATTGGCTGAACAAGAAAATTGGCCTGGGGATGGTATTGTTACTGATTTAATAGATTTCTGTTTAGAGGAATTGGATAAGTAAATACAAGAGAGGACGTAGATTCTTGGGGGATGAATGTGATCTGAAAACTGTTATATTAACTCAGTTATTGGTTAGTTAGAGGTTATTTAGTGGTTGAAAAAGAAAATTATTGGCATGGGGAAGGCAATGTTAGGGATTTAATAGAGTGCTTCTTAGGGAAATTGAAAGCGAGTTGAAACCAATGTAGTACATATTTATAATGGCATGAGCTGGCATCATTGATTATAAACCTAAAATGGATGTGGTTTGTTCACGTGGACTTTGATTGGGCAACATGTGCATTTGTAGGGTCAAAGAGGCTATTTATATGCCGTTATGCATCTTTGAACATTCACTCTCAAAAGAGTTTGGCAAACATACATATATAATTTAAAATCATTAAATTATACTATTTATAAATTATGGATAATTTATTTTTTAGACTGCATATAATGTATAAAAAACATATATACTTCTTAAAAAATATTAAGCCACACGTGGTAGGCTTGCATAAATCACTGTTGGGACGAGGTAGAGAAAGAAAAGTTGAGAAAAATAGGGTACCAGAAAGGTGACTAAAGAGTGATTGAATTAAGCGATATGAAACTTTTTTTTTAAAGTAAAATTTTCGAGTTTGACCAGTGATACGATACTCAATATTCTTTAACAAAAATTTTCGAGTTTGACTGGGAGCCCATTTGAGTTGAAACTAAATTGTAGTACTAAATATGAAATTATTTCATATTTTAAATAAAATTATTACATTTTTTTATCTGTATAATTTTATTTTTTATTTTTTATATTAAGGAACAGAGGAAGTATAGATCGAATTCTTATAATTGTGCCTTCTAAATTAAAACAAATAGAGTACAAATTATATACTCCCTCCATTTCTATGTATAAGATATAAATGAGATTTTTTCCCCCAAATATAAGATACAAAAATGGGTTGTCTAATGCATTTATTTTTTTCCCAATTTTATTTTTCATTAAATAAATAAGTGAATGCAACTAATTTTCATTAATTACAAAATAGAAATGTTAAATGGGACATTTTAAAAAACTATTTTGAAATTCTTACAAATTTAATGATACTGACTTTTTTTTGTCTATATCTACATGAATTAATTATTTATCTTGTACATGGAAATAGAGGGAATAAAAACTTAGGCTTGATTTTTTAATTCTCATATATGCACACTTGGTGTGAACAAAAGACTTAATGATCACTACTTTTAATGTGCTTTAAAAAAAAAAAGCATCAAGCAAACAGAGAATTGAATGTGCAAGTTGTTTCTCATTTAATGTGTTGTGCACTTTGATTATGCATTTATTTAAAGTTAAACTCCTGTGTGTGAGGTTAAGTTGTTGATCTTGCTTTTTGTGAGTTTGATGGTTTGAATTTTCAGTGAGTTACATTGCTCTTTGTGAGCTTCTTATAATATTCTCCCCGTTTTTATCACTTTCAAAGAATTTTTTTTTATTTATATATCATTTATGAGATAGTATTAATTCCTATTTTTTTAATTGTACCCTTATCTATTCTTTTGGTAGCCAAAAGATAATATTAATCACTCTTTTTTATCTATTTGTTTATTGAAGTGCATGTTAGAAATTTAAAATAAATTCTTAAGTGATACATAAAAAGAAATGGAGGGAGTACAAAAAATTAAAAGCAAAAATTATTGCCAAAAGTTTTTTATGAGCCACAAAAACCTTAAAATTATATGAATTAAAAATGACATTCTTACAAAAACTCTAATGAAAAATCAAAATAATCATGGAAATTTTTTAATTCTCACAAAAAAAAAAGTCATTGAGAATAATGCATAATTAGAAGATATATAGTCATATACCAGTCTCATTCTTTCACGAAAACCACCCATCCAATTTTACAAAATCTACAAATTAAAATAATTCATAAAACAAAACAACATTAAATTTGGAATTAAAAAAGTTTATTTACTTATGTATCAACCATCAGCAAATCCGCAGCATAATCAGCAAATTCTTTGAAAGAAGAAAACTAGAATTTTACATCTAGTTTAACTACAAGAACCCACTTAAGTCGTTCATTGTTCATACATATCAAACTCTTGGACTTCATGCCAATTATTTCACTTTTTAAATTTTTCAATGTTTTCTATTTTCAATTTTCCCTTCATTTTATGACACGTGTCAGCTTGATTTTATTATAACAAAAATTCCCTGACTCCTTGTTCACAAATTTTTATTGGCCTGGAATTTTTTTTTGTTTGAACCTCTAGTATCTAATTATTACTTTAAATTTCGACTAATTCAAACTAAGATATAGTCAAACCTAATCGGGGGAACTCTCCAAAAGACATTTTTTATATTCACACATTCTCAAACCTGAGATATTGTATTTAAGTGATTCTAACCCTTCCTATTAAGACCAACGGTTGGTTCTCAACGTGGAAATTGGGAAGGATGGATCCACATATAATATAAGAAAAAGTTGAATGCTCTGTCAAAAGTCACAGTATTTTAAGTAAAGCAATGGTAGAGTGCTTTGTCTCCCGGATTGAGTTTGGGTACCTTGAAAAAAAAAAGTTGTGAAAGTTACAGTAAAAATTGTTCAGTTGATCTAATCTAGAGGTTTCTTGGTTTAGGTGAAAAAGTTGAAAGCAATGTTACAAAAACCAAATCCATTATTAAACTAAATGAATGTAATATTTCAAGATTCAATAGATAAATCGGTCTAAATTAAGTCTTAATTAAATTATATGAAAGGGTGACAATAGTGGTGCAACTAGCAGGCCATGGCTTATAATGGGCCAGGGGCTTGCTTCTAACAAGTCCTATTTCATTAAAAGCCAGTTCAACTGTGTAGCCCAAAAAGAAAAAAACTAGTTCAAATGCTTGAAGTAATTCTACTAAGATGTCTGGTTTGGTAGTTTTCACCACTTTAGTTCAAATGCTTGAATGGGCTCAATTATAATATATCTGGTTTGCCAGTTTTCGCCTGTGTTAATTTATAGTAGTCAAATTTATAAGTGTTAATCCTTGACAAGTTTTTATTGAAAATAAAGTAACATTAAATAAAAATACAAATCAATAAATTGAATTAAGAAATTATGAGGAAAAAATGCTACATAGACGCACGATACGCCCTTATTCATAAAAACAGGTAGAACATTCATCTAAGACAATTCAGCTTACTTGAATTTCTCCCAAACTATCATCACTCAAGAGTATCATGGTCATCACATATAAAATAAAAAAGAAAAAAATAAAAATCACCTAAAAAATATATAATACCCAAAAAAAGCTAAACACTTTTTTCTCATCACTTTTTGCTCCTATTAGCCTGAACAATGCCTTCATTCCCTGCAAGCATCAAGTACTTATCCTTCCTTGTAAAATTAGTACATTCAAATCCCAAGGCATCTCCTAACCTTCTCTGTATATTATTAGCCACTTCGAAGCTCGACTTCCCGCCACTACATGTGAGATTTCTGGGCACTTTCTCAAGAATCTCAATGTAATAGCTAGGCCTAGGATTCATCAAAAAGAAGATTGGGTCCAAACATTTAAGCCCACTAGCTGTGGTCCCATAAAACATACCCACTTTAGCATTTATGGCCACAGGAACAATCTCATCAGCCAATTCAGCAAACAGCGAGCTAAACCTCAACAGATATGGCTCCCTGCAAGTCGTTCCCTCAGGACACACCACCAAGTCACCTTCTTTGAGAAGAACTTCCATGGTTTCCCCATCCTTCTTCCTGTCCCTTGTGAGTCTCACTGTTCTTATTGGAGCTATTATCTCAGACACTCTGCTTAGGCTATATGTGACTGCTGTTAATGGCTTGCCCAGGCATGTGCAGAGAAACACAGGATCCAAGAGGGTTCTGTGGGTACACACATATAGGACCCCTTTGGTTTGGTGGGATTTTTTGGGGCTATGGCCTTTTAAATTGATGTGGACGCCACTGAAGGCGGCAAGAGTTAGGGCTAGTTTGTAGGGCAGGATGATACCCAGGAGGATTCTGTAAATGGCTAAGAGGATTCCAATTGGAAGCCACATGAACATGAAGAGTGTTGCTGAAGGAGTAGGCAGAAATGCTAACCTACCATCATGGAAAATCAAAGGCTTTGGGTATTTTTCTCTTGGCATTACTGACCCTTCATTTCTTTTCACCACATAAGCTTCCTGTCATGTAAGTAAACACATTAAATACAGTGCATATGATGGATACAATATCACTGTACCTGCAAAATTTAGCATGTCAGAAGGTAGATACATATTTAACATGTCAGGCTTTATAATTGTGATTTGTGTTTGTATTTTTGTCTCAATGATCTCAATTTCTTTTTCATCCTGTTTTACTCGATTGTGAGGTTGCCAGGTAATCAGTGGGGCAAAGAAACACAGAAAAATGAAAAGAACATAAAAGAAAACAGTAAAACAGTGCCACATTTAAAGCTTTGGTCTCCTTAGTCATTTTCAAGTTTTAATCTAATAGTATCATTTGGTAGCTTAAGGAAAAGATGTTAATTCTCTAGCCTGTCAAAGAGTCTTAAATTTCTTACCTTGCAGTTAGAGATGAAGAGGTGATCATGAACACTGTGACTACTTCCAAGTCCAAGGTCAGGCTTTCTGTCTCCAAAGTACTCCTTGAGAGCTCCAAGCTTCACAACCAAACCAGACCCAGAAACCAACCCAGTGTAGTACCCTCCAACACTCTGCAACTCTGTGCCTATAACCTCATCAACACTCAAATACTCCTTCAGAAACCCTTCCACCATGACCCTAGGCACAGTGGTGAACACAACCCTACACCCAACTGAACCCAACACCTCACAGGCCTCAAGGCTTAGATTTTCCAGATAAAACTTAGGTAAAACTGCCCTAGAAGTACTTTCCATGTCCTTTGTCCTGAGCCCACAAAAGGTTATGAAGATCATGGCCCTTAGCTTGAGGTCATAGTCTAGAACCCATAGCATAGGACATGACAGTAGCAAAAAGAGGGCTCTGAAGATGCTTCCACCTTCAAAGGCGACAAGCATGAAGAAGGGAAAGAAAGAGTGGGACCTCAAGAGAACTCTGTGAATGTCACAGGCTAGTGTTTGTGACTTCCTATCCTCCAAACTACATTTGGTAATGCTGGGGAAAGGAGGGGAAGAATGTGATGGTTTGACTGACACAATATTGCTAAAGTGAAAGCCGTAAGTTTTCATCTTTCTTGCTGCTCTATGACATGAATTAGCTAGCAGCCTGAGAACAACCATTAAGAGCACCATGGTGATTAGTTCAACTTCTCAGAAAACTTTCCTCTCAGTAATGATGATGGTGGTGGTACTGGAGAAGTGAAAGTGCTAGAAAGGCTATGTTGAGGGGGCGAGAGAGAGAGAGAGAGAGGAGTAAATGGGTATTTGTGGGGAAAATGAAGAGGCTGCAGAGAATATTTATAAGAGTCATTAAAAGGGTGCAGGAAGAGAAGGTTGACTCTGGCATTTGGTTAACCACACCGGTGGCATTAACTTCACCTTTCTTATTTTCTTTTGTTTGTATTTCAGATTTTGTTCGCTTTTGGCTTTGTTCTTACTATCATTTTTCTTTCAGTCATGCAAGTTTCCTCCACATTTTGCCCCCTTTAGGTTCTGTTCCTTCCTGGCTCTGTTAGAATTTTCCTTCATTCATGCATGTTTCCTTCACATTTTGCCACTATTTTTAACCTTTGATGGAAAATTGGTGTGCGAAGTACCATCTGAATAGCATGAAAGTGTCAGACAAATTTTATGAAATGCTTGAAATCTCAACTCTCAAGAAACTGAGTACCTTTTTTTCTGCCCCTATTAGTAATTTTAAAAAATCACTACTAAATTTTTTTAAAAAAATTGATAATAAATCTCATAAAAGTCAAGTATAATAATTTTGATCTTATGAAATAAATATAATTTTGAAAAATTTTTAATATATATGTTTTAACATATGGGTTATTACACAATTTTTTCTATCGTCAAACAATTATGTAATCTCACACTATGCAATTTGTTTTCAGAGTTTGTTACTTATAATGAAAATCACATTGACTATCGACATTTAAGAGAAGGTAGGTTGAAATGTTGGTGACCGTCATTGAGAGTCCGAGTTTATTTTTTGAAAACTGGCTTCACTCAGCCATATCCGGTGTAGTTATTTGCATTTTCATAGCTTTGGAAAGTGTAACCCTTTGAATTTTTCATCATTCATCTTTTTAATTTTCTCTAGAAAATATTTCTTTTTGTTTATATTGTAAACCAATGACATGTTAGATCACCCACACAAACGGCTTAAATTGACTTTTAAATACTTTTCAGATTCATTCATCACAAGTCAAATTGCTTCGTGGTTGGGATTAATTGGTGTTTGTTCCCAAGACTATACTGACCTTGAAGTGAAATCAATTCATAACTGAATTAGTTATTAATTAATTACTATAAAGATTTAATGTAAAATAATTATTACAATGCGACAGAAAATAATTGTTACATGAGCAAAAAAATCATTAAATCATAACTAAATTAGTTATTCTTTAATTATTGTAGGATTAAACTTACATACTTTTATTCATATACTTTTCATACTATTCTCTAACTAAAATTTAATAGGTAGATTTTTTAAATTTTTTAAGTTTAAGAAATTAATATTTTTAATATATAATTAATGACTAAATCTACAATGTATTAAAAAATAATTTACATATTAACTTTTAATTAGAAAACAATATAAAAAGTATATAAATATTTTCTATTATTATAATGATATAAATAAAATCATTAAATCATATATGTTTTCTTATAGTCTTATTTTTATTATTTTCTCCCATTTCAAATATAAAAAAAATTACTTTATATATAATTTTTTATCTCATTTTATATGTTATTTTAAAGTTTTTCACATAAAACAATAAAAATATTAAATAACCTAAAATATATTAAACTTTAATATATTTTTACCAAAATATTCTTAACTTTAATAGTAAAAGATAGCTTATATTATACCCATCATTATTTTTAATAAAAGGTAAAATAGTAAAAAAAATAATTAACACTCTAACAAAAAAAAGTAATTAATATTTTATTGGTAATATAAAGCAACTGATAAATTGGGGCAATTAGAATTTTTTAAAATTACAAATAAAATGGGATGGAATGAGTACAACATTGTTAATTGAAATTAGTTAATATCATTTAATTTAATTTTTAGTAAAACAAACTCTTTTTGGTTCAAAATATAAGGTATTTTCAATTACCTCATGCATTTTAAAAAAGTTAGTTATATTATTAAATTTCTTAAAAAAAATATTACATTTTTATTCTTATTAATTATCAATAATTAAAATTATTTCCACCATTTATATCACAAGTTATAAGATTAATCATAAATGAATTAGGGTAAAAAAAATGTAAACTACTCCTAAAAATTATATAACACCTTATATTATAAACAAAAAAAAATCTTAAAAACATTCTATATTTTGGATAAGAAGAAGTATTTTTTAAAAAAATTGCCATCAATTAAGAGTATTTTCTTTTCTTCTCACATCAGATCAATTAATTATCATTGAAATATACAACTTTCTCTAAATTAATGAGAGCTAATATTGAAATACTCTATCTGATTTAAAATATAAGTCATATTTGACTAACTGTATATAAATTAAGAAAGGGAATTAACAAATTAACTCTGTTGAAACTTACTCTCTTTATTTCTTTTTTTTTGTCACATTTTAAGAAAATCTTCGTTTCTATTTACATGTTATTTTCAAATTTCAAGACAATATTAATTAATGTTTTTCCATTTATATTTTTACTTATCCTTTTAAAAGTAAAAAATAATATTAATTACTTTTTCTTATCTTTCTTTTTATTAAAAGGCATATTAGGAAATTTAAAATAAATTCTAACATATTAATTATATTTTTTAATTTATGTGCAAAAGCCTTAAATGATATATAAAAAGAAACGGATGTAAGACATTGTTTTCTAATATTATCTTTAATAAAAACAATTTCTAGATAATTTTCTCTCTGACAAATTAATTAAAGACAATGATAAATTAGAAAAAAATAATTAATATTTTTTATTTTACTTAAATAGAACTTATATTTTAGATAAAACATAATTTTAAAATAAAACTTATATTTTAAACTTAAAAGAGTACTTTATATATTGCACAAAACATCTATATTTTTTCTTATATTTAGGATCAACATAATTCTTCCAAAATTTTCTTATATTTAAAAGTAGAGTTTTTATTTCCTTTTGTCCTAATTACTCTCCCAGCTGTAAAATATAAAGCGC
This sequence comes from Adenanthera pavonina, assembly GCA_026686845.1. NCBI lineage: Eukaryota > Viridiplantae > Streptophyta > Magnoliopsida > Fabales > Fabaceae > Adenanthera > Adenanthera pavonina. The sequence goes on from JAIVEN010000014.1 coordinate 4,142,544, forward strand.
TTTTTTTGGGATTAAAGTTTCAAAAAATATAATTCATTTTATAAAATCTATGCGATATTTAATATTTTTTTTTAACCCTTGTTAGGAATAGTTAAAAAAGTTATGGTAAAAAGAGTAAGAGAGATATCAAAATACTCCTTCCATTTCTTAATATAAATGAGAAAAAATAAAATTATACATACCAAGAAAAATAATAAATTTATTAGAAATATAAAATATTTTTAAAAAAATCCTCATTTAATATTAATCAAATACCACAAATGCCCTAATTACTACTATTTTTTGGAAAAAAAAACCACTTAATTAGAGATATTTTTTTAAAAAATTATTAAATGCACCAGATAAACCTGAAGTATCCCTTTTATTTTGAAATATTGAAACTCTCCCAATTTTCTCTTATATTAATGAATGGAGGGAGCACATTATAATTTAATGAAGATAATTTTGAAAAGTGTTGATAATTTTTGAAAAATTCAATAATTCTAATTTTAACCAACTCCCTTGGTATACGTAAAACAAGCAATTATTTCATTCAATTTTAAATATTAGACATTTTTAACTACTTCATGCATCTTAAGAAAATGAATTTAATTACTAAATTTATGAAGAAATTTCAATATTTTCTACTATTTACTAGTATTAATTACATTATCTCTTATACTTTTCTTAATATTTATCTCTTACTCCCTATGATCCTTAATATAAAACTATTTTAACCGAATCACGCGGATTAAGATTTGGAATTAAAACTAATTAACTACTTCAATTTCTCCGAAAATCCCAACATTTTTTCAAAACTACTATTATTTAATCTCTTTCTCTTTCTCTTTGTATACATTAAATAGAAACATTTTTTGGAAATGTAAAATAAATATTACCTCGTATATTATAAATGGTCTTATATTTATGACCAGTACAAAAAATTATATATATAGGACTAGAGGTAGTATATACTAGTATTAATTATATACCATAGATATGAATGAAAAAATAATTAATGCATCAGACAATTTTGCAAGATGTCATATGTTCTGAATTAAACAATGTTTCTAGAAGATGTCCCATATTTAAAATTAAAGGGAGTATGGCTTATAATTTGAAATAGGGTATAATACACTTGAAAATTTTTTATGGTCCTTAATGTGAAAATTTTTACAAGATATGTGAAGCATTTATTATTTTTTTTAAATATGTCTTTCATAATTATTGTATTAGAAATAGGATATTTTACTTTATCTTTCATGTATAGAAAAATAGAGTCAATTTTGATGGTTTAATTTTAATTAAGTATAATTTTAAAATGTTGTGATAACTTAAAAAAAAAAAGCCCTAAACTAATTTTTTAACTTTTTAATTTGTGGTATTTGACTATAAAGATCTTATAAATAGAATTGGAGAATAATTATTATATATGATTTAATGTATAATAATTATTACATGCGACTAGAGGTGTAGAAAAAGGTAGGTAATATAATTAACTCAGTGTTGCTATTTTACTTAATTTAAAGTGTCTCATAAATAGGATAAAGGGAATTCTAACCGGCAGATGATGTATTTGATTTTACTTTAGTTAATCCATGGACTATGAAATGATTAGTCACAACTTTTGATTAAAAAATGATAACTTGGGTATAATTATATTTAAGTTATAAATGAGAATGTGGATTGAAGTTTGAAAAAAAAAAAAGAGAATTCAAGCCGCCAAAGGTAGCAAGTAGGTAACCCAGAAGACATACACTTTTTTTGTTTATAAAGATTTGAACTCTAACAAGTGACCTTTTTCAATAATTAATGAATTTGGGCTCTTTGTAATTTGAAACTGAATGTATGATTTATAGTTGAAATTAGAAAAAAAGAGTGAAAAAAATAAATCTAATACAGAATTACATTTCTTTAGATCTGAGGTCAGAACTGGCCAAAAAGAAAAAAGATCTAAGAACGCAATTGACTTAATTATTACTATTGCTGAGTTTTTGCAATTTTGGCACAAGTATAATTAATTTTTAACTCAAGGAAGTGATTTATTAGTTAGATTTTTATCTTTGATTATATATATATATATATATATACTCCTTCCGTTCCTTAATATAAGGGACAGAAGATAAAATCATACAGACTAAAGAAAGTAATAAATTTATCTGAAATATAAAATAGTTTCCAAAAATACCCTCATTTAATGTTAATAACTCTTCGATCATACAATTAATACAAATGAATTACTCCCTCCAGTCATATATAGGATATTTTGTATTGATTCTAAATATAAGATCATTTACAATATATAAGGTAATATTTATTATATATTTCCAAAAAATGTCCCTATTTAATGTATTTAAAGAGAAAAAGAAATGGATTAAATAAGAGTAATTTTAGAAAAATATTGGGATTTTTGGAAAATTTGATGTGGTTAATTAGTTTTAATTCTAATTTTTAATCAGCATAATTTGATTAAAATGATCTTATATTAAGGATCAGAGGGAGTATATTGAAAACATATCACCTTAATTAGGAATATTTTTGAAAAAAATTATTAAATATACCAGATAAATTCTATATATCTCTTATATTTTGAAGTATGAAAACTCTTTTAATTCTCCCTCATATTAAGAAAATGAGGGAGTATATGTGAGTGAAGAAAATAATAAAATATTGAGATTGGGTTTAATTAATTAAATTAAATTAAATGAATGGCTTATATTAAGTTTAAAGGGAAAACACTTAATGCTTTTCCGAAAGTAAGAGAGCGTACTTCAACATTAAAGTAGGATTTTTGCAATGATCAACCAAGTATAGTTAGAGATTAACTGAATGGTTATAATTTAATTAATATACATACATATATATGTATGTATGGAATATTGAGAGATAGATTTATAAAACATACAATAATCAATATAAATATTTTATCCAAATAAATGTGAATATAAAATATAAAATCTATAAAAATTATATTATTTAAATTGTTTAAGTGCATGTTTGATTTATTTTTTATAAAAAATTTGTTAAAATAATCACAATTTATTAAAATAAAATTTGGATAAAAATAGAGAAATTTACTATAAAACTATTAAAATAAAAAAAATAATAATTAAAAATCATAATTTAAAAACAAGTGCTAACTCTTGGTCAGGGTATTTTTAATGTAATTTTTTAAATGTTAAGAAAAACAAGTACACTTTTTAATCATTTTTATATTATTATTTATTTTGTCCATGATATTAAAAAAATTGTAATTCCTTACAAAAGATATGCTCATAAAAGTGGGGTCCACTGCATGATCTCTGTCCTCGGTCAAAAGATGTTCATTTTTATATTATTATTTATTTTTAAAATAAAGGCAGGATGACTAAGGATAAGGAGAGTTGGGTTTTCATGTGGTTAAAAATAAATTTTGTTAAAATTGGTTTTATAATATAACTATGATAAAAATTAATTTTGGATTAATGTGTTTATATTTGGATAATTTATTTGAAAATTGGTTTTGATAAAACTTATAATTTTTCTCTAAATTGAGCTTAAACTTTATCCCATGATTAATTTAATTTATTTGGACTAAAATTTAATCTGTATTTATTTAATTGAGAACATCATATATTTGATATAATATTTTGTTATAGATCATGATCTATGAAAATTAAAATTTTGAAGAGACATTTTGGTCAATAGATAGGATAAATTTTATGGAAATTTTATTTTCTTAATTTTTCTATTTTTTCTCATTTTTATTGGTCTATTTTTATCTGACTTTAAAATAAATACAGATAAAAATAAAAGAAGTAAAACGAAAAAGCTGCTATCATACTACTTATTCGAAACCTCCATTTTGCATCAAAACTCATTCTCAAATGGGAAAGTAAAAGCATGACAAACACACACAAATCTTAATCAACCTTAGTTTTGCCTCCAAACCAAGATTTGAGTAGTAATCCCAAAGACACCCTGTTTACAAAAACAAAATGTGGAGACAAAGGTTATGTGTTGGGTTGGCGGTTAGAGGGAGCAATTCATGTCATTCTCATGGGGTGGTTTGGTGAACACTTAATCATTTGAGTTGTCTCTTCCTTCAATGCACATATTTTGCATGCAATTACTAATATGCTTCACATATCTTTGCCCCTCTCACCCTCTCTCATTTTGCATCTAATTTCATGCATGGCTACTCAAGCCAACTTGTTTTATGAATTTAATATTAGAAAATTAATATAAGTGAAAAATGTGATTCCAAACCTCTTTTTATTTTCTGATCTTGAGATAAAAAAAAAATATTTTCAGTTTTGAAGGAGCAAAGGGAGATAGAACTACGTACAAACGAATTTAAGTTGAGAGTGTCATCGAGTTCCGATAAATAAATGTGATTGAGACTGATTTGATTACGGATGGTTGACAAAGGTTAGAGATATACTGACCCATGGGGTAATAAAGGTTAGGGATTTATTTATTTGCCTTTGGGCCCGAATCGGGGACCATTGCATTTATTTGAAGTCCGACAATTACTTAAAGAGAGTTCCAATATTTTGCAATTATAAAAATATCATATGTAAAATAATAAAAAGAAATACTATCCTAAGCTTAATTTCTAAACGTGGCTATCAAAATATTTTATTGAAAAAAATAAAATTTATTTTGATAATTTTTGTATCTTGAAATAATCAGTTTTTTATTGTTGATTAGGAGATATTTTAGTACTAAAAAATAGCAATTTTAGGGAAAAAATAAATTTTTATGCAATTTCATGAACAAGTCAATAGTTAATTAGTCAAGTAATTTATTTTGTTAGCTTTTTTAGATGGTTACTTAATAAAAACAACCATTAATTTATAATTTCATTTGATGAAAAATTAAGAGTAATTTCGCTAGTGCAAATGTATAAGTCAATTTGTTTAAAACATTTTATCATAACTCAGTTATTAAAATGTTATACTAATTTAATCAATAGTCGCGTATTAAAAATACTAAGTTAATTCTTGGTCACATTGTAAGTCTTGGGTTTAATTTGTCTCTTGATGAAAGCATCTCTAGGGCGGATTTGGGTTGATAGCTAATACGTTCTAACCTAATCTTTGAACAACCCTAAATATAAATATATAATAATTATTTCAAAGGTTAAATAAAAATATTTCTTCCTAAGAATTAAATTAAAATTTTATTTAATAAAGAACAAAAGAAAATTGGGCAGTTTAAGTAGTTATACTTTTTTTTTTGTATAATTATTTAGTATTCAATACAATAATACAATTTCAAGTATTGCTAGGCTTAAATGGGGATAGCTCGCCAAACATAGTTTTTTTTTTTATCTATAAAACTTGAATTTAAAACTATTAATTATTGTTTCATTTATAAAAAATTAAGAGTAATTTTGCTAGTGCAAATGCATGGAACAATTTGTCTAAAACAACATGTAGAGATCCTTTTTTTTAAATGGAAATGTGTAGTATGTATTAATTAATAAATAAATAAATAAATAAGAAAAAAAAGATAAGAGAGCACTGAGCTTTACAAATTTCTCTCATCATCCACCACTTCTTGGTAACAAGGTGGGGTTGGTCAAATGTTTCAAAAGAATGATAGCTACCCTGAGTAACCCTAAAAATATTCTAAAAAGATTATGAGTACAATTGTTAGCCTCCCTATACATGAGATTAAAAGTAATACACCAGTTTCTATTCATGAGTAGTAGACTAGACAAATGATTTCCTAGCATAGATGATCCATACATTCATTTCTCATCATCAAGTTGGTGGGAGATTATGTTAGCTTAACTAGTAGTTTTGACTAAAAGTTCTAAGTTGTTTCTTGGTCAAGCAGGGTCTTAGCTTCAATTTGATAGTCAATCCAGTTTAGCTTGATCTTTAAACAACACTAAATATAATGATTATAGAAAAAATTATTTCAAAAAGGACATAGGTATAATTAAAATGAAAATGTTGTATTTAAGGTCTATGTAGATTAAACTTATTTCATGTATGAAATTAAGGCAATATGACTTACTGTTATTTTAAAGTAACTGAATTAAAAATTAAGAAATTGAAGGAAATGAAAATTTTATTTGATAAAAACCCAAATGAAATTACGCATAATGTCTGGGAATAAAGAGGCAAATTAGGCCAATTAGCATATTAGAAATCATCCCTTCATTATTTTAGCTGACCCTATCCAAAAGGTTGATAAAGATATTATTTAGCTTAAATTTCGTTATTCGAACTGTAGTTGGTTAAAATGTTTTCTATAGATCTGAGAGATACAAATATTCCAATATCTATTAAGTATCTTGAAAATATTCTTCAAGAGCTAGGACGAGGAGCAAACACTCCAGGAATGCTGCTCCAAGATCGTTGCTAAAGCTTCTGAACCAGTAAATTGAAATCCAGTTCAAGCAAAATATTCCTGAACCCAACTTCCAAGCTAGCAAGTTTAAGGTTAGTTAAAACCCCTAACCATTTTGCCACAAAGGCTGAGCATCATCCAATGTTTCTGGAGAAACCAGATGGATAACCACTTAGCATTATGATCCCTTAACAAGCCTCCAACAACACTTGTACTTCTTGGATATTTGTTCAGAATCTTCACAATTGCTGAAAAAAATTCAAAATTAAATAATAAAAAATCTAAAAGAAGAAATTAAGAAAATATGACGCTATAGTCTATAATTAGTTTCTTCTCTCTAGCCACAGTCTACTACTATTTTCTTCTCTCTGTTCCATTCGAAGGTTAAACAATAAAACTTTTTTGTTGGATGCATTAACCACAAGTTGAATCAGTTAGTTTTTGTACCTTTCTTGTGAATCGAATGTGGGCAGCTAAAGATGATGTTCCTCAATATTCAGTAAGATACTTTCATCTAAAGATGACGTTGCTAAAAATGATGTTCCTCAATATTCACTAAGATAATTTCTCCAATTCTGAATATAAAATATTTTATCTTAATTCTAAATATAAAAATTACTTTCAGAAATGAGACAGTATTTATTATATATTTATAAAAAATATCCATATTTAATTCATTCCAAAAGTAGAGAAAAATTAAATAAGAATAATTTTAAAAAAATATTTTAATTTTAAAAAAAAAAATAGTTAACTAATTTTAACTCACATATTTAATCCGCATAATTCCAGAAGGAGTATCTTCAATAGTGATATGGCAACTGAGGCATATTTTTAGCCTTGAGGATGAAAGATAAAATGGTTAAAAAATTTGTAGAAAAATCATGAAAGCGAAATGAAAAGAAATGGCAATATACAAGATGGGTAACAAAAGTTGTAATATTTAGTTTGACCCATGATCCGAAACTATAAGATAGAAAAGAATACACCAATCCTAAAGATCCATAGAATTAATTATGCATCCAACTCAACAATAGAAACTTTTAACGCGTTATCTCTTTCAAAAGCATGCAAAGGCCGACGATCGTAACTAATAAGAGAAAACAACATATACATATTACCTTAGCTATATATATATATATATATATGTTGCACTTTTGCTAGAAAGTGACTACATTATTTTCTCTGTCTAACAGAAACAAACTCTCCACATGTTGTTTCTCAAGTCTAAGACACTTCACTGAATGTTTCTTTGGATCTAATATAATTATCTCACCTCTACATCTTCTCTGCCACTTGCCCACTACTCCTCAGAGCTTCTACTTCTGATATGCCTCCGTAATCTCTTGAATTAAAAGAAAACACTAGATTCCATGAATCTGCAACACTATATTCTTTCATCACCCATATATAAAATATGAACTCTTTTTAAAGAACCAAAGCTAGTGAATTGCTTCCACCCAAAAGAGATTGTTCCCAATTGATAACTACGATGAACAACCCAATGTAGTGCACCATTCACAAACACCTGATCATTATAGTGAGACAATCAAGGACAATCAAATATAGTAGCATAATGAAGGAGTTCTATTGGTGATGCTTCTCCATTTACCAGAAGCAAGAGAATAGATCTCAACTTGCACGGGATAGCCATCAACAATTCTAGCAACCTTAAAATCATTGCTCCTAGAATCAAAACCAAACCCTAACTTACGATAACGTACGCCATACATGTGTGCCGTAGTTAGGCAATGTGATGGTGGGAATTGGAGGCACTATATTTTCTAATAGATGGATTCATGATCATAACATTCATATCACCTAATGTTGAATATTTGGCAAAACATACTTAATCCATTGCAAGTGCCAACCACAGTAGAATCAAATTGACTACTGATCATTTGGGATTTGAAAATCGAGAGACGACCAGCTTCTGAATATAATGAGTGAAAGTACTCGAAACCGATAACCACAAGAATGATTTCAACAAAGAGTAAAACTTATTTAACCACAAGAATTATATCAAACCTCTATGACGATGGGTTTGACGACTCGCACTTCTCCGTTCTCCTTCAGCCTCCAATCTCTCCTCCTCTGTTTCTCTTCTGTTTCGAGGTCCCTCTTTCTTGCCTCACTCTCCTTCGTCGCTTCGACTCTCTCTTTTTCGCTATTCGTCCTTGTCAGATATGATTTTCTGTCTTTATATTAACTATAAAACCATGGATCATGGCTTAAGATCATGTGGTGATATCGCTGCCATACCCTCATGTATTTTCTTTCCGAGAAAACCCTTGCCAACGCCGAAGAGAGGAATGAGTAATGGCATGCTCGTTGCCCCCAGGTTGGTCATTAATGATTCTTGGATCTTATCTATTTTGTTGCTTCTAAGATTTTTTGAGATTCGGATTAAAAAAAAGATTGAACTGGATAATTGTTTGATTGGAATATTTTATTATAGTTATTTTTAGGGAGAATTGGATTTTTGCATAAAAAAATAAAAATATTTAAACAATGAGATCAAAATTTACTTTATTTTAAAGTTAGAATAGAATTTTTTCAAGTAAAAATGCAAAATTTCTAAACCAAAGTAGAAATTTTATTTTTTTTATACCATTCTTTATTTTTAAACATTTTTTATTATTATTCATTTATTTGCTATGGAAAAAAAAATCTAATTCTAATTCCTTACAAAAGATATGCTCATATAAGTGGGGCTCACCACAATGTCACTTCTGTCTTCAACCATACTTGCGGTCAAAGTATGTTGAGGCCCAAGTCACACATAGCTAATGGGCTGATAAGTTAGTGAGATACTAAAGGCATGACGACTAAATATGATACGAAAATGTTTGTGATACAATAACAACACAAAAACGAAACGTGGAGACAAAGGTTGGTGTCGTGTTGGTGGTTAGAGGGAGCAATTCATGTCATTATCATGGGATTAAAAAATATTTTCAGTTTTCAAGGCCAAAAATATAATTTTTGTAGGAACAAAGTGAGAGAACTACAAACCCTTAAGATACCACTAGTTCCCTACCCAAAAGAAATTTTAGAGGAATACTTTTACTTTTTCCCCCTCACCTTTATTAACAGTTTTTACATAACCATTAATTACACTAATGACCCATCCATTAATTATTTGGAGATTCTAAATATCTCAAATTAATTGTGGAGTTATATGACATGGTTTCTTGGGACAATGTCCTTTAAGCCATAGGCTAGCAGTGTTTGTGTACATGGGAGAAGTTAAACCTAACCTAGTTAGGTCATATTTACATATAGGGAAAATGGGCTAACCCGTGACGGGTTGAACAGAAGCCAACCCATTTTTCTGATGGATTGGGAAATTCCAACACAATCTATCAATGGTGTGTTGATGGACTATAACGGCCAACCCATCAAAATATATATATTCAAAGTTTTTTAACAAAAATCAATCTAAATTTTTAAAAATTGGATAAAAAAATATTTTGTGTAACCTTATGTTGACAAATGTGTGATAAATCATATATATATATATATATATAGTAATCTAAATTTTTATGATTTAATAATTTGATGAAAAATCTATCATTGTTATTTATGATAGGGGTTTTTCAAATTTTCATTTATTCTTTAATTACATTTTTGTGGGTTTTTTTTATTATTATTATTTATATAACTTTTTTTATATGTCCTTATTAGTTAAGAAGTGTCTTTTTTTCATTTTGACTTCTTTAAAATTTTCTTTTTCCTCGTTGGTACCTACTAAAATTTGTTAAAAAAAAAAAAAAAGGACTAACTCGTTACACGTTTGGGTTGATTCTAACTTGTTTTAAATAGATTGCATACTTGACAACCCAACTTGTACCTTTTCATGGGTTAAACAGACCAACCCACAAGTTGTAAATATCTCAAATTAACTATGGAGTCATATGACATGGTTTCCTGGTATAGTGCCCCCTGAGCCTTAGGCTAACAATGTCTGTGTGCATGGGAGAGGCTAAGCCTAACATAGTTGGACATGTCTATATATGTAGAGGTGGGAAAACGGGTGGCCCATGGTGGGTTGTATGGAGACTAGCCCGTACTCCTTATGGGTTGGAAAATTTTCAATCCAATCTATCTATGGTGGGTTGGCGAGTTATATAGGTCAATCCATCAATATATATTCAAATTTTTTTAACAAAAATCAATTTAAATTTTTAAAAATTGGATAAAAATTGTTTTCTATAAGTCTATGTTGACAAATGTGTGATAAATCATATATATATATATATATACAGTAATCCATAATTTTATTCTTTAATAATTCACACAAGGATAGTGGGCTAAAACACCTTTGCTGACTCTCATCAAATTTAAATCACATAAGGATGTTTTGCTGTGAATGTTTTCAATATATATTAAAATTTGTGTAGGGTGTGTAATGCAAGACATCATATGCTACTTTATTACCAGAAATTATCACAATTTGCATGTGCGCACATAGTGATAATATTAGGATGAGTGTTGAAGAAGAGGCGATTTTCTAATTCAAGGGGAGGATCCTTTAAACCTCGAACCACACATTTTATAGAAACCTCTTGGTTGCTATGTGTTCCCAACAGAACAACCGTGTTATTGCTTGCCCTACCGAGCACTTCCTGTGACACAAACATTTCAGCCTCGATTTCCAGTACACTACCCTCACCATCACTGTCTTAGCTTTTATTATCCTTTTTGTGGCCCTTTCTCTATCTAGACTTGGGAATTCTCTTATCTTGGGAGCAATTTTGATGTATATATAGAAAACCAAATAATATAGAGAAATCTAAAGGATAGAGTATATGTAGGAGGTCATGGTGTGAAGGAAAAAGGGATCGTTGAAGAGAAAAGATACCAAGACCAATGGTGATACTAAGACCAAGCATCAATTGAGATGTAACAAGGCCATGGCAGAGGTTTTGAGAGAAACTAGTGCGGACTATCTCACACCAAAACAACAATGAATGAGCAAAAGATAAAGTAATGTGCATTACCTGAAAAATATAAAGGTGAAACATTAATGTCATGGATTACTTGCACAACTGAAGTCACTAGAGCAAACAGCGCAGAGCCCTCATTTTGAACAATCCATCTCTAACAGTCTGTGATGAAAATAGCCAACAAGCCTTGCCCATACTTTGATACCAAGTCAATTTAAATCATCCTATTCCTGTGGTGTTAGCTTTGTAAATCATGACCCTACCAAGCAAAAACAATATGTCTCAAGCAAAAGAAACAAAAAAAGATAGTAAGTAAAACATCAAGCCCTCATACAGCAGTAACAATTAGTAGAAGGGAAAAGAGAATGTAGCTCAAGGGAAAAGTGAATGAAACAGAGAAAAGTGCAGTAGAGATTGTTCTCAAACAATTTCAGGGTATATATGTTTTTCACACACACAGATTGAAAAATCGCTTTTTTATTTACCACAAATACTCATATCTAAAACATATCTGGAACGAACATGAACAACCCATGGCTGTGTTGTGTTTTCTTCAAAGGATCTGTCCATATTGCTTTGAGAAAAACTCTCAAGCCCAACCAACATAACACGTTATTAAACTAGCCACCATCAATTATACACTGTGAGAGAGTTATCCTCTTACCAAGAGTGAGAGACAGAGCTTCAAAACAGAGCTACAAGGAAGGCCGAAGGGTAGAGGAACTAAGAATAAGCAAGCACTGTGGCGTCGTGGTGCCGAGCTCCGAGGGCGTTCCTGCGTGGTGCGAAGATGACGATTGATGAGAGTGGGCTCCGAGACTAGACGGAATGGCCGCCAAATGCACAATTGGAAGTAGAGCTGGGTTACTGGTTGGGTGGTTAGGGTAGGGTAAAGTTAAGCATTCAGTAATCCTGGTAAATCATGATTTGTAAAAGGCTTGACTACAAAAATCACAATCACCTGAAAATTAGTTTAGCTGTAGAGATTGCACATTTTAGTTGTAACAATTGGAAGGCTAGTGCAATATTTGAACCCGAATTTTTGAGTTATGTTGAAAATATTTAACCCAAACTTGAGTTCTTGATGACTGACCTGTGACATTTTAGTTGTAAATGTTTCATAGGCTTCATGGCATTGTTTCCTAAAATTAGTGAAAAACTATGAGTTTGATAATAAGTTAAACTGCCAGTTACGGGTTCCCAAGCTTGGGAAGTTGTTTAATAATTAATAGTATTACCTAATAAAAAATTACCTACTTTGATTAATAATTATAATTAAAAATAACCATTTTATTTCTTTTCTATCTTCATCCCATTATTTTCATCTAACCAGAGATAAAATTTATCCATCCTAAAATTGAGATTTGAAATTCAAGAAGGGAGAAGAGTAATGAGAAAAACAGATTTTGAATAAATAAAGAGTGTTATTGGCGAATGTCACCAAGTAAACATTGGCCCCAAAAAAAACCTAATATCATATAATAAAAATATAATTTTATTATACTAAAATTAAAAAGAAGAAAGAAATCAATTAAAATAGAGCAATTCTATACGAACTTTTTTTTCTCTATATAATAAGAAGATTGACTAGTGCCTTTCTCATATATTGAGAGATGCTAAAGATGGCATTCCTCAATTCGCTGAGATTTGTTCAATGGATCAAATTAGCAGACTTTGGTGTCTGTTTGGATAACCGTAGGAAGTCTTGAGAAGTGCTTTTTTGTGCCACTATAATCACATTTGCAGTCTTAATATACTATTTGGGTAAAGCTTAGAAAATCATAATATATTTTACCGTGTTTTTATAGAAGCGATTTTTTTTTTTTGCTTATCCAGTCAGAGAACCATGTTTGCCAATTTTTAACTATTTAATTAAAAGAGTTTTCCCCAAAAGTAATTTATTTCCAAATATTTTAAATTAAAAAGTAATTTTGATAACAATATCTAAACAAAATCAATTTTTTGAAAAAGGTTTTCAAATAGAAATCATGATAAATTAAAATTACTTCTAATTTAAATTAATTTTTAAAATCACTTCTATATAAAATTATTTTTTTCAACTCTAATCCAAACCCGCACTTACACACGCAAGAAGACCAACAAGTTGATTTTTTTTTTTTGGCCTAAAAGACTAACAAGTTGTTTGAATTCATAAAACGTTCACACTTTTTCTTGCCTTCAATACCTCTCTAAGCCTCACCACTTCCCTCCCTTTTCACGCACCCTTCTCTCTCTTGAATTTGCTTGGGTTATATGGCACATGAATTTGAAGATAACATTTATTCATAATAATTACTCCATCTCATCTACTATATTATAAGGTATGGGGATCATTTTCAGGTATATTAAGAAATTTTTATTGCATTCTTAAATTTCTAAAAAAAACACCAAAATCTAAAGTTTTACCCCTATTAATTCTATAACATAAATTACAATATTAGTAGTATAATAAATAAGAGATAAAAATGATAAATAACTACATGACACCTTATATAATACCTTATAATATGGATTGGAAGGAATATTAACAAATTTAATTTATAGCTATTATGTTGGCCAATAGAAAAGTATTGGGTAGAATTTATATTGTTCATATTTTGACAAAATTGGATTAATATATATATATATATATAATGGGGTAACTTTCATTTATATTTATATATATATTTCTTGGCCAGAAAGATGATATACTTCCGTCTTTTATGGAAAGGTAAATATTTGATGCTGTTTAAATGTTAATTATCTTCAAATTTAGATTTTATTTGGAATAAAGTGGTTGTAAATTTTAATTAATTTATAAAATTTTAAAATAGTATTTTTTACCAAAAATAATGACAGTTAAAATATTATCTTTATTTTAGATTTTACGTACTTTTAGTTTAGATTGTACAGATATTTAATATTTAATGAGGGCAGTCCAAATGAATGATGGACACCTCGTGCTCATCTTTTTGAGCATAGCCTGCATTGTGCTTGTTATGCAAACAAAATGAACCTTAAGAAATAAAGAATCTTTCGAAATTATGGTGGGGATTGATTCCATAATAAATATGACTTGAAGAGAAAACAAATGGTAAAAACCTTAATGCAAATTTTTTCATACTACTAGTTATATACGTATATTTGAATATTAGCTGTTAGATAGAGTACTTTGAAATTTCTGGTTATATTACTAGTTATATATGTTCATTTCAGCTAATTATATTGTTACATGTTATATCTAAACAAGAAAAGATCATATTAAAAACTTGGATGGTGATCTCTCCTTTCATGTTACCTTTTGGGTTTTCATTTCTCCAGTTGAAATGAAGTAGGAGAAGTCCAAGATATTAGGCATATATGCTAAAAAATAAAAATTCTTTTGCCACTTAGAATGTTTGATTTGGCTGAAAAAAGAATCTATTGTTTTCATTTTTTTTTTGAAGAAATGGGGAAATTTCATTAAAGAAACACTATGTACAAGCACTGTTTTGATTGTATTTTTATGTGTCATACATTATGCTTTGAAATTGTGGAATCTCTTCGCACCCACAACCTTCTTTCTTGGGCCATAAATTATTACATCATTTAGCTTTATTATCACAATTTTATCACTTTCCGGGCTAGACTTCATTGGCAGTCTGCTCAGCAGAATGGTAGGTTTTCTACAACTCCTAACTTACTTAGACCACTAAGTCAATCGGTTCTTCTAATCTTCAATCTCGGGCAAGGTTTGTTGCAGAATTTCAGCAACAAGGTTTTTGTTTGGGCAGCAGCAACAAGGTTGATTCAATTGGGCAAGCATTACAAAAAATTTGACATTTCTGGACATGATTTTTGTTCAGTCCTGTTAATTGATAAATTTCTACAGGAGCAAGAGTGATGATAGGTGAAAATATCAGCATTCTCTTGTTTTCAAGATAAATATTTTATAAATAAATATTATAATACTTCAAAAAGTGAATAAAAGTACTAACACACACAAAACACCAATAATTAACGCACCCATTAATTTGATAAAATGAATAGTACATCAGTAATTCAGAATAAGCATCTCATGTTTGGCATTTGAGCCGTATAAACCCTATCTTGGCGATATATATAATAATAACCATCTCATATATGTGTATGAGAGAACTGTTGACAAATTGTAATTTCAGGCTTTTGAGAAGTTACGCCCAGGAGTCCAAGTGTATATCTCTGGGGGTATTGTGCCGTTCGTGAGCAAGTTTTGAGGCATTCCATACAAATCTGAAGCATCAAGGTGGTGGTGGTGATGATGATGGCTTCGGCCATTCTGGTAATTATGCTGATTCTGAGCAATCTCATCGTCCTCCAATGGCAAACGATCAAAAGTAGCATTCATGAACGAAGCAGCCATGATCACTACAGGACCTGAAGCAACCAGAGCACCCACCACAGCACCACCCGCAACCTGCCCTTGAGCCCCGGCAAGGTAAATGGACAGACCTGTGATCCCCGGCGGAGCCGGTGGCGGCAGGATTGACCCCAGCAGGGTGAGAATCTCAAACCGACCGTGGAGGGTCACTGTTGCACCTGACGAGGCTAGCTGACGCAGTGTTACATTTGTTACACAGCCAGTTCCACTAAGTATGCAGATCCCTCTCTGCTTCCTTCTTGCAAAGTTGAGCAAACATTCATTGATATCACACCCAGATGTCACTTCAAGAGCATGAGCCCTTAGGGCATTAGCACTATCCCTAGTTACTATAATGGGTGGCTTTGGTTTGTTCTTGGATCCAGCCGGCCGGCCACGAGGTCGCCGGACAGTTTCTTCCTCAGGTGCGAAAGAAACCGGAGAAACAGCTTTTGGTACATCATTGCTTGGCCTATTCTGGTTCATCCCCTTATCTTGTTCTTGATCCCTGTCCATTTTACCTAACACAGAAGGTAAGGTATGAATCACATAAAAGCACATTTCTGTCTTCCATTTGGAAGCTTAAATACTGCTTTTCTGATTATTAGTTTAATGGGATCCCAAAAGAATGATTGAAGTTTAGGATGGAGTTAAGTAACACCAACCCCATCACAAACAATTATTTAACACATGACTCTAACTAACCCTGCATCATGTCTGTTGCCTTCCTCAACAGATACTTCATAGTATGGAAAAATATACCTATTCTGAACTGAATTCATTATAATTCACATGAAATTGTACCAAGTAACTGATATTCTACACGTGTAATGCATGATATAAAAACATTAACAAAAGAAAGAAAAAAATTAAGAAGGAGAATTCTAATACAGATGACCAAATCTTTTTCTTCGGTCGAACAGGGTTGCCTTGAGAATGCAAAATTGGCAAATGCATACCATGAGAGCAGGCGACAGAGAAAGTGCTATCCCTATAATCTGCGGGAATTGGATTTGTTGTTGAGAATCTATAAAGATGGTGAAGTTAAACTCGAAATATTAGTACTATTTCAATATATGCAAGACAAAATTTATATTGCATGCTAATATACTTTGCGTTTAACTTCATCAGCTTTAGAGATTCTGAACAGCTCCAGAGGATCCAGATTCGGAGATTCCCCTATCTGAAGAGCACCGCTGCTAAGGATCATTCAGGGGCAAAAGGACCATCATGCAGAGAGTGAGTGTCGAACAGAGAGGAGGGAAAGAAAAAGACAGATCGATGGAGACGAAGAGGGATGAACTGAGAAGGAAGGAGATATGGAGACGAAGAAACAAAAAGAGAGAGCGATTGAGAGCTGGAAGAGTGCATGAGGTGAAGAAGAAGGAGCCATTTTATTCGTCTTCGCAAGGGTACAATCATCTCCCTTTTCGCCTTTTTTGGTTTATTTGCTTTTGAAGCTGTGAATGTTAAGTCCTGTTCATGCGGTTGCATTGTCCCCACATATTGTCAGTGATTCGTTTGCAAACACTCTTTGAATGACTTTGTTCATCATTTACTTATGGGTCTATGGGAGTGACTTCTTGTTACACGCTTCCGGTGCATTGCATCAAGTTTGAAATAGCCATACTCCTACTCATGATTTGGTTAATAAATAGTGTGATTTGCTATATATTTTATATTGATATTGATAAATTGATTTGATCCTCCACAGAATTTGAGCAATAGATTTCGCACTGGATTTTAGGATCTATTAGAACCTAAAGTGGGCCTAAAATTACTCCATGCATGTCACCAAATTTTGGCTTATTGTAAAATTACTCCGCACTGAATTTAAGCTAGGATGGATGGTGATGCATTTTGCCATTTTCAGCCCAAGGAAAACACAGATTTATGCTAACCAATCTGGAACATCTATAGAGACAGAACTTAAGCTTCAGCTTTGTCCAATTCATGGCTAAATCAGAGCCTTTATACCCAACTCTTGACATAGTGTAATGGAGACTTCACTCAAATCAAGGCAATTACAAGTTTTTTGGGGGAAATGTATGATATGCAAGACCATTAAGCCTAACAGTAGCTACATATGTTTATGTGATAAAAGATTTTTATTTTACCCGTGCATTCGGTATTTTAAACCTACCTCACTTCAACTGGAGAATTTATTGAGATCAGACTAATCTAGATCAAGTCTGGTATAATTATTTCAGGCGATAAATTCTACTACCAAGTATTTAATATAACTACATTCTTATAGCTCAAACTCAAGATCTTTGATTAATATGGTACAATCTCTTATTTATTGAACCAATTGTTCGGTAGTGACAAGAGATTTATTAAGGCAGGGCAAGGTGCAAATAATTTCTGTTCACAAAAAATTACCGATGAAAATAATTTTCTCCAAACTTTTTTATTTTAAAAATGAAAATTTAGAATAACCCCATAAATTATTCTATTTTTGAGGTTTATGTTACCATGCACTGTTTTGACATTTTACTGTATTTTCTATTTCTTATCCAGCTAGTTGTAAATTCTTCTCTTTTTTTCAAAAAAATTATTCTTTTATCCGATAAAAACAATAATGATTAATTAAAACTTTAGCAAAGGTATATAGATTTAAAGAAAAAGAAAAAAGAAAAGAATGAATGAATGAAACCTTAGGAATAGAAGTATTGAACATCCTATTTCATGTTTTTGGGAGTGTCTTCCCTAATAACCATTTTAAAAAATTTTTTAAGAAAAACTTATTTTGGAAAGCAAGCATTCCAATATGAGGAGTTCCGATATCTTAAGAAGATATTTCCTCTATTTCTTATTACAACTCACTTTCAATTATTTCACGTGAATTAAAAAAATTAGTTAAAAATAAGTTTTTTCATTATATTTATCAAAAGTTATCTTTGTTTTTTTACATTACCTTTAATTAAATATAGTAATTATTTCTAACACATATTAGTTACATGCAACCAAATAAAGGGTATTTGTAAAAAAAAAAACAGAGAGAGAAAAATATTAAATATTTTAATTATTTTACAAAAATGAGTTATATTTAAAAATATAAAAGTTGTTTAGAATGCACTTATAAGGACTGAGGAAATATAATTATAATCCCTTCATGTGTTTACACATGCCGCATGCTAAAGTCCTAGTATCCCCACATGGCTAATATTGGCTAACAAAAGTGACAGATTAGAAAAAGAAAGAACAAATAGTCCAAGAAATACTTTTGTGAAAGAAATAGGGAAGCCATTGAATAATGAATAATAATACAGTTGCTCATAAATTTTATATTAATATTGATTGTAAATTTATAACTTTTACCTGAGGAGACATAATTTCTTATTAAATATTGACACATAGTCATCCAATATTTGTTCTGGTGAGGGAATAGTAAAATACAGATAAAAGTTTTTTTAAATCTTCTACCATTTATAACTTAAAAATTAAAAATAATAGTGTCACATCCACCAATAAAAATCTTGTCACAATAAAAGGTGATCCAGTTAATAGTGAAAATTGTGGGTTCAAATCTCATTGATATTATCAATATAATATGATAATCTTATTAATAGGTAATTTAGAGATATCCTAATAATTACTCTTTAAATCTTAAAACATGTTTTATACTTGATGGGTCATAGGATCTAATTTACCTAGACTTATGTGTAAAAGAGAAAATTTTAATTTTAAAACTCTTTTCAGTCTTATAGTCTTATATGTAAGGTTTTTTATTCATGTCTCAAATATAAGATTCTTTATAATATATGAGGTAGTGTTTATTATATATTTCTAAAAAATATTTTTATTTAATGTATTAAAAAAAAGAGAGAGATTAAATAAAGATAGTTTTAAAAAAATATTGAAATTTTCAGAGAAATCGAAGTAGTTAATTAATTTTAACTCCTATTCTTAATTCACATAATTTGGTTAAAAAGATCTTATATTAAAGATAAGAGAAATTACATAGAATAAGAGATCATTTATTTCTTTGTCTAATTATATTTCTGTTCCAGTTTTAACTTTTTTTTTTAAGTATTTTGTTATTGGGCCTTTCATGTGATATGTTTTTAAAGCACATGAACGGTGTCATGAGTTGTCCGAAGATCCCAATCTTGAACATCTTTACATTTTAATGATATAGAAGTACCATTTTGCATCCAGATTGTTCACATATAATAATATTTGAAGAAAGGTACAAAAAGCATAATAAAAAGTGGAAAGAACACATTGTAAATTATTGGATTGCTCTCCTCTTACATTCAGATCCATTCAAGATGATAAAGGATAAGAGCTTTAATTAAGCTAAATTCGACACATGTTGTGTCCCTTGGACTCCACTCATTATCATCACGTGACATTATAAAAGTTTATATACTTTTTTTTCTGTGTGGCTAGCTTTTTTCTGATTTTTCATTATGATTATGGATATATATTATTTATTTTTTAAAAAAAAAATTAAACGCACAAGAGTTAAGAGTTGATGCTGCCGCTCGCTTCTATAATTCTTGAAGATTTCGTAATATTTTTTATTATTATCTCCGATTCTATATATAGAGTTTTTTATCATGATTCTAAATATAAGAACTTTTATAATATATGAGGTAGAATTTATTATAAATTTTTAAAAAATATTTATATTTAATATATTTAAAGAAAAATAAATAAATTAAATAAAGGTAGTTTTAGAAAAATATTAAAATTTTTAGAAAAATTAAGGTAGTTAATTAACTTTACCTTTCACTTTTAATTTGTGTGATTTAGTTAAAAAAATTTTATATTAAGAATAAGAGAAAGTGCATTTTAAAATATAAGCTATGTATGTTTTTTTAATTTTTATTAATTTTATCTGGTCATAATATTGTTCTTTTTATAAAAGTTATAATTATTTGGTTATAATATTAGTATTTTGATTTGACTAGTGGGGCGTATATCGATCTGATTGGGCTGAGCTGGTGAAATAAACAAATATGGATACAGTTGGGTCCAGCATCGACTTGCATATGTCCATTAGTTTAGCATTACGCTCTCCCGCAGAATATTTTAATTTTAGAAAAAGGACTACAATCCGAAAAAAAAAGGGAATATTTTTCGGGGTTATTATGTAATTTTGTTAACAAAATTTTTAAACCTGTAACCATTCATCAATTTCTTTACTAAATAGGAAAGAGATCCAAGATGAAAATGTATGTTCTTCTTAGTTAAAAGCAAAAAAGTTTTAAATTGAGATAATAGACAAATATTTTTTGGAAGAAAACATGTACATGTCAATTTTTTCCAAATAAAATTTCATTCCTTAAAACATGAAATAAATTGAAAGGAAGCTAGATACAAATTTTTTTTATATTTTGGGAAAATGTACAAAATTAAATTGAATTAAAAATCATACATGTTTTTTTTTTTTGCATGTATTGCGCTAAATTTTGAAAATGGGTTGCAATGTTCATATTTTATGAATAGTGTGACTTACTTTAAATTTTATTACGTGCTATTATACACATTTTCTCATAGATTATATGAAATTTAAGAAATAAATCACATTATTTAAGAATTATAAAAAGTATTTGTTCTAAATTTTATTATATATATTATTAATATATCTATCTAAAAACTCTAGAAAACTACAATATTTATAGGTTATAAACAATGTGATACAGACAGTGTATTTTGGGCTCCATGAACCCACTTCTACTTAATATTAAAAAAATATATATCTATAAAATTTCATATAATTATGAATAATTTTTAATAATTTATTATCCACAAATTACATGAACCGTGGGACTTGTATTCAATTTTGTACCGCTTTTTATTCTTTTATTTTTTTAATCTCTTTTTCTTTCCTTTTAATATTGTTATTTTGAATTTTAAATTTTCCTTCTCAAAGTTTATTTAAATGAATATATTTATTCATCATTATTATTTATCTCGAGAATTGTAAAAAAACAAAAAGAAAAATCTCATTGACTACAAGTAGATATGAATATATTATGGGTAGATGTGGGAATTCGGGCTGACTCGATCCATATGGACCAATCTGTCATGAGCTAGGTCTAATATGGGCCGGGTTCAAAAACCGTTTCATAAAATGAGCTGTATTATTTTAAACCTAACTCATATTCAACGGGTTACGAGTTAGTCTGTGGATCAGTATTTTTTTAATTTTTAATCTGATTTAATATTTACAAAATAATACAATTTTTTTCACATTCATAATTATTTAAATTAACATAATTAAAACTAACTATATATATTAATTATTAACATCATTATTTATGGTCACCATTAAAATTATTAACTAAAAAAATATTTAAAAAATATAAAAAATATAAAATAAGTTAATTATGGTTAGGACAAATGAGCTTGGACTCAAAAACACGTCTTTTATAAAAACTCACAATTTTTTAATAAAATTTATTATTTTTTAATTTAAATACATCAACTTATCAAACTTAACTCATATTTTAGACTTTAATTGTGGTAATTGGTTTTGGTAAGGAAGGGTGGTCAGTAGCACCAAAGCTGTGGCTTGAAGTGGGAAGAGGACGCGTAGGGCAGTAGTAGGCGGAGTGCGTGTGGTGTAGACAGCAATTCCAGGACATGAAATGGCAATTCAGGGGTGGGGGGCAGAGCAACGACACTGCGTGACGTTCCTATTTTGTCCTTTTCTTACAGCCAAAAGACCAATGTGACCCCCTTTGGGAGACTGAGTGCGCCCCACTCCTCCATTTCTTCTTTTGTCAGTGTCACGTGGCCACGTGGCAGTTGGTGTTCCCCTCCTTTCCGCACGGGATCTGGGATATCCTCCATTTCGTGCCATGCAGGTTAAGCATCTATCCCCCTTTTTTTTTCTCTTTCTCTCTTCTTAAGCAGATAATTTTTTATTTTATTCACCATTTATTTTTATTTCTATAGCTTAAAATTTATTTTTATATCTTAAATTCGATTCACTCAAAAATAATAAAAAACTATTTAAGATAATTTAAACATGTAAAAAAACCATTAGAGGAGTCACGAAAGAGAATTAATTAGATAATATTTAACACTATATAAAAATAAATGCATAAAAGGAGACTAAAAAAATATAAAAAAGTAAAAAAATGAGATGTTTTAATAAATAATTTAATGATATAATATAATTAAAGCAGCCGACCTATGGAATAAAACTAATGGTATTTACTGTATCTTAAATTTATTCACCTTTTTATCCGTTGATTTGTATCTGCAACTATCATTATTATATATTATATCCGGTTAAAGATTGCGATGATTTGAATAAGGGTAAAGATGTGAATACACAAGTGTGGGAGACTGAAACTGAATCGACGTGGGGCAAAAAATCTTACGGATCCGTGCAGCACCAGAGAATAAGTACCGCCCAAGTCTCTTGGGGTTGGTGCTTTTGGCTCCTTATGAGGTTTATAATTTTATTACCTTTATCAACCTTTCGTCCGAAAGAAAATATAGTTTCTTGTTAATTTTTAAATTCATTTTTATGGTGATATTGAATTGAAGAATGATGAGACAGAGAACCACCTGTAAAATTTTACTTTTATTTATTTCCATTTTTTAATATAAAGAATAAAAAATAAAATTATAAAAATAATAAATAATAAATTTATTTAAAATATAAAATAATTTTTAAAAATATTTTTATATAATATTAATAACTTTTATGTAATTAATATAAAAAAATTACACTACTAGTTTTTTTTTAAAAATATTATCTTAATTATAGATATTCTTAAAAAAATTATTAAATACATCATACAAATTTTTTATATTTTAAAATATAAAAATTTTCTCAATTATCTCATACATTAAGAAATGGATGTACTGTATATCTAATTATAAAATTACACTTAACATATTAACTAGCCCCAGACTGCTAGACATCTACAAATAAGCTTGGAATTAGAGAGATTCAAACTCGATCGTATTCAAGAATGGAATAAAAATTTCTTTTGCTAACATTTGATTATTTTTGTTATCTCATGTTGGCTAAAGAAACCAAATTTAAGGATTCAAAAAACGTGTATAATAATGTAATTACATTATTTTAACTAGATAATATTGAAGCCTGTGCATTGTACAGATGAAGAAAGTCTCACGGATTATGACTTATAAACATTGCATCATTTTATAAGTTTATTAAACATATAGATAATTAATAATTAATAATTCAGCTAAAACATTTGACGTTTTATTCTATTTCTTTTAAAGAGAAAAAATTTGAAGGCCTTGTCGGCACTAACGTACGTGTAAGTTGAAACACACGTTATAAGGAGAAACATATATACAAACAGAGAAAGAAGAAAGAGTAGTTGAAAGAGCACGTGCCAACCAACACGTTTCAAGGTTGATGAAATGTCCATGTTTGGGAGTTGTGGACTACCTTTCAGGTACCAAAACCTCCATATATAATATCTCATAACTCCCGAAGTTCTAAATCACCAATATGTTTCATATTTTGGGTAATTTCATTGTTCCATTTTATTTCTTGTATTTTGAGAGGTATAAAGGTTCTGCATCCAATTCAACGTCATATATAATATAATAAATGGTGATATATCAGCAAACTGTGAACCTTAAGCTCCCATTTCAAATCTGTATATACTGGTCAACTTCCATCAGTTGTTTTATATCAATTTCGCATATCACTATTAGGTTGTAATATCTCCATGTTTTCCATACGTGACTATACGAATTTATTGTTCAATCCAATTCAATCACATAAACATGAAATATCTACATAATATTATTATTTAGGTTAAAAATTACAACTTTTTTATTTTGAGTTAATATTTAACTAATTTTTTAACCTTCAAATTTTGATATGATAAGCCTTCTTAAACATTATTAGGATTTGTGCAAACTAGATGTGGTTCTAATATATTATACTACAGTATGTCATAAATAAATTATATTATCCATTACCTGTAAATAATATAACTAGTAACTTTCACCTCTTATGTTAAAAATCACACTTTTTTAAAATTTTTATGGGAATGAGCTATTTTTTAAGGGAAAATGAATGGGGGAAGGAAATAGAGAAGATGGGTTCCTACAAAAATTATTTTATATTCATAAAAAATTTAAATAATATATACAAAATATATTCTATATGGATTAATTTTTATCACATTCTCTCTTTCATAAGATCATTTTCATACATATCATACTTATCCTTGGAATTAGGCATTCGAACTCAAATCCTCTAGTTAATCCTTGTTTTGAACTTATTATTAATTGGACATTTAGATCTAACTAGAAGTGAGTTTCATTCGAGTATTATATGGAATTTGAGAGGTGAGTTATTCCATTCATGACTTAAGTAATGAATACAAATGATATGCATATATATATATGGAGTATATATATATATATTGAATATTATTTAGACGAAGAAGAAATGCATAATGAGTAGCGAGTGTCGGTTGAACACCTAAGAAGCACGCGTTCCACGTGCTTAGGGTACATACACACTGTTCACCGGGCATGCTCTCATTTAGTTTTTGTCCTTTTCTTCAACTCTTTAATCCTATTGTCCGCCTCCCCTTCGTTTTTCTTTTTTGGTATTTGTTTATATGGTGGCCAATTCATCGGCTTTAGTTGTTCCACGTCTTTCCAATGCATAGACTCTATTAATATACTTCTTTCTCGTCCGTTTTTTAATATAAGGAACCGATAGTTTTCATATTTCAAAATATAAAAAATAATTAAAATTTATTTAATATATTTAATAATTTTTTTAAAAAATATTTTTAATTAATATAATATTTTTTCATTTGTATTAATTATATAATATAAAAATTATTAGTATTAAATGAAGATATTTTTAAAAAATATTTTTTATTTCAGATAAATTATTATTTTTCTTGATTTATGTAATTTTATCTTTTATCCCTTATATTAAAGAATAGTGGGAGTATAGTTTATTTTCTATTATTTTTTATCCGAAAATGTCAAATACATTAATTTGAACACATTTTTGTTTTATGTAAATTTGATTTATTATATCTACGTAGACATATCAACATGAAAAGTGTGTACATACGTCAAATATATGTAGGAACTTTTTATTAGTATATGATGATATGACTGAAAAAATATCTCATCTTTTGACTTCGATTGATTCCTCCATGTTTTTTTTTTGGTTACTTGTTAGGGCTTGGAGTTTTTGAGGTTAGGATTTTATATATTGAACCTTTATTATTATTAGATTTTGCCGGAAATTACACTACTGTATCTTGAGAGGATTTGATATTACATTTTGTTGACTTATAATTTAGATTATGTTTGCTGTTTAGTACACAAAATGTTAAATATGAAAATTAAAAAAAGGAGAAGGGGCATGTAATCATCATTTTTATCAATGCATATAAAATTTGAATCCTAATTTCTGTGCAATTATTACTATTACATGAAAATTTGTAATTTTCTTAAATTGTCAATCATCGTGTACTATCTTCTATGCATTGCACAAGGGTCTATTCTAGTGTTTTCATATTCTTATATACAAAGAATACAAAGATAAATAATACTGACAATATCATAAATATTCCACAAATACATAATTTACTGAAATTGCCTTCCATATTTCTTTCTTTCTTTTTCTAGTCATTATATGAAATAAACACAAGACATCAAATTTATGAGTCTTTTTATTTATATTTTTTTATCTATTTACAAATTTTAAATCGTGTGATTCATTTCTCAAACTTCAAACAATACATAAAAAACGTATTTAATTTATATGTATAAACAAGTTAACTAACAATAATTAGTCTTCATCAAATTGGTTAATAAATGGATACAACATTGTAACTATAGAGGCTAACAAATTGATATATTAATTAAGATGGAGGGAAGGTGATATCAAGTCCAAAATTCATGGGGTTGATGTGTGCCTTATTAAATATACAAATTATTAATATCTCTTTGGTCTTTAATATCTGTAAGCCCCAATCTTTTGTCCCATTCATACTACCTTTTCCAGGATCTGAACCTCAGACTATGGGATTTCAAACTTCACTTTCAACTCATAACAAAAGCTTTTTCCTTGCTTTAAGCTACAACATGTGGTGACACATTTAATTTAGTACTATGCTAAGTTGGCCAATAATTTCAACTGAAGGGATCAAAATGTAATTTCATAAAATAAGCCCTAGATTTTATGCGTATAAGTTTAGCCAAATTTTAAAATGTATTTAATGGTTTAAATTTTATAGATTTTAGGTTTAAATTTTTTATAATTAAGCTGTAATTATTTCTAATGACTAAAATTACAATTAGATATTAAGATACCTACAAACCTAGGTCTAACATCTTTGTATTAGAGATATAAAATAATGTTAATAAAAAATACTAATAATTGCATTTTTATTCTTTTGGTGTGGGCTATTCATCATATTAATATTTACATTTGATAATTTTTTTTAAGATTTTAACAAAAATTACTATATGTAATTAAGTGAAAATTAAGAGAATAAATCATGAGTGGAGAGATAACTTTAAACAACATTCAACCAAGTTCTATGGGATGTTAAAAATATAATTTAATAATTTATCTTATCGATAAAAAAAACTCTAATTTTTTGTTACAATGTTTCTCTCGTTTTTTAATTTGTCTCCATTTCTTTGCCGTGCGTGCTGACTTTGCTTTGCGGTGTTTTGTTTCGTTCTAATGACTTTTGTCTCATTGTGTAAGGAATTTGGATTATCTGAATTTTTTTAAAATATTATTAAAATAGTAAATTATAAATAAATGCATTCATTTGTATGGTTAAAATTTGATATAATAAATAGTTTAAAAACACGTCCAAGTGAAAATAAAGCAAATTCATTTTATAAAATACTATTAATTTGAATCATCTGAATTATTGAAGGGTTCACATCCAAAGTGAATATTGACGGAAGGTGTAGCAGAAAGAAATCACACTCCTAAAATTGAGGATTTATAAATTTCTAATTTGTCTTTTTTTCGATCATTTTATTTTAAAAAGAACGTAGAAATCTCCTCCCTCTCTCTCTCTCTCTCTCTCTCTAAAAGAGACAAACATCAAGAAATTAACGGATTCTTAACTTCGGACTGGAGCTCTTTTTCTTGGCTTGGTTATATATATAATAAGATATATACTTTGGCAAAAAAAAAAAAAGAACAAATTGTCTCCATATATATAGGGTATGTACGGTTGTGAAAAAATAAACAAAAATACAAAAATGGCAGTATAGGAATTGTGTACCTACTGTGATGTGTTGTTGCTACCAATATCTTATTCCGGTTGAATTTGTTAGGATTTGAGACAATCTGAATACTGGTAAGAATTTAAGTCAGTTGGCGCTGGAGTTGATCACAAGTTGTGCAAAATCTTTATGATTTAAAGAGCATTTATAAAAATATTTTATAAATTATGTGCTAAGACGACGGAATTTAAACTTACATTTTTGTGGATATGAGTCAAATTCTTTTTAACGAAATTGGCTTTGCTAATAAAGGAACAATATTGTATTAATTATACACGTATAATATTATTTTCACTTATTTTGATGTTTTTAAAATAAAAATGAACACTGAATCTATAGCATCACTTTTTTTCCAAAAAAATATCTTTTATTTATTATAATATACGAATTATATACATAAACCAGCCCAAAAAATTTAAGAAAACAAAATGAACAATAATTTTATCATAAGTCTATAATATTATTCTATTTTATTTGATTATAATATATTGAGATATTATTTTTTCCATTCATTCAAAATTTGATAACAACTCTTGATATAATTAATTAATAATTAATTTAATTAATGACTCTTGGTGATCCCCTTTTGGAAGTAAAAGAATCTGCCTCTTGAAATGCGGATATATATACAATAGAGCGATAATGCAAAATCTGGTGGTACCAACCCTTTTACACAATGGCCAAAAGCAGATAGTGCGAAGCTGATAATCCCTGCAATTAACATTAAAGTATTCATACTTTAATCTCCACTGCCACGTGGGCCCTCCAACAACCACTCTGACCTCTAGAAATTCGCCACGTATACGGAACTCCCTTCCCTCAGATGCCACCTGTAACTGAAAAATGGGACAGGTAATCCCAGAGACCAGAAGAGAATCTCCCTCATCTCTCTTTGACTTCTTTGGCCAAACTACCCTCGTATCTTTCCACAAATAACACTATACGCCACTCGTATAGGAATCCCCCGTATGTCGTATTTATACGATCCGGATATATAATCCACATCATCTTTTTCTCTCCTTCACTAGATTTAAGCCTCAAAGGTCCCAAAAATTTTCACGAACGGCGGTAATCTTCATTTTCAATCTTTCTCTTGATCTTTCTCTCTCTTTCTCTGTCTATCTTTCTCTCGCTGGCTCGCTTTCAGCGTGTGTCGGTGTACAGATCTTGCGCACTATACGCTCTTATTCTCTCTCCACTGTGGGATTTCTTCATCTACTAGTTCAGCTGCACCTAATCGTGGTTGCCTTTTCTTATGGAGGAAGCTTGCTATTGGGTTTTGTGAACACAGATCTTGGGCGGATGAAAATGAGAGAGTTCTCGTTTCTTCTGGGTTGGAGCCTGGTCGCTTTATGATTGTGGTTGGTGGTGGCTGCTGCTGGTTGGTGGTGCGTGCGGTTTTGGAAATTGAAGGGAAGGTGCATGTGGGATTTCATTTGGATTCTATGTTTCGTGAAGGATTTGGGGAAGAGAATTCGCTGGGATTGTGGACTTGTGATCCGGAGCAGGGGTAGGTGGGGCAAATGTGGCTGAGTTTTGGGGCGAATTGAGACCTCGGTTTTTAATTTTATGAGTTTGTATCTCTGATCTTAACTCCATAGGACGGTTTTGGAGACTGTTTTGGTGTCGCCAGAAAATGCAGCCAGATCACAGAAAAAAGGTGGATTGTTAATATGTTGCCTTGCTTGATAGCTTTTCCCAGCCTCTGTAATTTGAAATTATTATTGCTTTTTGAAGTTTGTTCCGAATAATGAAGCTGCCTTGTTATGAAAAACTGGATCAACGGCCTGATAAAGTCATGCTTATGTTGGTGTCTTGAATTTTCGATCCTCTGAAGCTAATTATTTGGTTAAGCATAGGCCAAGTTGGTTCATTGGGGCTTTCTGACTAATCATTGCGAGCTATAATTTCTCTTATCCTCTCTTTCTTTTGCCCTCCTTTTTCTGTGACTAATGGAGGATTCAATCCGTTGTTGAGATAACTTGCATATTGGGTTCCACCCCCCCCCCCCCCAACCCTTTCTTCCTGCTCGCCATGCTCTAGCTCTTTGAGATGTGTTTTCCGTATTTTGTCCCAATAGAAGAGAGCATTCCTTTAAATAGATAGTTATAGTTTTATTCCGGCATCAGATCAGAGTTTGTCTACTACTATTTGTTTCTCTTAACAGTAAATATTATTGAATATATTTTATTTAATTGCTCCCCCTTTTTCGGCTTTCCGTTTCTTTACCTCTGCCTACGATTCCTGTTCTTACTGCTTCTGTTTCTTTTGAAACTCCCCTCGGGATGTGATTCCTTCTTTCCACACATATGATCGGGTGTTACTGATCATGAATTATTTATAAATGCATCTGACTTCTAAAATTGCTATCGAATACGAAATATAGGTATACATCATCCACGGCATTGACCCTCAAAAATCATTTTCAGGAAAAAAAAAGAAAAAGAATTCTATTTGGCTTGGTTGAAATCCTTTATACGAGCAGAATGAGGAAAAATGATATATTGGATAAGAGGAAGTTTTTGGATCATGAAGTAGAGATTTGTGTCGCCTAAGAATTGTGATCTATTTAATGGCTTAAATACTATATTAGTTTAATCAATGAGTCTGTTAATTTAGGCATATTATACAAATTTGTATAATGTCTATTAATTTTATTAGTTTAATAGAGCTCATTGGCGTTATATGATCTATGTAACCCACCTCACATTAGTGGGATAAGGCTAATGTTATTGTTGTCGTCGTCTATTAATTTTATCAAGGAGTCTGAAATTCTGCATTCTAAATTAATATCTTCTTGTGAGACAGCTCAGGAATTTTCCATTTTGTTTTGACTTGCATGGTCAAAATTTTATTCTTATTCGTTGCTTTAACTTGAATAGTTTCCCCAATGTCAAATTTGTGCTGGCCTTATTTTACTTTGTGAAATAACTTCATATTGCTGCTGCAGAGTTCAACAGAGATTGAATTTTTCTCTGAATATGGTGATGCCAACCGGTATAAAATTCAAGAAGTCATCGGGAAGGGAAGTTACGGTGTTGTTTGTTCAGCAATTGATGCTCACACCGGTGAGAAAGTGGCAATAAAGAAGATACATGACATCTTTGAGCACATTTCTGATGCCGCCCGTATTCTTCGTGAGATAAAGCTGCTCAGACTTCTACGACATCCAGATATCGTTGAAATTAAACACATTATGCTTCCTCCTACTAGCAAGGACTTTAAAGATATTTATGTAGTTTTTGAGCTAATGGAGTCTGATCTTCACCAAGTCATCAAAGCTAATGATGACTTAACAAAAGAGCACTATCAGTTTTTTCTTTACCAGCTACTTCGAGCATTGAAGTATATTCACACTGGTATTCTTTGATATCTTTTTATTTGGCCTATTTGATACCCAATACTTATTCGTGAATGTCTTGCTTGAATTCTTGTGGTCTTACTCATGGGTGTAAGTGTATAACTTATGTTTTTAACATTCATGAGTCATTATATTTTTAATCAATCCCGTGGCCAATAAAAGTATTTTTAATTAATCCCCTTTTGTAAGTTATACGTGAAACAAAATCATTGTTCAATATATATATTTTTATCACTTGGGAAGATTTTGGGATAGTGCATATTGTTTTGTTTGAATGTCTAAGTGTTCCTGTTTCCTCAATACAGGTCTTGCTTTATCCTGAGATTGCATGCTGTTTTCCCCAATTCTTTTAAGCTATTCATTTACCCTTTTTGTGGTTGATTTGTTCCAGTGTTAATTTCGATATTTCTTATCTGATACATGGCTACATGGCAGCAAATGTCTATCATCGAGATCTAAAACCAAAGAATATACTAGCCAACGCAAATTGTAAACTCAAAATCTGTGATTTTGGGTTGGCTAGAGTTGCGTTCAGTGACACACCAACAACTATATTTTGGACGGTATGTCATTCAATCCTTTACCTGTTTTTTTCCCCTTCTTACCTTTCTACGTGACATTAGTTTTTGAGTTTAGATATCATGTTGGAGAGTAGAAGCTGGTGTTTTCTTTCTTACTCAATATGCATCTGTAGGACTATGTTGCTACAAGATGGTATAGAGCTCCAGAGCTTTGCGGTTCATTTTACTCAAAGGTATCCCTTCATTCAGATTACTTGTGGCATTGAGCGACAGACATATGTGTAGTCTTCTTTATTCACCCTACCTTAGTTCAAGATCATTAAATTTGCATTTAACAATTGCACATGCTTTGTGTTATTTCCTTTCTCATCAATTTACCAACTGTATGACCAATGTCCTATATGTATCATGACCCGCTTGTTGTATTCTTTGCCATTTCATATAATTTTAGATGAGGAAAGCTTGTACTACTTGTGTTGAAATAAAAAATTAATGAATACTCTCTCCGGTCCTTAATGTAAGTCACTTCTGACTAACTCATCAAAATCAAGAAAAATTTATTATATCATTAAAATTGTCTTAAAATTAATGTGTTTTCCATCTTTACCCTCTAATAAATACTACAAATTTAAATAATTCACATTCTCTCTCATAATTAAATAAGGGCATTTTGGAAACAAAGTAATTAATGTTCCAAAAAACTCTGACTTACATTTAGGACCATAAAAAGCTTATAGAATGTGACTAATAAAAAAGATCGGAGGGAGTATGTAAGTTGACTAAGCATTCTCATAATTATTGAAGAAATTGATAACAATAAAAATACTATTGCAATCTATTTACTTCCATGCTATCAAATTTGATGTTTAAAGTTACTCATGAAGCTACCTGGTGAGAGGTGATTAAAATCCTATAACATTTTGACGCTGAATCAAGTTACGTATCTTTGTTCATGATTGTGTATACAATACAACAGATCTTTGAAGTTAGCTAAAGAGAAAGGAGAAGAGGACCTATATTCTTATCCATTTCTTGGTTATGTCCCTGTTGTCCCAACATAATTGATGGAAGTATCAAAGATTATATAAGATTTTCAGTAAAATGAAAGGCAATAAAGATGGAAACAAAAACAGTATATAAACCTGTAGGTGAAAGACTAGTTTGTTTTATTAGCTCAGTATCATGCTTGGGAGCTTACAAAATGTAATACTTCATATTTTTTTTGTCATAATGCAGTATACACCGGCAATTGATATTTGGAGTATAGGTTGTATCTTTGCAGAAGTTCTAACAGGAAAACCACTTTTTCCTGGAAAAAATGTCGTCCATCAGTTGGATCTGATGACTGATCTGCTTGGGACTCCTTCACTGGATACTATATCCCGGGTAAATTGACTCCCCTTCTAGTGGTTGTGGAGAACAATATTTGTATTTGGTCTTGCTTTAGTCTCGTGCCAAAATTGTTTTCCACTCGTGACATTCTTTTATGTTGGATGTAGGTTCGTAATGATAAGGCTAGGAGGTATCTAACTAGCATGAGGAAAAAGCAACCTGTTCCATTCGCACAAAAATTTCCTAATGCAGATCCTTTAGCACTACGATTATTGGAAAGATTGCTCGCTTTTGATCCAAAAGACCGGCCTACTGCTGAAGAGGTTTGTTACCCATTGTGATCTGTTGCTTATATGTGCATTGAGAGGTATTGTAGGTTAATATTTAACTGCAACTTAGTATTTTGCAATTTCCTTGGCAAAAAAAAAAAAAGGTATTTTCCAATGTCCTTGGATAAGAGAAGGCCTAGTGTATTATAGAGCTTGTACATCAACCTGGACAATGTCATCTTCAGTTTCTTGCTCTAGATGCTTAAAGGTTTTTGATCTTTGGTGTCATCAGGCATTGGCTGATCCTTACTTTAAGGGGTTAGCAAAGGTTGAGAGGGAACCATCGTGCCAGCCTATCTCTAAAATGGAGTTCGAGTTTGAAAGGCGAAGGGTTACAAAGGAGGAAATACGAGAACTAATCTTCCGTGAGATTTTAGAGTATCATCCACAACTATTGAAAGACTACATAAATGGAGCTGAGAGACCTAATTTTCTTTATCCGAGGTTTTTATTTTCTTGGATGCTTCTCAACTTCTATGTCATCTTTTGATGAAATTGCAATTCAAATTTTTATTCTGTTATTTTCTACTTATACTTTCTGGGTGCATATTCTTTACAGTGCTGTTGATCACTTCAGGAAGCAGTTTGTTCATCTTGAGGAAAATAATGGTAAAAATGGCCCCGTCATGCCTCTTGAGAGAAAGCACGTTTCT
Source organism: Adenanthera pavonina (assembly GCA_026686845.1). Taxonomy (NCBI): domain Eukaryota; kingdom Viridiplantae; phylum Streptophyta; class Magnoliopsida; order Fabales; family Fabaceae; genus Adenanthera; species Adenanthera pavonina. The sequence goes on from JAIVEN010000014.1 coordinate 4,176,610, forward strand.
CTTCCAAGGTAATTCATAAATGCAGTAACTCATTGCATTTCTCCAATTTTTTGTCTGTACTGTAGCTTCACTGCTGAGAAAGATTAATTTTAATATACTTATGATAGGGTTGAATGTTAAATGATAGACAATAAAATCTATACTGAATTAGAACAAAATATTGAATGTATATGCATAACGAAAAATGATAAAGAGCAGTTTTCTTTGTTCTGAATTAGCTCTGACTGCATAAAGAAACTGCAATCAAGTACATGAGCTCTAACTTTGTTATGGAATATTGTTATGAAGTGCCAAAAGTAGATTTTTGTAGTCAATGGTGTGATTGAACATAGATGCATATATTTTTTCTGAGATTAATCCTCTGTGTTGTGGATGAGTGACTGAGCAAGAGTTGCATGTTTTTTCTCAGTCCGCACTTGTTAATATTTGTTAGAGAAGCAAGGGTTTCTATTGCGGTAAATTAGTGGCCATGAAGCCATTGTCCCTTGAAGTTACTGGCCAATTGTCATATTTCGTTGCTCTTTCAATATTGCTGTGGGGGAAATTACGGGGGATCAGTGGACTAAAATTATCCTTACCTTTACCCGGCTTCATTTGCTTCCAAATATGTACATTTTTGACAAGTGTGTACATGTCTGAGAATATTCAGGGGAAGAAATTGTGTTTTGTTGATTTCTGAGTTATTGGTAGGTCCACAGTAGTACATTCAAATATGGTTCCACCAAAAGAGCAATCAGATATCAATTCCAGCAAAAATAGGCACATAGCCGAGGAATATAATAAGAACTCCAGAGATCCAGAAATTCCTGTGACAAGGTCAATGCAGGGGCAGCAAAGAATTCCAATAGGTATGGGATTGTTATTGTTTCGTTCAGTTAATGTTTTACATTTATCATCAACTGATTTGCTAATGTTGTGTTACTTTTCAGCAAAACCTGGTAAAGTTGTTGGGCCAGTTGTTCCGTATGAGTATGCAAGTGTTGTCAAGGACTCTTATGATCCTAGGACATTCATCAGAGGTTCTATGCTTCCTTCCCAAGCTGTTCACCCCGCATATTATTACCAAAGATCGAGCTCTGGAAATCAAGAAAGGTCAGCTACAACAGAATCTGATAAGGGTGTGTCTGTGCAAGCCAAGCATGCGCATTCTGAAGTTCGTGCCAAAATAGCACCAGATATAGCTATTAATATTGATACAAATCCTTTTTTTATGACACGGGCAGGAGTGAACAGCATTGAACAGGATGATCGAATAGCTATCGACACAAATTTAATGCAGACGAAGGCTCAGTATGGTCGGATTGGTGGTGCCACTACTGGGACCACTGCTCATAGAAAGGTTGGTCCTGTTCAGTATGGCATGACTGGGATGTATTAGGGGTTATCAAGTGTGGATATTTTGGCCACAGAGGGAGGAATCGCTATAGATAAAGGTCCTTTGTGGGGAAGGCACTTCGGTCTCTTGTAGGTTGTGTAAAATAAGGGTGAGCGAGGCCGTGATGTTGTCATTACCTTCGAAGAGTCTGCTTTCTCTGGTCAGATGCTTTAGACTTTGGTAAGAAACTGTATGATGGAATTAACTCCTACTTACTGACTCCCTCATTCATCTAATCATCTCTTTCTAGCTCTCTCTGGTAATCACTTATGATTAATAAAAGGATGAAACTTGCGTAAATTTCAATAGTTTGTTATGAAGTTCCCTAAAAAAGTATTGGAGGGAAATTCATTTCAGCTTCCCTTTTTGACACAACTACATTTGACTCTTCAAAATTGGTTGTTCTATATTTTTAAAATAACCAATGTTTGTACCTCGGTTTTTCCTTCACAAAATTTTCCCCTTGATGGAAAGTAAAAACTGGCCAATTTTTGGCCATATAATAGGATCTTGAGCTGATTTGATTAAGATTTGTTAAAAATGGTTCTTATAAGCAACCAATGAACAGATGACTTATTGGGAAGAAAAAATGAAGAGATGACTTTTGTGTGCAGGATGGACTGGTTTTGTAAGTTGGGATTGGGAATTAATGGCACCAAGGTTTAGGTTTGGGATGTGGTCATAGAAATGCGGGTTAGATTACCGGGGGAATGTGGACAGTTGACTTTTGGGACCTATCTATTTCTTTCTTTCGTTCTTTCTTTTGGTACAGAACCGGGCTTAAGCCCAACACAACCTCATCACTCAACACTAGAGCTTTACAAACGTGGGTACTTGTTTACCAAAACAAAGAAAACGTGGGTACTTAAATTTGGATTATCTTTTGGTAAAAATTTTGTTGGAATAATTATAGTTTATATAAATAAAATTTGAATAAAAATTAAAAATTTTACTACAAATTTATTTGAATAAAAAAAAATAATGAATAGACGGTAAACCAAATAGACTCTCAATCCCTACATAGAAATTCATTCTCCTCTGCAGGAGGATTATCAAATCTCTGAAATTTTTATCTATATAATAAAAATTTTAACAAATACAATACTTTTCGTGATAGATAAATAGTCTATTCTATTTTTGCTTGTGTTTTTTCAGCCCAGCAGTCTATTTTTCAACTTTGGAGCAATGTGCGGGACTCATTCAAGTTCAATCCTAATTGTATTTCGTTGGAAAAAAAAGTAAGGATGATCTGTTTGAGTGGGATCCATTCGGTCGAGAAAGGATCAACATGAGTCCTCTCCTCGAAAATGTGAAGCGAAGTCGTTACATCCTATGATTTCTTGACTAATTTTTTTCTTGCTGAATAAAAATAATTTAATTTAAATGTAAAAAAAGTGATAAAAATATTTTATTTTAATAATATATAAATATAAATAAAAAATATTAAGTTATTCAACTTAAATTATTTTCATTAAACAAAATATAAACAAGACGACATTTTATGAGTTTTTAATAATTTATCGAAATTCATACACCTCTTACAAGTGTATGAATAATTTATACTTATAAATAATATCACTTAAGGTAGATAGTTGCCATAATCATGATTTCAATATCAAGTGGTGGTCTCCCACCCACAAGCATTTCAAATCTGAACCCTTCAGTCACCACTTTCCCTTGTGGATTTCACATCCACTTGGAAAAAGTGCAGCTTTTTTTTTTTTCTATAACATGAAAAAAGGTGCATTAGTGAAAGTTGATTTTGAGGACAAAATTCTTTGCACATGTCGGACACACCTTTTCTGATTAAATTGATGGCGAGTAAGGCTATATTTGGAGATGAGTTTGCAAAGCATGGGTTTCGCTCAAACTTGAGATGGAAAAGCAAGATCATCGTTGTTTGGATTATGAGTAGATTTGTTTTGTCTTAAATATGGGTTTAAGAAAACCGAATAAGCATGGTTATGGTTACTTTTTAAAAACCCAAAATCTTAAGATTATCCATATCCGACTGATCCTGATGCCTGTGGACTCACTCTAATGTGGATTTAGGTATTATAATTACAATTTCTTCAGACCATCATCGATTTATATCAATATTAATATAAAATTTATAATAATCATGCTATTTACTAATTGAAAACAATACACTTCATTTATATCAAATTCTTTTTTATTTTTTTTATGGAAAAGAGATTCATTTATCAAATTCTATGCTATCAACCGACCGCTCAAAATAACAAGGAGTTGAGTTAAATGCAATTGGAAATTTACGAGCATCTGAAACTACCCGACTTTTGGGAATCCAACGCTCCCCAAAAGGAAATGTGAAGCTTCCTTTGTTGATTTCTGGGAAAATCTCTCCGGGAATTTGTACGTGTCCTTGATTTCCTCGCGAACTTAGCAATTATCACTGACTCATTCTCCTCAACTTCGACGACACAGTACTCAGGTTCTCGTCTCTCTTTCTTAAATCTACTTTATCTTCGTTGTTTGGTTGCTAAGAAATATATGGCAAACATATTCACAACTTCAGTTCTTGTATGATTCCTTTTATTCTCGAACGTAAGTTAAATCTCTTCCATTTTTTCTTTCTTTGGCAATAACAGCGTGGTCGTTCTTCGATTTTCAGTATTTTCGCTGATTTATCACTTTGATTACTGTTCCCTTTTCTTGCAGACTAACAATGGCGGATGATAAGGTTGATGATCAGACCGGCGAGGAATTTTCGGATCCTGATTTACGCCGGAGTAATGGTCATGTTGTGGAATTGACAAAAAGGATCGATGATCTGGAACGTGACAGAGACGGATTGGTGAATGAAATTGCAGGGAGGAAGGAGGAAATCAAGCAGCTGACTCTGGTGATTGACGGCTTGAAAGAAGATGAATCGAAGATGCGAGAGAAGATGGAAGGTTTGCAGAGAGAGGTCGAACGGTCTCAGGAGGCCGCCAAGACAGCGGAAGCTGTTGCCGCGAGAGCGGCTGACCTCGAGACCGAGGTTGCTAGCCTTCAACATGATTCAATATCCAGGATGAATGCTGCTGAGGAGGCTAGAACAGAGTCTGTAGAGTTGAGAAGGGTTCTGGGAGAGAAAGAATCGAGGGTTTTGGATCTAGAGAGAGAAGTAGAAGGGTTAAAGCAAGCCAAGGCAGAAATTCAGACGAAGGCGAGGGACTTGGAGAAGAAAATTGGGGTTCTTGAGATGAATGAAATTGAGGAAAAGAAAAAAAAGATTAGGGTCGAGGAGGAGTTGAGAGAGACAATTGACGAGAAAGACAAGGAAATCCGTGGGATCAAGCGCAGGATTGAGCAGTTGCAAAGGGTTGCCACGGAGAGGGGATCTGAGTTGGAGGAGTGGATTAAGGAAAAACTAAGTTTGGTGGAGGCACAGAGAGAATCAGAGGAGAAAGCCAGAAATATGGAATCAGATTTTTTAAAATTGCAGGAGCAAGTTGTGGAAGCTGAAAAGGTTATCGTAACACTGAGGGAGAAAGCAGTTAAGGCAGTCAATGGTGCTGTAAATGGAATAAATACTGAAGCCAAGGGGTTGAATGGGATGAAGTTGCAGTGGTCTGTGGTAGCAGGATCTACTGGAGCTATTGCTGTGGCAGCTGCCGTAATCTATGTTTGCTATGGAAAACGTACGTGATTTCTGTGAGCAGAGTGACAAAGGAAGGAGGGAACTATGAATGGGTGGAAGACGAAGGTTAGAAACTAGGATTTTCCAGTTCTAGTAACAGAATAACCTCAATTTTGGGTAGTCATAAATCTAATGCTTTTCTTTTTTCTTTTTTCATTCATATTCAGCCTTTAAATTTGGATTCATATCAAAGATGGCACACTTGTTATCTGGACGTTAGCTGGTGGTTGAGAGAACTAAGATCATTTTGTGCATTGGAGGAATGCCCTCTGGCTTGACTTACTGCAATTAATAGGTTTTTGTCGTGCAGATGGTGAAGTATGATATAGATGCATTCCAAATTGGGATTCAGGAACACAAATTGCAAAAGTGAGAGTACATGTTTGTCTTTGTTTAGTATGTTCCTTAGCTTGAATAATCATTGCTGCAAATACTGACAGTTTAAAATTCAACTAGCAGTTATTTTAAAGATGATTCTCGCCACCCATATATTGAGTTTGGCTGGAAGGAAAATGCAGATATAATTTGTATTCCCTCTTTTCAGTTTCTTCAGGTTTTTAGGTCATCTTCTATGAGAGTACGCCGTACGCTTTCACATGGTGGAATTTACTGACATTGTAATTTATAAAAGACATATGGAACCTAGCTTTATACTCGTATTTGATGTCCAGTCTCTAGAAAAATTATCGCTGACTTTTCACATTGACTGCTGAGGCTGGTATTCTGGTTGGTGTTGGTGGGTTTGGTACATAAAGCTGGGATGTTCTCCGACACAGGAGCTCATGTTTTTGCTGGTCTGTTCGGTTGCTACATATATATATATATATATATATATATATATATAAATATAAAATACCATTCCTGCACACCTGTGCTTTCATTTCCTATAGCTAAACACTTCACCTCTTTGCTAAACTTCTCACCTTATAAAGGGCTTGGCATCATCCTTCTGAAACTTTTACAACTTTTAACATATTTCTTCAAACGGGTGGTAATGTTCAAACTTGGCTGTTTATGCCAATGTGAGCGATAGTTTTATTGCTTGGGAAAAAACTTTATTTTCTTACTTCTTTCATTATCCATTACGACTACTTGATATTCCTCAAATTAAAAGTCATGTCAACTAATCCCCTTCCTTTTGAAAGTTTACAATTGACCATCTGTTAACACATTTGGTTGGTCAGATTGTGAAGTTTCTCAGTTTTTAACAGCGCTCCTCCATAGGAGAATGCCTTGGTCTATATGGAAGTTGGCCTACTCACAGCGGCGAGAAGGTCATATTTTCTTTCTAGCTTTACTCGTTCTATATTCCCAATAAAGCTCCAAGTATAATTGGCCCAAAAAAGGGTCAAGCATCATTCTCAAATTGGGTCCCGAATGGCTCTGCCTAGTTCAATTCATGAAATAGCAACTTTGTGCAATATTCTTATTTTTTTTAATTGGTGGCCAACTTTGTGCAATGTTCTTTTTTTTTTTTTAATTGGTGGCCAACTTTGTGCAATATTCTGATGTCAATGTTTCAGGAACATGAAAAATTACATTAACAAATATTTTGTCACTATCTAAAATCTCGAGTGCATGATGTATGAGCGAAGTTCATTTAGGACTTGTTTAGCTCAAGTGTAAAGACTTATACCACATTCTACAAATCATGAACATCATAATAAGAAAAGCACACTTCAAAATAAGATCTTCCGAATCTCTTAATTCACTTACAACACTTCGGAGTTTGGCTAAAATATGACAATACTTATAAAAATCGGACATACCAAATCTGGACAAAACATACAACACAGTCTATAAAACATTACGACACTTTCACAGCCCAAGACATTTGAATACTTAGAAGTTGGGACATTGGAGCTTGACCTAGCAAAGCTTCTGGAACGCATGTGAGTCTCGGAAGTACCTCAATCAACTACCTATTGCTATAAAAAGTGAACAGGAATGATCTCAGTTCAGGTTAAATTGGTAAACAAATGACAAAGTATGTGAAAAAAAAATAAAATAGTCATATTAGAGTTTTTGGCAATGGAGCATTTAGATGAATAATAAATAATCAATATTTCAATTTGAAAAATAATAATTAGAATGCTTCAATTCAAAGTACCCGGAGGATAAAAATTCCTTAATATCAAACATACATTAAAAATTAAAAAAACAAATGGAAAGGGATTTCATAAGGAAAAGATCATCAACACCATTAAGTGCACCCTCACGATATACATGTCAGAGGCATTATACTCATTAAACGTATGAAAAAAATCTAATATCTACTGTGTGTCATCACAGAATAATCATAACACAATCGAAGAGAACTTAAATCTAGAGAAAGAAAAAAGGGAAAAAAATTTTCTTCACTGACCTGAGATGTAACTTGTTCCCATTCAGCGGAATTTTCGAAGCTTTATGGCCACAGCAACATAGAGTTGATCTACCACGCCATCAAAGAATCGAAAATAAGTGTGCCTCCATGATCTGTTGAGGAACAAAGCACCACAAACAATCCAGAATCCCACTGCAAATCCAACTCCCATTCCAAGACACAATGACTTAAAAAAAGTATCATCATCATTTCCTTCAACTTGCTTTGAATTGTCTGGTACTTCTTGTATTGTGCAGTTCTTTTGAAGAGGAGCTCCACAAAGTTCAGGATTCCCAGTGTAGGTCCAAGCATCAAAACCTTGAAGCTGAGTCCCTAGTGGAATTTGTCCACTAAAATGGTTGTATGACAAATTCAAAACACTCAAGAAAGACAAACTAGACATGCTTTGAGGAATATTTCCTTGAAGATTGTTATGGGAGAAATCAAGAGACTCTAGATCTTTCATATCTCCCATTTGCTTTGGTATCTCTCCTATCAAATGATTATAAGACAAGTTCAAGGATTGTAACTCATAGAGCTTCAACAATTGTACAGGAATTTCTCCAGATAGTTCGTTAGCTGAGAAGTCAATACTCCGCACAAGTTTCAGGGTTTTCTCGTACTCTAATTCTAGACCTTTTGTCTGCAAATCAATTTTGAATTTATATGTTCTATCGAAGCCAATCATTTCAGGTATAGTATCAGCTATAATGATTAAAGCATTATTCAGATGTCCCGAAACCAAGCTGGTCAAGTTGTTCAGACAATAAGGGATCGATCCTGAAAGTTTGTTATCTGCAAGATCCAATATAATCAAATTAGAAAGACTGCACAGCTGTGGTGGAATGATGCCTGTAAACTGATTGGATCTCAATTTCACAACTGAAACATTTTGCTGCATCCATTCTGGTATACTTCCAGAAAAGTTGTTTCCTTCCAGATTGATCAGCACAAGAGATGTGCAATACTGAAAAGTCTTAGGTATATCTCCAGAAAAGCCATTATTATGTAAATCTAGTGACCTTAGCTGAGGTAATGATGAACCCATCCTCGGAGGAATTTCACCAGATAGCTGATTACTCCCTAAGTATAGGTAATACAGTTCTGCCCAATCACTCCAACAATCCGGAAGTTCTTCGGCTAGAAAATTGTTTGATATGTCCAAAAACTTCAAAGCATTAATTTTGTTGTCAGTCTTACTGTGACACAACAGAGAAGATAAAGATCCAGAGAAAGAGTTGTGAGCTAAATCCAAAGCAAGAACACTAGTTGATATACGAGGAAGCCGCCCTTTGAATTTATTAAATGACATAAATATAAAATTGCTGGTTAGCAATAAGTTTGAGATATCTCCACTAATTGAGTTGTGAGACAAATCCAAAGACACAGGGATTCGCTCAAGGCCTTTTGGAAGTGTACCACTCAAGTTATTGAAGCTAATATCTAATTCTGTTAAAGATGATGAGTTTCCAATCAGACTAGAAGGAATCGAACTGTAAAGTAAGTTATTAGATAGATTAAGCTGATTTAAGCGATGAAGTTGGCTGAACCAATCTGGTATTGATCCTTTGAGTTTGTTGTTAGATAGATCTAAGATATCCAGCTTTCGATACCCTGAAAAATCTGGAATTGGACCTTCTAAATTGCATTGACTGAGATCAAGATAGGAGAGGTCATCACTAAGATTGAACAACCATTTAGGTAGTCCATATCTAAAATCATTTAGACCGAGAGAAAGATGTGAAATTGAGCTAAAATTGACAGTCTCGACAGATAGCATGAAGCTGGTCAAATGACAATCTCCTAACTCTAAACGCCCCAGACGTCGTGAAGCCAATGATTGAACCCAATTCGTTTCCAAAGGAAGATGAAGGCCATTAAGATCGAGACTTGTCAGGGAAGGAAGTCGAGAAAGCCAATCAAGGTTATCAATGTGAAGATGAGTATTGTACGATAAGCTCAGGTAATCAAGCTTAGAAAAAATTTGCAGGTAAATGAGAATGAGCAACAACAGAAGTATTGATAGATGGTGTGCTGAGACGTTCAAAGTCATTGAAGCTCAACTCCAACGATTCCAGAAATTCAAGTTCAAGTAATGAAGATAAGTTGATTTCACCTCTCAAGGATTTTGTTTCATTTCCGAATGTTTGCAGAAAAATATATGTGACTCTGCCGGTGCCGAGATCACACCTAATTCCTTCCCATTCACAGCAATCTTGCTCAGTGGACCAGGAGGAGAGGCGGTTGGAAGGATCTACAACGCCTTGTTTGAAGATTAACAGCAAACTTCGATCCCTGTCATGGCAACTGATGCTTCTGTTGAATGTCACTGCAAATAGCAACATCATCAAAACAAATGAAGTTTGTGATATGAAAGTAGCCATGATCATGATGGTTGGTTGATTTCAGAGGAAGCAATGTTCACAAGGGAAGTTTCTGAAAGTCAAGGGTTGCTATTTCTCTAGCATTGTTTTAATCTGGTGGGGGAAGTCAATGTTTGGCTATTTTTTTCTAGCGTAAATTATACTATTTCTTTAAATTTTTTTTTAAAACTAGACTAATACCTTTGCAAATATTGCAGGGTAGAAAGGTATTTAAAAAAAAAAGCCCACGGACACAAAAAAAAAAATAAATTGCATAAAATTTTCCTTAAATGTTATTAAATTATACAAATATTTTAATTTCAAAATTTGTACAAAATTTTCCTAAAAACAAGATGTAAATTACATGGACTCTCTAATTTTTTTTTTAACCCACAGATTCTTTCTATTTTCTTGAGAAGTTCATGTATATTTTGAGAGAGATTCATATCATTTAATCTTTGTCTTAGGGAGGTCCGTAAATGCATGAAAAATAAAATGAATGTTTATATAATTTTAGCAAAATTTAAGAGAATTTTTATTAATTTTAAAAATAGACAGAAAATTCATGTAATTTTATTAAAATACAAGAAATGTTTATATGTATTACTCTTACTTTTAAGCAAGGAAATTCTTGAAAACTTGATTCTTAGAAAAAGTTTAACTCTAATGCAATACTTACTTAAAAAAGTGCTATAATCCTGTTTGTTTACAAGTATCAACCACGACATTGTGATTGTTAAGTCTTTCAGCCCTGTTTTAAAGTCCTTTTTTTTTTTTAGAGTCCTTCTTTAATAACAAGAAACGAGATGAATGAGACGGATGGTACTAACTAATGAAATGCCATACTTTTATATATACACGTATAATTTAATCTGTTTCATAAATCAATGCAAGTTTGATCCCTAAACCAAAAGTATATTACAAAAATTTTTTGTCTAATGGAGTATTTTTCATAAAATATTTTTAAATTTTTAGATTAAGTTAAATAAAATTGAATCCTTAATAATGATAATTTGGAATTGGGCCTCTCATATTGCACTGGTCGAGATAAATGCTGGAGCAGTCTTTGCTAAGATTAAACAGTCAACGAGGTAATCCATATATCTAAACATCATTTTGACGCAGACCAATAATTGTAAGTGCGCTAAAATTGACATTCTTGACAGATGTACAATGAAGCTGGTCGAATGACCATTAGTCAAACAAGAAATAAATTACAAGGACTTCTTTTTTTTTTTTTTAAATTATTAGATTCTATGTTCATCAGAAGTTTATATATATATATATATATATATAGAAGGTGGATAGGAGGTCTGTATGAATATGATTTTTTGAAAAAAAAAAGATTAAAGATTTATATAATTTAAACTTTATTTGAGGGGAAGCTTATAAAAATATCAAAATAAAATGAATGTTTGCATAATTTTAGAAAAAATTTAAGAGAACTTGTATTAATTTTTAAAATATAAAGAATCCAGGAGGAATTACATTTTAAGACAAAAATAATAAATTTATTATAAAATAAGATCTGTTACTACTTATTTTTTTATTTTTATTACTTAATATTCTAGATTTTAACATTTTTTATTAGTTAAAGTTTTTTTTGTAATTAATTTACTTTATCGGTCCCTAACTGTAATTTTTCCAATAATTTATGTGATTTTATCAAAACCCAATAAATGTTTATATAGCTTAATCTCATTTTTAAGTAAGGAAATTCTTGAAAAGTTAAAAAAAAAAACTGTAACTCTGATGAAATATTTACTTTTGTTCTCATCTACCTGTTTATTTACCGAATATTACCAACTGAGTCATTATTCTAGTTAAGTCTTTCACTTTCTTTTTTTTTTTTTTAGAAATCACTTTTGAGGACCTAAGGAAATTAATAATAAAGAAAAATTTTAAGTGATAAAATGATATAAAAACGAAAAGCTTCTTTAATTTATTTGATATTAATTATAAATACATGTTCTCAATTGTGACTCTTATATTTTTAAAATTTTTACTTGTGACATAAATACCAACCATGTCATTGCATTTGTCAAGTATTTTTCAACTTTTTCCCTCGAGGTCTTATTTCCTCAATTTCTTTTCAATTGTCTCTTTTTTTATATTTATTTATTATTTTAAAGTTTTTAGATATCATTAATTACTATTTTTTAATTAAATTCTTATCTTTTATTTCAAAAGTAAAAGATAGCATGAGTTACGTTTTTCTATTTATTTATTTTTTAAGAAAATTTTGAAAAATTTATAAAAAAATTTAATATATTAATCATATTTTTTAATTTGTATGCTAAAATCTTAAATGTTAGATAAAATAAAAAAAAATAGAGGGAGGAAATACCAACCAAGCAATCCGGTTCTCATCATGGCATCTCTTTCGACCTTCCAAAGTCTCTCTTTTCGTTTTATTTTCCTTTTTTTTTTTTACCAACCAACCAAGTCCTTTAAATATATGGTTTTTTTATTGATTTTAAATATAAATTTATTATACATTAAAAAAAATGTTCCCAGTTAATTTATGAAAGAAAGAAAGAGAAAAATTTAATAAGGTTAATTTTGAAAAGATATTGTATTTTTTGAAAAAATTGGGATAATTAATTATTTTTAACTCTTATTCTTAATTCGTATAATTCAATTGAAAAAATCTTATATTATACATCGAATAGAGTAAATACCAACAAGTATTAACATAGTCACTTCAATCTTTTACTTCTTTACTTTTTAGAATTTTATAATTTTAAATATAAGTTATTTTGTAAGAGTTATGAAGCATTAATTGGTTTAAAAGTTTAAATTTATAAAATTTATTAAGAAAAAAAAAATCAGACTAATTTTAAAATAACTTTAATGATATAACTTTTTTTTTTGGCTTGGAATGACGTATTCTTGATTCCAGGGAGGAAAAACTTGCAAAGTCAAGTCTTTTCACGGTTTTACTAAACCCTTTATGTTATAGTTCATTCACTTTTGAAATAATAATTAAATTTTTTTAAGTGAAAATAAAAATTTTTAATAAAGAATCAAATTTTTTTACCAAGTGAAAATTGAATATTTTAAAATAAAAATAAAAAAAAAATTCAAAACCAAATGTTTTTTATGGTATCAAAACCCAATTTTTTTTTTGACTTGCCAACTAAATCTTTTAATTGTGAAATAATTAACAACCAAGTGTCATTGAACAAGTACTTGTCATTTGTGGCCAAAAAGGAAAAACTAAATCTATTGAATAATTAAAAAAGTGCTTGTGATTGTCAAGTCCTCAGCCCTTTTTTACCAACTCTTTATTTGCGGACCAAACAAGTCCTTATTCATTTTTGTCAATCTTGAAACAAGTCCTTATCCGTGTTAAGTCTTTCGATATTCTTCTATTTGATGTGGTGGAGCCAGATCTTAGATGGTGGGGACGGAATTTTTTAATATTTTATTTTAAAATGTTTTTATAATTTATTATTTCAGTAAATATTTAGATTAAGTTAAATAAAATTGACTCACTAACGATATTTTTACTTCTCTATTGGAAATTTAAAAAGTACATTGTGTAGCAATTATTACTTTTCTTATTCATATTCAAATTTTAATGAAAGACTTAATTTTATATATGCTCAATATTCATGTAATGCACAATAAAAATATATTAAAAAAAATACTATCACTTAATGTAAATGACATCATAGCAATTCAATGAATTACAACTCAAAATATTTTGACGAGATAAATATTATCCAGTAAAAGTATAAAAATGTATGAGCATCAGATCTAAAATAATACATATTTACATAGTACTGCAAAAACTAGTTTATTTAACAACATATCAAAAGGTGCACTAGTATTTTAATAAAATTATATTTGGAAAGCATGGCATGACTATGAAAAAATAATGCAGGATATGAAAAGCATGAAAATGAAGAAATTGGAAAATTAAAAAAAAAAACTTGGTAAGTGTTAGAACTTAGAAAGAGGAGCATTAGTAATGAAAAAAAAAAAATTGTGCTGAAATGGCTCAACATCTCTGGACACGATGCACTTCTTCTTTTTCTGTTTTTAATGTTTTTGGTAATAATGATATTTTGTTCCTCTCTAAAATTATCAGTTTATCACTTTAGAGCTTTTGCAATTTTTAATATATTTATTATTTTAAAATTTCATGAATTTTTAATGGAACATTTAAAAGAGCAATTAAGTTAATGATATTTTATTAAAACATTATTAAATTTTACAACAATGTAAATTATTTAATGAATTCTTTAATCTGTACAATAAAAAAATTAAAATGACACTTTTTTATAAATCAGAAACAGTACATTCATCAGTTAAGTATACAATGTGAGTCAATGCTAATTAAATGAGAATCCCAAAAGTTAGCCACCAAAGTCTAAATCTATTTACATATTCCTTTAATTCTAAATATAAAATATTTTCTCTTTTCCTAATGTATTCTCTTAATTCTAAATATAAAATATTCTCTTTTTTCCTAATTAAAGGCATTAACTAAATGCATTAGTTATTTCAACATTTTACCCTTTAAGCATGTGGGCCCCATTTTGAAAAAAGATTTTTTAAACATTAAAACATGTGGACTCCACCGAGAAAAAGTTGGTCTACATCCTTCTTTATTGTTTTTGGTAAAGTGGTCTACATCCCTCTTAAAAAAAAGTTTTGGAATATGGGCCCACCTGTAAATGGTAGTCTGCCTCCTACAGTATCTCACAAATCACTATTCATTTGAGGTGGCCCAATGTAGTTGCTTGGTCTTTTTTTTTTATTTTTCAATTTTTGTTTTAATTTTTTGAATGACTTATAGACTATATGCCTGTAATTTTTTTTCCTTTTTTAATTTAATATTTTAATTTTTAAATGGATAATATCTATTATGTTAATTTTTATACTTAAATTTTGCTATATTCTTCGATTTTATTCAATATATTCATCAATCCTGATTCAATCAGTTACTATACTTAGAAAAAGTTGGTCTACATCCTCATTTTTTTGTTTTTTTAAAAACCTTTGAAATGTGGGCCCACTACATTCGAGGTGGGCCATGTAGTTGCGTTGTCCTTTTTTCTTTTAATTTTCAGTCTTTGTTTTAATTTTTTGAATAGTTTAGATTATAATTTTTTCCTTTTTTAATTTAAGATTTTAATTGTTAAATGGGTAATATTTATTATGTTAATTTTTATATTTAAATTTTGTTATATTTTTCAATTTTATTCAGTATATTCATCAATCCTAATCTAATGAGCTACATTGTTGCTTCTTTCTACTGTACACATAAACACATATTACTATTCATTCCATCCCAATTTTTCCCGATACACCCCAACTTTCTCATTTTTTTTATTGTTCATCTTTTGAGTCCGTGGGTCCAGTTTCGAAAAAGATGTGGTTTTTTTATTTAAAGGGAAAAAGACAAGTTGGAACTATTAAAAAAAATATTTCTCCATCAATAATCATAGTGTTCTGTTTTTTTCTTTTTTATTTGATGATTTCCTTTTTATAGAAAAGATAAAAAAATGCATGTTTCTTTTGTTTTTGTCCTTTTATTTTTTTTCCTAGTTGTCCACTATTATAATTTATGGTCCCTTGCTTCTTTATTTTTTCAATTTTGAGCTTAAATTATGTTATTTTATTTTTTACTAGGTTTATTACTGTTCCTCCTAACTTTCTATCCTTTCCTAATTTGTGTTTTGTTGGATGTGTACGCATTATTAGTTTTTGTTTCTCCCCAATTTCTTGTGTACCCTATTCTATTTTTCAATCACACAAAAGTTGTTTTTTTTCTAGTATGTAATTGATAAAATATCTATGGGCCTATAATTTCCAACCTCCCTTTCTTAATACGTCCTTTTTTTTATTCTTTTAGTAATAATTTTTGCTAATATACAAGCAGATTAATACAATAACAACAACATTAACCTTATCCCACTATATAAAGTCGGCTACATATATCATATGATACCAATGTGCTCTATCAAACACCATCTCCTCAAATAGATCATTTCTTAAAATATCATTCCTTATAACTTCGCTTATTATCCTTTTTAGTTTTTCGTTACGCCTTTTAATAGGGTTTCAAACCATTTGATCAACTCTTCTCATTAGCTATTCTTGCCTTCTTCTTTGCATATATCAAAACCACCTTAAACGATTTTCCATCATTTTCTCCTCGATAAGTGTTACTCCAATTTTCCTTCGTATATAATCATTTCATATTTTATTCAATTTTATATGACCACACATTTATTTCAATATTATCATCTTTACTACTCTCATTTTATACTCTTATTGTTCTTTCAAAGCTCAACATTACTATCATATAATATTGTTGGCCTTATAGCTATTTGATAAAATTTTTCTTTAAACTTAGTAGGTACCTTATGGTCACAAATAACTCCTGATACTTTCCTCCACTTTAACCACCCAACTTATATCCTATGCATAACATCTTCATCAATTGCATCATCACTATGTAAAATCAACCTCAAATATCTAAACTTTGACACTTTTAGAATGGTTTACTCTCTAATTTTCACCTCTGAATCATTTCTAATTTGCCTCTTATTAAATTTATAATGCATATATTATGTATTACTTCTACTCAAGCGGAAACCTTTTAATTTCACAGTGTGTCTCCATAACTCAAGTTTAGAGTTGACCTCTTTTCTTGAGTCATCAATTAAAACTATATTATCCGCGAAGAGCATACACTTTGGAATTTCTTCCTGTATATGATTTGTTAGAACATCCAAAACCAGATTAAATAGATATGGACTTAAAGAAGATCCTTGATGTAAGCCTATTGTTATAAGAAAATCATTTGTCACACCTCCAGAGGTTCTTACACTTGTTGTTGCCCCCTCATACATATTCTTTATGGCTCGAATATAAGCAATATTGACACATTTCTTCTCCATTACTTTTCACAATACATCTCTTGGTACTCTATCATAGGCTTTTTCCAAATCAATGAAAACCATATGTAGGTCTCTCTCTCTACTTCGGTATCTTTCAATCAAATCCCTTAATAAATAAATAGTTTCTACTGTAGATCATCATGACATAAATCCAAATTGGTTTTCTGAAATACGAGACTCTTTTCTGAGTCTATGCTCAATTACTTTTTCCTAAAGTTTCATAGTGTGACTCATGAGTTTTATCTCCCGATAATTAGTATAATTCTGAATGTCCCCCTTATTCTTGTATATAGGAACTAGAATATTCTTTCTCAATTCATTTAACATTTTCTTGAACCTTAAAATCTCGTTAAATAACTTAGTGAGCTATAAAACCCCCTTCTCTGCTAAACACTTCCAAACTTTGATAAGACTAATAACTTTACCATTATCTATTCTCTTAAGAGCTTATTTCATTTCTTTAACCTGAATCCTATGATAGAAGCTCAAATTGAGATCATCTTCATGAGTTATGAATCATTCGGTATCAATAGTCATGTCCAATCCACTATTAAAAAGTTTATAAAGGTAACTCTCCCATTTTTCTTTGATATCATCATCTGTAACCAAAATTTTTCCTTCCTCATCCTTGATGCATTTTATTTGGTTCAAATTTCTTGACTGTCTTTCCCTTCTCTTGACAATTTTTTAAATATTATGTTCACCATTCTTCGTTCCTAAATCCTGGTAGAATTCCTCAAAATCTTTAGATCTAGTCTCGCTCACTACTTTCTTAGTCTCCTTTTTAGCCAACTGATAACATTTCCAATTTTCATCGTTATTGCACAAATGCAAGATTTTGAAACACTCTTTTTTATATTTGACCTTCTCCTGCACACTCTCCTTTCATTATCAAAATTCTTTATTTTTAGGTCCAAAACTTTTGGATTCACCAATATTACTTTAGCGATATCCCTGATTCTTTTAACCATCTCATCTTACAAGATATTAGTACTTCCTTACGAGTCCCAATTATCATTTATATAGGAAATCTTTTCTGGTACTATACATCTTTTCAGGAATTCAATATTCTACTCAACTTCTATCGGTTATCTAGCCTTTTAATGTGGGGACTCCATTCTCTCAAAGTTGATGTGCTTTTTTTTTCTTTAAATTCAAAAACAAAATTTATTGTGCAATCCATCTTTTTCCCTTGCAAATTCTTATTCATCTAAACTATTCCCCTCATGTTGACAAGAAAAACTATTTCCCTCCTAATTTTTTATTTTAATTTTGTTTATTTTTGAACTAGTAGTTTTTACATGTTTGACTTTTTGGTTGACTCAAATATGTTTATTTTAAATATTTCATATTTATTTTTATTAAAAATTATTTACAATATTAATAATATGAAAACAACTAAAAAATACACTTAGTTTTTTTAATTCTAAACAAATCAATTGCTGTTGGTCTTCTTATTTTTTTTATTATATTCCTAGACCTAAATTCTAGATATTTTTGTGTTAAAAATTTCAATTTTATTTTTTCACTTAAAAAATTTTGAATTTCATTTTTTTATAATCAAATTACCTTATTTCTTTTTGCCAGCACCATTTTTTTTATAATGAAATTACCTTATTTCTTTTTGCTAGCACGTAGGCCCCACCCTGAAAAGATGAGAAGCCTCTTTTTTAAAAAAATCCAAAAATGCTTTTCCTTGGTCTTTCTTTTATTTGTTTTTTAATTTAACTTTATTTAAATCATCAATATATATATATATATATAGAGAGAGAGAGAGAGAGAGAGAGAGAGAGAGAGAGTTGCTAAGTCTGGTCCAGCTACACGGCATACTTTTTGTATTGTGCATCCTGGGAGAAATTTTTTTCTTTGAGCAACTCTTTTTTTTGAGGTTAAGTATCAATATTTAATTTTAATATCTTATTTTTTTGCCATAATTTTAATATCTTATTTTAAAAATTTTATTTACTACCTTTTATTATTTTTTAAAAATTTTATTATTTTTTATTCTTTTATTTTCTAAATTTTATAGTCTCCCCTATCAAGCTACTCTTTTTTTAAGGTTAACTATCAATATTTAATTTTGATAATAATTGAGTTTTAATTGAATTTATATAATTTTTTAAGTCTTTTAATATGCTTTGATATTGTATATTAATATTAATTATGAGAATATTAAATCTGAAATCAATATATCAATATGTATATATGTGATTTACCCCATCAACTAGCTACATGAAACTACTGTTACCATTGTATCTCCTCTCACATATTAACGTGCAATCCACCTTTTTCCAACACCCCAACCCCCTCTCCTATACATGTTGGGTTCATAGTGGTATTTTATTTTTTTTTAAAAAATTTTTTCTTTCATTCTTTATCTAGTTTACATTTTTAATCTTTTCTTTATGATGTAGAGGGTTTGCATTTGGTGCAATACACTTTTTTTTTTTAAAAAAAAACTAAACTTATATACTTTTCATACTATTTTCTAATTAAAATTTAACATATGAACCTTTTAAATTTTTTTAAATTTAAGAAGTTAACACTTTTAATATATAATTAATGACTAAGTTTTCAATGTATTAAAAAATAATTTATATATTAACTTTTAATTAGAAAATAACACAAAAAATACAAAAAAGTATATAAGTATTTTCTTTAAAAAAAATATTTTGAGAGAGAAAAGAAATGTATGTCCAGAAAAGGTGTTTTACTTTCTAAATATTATATGACCCCGTTTTCATGCTCAGTTAACTTTTTTTAGGTTTACTATTACTTTTTAATTTTAATGATAATTGACTTTTCATTGAATTCATATAAAAATTTTGTTAAATATTTTTTATAATTTGATTTTTAAATTATATATAATTTTGATTTTGAAACCTCAATTGGAGAAATCTGTAATATATTTTCAATATTTTAATATCTCTAAAATCTTATTTAAATTTTTTAATTCAAATCTATGTGTGTGTACATATTGTATCATCTATCTTATATATATATATAATTTAATTGAAGATTTTAGTATTTCAGTGGTTTTTAGTACTAAATTTTTTCATATTTTTATTAATATACTTTCAATATCTAAATCTTTTTCTTCTCTTGATCCAAATAAATCTTTACATTCTATTCATTTTAAGATTTATATATATATATATATATTATAAATACTAACTTTCTAGATCTTTATTATTTGCTGGTCCACAAAAAATCTTTCCATCATTTTATATATGTTTCGAAACTTTTGTTGGTGGCAAAAAAAATTTATACAAAAAATAAATACAATAATTAAAAAATATTGAATTCAAAATCAAAATTCACATTGTAGATCTAAAATATTACTCTCTTCAATTTTAAATGTAAGGAATGAATGACTAATTTACAATAGAGTAAGTATTGTTGTTCAAGGCAATTAATCCTCTTTCCAATTTGAAAAGTTTTTCCAAAACACCCATAAATTAATGTATATATTATTAAATTTCCCTCTCATAAGAAAATGCTAATTCACATTTAATAAGGAGTGTAATTAAAAAAAAATGCAGGAACAAACTATATTTGTTACTTCCATTTTAAATAAAAAGGGACTCATATTATCTTTTTTCAAAACAAAAAAAAGACTCATATTTGACTTTTATATTTAAGATCGAATGTAATATCATTCATTAAATCTATAAATGTAAGTTGAACCACTATTCATTTTAAAATTTGGTAAGAAGATCTGAATGATTAATTTTTTTAATATATATTGCTTATAAAATTTTTATTATTCTCATCTAGTTGGGTTGTCATTACTATATTACTATACTTTATTGTGTGCGCCCATGCATTTCAGCTTCTTTGTGTGCATGGACCTATCTTTCATTTGTCACTTCTTCCTCCCTAATCTCCATAAATATCCTCCGTAATTTTTTTTCCTTTTAGCACAATTTTTCCCCCTTTGATTGCTTTCATCTTAAGCATCAAATCTTATTTTCTCTTCAAAGAATCTAAAATAATGTGCCTCCATATGCTCTGTTGAGGAGCAAATAATTACAAACTACCTAGAATCCCATTGCAAATTTAACTCCCATTCCAAGATACAATGACTTCAAAGAAGTATCATCCTCACCATTTCCTTCACCCTCCTAGGAATTGTTTGGTTTTTCTAGTATTGTGCAGGTCTTTGGAAGAGGAGCTCCACAAAATTCAGGATTCCCAATGTAGCTCCATGCATCAAAACTTTGAAGTTGAGTCCCAAATGGAATTTGTTCAATGAAATGGTTGTATGAAAGATTCAAAACACTCAAAAAAGTCAGAAGTATGGAATCAATTTTTTTTTCTCAAATTGCAGGAGCAAGTTAAGGAAGCAGAAAAGGTTATCAGAGAAAACTGATGGAGAAAGCAGATGAGGTCGTCAGTGGAGCTGTAAATGGAATAGATAGTGAAGCAAAGGGGCTGAATGGGATGAAGTTGCAGTGGCCTGTGGTGGCAGGATCTACTGGAGCTATTGCTGTGGCAGCTGCCGTAATCCATGTTTGCTATGGAAAACGCACGTGATTCCTGTGAGCAGAGTGACAAGGGAAGAAGGGAGCTATGAATGGGAGGAAGACAGAGTAGAAACAAGGATTTTCCAATCCAAGTAACAAAATAACTTCAATTTTTTGGTATTCATATCTAATGCTTTTCTTGTTCTGTTTTCTCTTCTTGAACCTGTAAATTTTGATTCATATCGAGGATGGCACACTTATTTAGGTGTTTAGCTGGTGGTTGAGAAAACTAAAATCATTTTGTGTATTGGAGGAATGCCCTGGCTTGGCTTACTGCAATTAGTAGGTTTTTATTGTGCTGATGAGGAGCATGATATAGATGCTTCCTAAGTTCAGAGTTAATTACACAAATTGCAAAAGTGAAACTACAAGTTTGTCTTTCTGTAGTATGATCCTTAGCTTGAATAATAATTGCTTGCTGCAAATGCTGGTGGTTTAAGATTCAACTACCAGTTTTATGCCATATCTTCAAAGATGATTCTCGCCATCCATATATTGAGCTTGGCTGGAACGAAAATGCAGATATAATTTGTATGAGACTATAAGACTATGCCTGCACATGGTGAAATTTGGTGGGTTTTGGTACCAAAAAGCTGCGATGTTCATGTTTTTGCTGCTCTGTTTGGTTGCTTCACATTTTTTCTTAAAAGTTTCAACCATTCCTGCACACCTCTGCTTTCATTTCCCATGGCTAAACACTTCACGTTTTTGCTAAACTTCTCACCTTTTATAGGCTAGGCATCCTTCTGAAACTTTTACATGTTTCTTCAAACGGATGGTAAAATTCATGTTTGGCTGTTTATGCAAATGTGAGCAATAGTATTATTGTTTGGAAAAAAATTATTTATTTTCTTACTTCTTTCATTATTCATTAGGACTACATTTTATGTTGATATTTTTCAATAAAAGTCTTGTCAACTAATCTCCTTCCTTTTTACCAGAGCTCCTCCCCGGAGGAACTCAGTCTATATGGAAATTGGCCTAGTCACAAGGGTAAAAATCTCTAATGCATGATGTATAAGCCAAGTTCCGATAAGGAAAAAAAAAGATATATAAGCGAAGTTAATTTAGAACTGCTTTGACTGAATGTAAAGACTCATGCTGTGACACTTTACATTTTAAAGTTTTTTCTATGAAATTGCTTGGTTTTAGTATATGAAAATAGTTTTAGAAAACTTGAACCAATTAAAATATTAAAATTTCCTAAAATTGTTTCTTGTAGCTTTTCAGCTCACTGCATAGCAATTTTTCAAAAATCATAATTAAATATAAAAAAATAATTTCTTAGTGATTCAAGTATTTAAAAATCATATACATCTTGAGTTTTCAGGAAAAAATAAGAAACTAGGAAATGAATACACAGATTCGTGCAGTGTTTTGAGTAAACATTACTATTCATTTTCACAATTCTGTTTCTGTTAAAAAACTGAATCTTAATTTTAAAAATTTATTTCCCTTAACATATAGGTCCATTTGGTGCATATTTAGCATATTTGGAAAGTCTTAAATGTCTACTTGTTAGAGTATTTATTTTTTACCTTTATTATACTCTTAGTGTTTAAAATATTTATTTGAACCATCAGAGCTTAGAAATAACATTTATTGGAACAGTCTTAGCAGAGCTTAGAAATAACATTTATTGGAATAGTCTTAGCAAAACATCTATATCTTTCATTATATAACTTCAAATACAACCAAACCAGTGGCATATTGTTATTGAAACATAGATATATCTATACATATAAGCCATTGAATTTTTGGAGACATGTATGAGTTTATACAATAACCAAAATCAGATAGTACATAAACAGAACATCACAGTAGTTTTAATACATCAATCTCCTACTTTAATCCTTCTTACTATACTTTTTCCCTTAACATTATTTGATCATATAACTGAGAAACATGAGATGAGATGGAGAACATCTTAATAGCAACTTAACTCAAGCATATCACATCATAACAGGAACTTAAATATGGCAAAATATTGTATAATTATGATGTTTTCATAACATACTTTTAGAAAACAATTAAAACAATATGTTGCAGTAAAAATTTTGGCAGCATAACGGTTTAATAAATGAGTATCCTGAACTTAGCCCTTGACGTAAAAATTTCCAAAGGTTCAAGATTATTTTTGAATTATTTATTTTACTTTATATTCTTATCCTTGGATATTTTCCCACTTATGAGAGAAGGTTAAATGATACTTTTGTCCAATTTTTCCGTCCAATTTCAGTTTTCAAGATAAAAAAAGGAAAAATGTACTTTTTGTTTTTTCATATCAATTTGTCTCTGATTTGAGTACTTTTTTATTTGAGTTTTCTATTATACTCTGTATCTTTTTTATTTACTTTATCTGCAAGATTTATTGTCTTTTCCTCTTTACATTTTCATGTGAGGTCCACCTATTTTACTTACTTTTCATTATTCATTTCTCCTCACATTTACTATTTATATGGGACCGGCATTTTACTGGACTTGTACTTTTTTCTCTCCGAGCTCATATAATCAGTATCACTTATACTTTTAGTGTGCACTGGAGTATTACATTATTATTTTCTCTATCTTCTATTGTAAAATGACTATTTTACCCTTACCTTTAGCAAAATAATAGTTTTGCCTTTTTAAACCCCTTTTGATATTTTTATAATATTTTGAACCTTATACCTATTTAATTAAATATCTTGACTTCTCCAATCATCACAAATTAATCCAGAATAATTTAATATTATTTATAATATTATCTGATCATACTATACATACATTAAAAAATTTGGGATGCTACACATACCACATTCTACAAATCATGAGCATCATAATAAGAAAAACACACTTCAAACTAATGCTATGTTTGGTAGGAAGGAATTATTTTGAGGGAAATGGAAAGAGAGAAGGAAAAGGAGAGAAAAATTCAATAAAAGTACTATTTTATATTTATAGAAAGTTTGAATGATGTATACCAAACAAATTTCATAGAAATTTTTCTCTCATTCTCCTTTTCATGAGACTCATTTCATGTGTACCAAACCTAGCTTAAGAACTTCCAAATCTCTTATTTCACTTACAATAACACTTTGGAGTTTGACTAAAATATGACAATACCTCTTATAAAAATCGAACATACCAAATCAGAAAAAAAACATACAATTAACACACAGTCCACAAAACATGACGACACTATCACAGCCCAAAACATTTGAATACTTAGAAGTTGCGACATTAGAGCTTGACCCAGCAAAGCTTGTGGAACGCATGCGAGTCTCGAAAGTACTTCAATCAACTACCTATTACTATGAAAGGTGAACAAGAATGATATCAGTTCACTGCTAAATCAGTAAATAAATGACAAAGTATGTGAAAAAAATAAAATAGAGTCATATTAGGGTTTTTGGCAATGGAGCATTTAAATGAATAATAAATAATCAAATATTTCAATTTGAAAAATCATAATAACAATACTTCAATTCAAAGTACCGGAGGATAAAAATTCCTTAGTATATATTAAACATATATTAAAAATTGAAAATACATATGGAAAGGGATTTCATAAGACCAAATCATCACCACCATTAACTGCACCCACATGATATACATATCAGAGATCTTGTTACTTATTAAACGTATATAAAAATCAAACTTCTACTGTGTGTCACCATAGAATAAATATAACACTATCAAAGAGAACTCGAATCTAGAGAAAGAACAAATTAAAGGGGGAAAATTTTCATTACTGACTTGAGATGTAACTTACTCCCATTCAGTGGAATCTTCGAAACTTTATGGCCACAGCGACATAGATTCGATTTACCACACCATCAAAGAATCGAAAATAAGTATGCCTCCATGCTCTGTTGAGGAACAAAGAACCGCAAACAAACCAGAATCCCACTGCAAATCCAACTCCCATTCCAAGATATAATGATTTGAAAAAAGCATCATCATCATTTCCTTCAACTTGCTCTGAATTAATTGTCTGGCACTTCTTGTATCGTGCAATTGTTTTGAAGAGGAGCTCCACAAAGTTTAGGATTCCCAATGTAGCTCTAAGCATCAAAACCTTGAAGCTGAGTCCCTAGCGGCATTTGTCCACCGAAATGGTTGTATGACAGATTGAAATAACTCAGAAAAAATAGAGTAGACATGCTCTAGGGAATATTTCCTTGAAGACTATTATAGGAGAAATCAAGAGACTCCAAATTTTGCATCTCTCCGATTTGCTTAGGTATCTGTCCTGTCAAATGATTATGAGACAAGTTTAAAGATTGTAACTTATAAAGCCTGAACAACTGTACAGGAATTTCACCAGATAATTTGTTAACTGATAGGTCAATAGTCAACCCAAGGTTTTCCTGGTACTCTAATACTTGACCATTTGTATACAAATCAATTTTGAATTTGATTGGAAGAGAGGAGGAAGAAACACCTTGTGTCAAGCTGATTAAAGCATCGGACGGAGATCCTGAAACCATGCTTTTTAAGTTTTGAAGACAATAGGGTATGGATCCTGAAAGTTTGTTATTCGCAAGATCCAATACAATCAAACTAGACAGACTGCATAGTTGTGGTGGAATGTCACCAGTAAATTGATTGGATCTCAATTTCACGACTAAAATATCTGGATGCGTCGATTTTGGTATACTTCCGGAAAAATTGTTTCCTTCAAGATTGATGAGCGACAGAGACGTGAAATTCTGAAAAGTCCATGGTATTTCTCCATAAAAGCTATTATTATGTAAATCTAGTAATTTAAGGAATCGTAGTGAACCCGTCGTTGGAGGAACTTCACTAGAAAGCTCATTACTTGGTAAGTTTATGTAAGACAACCGTGGCCAATTGCTCCAACAATCTGGAAGTTCTTCAGTCAGAAAATTATTGGATATGTCTAAATAAGTTAACAAAGATACGTCAGTCTCATTGTGACACAAAAAAGAAGATAAAGATCCAGAGAAAGAGTTGTGAGCCAAAGCCAAACCAGCGATGCCACCTGATACACGAGGAAGCCGTCCTTCGAATTTATTAAATGACATAAATATGTAATAATTTGTTAGCAACAAGTCTGAGATATCCCCACTAATTGAGTTGTGAGACAAATCCAAAATGAAGTTGCCTTTCACAAGGCTTTTTGGAAGGGTGCCGCTCAAGTGATTGGAGCTAAGGTCTAAAAATGATAAAGCGGACATGTCTCCCAGACTTGAAGGAATGGAAAAACAAAGTAAGTTATTAGATAGATTAAGTTTAACTAGATCAAGCTGGCCAAGCCAATCTGGTATTGATCCATTCAGTTTATTGTTAGATAGATCTAATTCTTCTAGGTATCGATCATGTGAAAAATATGGAATTGGACCTCTTAAGTTGCACTGGCTAAGATAAAGAAAGGAGACATTTTTGCTAAGGTTGAACAACCAATTTGGTAATCCATATCTAAAATCATTTATACTAAGATCTAGTTCTGAAGCAAAGCTTAAATTGACATTCTCGAGAGTTGGAATAAAGCTGGTCAAATGACAATCACGCAAATGTAATGTCTTGAGACGTAACGAAGCCAATGATTGAACCCAATTTGTTTCTCGATGAAGATGAACGCCACGGAGATCGAGTGTTGTCAAGGAAGGAAGTCGAGAAAGCCAATCAAGATCATCAATGTGAAGATGAATATTGTGCGATGAGTCCAAGACAGAAAGCTTAGAAAAATTTGCGGGTAGATGCGTATGAGTAACAGCAGGAGTATTTATAGATGGTGTGCTTATGCGTTCAAAGTAATTGAAGCTAAAGTCCAACCAATCCAGAAATTCAAGTTCAAGTAGTGAAGATAAGTTCATTTCACCTCTCAAGGATTCCGAAACCTTTTGATTTGTGCCTTCCAGAAAAAGTCCTGTGACTCGGCCGGTGCTATAATCACAATAAACTCCTCGCCAATGACAGCAATCTTGCTCAGTTGACCAAGAGGAGAGGAGGTTGGAAGGATCTACAACGCCTTGTTTGAAGACTAACAGCAAATTTTGATCCCTGTCAGGGCAACATATGCTTCTGTTGAATGTCACTGCACATAGCAGTATCAGCAAAACAAATGAAGTTTGCGATATGATAGTAAGCATGATCAAGATGGTTGTTTGATTACAAAAGAATCAGTGTTCAAAAGGGGAGTTTCTGTAAGGCTTGTTTTTTCTCTAGCAATGTTTATATCTGGTAGGGGAGTCAATGTTTGGCTATCTTTTTCTAGAGTAAATTATACGATTCTTTTGAACTATACTAATAATGCCCCAGCAAATATTGCCGGGTGGAGAGGTATTATAAAAAAAAAAATCACACATCGAACGGGGACAATAGGAAATTGCATAATATAATTTTTACACTCACCTCTCTAAAATTAAGAAAAAATAACTTGCATAATTTTTTCTTAAATTTTATTAAATTACACAAATATCTCTTTTACTTTCAAAATGTGTACGAATATTTCCTAAAAATAAAAAATAAATTACATATTGTTTTCTTCTAATTTTTTTTGAACTTAAAGAGATTCTTTCTATTATAATAAGAATTTATTTATATTTTGAGAGATTCATATAATTTAATCTTTGTTTTAGGTTACGTTACACCAATACAGGTGCTTGTATTAAATATGATACACTGCAATACAAAAGATATAGTAATGCTTGAAATTTAAGGATATATGTGTTGAGAATATTTATACATATATAATATTATTTATGTAATTATTTATATGTTTAATTAATAAATTTACTCATTAAAAAGAGTATTAAATATTCTAAAAATTATAATATAACTATTAAAATAAACTATAAAATATTTATAACAATTTTAAATGATCTTGTGTTACAGTAAATATCTGAAGCAATAAAAATTGATATAAAGTGATACGGATGGATATGTATACACACATATAATATGCATATCGTATTATATTGGGTATCAAATATGGGTGTGTTTACTTTTTTAAAATATCAGTGCTTTATAGGTTTTAGGAAGGTCTGAAAAATAAAATGAACGTTTTTATAATTTTAGCAAAATTTAAGATGATTTTTTTATTTTTAAAAAAGAAATAAAATCCATGTAATTTTGTTAAAATACAAGAAATGTTTATATGCATTACTCTTATTTTTAATTAAGGAAATTCTTGAAAACTTAATTTTTATAAAGCATTTAAGTCGAATGAAATATTATTTACTTAGAAAATTGCCTTAATCCTGTCCGTATACCAAATATTAAGGACCGGTTTGATTTTCAATTTTGTAAAATTAAATTTAGATAAATTAAGTTTGTAAAAATAAAGTTGAGATAAAGTAAGTTTGTTATAAGTTGTTATATTTGGATATCTTTTTTGCAAAAGTAAGTTTGACAAAAAATTTGTTTAGATGATAAGGGTTAAAAGTATTTTTAAGTGTATAATATATAGTAAATTTACTTCTCTTTTTTCAAAATCCACGTTTTGTTAAAGGAAAAGTAATTTTTTCCCTCATTTTCTAAAACCATAGTTTAATCCACTTTTCATTTTTAAAAAAAGTAGTTTGTGTTTGGCCAAACACATTTTCTTAGAAAATCATGGTTGAAAACCATGTTTTCTTTTTCAAAAAGATGAACTATACAAACACTAAGGGCCCGTTTGGTTCTCGATTTTGTAAAATTAAGTTAAGATAAATAAAGTTTGTAAAAATGAAGTTTAAATAAAGTCAGTTTGTTATAAGTTGTTATGTTTGAATATTTTTTTTGTAAAAATAAATTTGATAAAAAATCTGTTTGAATGATAAATGTTAAAAATATTTTTAAATGTATAATATATAATAAATTTGCTTCTTCTTTTCCAAAACCCATATTTTGTTAAAGGAAAAGTATTTTTTCCTCTCATTTTTTAAAACTATAATTTAACCTACTTTTCATTTTTTAAAAGGATAATTTATGTTTGATCAAACATATCTTCTTAAAAAATCATGATTAAAAATTATAATTTATTTTTAAAAAAGATGAACCAACTAAAGTCATTGTAATTGTCAAGTCTTTTCGGCCTCTTTTAAGAAGTCTTTACATGTGAAGAATATACCAACCAAATAATTAAATTTGTCAAGTCTTTTTCAACCTTTTTTTTCCCAAGTCTTTGATTGTAGAAATAAATAACAACCATGTATCACAGTATATGTCAAGTCTTTCGACATTTTTTTCCCGGTCTTTAATTTTGAAAAATAACAACCAAGTATTATACTTGTCCAGTCTTTCAACCATTTTCTCAAGTCTTCACATATTTTCCGGTTCTTCTTTTTAATTAAATGTTGGAGCCCAGATGCTAGATGAGTGAGGGCGAAGAATTTTGGGGGAACTATTGTATAGATCAAGATCCCTAATTTATTAACTCTTAAGATTAAGAAATTGTAAAATTAGAAAAAGAGACCTTGGATTTTTAAAGCAAATTAAATCAAATTTTACATTACCAAAATACCATCATCTTATTTTGCAGTTTAGTTCTAATTTTGTAACTCGTGTTACCAATTTTAACACAAAAGAATCATATTTCAACTTTATAATTATTAAAGTAGTTTTACGAATTTGTAACTTTTTCTTTCAATTTTACAATTTTATTGTTCTAATTTTGCAACGTATGTTTCAAATTTTAACATAAAAGAATCAGATTTCAACTTTAAAAACATCAAAGTGGCTTCAGAGATTTACAACTTCTTATTCATATTTTGCAACTTCTACATTCTAATTTTGCAATATATGTTTCGAATTTTAACATGAAAAAATCGGATTTCAACTTTATAATCATCAAAGTGGTTTCATGGATTTACAACTTCTTCTTCTAATTTTGCAACTTTATTATTTTAATTTTACAACTTATATTTCCAATTTTAATACTAAAAAATCAGATTTAAACTTTATAATCATCAAAGTGACTATAGAGATTTGCAATTTCTTCTTCCAATTTTACAACTTTATCGTTCTAATTTTGCAACTAATATTTCAAATTTTAATATGAAAGAATTAAATTTCAACTTTATAATCATTAAAGTGATTTTAGGGATTTGTAACTTCTTCTTCCAATTTTACAAGTTCGTTATTTTAAGTTTGCAACTTATGTTTTGAATTTTATTAAAGGTATTTTGATAATATTGATTTTGATTTAATTTACTTTAAGGATCCAATATCTTTTTTTCTAATTTCACAATTTCTTGATCATGAAATTTAATAGACAGGAGATATTGGTTTTGAACAGTGATTCCCCAAAAATATTGTTACCTTATAAGTTTTTATATTTTATTAAATTGTTTAATATACTCTTTCAATTTTAAAATAATTACCACCTTAGAGTTTTGTACATAAATTAATATTAAATAGTTTGTATTGTAGCAAAATCTAAGACTAAAATATCTTTATATTAAGTATCCTTATTTTTTAATGATCCACCTAAGTATTTTCATTAATGAACGATAAAATAGTATAAAAATAATTAATTTTTATTCAAATTTTAAAACAATATATATCCTTTGAATAAAAATTTTAAAATATTATAAAATTTTTAAAGTGATAACCATTTTGAAATGAAAGGAGTATTATTTCAATAAAATATTTTTCTTGAATTTTTTGATAAATGAAATTGAATCACTAATAAGAATTTTTTGAATTTATATAAAAGTGTAGCAAGTATTGCTTTTCATATTAATATAATTCAAATCTGAGAATATTCATGCAATTCTTATAATAAGGATATATATACAAAAAAAAAAATACACGATTCCTTGATCGGGCGGGCCATATTTGAAAAATGGGTCAGGCTTTAAAATAAAAACTAAAGCCGGATTAGTTGCTTGTTTGGTAATCTATTTTTAGTGATTATCAATATACTTGAACTGTTTTCACTTTTCACCCGGTTTTACTTTTCACTTTTAACAAAGCTCCTCCATGTGAGAATGCCATAGTCTATATGAAAGTTAGCCTAGTCAAAAGGGCGAGATGGTCATTTTCTATTTCTAGCTTTTCTCGTTCTATGTTCCAAATAAAACTCCAAGTATTATTGGCCCAAAAAACGCTCCAAGCATCAAATCCTCAAGGTGCGTCCCCAATGGGTCTGTCTACTTTTCATCAAATGCCAACTTTGTGCAATAACTGTGATAGGAAGAAAAAACTCTTTTTTGTACAATATCCTTTTTTGTTTAGCAACTTTGTGCAATATTCTGATGTCAATGTTTCAGAAATATCATAAATTACATTAACAAATATTTTTGTCACTATCTTAGATCTCTAGTGCACGATGTATAGCAAAGTTAATTTAATTAGGACTAGTTTAGCTTAAGTTTAAAGACTTGTACCTAATTCTACAAATGATAAATATTATAAAAATAACACACTTCAAAATAAGATTTTTTAAATATTATATTTCACTTCCAATACTTATGTTCCTTTAAGTACATATGATAAAATTGGAACGATACAGAAAATGTTAGTATGACCCTTGTGCAAAGATGACATGCACATAGTTCCAATATTTAGAAGATTGATTAAAATATGACAATATATCTTATAAAAATTTGACATACCAAATCTGTACATACAGCCAAATTTAGTTCACCTCACTAAATCTGAACAAAACAGACAATATATATAGTAATCACAATAACATACACATAGTCTACAAAACATCACACTTTGATAGCCCAAAACATTTGAATACTTAGAAATTGCGACACTGGAGCTTGACCTTGCAAAGGTTCTGGAACGCATACGAGTCTTGAAAGTTCTTTAATAAACTACCTATTATTAAGAAAAGTGAACAGGAATGATATGTTCACTGCTACCACGATCAATAAATAAATGACAAAGTATGTGAAAGAATAAAATAGAGTCATATTAGAGTTTTTGGCAATGGAGCACTTAAATGAATATAAATTAAACAATATTTCAATTTGTAAAATAATAATAAAAATACTTCAATGTACTTGGAAAAAATACTTAAATATCAAACATATATTAAAAATTGAACATACATTTGGAAAGGGATTTCACCAGAAAAGAATCATTACCACTATTAAGTACATCCACATGATATACATGAGATAGATATTGTTACTTATTAAACGTATATCAAAATGTAACTTGATCGGTGTCACCACAGAATAAACATATCACAATCGAAGAGATCTTTCAATCTACAGAAAGAAAATAAAAAATATGTAATTCATAACTGACCTGAGATGTAACCTATTCCCATTTACTGGAATCTTCGAAGCTTCAAGACCATAGTGACATAGATTTGGTCTACCACTCTGTCAAAGAATCAAAAACAGTAGTGCCTCCGTGCTCTTTTAATGAATAAAGAACTACAAACTATCCAGAATCCCACTGCAAATCCAACTCCCATTCCAAGATACAATGACTTCAGAAATGTTGGATCATCATTTCCTTCAACTTGCTTTGAATTGTCTGATTTTTGTTGTTTTGTGCAATTCTTTTCAAGAGGAGCTCCGTAAAGTTCTGGATTCCCAATATAACTCCATGCATCAAAACTTTGAAGTTGTGTCCGTAATGGAATTTGTTCAATGAAATGGTTGTATGACAGATTCAAAACACTCAAAAAAGCCAGAAGTATGGAGTCAAAATTATTTTAAGATTGCAGGAGCAAGTTAAGGAAGCAGAAAAGGTTATCAGAACACTGATGGAGAAAGCAGATGAGGTTGTCAATGGAGCTGTAAATGGAATAGATAGTGAAGCAAAAGGGGTTGAATGGGATGAAGTTGCGGTGGCCTGTGGTGGCAGGATCTACTGGAGCTATTGCTGTGGCAGCTGCCGTAATCTATGTTTGCTGTGGAAAACGTAAGTGATTTCTGTGAGCAGAGTGACAAGGGAAGGAGAGAGCTATGATCAAGGATTAGAAACTAGGATTTTCCAATTCTAGTAACAAAATAACTTCAATTTTTTGGTATTCATAAATCTAATGCTTTCTGGTTCTATTTTCTTTTCTTGACCTGTAAGTTTTGAATCATATTAAGGATGGCACACTTGTTATCTGGGTGTTAGCTGGTGGTTGATAGAACTAAAATCATTGTGTATTGGAGGAATGCCCTGGCTTGGCTTACTGCAATTAGTAGGTTTTTGTTGTGCTGATGAGGAGCATGATATAGATGCTTCCTAAGTTTGGAGTTCATTACACAAATTGCAAGAGTGAAACTACAAGTTTGTCTTTCTGTAGTATGATCCTTAGCTTGAATAATAATTGCAATAGCAAGAGAAAAGTATTATTGCTCAGAAAAAAAACTATTTATTTTCTTACTTCTTTCATTATCCATTACGTCTTTGATCTATGTCATAAGGTTCAACAGATTTTTACGTTGGCTGTCGAGGGCCTAATACAACCCTCTTCCTTTACCTAGGCTTGGATTCGGTTATGACTCTATATAGGCGAAATTATCCATTAGGACTACATTTTATGTTGATATTCCTCAATGAAAGTCTTGTTAACTAATCCCCTTCCTTTTTAACAGAGCTCCTCCATGGGAGAACTCGTTCTATATCGAAGTTGACCTAGTCACAAGGGTAAAAATCTCTAATACAATGTATAA
The DNA here is from genome assembly GCA_026686845.1 of Adenanthera pavonina. Lineage (NCBI taxonomy): Eukaryota > Viridiplantae > Streptophyta > Magnoliopsida > Fabales > Fabaceae > Adenanthera > Adenanthera pavonina. The sequence goes on from JAIVEN010000014.1 coordinate 4,210,365, forward strand.
GCCAAGTTCTGGCAAGGAAAAAAAAATGTACAAGTGAAGTTAATTTAGGACTGCTTTGGCTCAATGTAAAGACTCATACCACATTCTACTCATGAACATCATAATAAGAATAACACACTTCAAACTAAGACCTTCCAAATCTCTTATTTCACTTACAACACCTGGGAGTTTGACTAAAATATGACAATACCTCTTATATAAATCGGACATACCAAATCAGAACAAAACATACAACACATAGTCCACAAAACATGACAACACTATCACAGCCCAAAACATTTGAATACTTAGAAGTTGCAACATTAGAGCTTGACCCAGCAAAGCTTGTGGAACGCATGCGAATCTCGAAAGTACTTCAATCAACTACCTATTACTATGAAAGGTGAACAAGAATGATATGAGTTCACTGCTAAACCAGTAAATAAATGACAAAGTACGTGAAAAAATAAAATAGAGTCATATTAGAGTTTTTGGCAATGGAGCATTTAAATGAATAATAAATAATCAAATATTTCAATTTGAAAAGTAATGATAACAATACTTCAACTCAAAGTACCCAAAGGATAAAAATTCCTTAGTATCAAACATAAATTAAAAATCAAAAATACATATGGAAAGGGATTTCATAAGAAAAAATCATCACCACCATTAAGTGCACCCACATGATAGACATTTCAGAGATCTTGTTACTTATTAAATGTATATAAAAATCTAACTTCTACTGTGTGTCACCACAGAATAAACATAACACAATCAAAGAGAACTTTAATTTAGAGAAAGAGAATAATTAAAAAAAAAAACTTCATAACTGACCTGAGATGTAACTTGTCCCATTCAACGGAATCTTCGAAGCTTTATGGCCATAGTGACATAGATTCGATCTACCACGCCATCAACGAATCGAAAATAAGTATGCCTCCATGCTCTGTTGAGGAATGAAGTACCACAAACCCAGAATCCCACTGCAAATCCATCTCCCATTCCAAGATACAATGACTTCAAAAAAGTACCATCATCATTTCCTTCAACTTGCTTTGAAATGTCTGGTACTTCTTGTATTGTGCAGTTCTTTTGAAGAGGAGTACCACAAAATTTAGGATTCCTAGTGTTGCTCCATGCATCAAAACTCTGAAGTTGAGTCCCTAGTGGAATTTGTCTACTAAAATGGTTGCATGACAAATTCAAATAACTCAGAAAAGACAGAGTAGACATGCTTTGAGGAATAATTCCTTGAAGACTATTATGGAAGAAATCGAGAGACTCTAAATTTTTTATCTCTCCAATCTGCTTAGGTATCTATCCTGTCAAATGATTATGAGACAAGTTCAAGGGTTGTAACTTATAGAGCCTGAACAACTGTATAGGAATTTGACCAGATAATTTGTTAACTGATAGGTCAATACTCAGCCCAAGGTTTTCCCCGTACACTAATTCCTGACCTTTTGTATACAAATCAACTTTGAACTTAATTGGAACTGTGTAGGGGTCATCCACTAATAAAAGAAAATCACCAGGTATCAAGCTGATTAAAGCATCATACGGAAATCCTGAAACCAAGCTGGTTAAGTTGTGCAGACAATAAGGTATGGATCCTGAAAGTTTGTTATTCGCAAGATCCAATACAATCAAACTAGAGAGACTACATAGTTGTGGTGCAATGTTGCCAGTTAATTGATTGGAGTTCAATTTCGTAACTGTTATATTTAGATGCATCCATGTTGGTATACCCCCGGAAAAATTGTTTCCTTATAGGTTGATAAGCTACAGAGATGCGCAATTCTGGAAAGTCCATGGTATATGTCCGTACAAGCTATTATCATGTAAATCTAGTAACAAAAGTTTAAGTAATGAACCCATCGTTGGAGTATCTTCACCAGATAGCTTATTACTCCCTAAGCTTATGTAAGACAAGTCTTGCCAATTGCTCCAACAATCTTGAAGTCCTCCACTCAGAAAATTATTGGATGTGGCCAAATACCTCAAGGGATTTTGGTCAGTCTCAATGTGACAGAATAGAGAAGATAAAGATCCGGAGAATGTTGTGAGCCAAATCCAGAGCAGATACACTAGCTGATATACGTGGAAGCCGTCCTTCAAATTTATTGAATGACATAAATATCTAATAATTTGTTAGCAACGAGTCTGAGATATCTCCAGTAATTGAGTTGTGAGACAAATCCAAAAACACAAAGCTTTTGACGAGGCTTTTTGGAAGTGTACCACTCAAGTTATTGAAGCTCAAGTCTAAAGCTGATAAAGATGAGTTTCCGAGACTTGAAGGAATGGAAGAACAAAGTAAGTTATTAGATAGATTAAGTTTCAGAAAGAAATCATGTTGGCCAAACCAATCTGGTATTGATCCTTTGAGTTTATTATTAGATAGATCTAAGTCTTGCAGTTTTGATAGCGTGAAAAATCTGGAATTGGACCTCTTAAATTGCACTGGCCGAGACAAAGATGGGAGACGTCTTTGCTAAGTTTGAACAACCAATTTCGTAATCCATATTTAAGATCATCTAGGCTAAGATCAAGTACTACAACAGAGCTAAAATTGATATTCTCAACAGATGGAATGAAGCTGGTCAAATGACAATCACGCAACCATAATTGTTCCAGACGTAGCGAAGCCATTGATTCAACCCAATTTGCTTCCGGAAGATGAATGCCACTGAGATAGAGATATGCCGCGGAAGGAAGTAGAGAAAGCCAATGTAGATTATCAATCTGAAGATGAATATTGTATGATAAGTCCAGGCCAAAAAGCTTAGAAAAATTTGCAGATGACTGAGTATGAGCAACAACAGTAGTATTGATAGATGACATGCTTATGCGTTCAAAGTCATTGCAGCTCAAGTCCAACACTTCCCAGAAATTCAAGTTCAAGTAATAGAGATAAGTTGATTTCACCTCTCAAGGATCTTGAACCAGTCTGATTTTGGTTGTCCAGAAGAAGGCTTGTGACTTTGCCGGTGTCGTCATCACAATAAACTTCTTGCCATGCACAGCAATCTTGCTCAGTAGACCAAGAGTAGAGGCGGTTGGAGGATCTACAACGCCTTCTTTGAAGATTAACAGCAAACTTCGATCTTTGTTATGGCAGCCGTTGCTTCGGTTGAATGTTACTGCAAATAGCAACATCAACAAAACAAGCGAAGTTTGTGATGTGAAACTAAGCATGATCATGATGGTTATTTGATTACAAAGGAAGTAGTGTTCAAAAGGGGGGTTTCTTTAAGTCAAGGCTTGTTATTTCTCTAGCAATGTTTATATCTGCTAGGGAAGTCGACGTTTGCCTTTTTTTGTTTTCTAATTTTATTAAAATTAGTTTACTACCCTCGCAAATATTGCAGGATAGACAGTATTTTAGGGGAAAAAAAAAAGCACGCCGAACAGGGACAATGGGAAATTGCATAATTTTTACATTCACCTCTCAAAGATTAAAAAAATAAATTGCATATTTTTTTCTTAAATTTTATTGAATTACAAAAATATTTCTTTTATTTTAAAAAAATTGTACAAATATTTCCGAAAAATAAAAAGCAAATTACATGGTATTTTTTATAATTTTTTTTTCAACTTACAGAGATTCTTTCTATTTTCGTCAGAAGTTCAGAAGTTTATTTATATTTTGAGAGAGATTCATATAATTTAATCTTTGTTTTAGGGAGGTCTATAAAAGTATGGAAAATAAAATGAATTAATGTTTGTATAATTTTAGCATAATTTAAGAGAATTTTTTTATTAATTTTAAAAATAGAAATAAAATCCATGTAATTTCATTAAAATACAAGAAGTGTTTATATGTATAGTAAAATCCATTGATATCCCTTTAGTTTTATTTTAAAATTACATGGATTTTCCCTCAATTTTCAAAACTTACACTTTAATCCAATTTTTAACCCTATTAAATGCCAAAATACAATTTTATTTATCGAAATTCAAACTAAAATAAATTAAAATTACATCCTTATAATATAAAATCTCTAATTTCTATTCAATTAAGATAAATTTAAAATATTTATATTAAATAATCCATGCTAATATTTCCTAGTGATTTGACATTAAAATACCATATATTTATTAAATAATTTTAAATAATTAAGTATAGTAGCATTTAAATGAATGCATTTATAAATATTAAACTAAAGTAAATATTAAATTAAAAATTAATAAAATTTGTAATAAAACAAAAACTTGTCAAATCAATCTACATAAAATATAAAAAAGTGTATTAAGCTTATCACATGTTGTGAACAATGCGGTTCATCTCAAGTTTTGGATAAATGTATGGTATTCATTCTAGTTAAGTTAAAAGTTAAAAAATGTATGGAAAATATTATTAAATAAACATTTACACTGAGAAAGGTATTTTAGTGAAAAAAAAGTTAAATGTGGTGAGTTAATAGCTCATTAATGGTGGGGTGGATATAAATTAAATCTTTAAAATAAATGGGATATCTATCTGTCATAATTTTTTTATTTTAGCATAGATCTATGTAGGTTTCCAAAATAAAGAGGAGGTATTTGTAACTAACTCTCCTTTTGGTTTGAGGGATCTGGAGAGGAGGAAAGGGAGGGAAAATTTTTAATTTTATTTTTTTTCTCAAATCAAAATAAGGGAAAGGAGCACTTTTTCTCTAGTTCTTAGACAAGAAAGAGAGGAAGAAATATGAGGAAAAATATTCACTTTCCCTTACTTGGTTTTAAAAAAAAGAAGGAAAATTTTTCCTTTCCTCCCTTCCTCTCGAAATTTCTCAAATCAAATAGAAAGTAAGACAAAATATAAGTAAGGATGGAGTATTTTCAGCTGGATGATTTTAAATAAATTTGAGCAAGGTTTATATATAGAATTTAATCTTTTCTTTTGGTGATATATAATTTAATCTCTATTTCATGAGAGGTTTGTAAAAATTTGAGGGAGGTCGGTATGATTTTCAAACTATTTTTCAAGAGTCTTTACGTGTGAAGATTGTCAATTTTCATTGGTTATGAAGTTGTATTCTTTCTTTCTTTGTTTTTTTACATAATATTTTAGGTGAGTTGTGTTCCAAAAATTCATCATTAAAGTAGGCCTCATAACAAAAAAAAAACTTATAGTTAATTCCATATTATTTACCAACGAATGAAAATCAAATACAATTAAATAATATTGTTTGATTAGTGTAAGACTGAACAATTCAAATAAGTTTCCCAGTCAATTGTTTAAAAATATGGGATAAGAGAAAAAAGAGAAGGAAGTGAATGATACGCCGGGAAAAAAAATTCATCCTAGGGGATTAGTAGTTGATAACTTCTTATTGTAATAAAATATTAGAAACAAACAGTCTTTATCTGACATAATGCCAACAAGTAAACACACAAATTGTAAAATAATTGAATTAACTTTGTCTAAAGAGTCATGAGTTCCCATTGCTTTTGAATCATTTTTCTCAAGAAATGACTATGAAATGGATATTCAATGCCCCGCTCTTCATTGCATAGATTTCTTCCTTCCTTCCTTTCTTTCTTTTTTTTTTTTTAAAAAAAAACCTTATAAAAACCAATTTCCACTGTTTTACTCTTTTTAAATTAGTCTCTCTTGTATATAAAAATTGTCCTTTTAGAATTTTTCACACAAACTAATAAAACTATCAAATAATCTAGAATATTATAAAATTTAATAGTTTTTTTTATCAAAATGACCTTAATTAAATACTTTCTTAATTAGTGATTCAGGGCATACAAATAAATTAAAAAATAATAATAAAGCAAAGATTGTTGGTGGGAATTAATGATTCTCTGAAGTGTCAGCAACACTTTCTTTCAGATTTAATTTACCCCACTAATTTTAAATTTTGAATATAACTTGGATTAATAACGAATTTCTTATAAGATCTAATAAAAATCCGTGCTACATTTCTAAGATTCAAGCCTTGACAATAATGGTGTTTACAAATTGATAAAAGCAATTAAGTTTATGTATGTTGAAATGAGAGAATAATGAAAATGTTGAATTGTTGTTAGTTGAAATTTGTGTTGTATGTGAATGACAAAAGATTGTTGACTTTTTTTTGTAGATAATGAGGTGGTACCTTTTGAAGTAACATATATAATTTTTCATTAAAGTGACACATTCATCAATCAATATATGTACATAGTGATGAAAAGACGTGACTTGTAATAATTCTTGAATTTAAACAAAGAAATATTCATTTTCATGTTTTATGAACCTTATGATTTCTTATGAATCATTTCAAAAGTTATAAATAATTTATGAATCTTTTTATGAACCAAAATAACTATTTATTGATAATTAATATAATTAACATTTTTATGAAGAATAGCATCTTTTAACTAAGGATATGATGACAAGATGAAATTGGATTCTCTCTATATTTTTTTTCTATACTTCTCTCTATATATAATATTATCTATTAATTTTAATTTGAATGGTAGAAATCATTGATTGTTACTTTAAACAAAATATATTATTTATTTTAATAATAATTACAAATAAGCATTATATATTATTTTTAAGTAAATTTTACTCATAATAATAATACAAACTATTAAATCAAATATATTGTTATCAATAAACTATTTTTTCACAATCAAACCAATAGAGAAGATTGCGTATGAATAGGGGTATGAAGAGAAATTATTAATGACACTTGTTTATTTTGAAAATATCCCACATAGATTTTAATTGATTAACATGGAATTGTCGATTCTTAATATATTATTGAATCCAAACCCTGTTCAAAAGAGACAAGTCTTTATTTCTTTGCATCGTTCACGGTAGTTAATGCTATCCTTAAATGTGAAGAAGTTATCCAAACAATAAGAAATATTCTATTTGTTAGATGACAAACTAATCTCAAATGTCATTTGAATGGTGCGCATACATCTTAGATTTGCAGGAAATCCTTATTATACAACAAACAAAGAAATGGATCGATTTTGCAAACAATAAGGAATATTCCATTCATTAGAAGGCAAACTAATTAATCTCATTGCTTAACATTATATACGTTAATAATACAGCAAACCGAATGTGCTTTTGATGAACTTTTTTTATACTTTTTTCAAATGAAAGGAACTCGGACAAATTAAGGATGAAGAAACAATTAGAAGATAAACAGATCTATGATTAACAGACAAATACAGTGATACATCAAATCCAGTACCTTGACAAAAGTTTTCCTCCCAAAAAAAAGAAGTGAAATATACCAACTTAAATTAGATACTATGACAACAAATAAAGATAAGGGAATTAAGGTTTGAACAGTATAAAGTAATAGGGAATCAGTAACGAACTCAATTTGTCTCCAAAACCACTCAATTTGTGCGATATATATTCTGATATCAATGTTTCAGAAATATAGTAAATTATACTAACAAATATTTTTGTCAAAATCTAAAACCTCTCTTTCATGATGCATAAGCGAAGTTGATCAAGAATTAGTTTAGCTCAAGTTTGAAGACTCATATACCACACTCTAACAATCACTAACATCATAATAAGAATAACACACTTCACAGTAAGATCTTCTAAAGCTCATATTTCACCAACAACACTTGGGAGATTGACTAAAATATGACAACACACCTCTCACAAAAATCCGACAAACCATTTTTTTATAATCTGCCAAATGTAGCATATACCTCACAAAATCCGAACAACACAAACAATATAGTAATCACAATGACATGCACACAGCCTACAAAAATTCACCACACCCTCACAGCCTAAAATATTTGAAAACTTAAAGTTGCGCTACTAGAGCTTGACCCAAAGGTCCATTGACTAAAGAGCATAACCAGCAAAGCTTCGGGAACGTAAGAGTCTCGAAATTACTTCAATCAACTTACCTATTAATATGAAAAATGAACAAGAATGATATTAGTTTGCTAACTCGATTAGAACATAAATAACGAAGAATGTGAAAGAGAAAATATTTACGAGTTTTTGGCTATGGAGCATTTAAATAATTAAACGATATTTCATTCAATGCTGGAAAAACAAAGACAAAATTTCATTCTATAAAATAATAATAAGAATACATGAAAGTACTAGGATAAAAATTCCTCAACTTCAATTTCATATTAAAAATTTAAAGTAGTACAAATATATGGAAAGGGATTTCACAAATTAAAAAAAAAAATCTTTGTCCCCTTCAAAAGAGTAGCCACATGATATGCATGCATGTCATAGATATTACTACCAGACGTATATTACAAAGTAAATTCTACGTAGTGTCATCACACAGTAAACATATAATAACAATTGAAGAGAACTTTGAATTGAAAAAAATTATTAAAAAAAAATCACCGACCTTAATTACCTGAAACTTGTTCCCATTTAGTGGAATCTTCGAAGCTTTATGGCCACAGTGACATAGATCCGGTCTATCACACCATCAAAGAATCGAAAATAAGTGTGCCTCCATGCTCTGTTGAGGAACAAAGAACCACAGACTACCCAGAATCCCATTGCAAATCCAACTCCCATTCCAAGATACAAGGACTTTAAAAATGTGTCATTGTCATTTGTTTCAACCTGCTTTGAATTCTTTGATTTTTCTTGTACTGTGCAGTTATTTTGAAGAGGAGTTCCACAAAGTTCAGGATTCCCGGTGTAACTCCATGCATCAAAACTTTGAAGTTGTGTCCCCAGTGGAATTTTTCCACTAAAATTGTTGTATGACAAATTCAAAACACTAAGAAAGGAAAGACTAGACATGCTCTCAGGAATATTCCCATGAAGACTATTATGGGAAAAATCAAGAGACTCTAGATCTTTCATCTCTTCTATTTGATATGATATCTCTCCTGTCAAATGATTATGAGACAAGTTCAAGGATTGTAACTTGTGGAGCCTGAACAATTGTACAGGAATTTCTCCAAATAATTTGTTAGCCGATAGGTCAATACTTCGAACAAGTTTTATGGTCTTGTCATACTCTAATTGTTGGCCCTTTGTATGCAAATCAGTTTTGAATACATATAGAATTTGTAAGCCAAAGAATGGGATTTGATTATAATCATCTTCACTGATTAAAGCATTATTAAGAGATCCTGAAACCAAGCTAGTTAAGTTGTGCAGACAAAAGGGGATAGATCCTGAAAGTTCATTATTTGCAAGATCCAATACGATTAAATTAGAGAGACGACATAACTGTGTTGGAATATTACCAGTAAAATGATTGGATCTCAATTTCACAATTGATACATTTTGCTGCATCCATGTTGGTATACTTCCAGAAAAATTGTTTCCTTCAAGATTGATCATCACCAAAGATCTACAATTTATGAACGTCCATGGTATCTCTCCAGAAAAGCCATTGTTATGTAAATCTAGTGAATTTAGCTGAAGTAATGATGAACCCATCATTGGAGGAACTTTACCAGATAGCTTATTACTACCTAAGAATATGAAAGACAAGTATGCCCAATTGCTCCAACAATCTGGAAGTTCTTCGGTTAGAAAATTATTAGATGTGTCCAAATACGTCAAATCATTGCTGTGAGTCTTAGTGCGACACAACAGAGAAGATAAAGATCCAGAGAAAGAGTTGTGAGCTAAATCCAAAACTACGACACTTGATGATATACGAGGAAGCCGACCTTGGAATTTATTAAATGACATAAATATAAAATTACTGGTTAGCAACAAGTTTGATATATCTCCACTAATAAAGTTGTGAGACAAATCCAGAAAAAAGGGGTTATGCTCAAGGCTTTTTGGAAGTGTTCCACTCAAGTTATTGAAACTAATATCTAAAAATGATAAACTTGAGTTTCCAAGACTAGAAGGAATGGAACTGTAAAGTAAGTTATTAGACAGAACAAGAGCATCCAAGTGATCAAGTTGGCCTAACCAGTCTGGTATTGATCCTTTGAGTTTGTTAGAAGATAGATCTAAGCCTTGAAGGTTTCGGTAGAATAAAAAATCTGGAATTGGTCCTCTTAAATTGCACTGGCTGAGATAGAGAGAGGAGAAGCGATTGCTAAGATTGAACAACCATTTAGGTAATCCGTATCTAAAATCATTTAGACCAAGGTCAAGAACAGAAAGCGAGCTAAAGTTGACAGTCTCGACAGATGCAATATTGACGCTAGTCAATTGACAATCGTGCAAAGATAATTCCTCCAGACGTAGCGAAGTCAATGATTGAACCCAATTCTTTTCCATAGGAAGATGAGTGCCACTGAGATCGAGACTTGTTAAGGAAGGAAGTTGAGAAAGCCAATGAAGATTATGAACGTGAAGATGAATATTGTATGATAAGCTCAAGGTTGAAAGCTTGGAAAAATTTGCAGGCAAGTGACTCTGAGCAACAACAGAAGTATTGTTGAATGGTATGCTTATACGTTCAAAGTCATTGGAGCTCAAGTCCAACCTTTCCAGAAATTCAAGTTCAGCTAATGGAGATAAGTTGATTTCACCTCTCAAGGATTCCGAACCATTCTGATTCGGGTTTTCCAGATGAAGATACTTGACTCTGCTGGTGTTGAGATCACACTTAACTCCTAGCCATTTGCAACAATCTTCCTGTCCGGTAGACCAAGAGGAGAGGCGGTTGGAAGGATCTATAACGCCCTGTTTGAAGATTAACAGCAAATTTCGATCCCTGTCATGGCAACTGATGACTCTGTTGAATGTCACTGCAAACAGCAACATAAGCAAAATAAATGAAGTTTTCGATGTGAAACTAACCATCATCATGGTGGTTGTTTGGCTACAAAGGTAGCAGTGTTCAAAAGGGCTTCTGTAAGTGAAGGCTCGTTACATCTTCAGCAGGGTTTTTCTATATATATATATATATTTATATGTATAGCCATTATATATTATTATTTTTTTTTGGGTCTAATTTCTTATGAATATTGATTAATATATGATTCTTACATTGATAATAGGATTCGTATCACAGCCTTTTGTGAATTATAGGCCATATTCTTACTGACTAAAGTAGTTTTCCACCTAACCCTTGGGTCACCACGAATAAAGAAATGAACCCCTTGCTGATGGGGTTAGGAACTTGATTATTGTAAGTTTATAACAAAGGGATCTTCGATCAAATCATACACACGTATGTTAATTTGATGTAGACCCATTTTCTTCTTAATTCGTCGGGATTATGTTCAATTTTAATAAATGACCACATTAAGCAATTCGATATGATACCGCCAATATAGTAAACAATGATAGATGGCCGGTTAGGTTGAAAATATAAATGCTTCGTGATTATTATTATTATAATGTGCTGAAGTTTCTGTTTATATTTCGCTCAACAAACTATAGTCTGAATATTTCTATGTGTCCTAGTGAAAAAAAAAAAAGAATTTTTCTATACAGAGTGCCTCCTATGTATATTTTGTTGATTAAAAGTTTATTATATGAGATCAGTTTGAAAACTTACCGGATAATGTTAAGTTTTAAAGTTGAAAAAGTGCTTATATGCAGAGATATTTACAGATTGTTCACCAATAAGATTCTGCATTTAATCCACACCTTGTAGACTATTCATGAGTCAAATTCCATGCAAGTGCCTCCAATTTATTGGGTTGCTTCGTTTGCGCGGATGAGTTTGTTCTTGGGGTCACAAATTTCAGTATACAATGAATGGATGAGTAATAGCATTATAAACACTATAAAATTTATTGATTGACAACTTTTTCTCATGCTGATATGCACAAATAATTCCTTCAATGAAAAGGGATTTTTTGTTTTATGTTATATATATGTTTTATGAGAAAGATGAGCACAAGTTAATTACTGAACAATTTTCTCCAATGATTTAATTTTCCAATCTGACTTGTATAAAATGGGGCTTGTGGAACAAAAACGAATCTTCATGTCAATCGAAAACGTATAAGTCAGTAGAAATATCCTTTTGAATTTATTGAATAACATAAACATATATATATATATATATATTCAACTTTTATTTGTATATGACACAAAGTCTCCCAATTTTTTTTATATTTTATAATTAATGATGATTATATTAATTTTATTTCTAGTTCTTAAATTTATATCCACTTTCCTTAAAATTAAAATATAAAATTATTCTCTCTCAACCAGCATATGGGCTTCTGTTGAATTCAATTAAATTATACAAACCTCTCTTTTATTTTTATAATTTATGCAAATTTCCTTGAAAAAAATTACAGATACATTTTCTGAATTTTTCTAAATTACATATACTTCCAATATATTTTCAGGAGGATAAAAATAGATTAGAGATATGTATAGTTTTAAGAAAATTTAAGAGAACTTTTTGTAATTTAATCTTTATTTCAGAAAAAAATTATGTAAGTTTTAAAAATAAAAGAGAGGTTTATATATATATATATAAATTTAACAAAATACATGAAATATTCATTTACTTCGAAAATTCTTATTTTAAAAAAATGAAAATTCTTGAAAACTTAATTCTACAAAGGAAATCAAGAGTGACTGTAATTCTAGAAAGAAAATGAAGTAATTTACTTAGAAAATTGCTTCGTTTTCAGTTTCTTGTGTAAGTAGTTATATATACTTCAATACTTGTAACGTCTCTCGACCTTTTCTTTTTCCGCATAGTCTTTGGTCGTGTGAAACGGCGCAGTATGGGGTCAATATTATAACGTATTTTTTATGTTTTTTCTTTTTGTTTTTACTTAATTGGTAAGAACGTTCTTTTGTCTTGTTTTTAAATGTGGGTTTCGTCTTTAATTTAATAATGATTAAATTAATTTTTATCTCTTTAAGTTGAATCATTGTCAAAATTTAACTCTTTAATTCAAATTTTGAGCATTAAACTTTTATCTTTTCCTAGCCTTAACGTATGCGTCAATATACATTTGGTCCTTTTTCCAATCTTTGACTAACAAGGAAAAACCATATAAAAATATTCATTCCATGATCATCTCCTTCATCGATCGTTCTTCCAGCACTACCATCCCTCACCCTTCTTCAACTATACCATTTGGTAATATGTGCACATTTCAATGATTTTTATTTGATTTAAAAAAGTAAAATATACGGAAATTTATACAATGTACTAAACAAATTAAAATTTAGTAATAGTCAATACACTACATTTCTTTATATTGTTGCCTTTGTTGTATGATATTGTGCTGAAATTTCTCTGGATAGCTACGTACCAAACGACTACCCAGTTTAAATGTTAGTCAATACTAGTAACTTAAAATTGTAGACTTTGAAGTCTGAATCCAAATTAAACACTAAACTTAAAAGTTGGTATGGGTTTCTCCTCATTTCTTTTGACACTCTAGATTGCACACTTCAAAATAAGATCTTTCAAATCTCATATTCCATCACTTACAAAACTGTTGCGAGATTGACAAAAATATCACAACAATCCTATAAAAATCGGACACACCAAATTAGAATAAATAGGCAAATGATAATAATCGATCACAACAATAATATGAAACAACACACTTTATCGGCCCGAAACATTTGAATACTTTACGTTGATTCAAACATCCATCGATCAAAGAGCATAACCTACAAAGCTTCTGGAACGTAAGTTAGTCTCGAGAGTACTTCGATCAACTCCCTGTTAGAATGAAACACGAAGAAGAATGATGTGAGTTCACTAAGAACTCAGTACATAGAAAACAAAGTGTCTGAAAAAACTCGATCAAAGAGTTCACTAATATTAGAGTTTTTGGCAGCGAAGCTTTTAAATGATGAATTTAAACAATATTTCAATTTCAAGTATATGCATTAAAAAAATTGAAAATACATATATATGGAAAGCGATTTCATAAGAACAAATTATCATCACCATCAAGTGCGGCCACATAATATACATGTCAATCAGTTGGTCGCTGAAGTTCCAAAACGTTTGAAATTTTGATCCCAAAACACTCCAGCTGCACAATTTAAAAAACTCAAATATCAATGTGTCATAACTTTTAATTTTAGGGAAAATCTGTGTAGATTTCCAAAATAGATGGAGGTATATGTAACTAATATGATAAAAGATAAGAGAGTTCAGAGTATTTTCAAAAATGAAAAGAAGGTCTATATAACTTTAAAAAAATTTGAGGGAGGTTCATATAAAGAATTTTGAAAACAGAAAAATAAAAAAACTTGTTTGGTAAACCTGTTTTTTATAAACTGTTTTGAGAAATAGAAAAACTAAAAAATAGGGGCCTGTTTGACAGTGTTTTCTGTTTTCTTGTTCTCAAAACAGTTTTGTAAAACTGTTTTCGAGAATAGGTTTTGAAAACAAGAAAACAAAAAAATCTGTTTGAATAGTTGTTTTCAAATCATAACTAGTGAGTGATAGATGAGTTATTCAAAATTTATAACTTTACCATTAGTGAGGTGGATGTTTTTTACATTTTCTCGTGTTTTCCAGAACAAAAACTACAAAACATCTTAAAGTTGTTCTGCGTTTTCTGTTCATTTATTTTTCTGTTTTCCAGAACAGTTTATAAAAAACAGGTTTACCAAACAAGTTTTCTGAGTTTTCTGTTTCCAAAAATAGAAAAACTATTTCGGAAACACGAATCAAACAGGCCCTAGAAAACTCAGAACAACTTTAAGATGTTTTGTAGTTTTTGTTCTGGAAAACACAAGAAAATGTGAAAAACATTCACCTCACTAATGGTAAAATTATAAATTTTGAATAACTCATCTATCACTCATTAGTTATGATTTTGAGAACAACTATTCAAATAGATTTTTTTGTTTTCTTGTTTTCAAAACTTATTCTCAAAAATAGTTTTACAAAACTGTTTTGAGAACAAGAAAACAGAAAATACTATCCAATAGACCCTTAATCTTTCCTTTTGGTGATATATAATTGGGAAAAATAAGCATTTAGTCCCTGATGTTTTGTCCGGTTTTGAAATCAGTCCCCGAGGTTTCAATTCTTTTAAATCCATCCTTGAAGTTAACTCTGTGTGCTCCGTTGGTCCCTGAGGTTTTAGAATCTGGTGTAGGGATGTTCACGTGGCACTAACGATGTCAGAAATGCTGAGATGGAAGACGGAGACACAGCTGGAGAGAACTTGAAGCATGACATGTCAAAAGAAAATTCACTCAGTGACACCTGGAGACAACTTGAAGCAAAACGCACAGCAAGAGGTAAAAAAAAAATTGAAACGCATAACTGAAGCCCCAAAAGAAAGAGCAAAATGCACAGCAGAGGAGAATTTCATCTGTTACATACTTAGCTCAGACGAAACCTGAAGGGTGAAGACTACTTGAAATCGAAGATATCAACGGGAATTATCCTCTCTTGAAATCGCTCCTGAACAAAGAAAACTTGAAGGGCAAAGACGATTCCACATCCAGACGAGCAAAGTGAGTTGAAGAAATCAAAGATTTACAGAGCATTAAGTTTAAACAGTAAGGTCTGATGTGATTGGTGGTCGGTGGGTTTATTAAGCTTTTATAGTGTGCAACTTTGTTTTTCTTGAGAGCTGTATGCTTTTTCCTATAGTGATAAGGTCTGGAGAGTTGTATCTATCGTGACAATATTATATCTTGTAAAGAAGGTTCCTTTAGTGGTGCTTTAGGGCTATTTGTCGCACAAACAAGGTTGCTTTATGGGTTATTGTGACTTTGTTGAACCTTGTTCTTGCTGTCTTATGGTCTTTTTCCGTCTCTTATTTTGTTTTTAGTTTGCTTATTCTTTAATGAGATGAACCTTGCTGCTGTCTTTTGCTCTTTAGTTTAAAAAGGCCACCAACTGTCATGCTGAAAAAGGTTGCTTTATGGGTTATTTTATTATCTGATGTTGTGTAGCTTTATGGGTATACTATTTGAACAATAAAATAGCTAGCTTTATGTGTAGCACTCACCTCACTCGTATAATTTGTCTCCCTACCGCTCTGTGCTCTGTTTTAATTTTTTAAGGCTGGTATTTGCTGTGTTATATTTTTTATTCTACTATATGACCAAAAAAAGGATCCTAACAATAAGGTCTATGAAACTGTAAGCTTTATGTCACTAGCCTGAAGCATGATAAATGGTTATTGCCTATATTAGTGGACACTTTTTTTTTGGCGAACTTTTTTCCACCTGATGTATTTCCTTTTTTTGTTATTATTTGTATCTTTTTTCTTTTTGGGTTAAATCCATATTTATTGTTCATGAAGCTAAACTAATGTGTTGGGCTGAAATGCTGATCAGATACGTTTAGAATAGGATGGCCTTAATTTGTTTGGCACTTGTGATGAGCTTTGTTTTGTTTTGAGCACCTGTGATGGCCTTAAATAATTAGCACCTGTGATCAGAGAAGCTTAGGGCTTTTCAATGAAATATTGCAACGTGTGATGAGCTTTGTTTTGTAACTAAAATAGGCTTTTGATTGTAGTCATACTCAAGTATCAACTATACTTGCTAAAAGTATGTCATGGTCTGACTTTTAGAGTATATCAATATAAATGTAGAAAGTGGGTGCCAAACTACCTTTGTATCATGTCCGTTTGGCTTGAATAATTGCCCACACCTCCCTATATTTTTTCCATTTTTTATATGAATTCTGATTTGATACTATTTATCATGTTAGTTGATATTTTATTTGATTTTATAGGCACAGTATATATCATATGGAACTTGACAAAGCTATAGTTACAGACAGTGAAGATGATGAAAGCCCATATGATAATGACTCCGATGGGCACGCTGAGGATAGTGATGAAGCAAATATTGATGATGATTACTTTCTTCAATATGTTGACAAAGATGTAATTGAGTTTATTGATGAAGATAACGGTAATTGTGTTGGTGGGACACAAAATCAAGCTACATCTTATATTATTCTAGAGTTAGTTTCAAAGTTTGCTATGTATAATGAAGGGGATCTAATTATGCAATCTGACGATGAAAATGAAGAGCTACATTCTAATGATGGATCCGATGAGGATGAGCTTGCAAACACCAAATGTTGCCAATACAACCCTGCAGAGATGGGTAAGGGCTTTCAATTTCAGTTGGGGATGGAGTTTACCTCAATTAGCCAGTTTAAGGATGCAGTAAGAGAATATGCATTAATTAATGGTTATGACATCCGTTTTGTGAAGAATGACAAGGTGAGATGCAGAGTTGTGTGCAACCGTGGGTGTCCATGGTTAATGTTTGTGAGCAAAGTAGGAGACTCATTAACATATCAATTGAAGACTTTCAAATCTAAGCATGAATGTGGTGTGACATTCAATGGGAAGATGGCAATTTCGAAATGGATTGCAAGGAAGGTAGTGGGACCTATGAGGTCAAATAAGAACATGAAGTTAGCTGATGTCATTTCATATGTGCAAGAGAACTATATGGCTACTGTCTCAGTTAATAAGGCAATGTGGGCTAGGAGAATGGCAAAGGGTATCCTTAATGGTGATTTTGTAGCAGAGTTTCACAAGTTACCTGACTATTGCAATGAAGTACAAACTAAAAATCCAGGCACTAGTTTCCAATTACAGACGGAAAGGGTACAAATAGAGCAGCCACCTAAATTCAAGAGAATTTATGAGTGCTTGGAGCCTATTAAGAGGGGTTTCTTGGCAGCATGTCGGCTGGTAATTGGATTGGATGGATGCTTTTTAAAAGGACCATATGGAGGAATACTACTTGTGGCTGTAGCGCGGGACCCAAACGATCAATACTTTCCGTTAGCTTGGGCCGTGGTTGAGAGTGAAAATAGGGATTCTTGGACTTGGTTTTTGAAGAATCTCTTTGATGACATTGGTGATGTGTCTCAACATAGATGGGTCTTCATTTTTGACCAACAAAAGGTATGAGAGATTATTATTGAGCAAACTCTTTCATTAACTATTAGTTGTCATGGTTGCTTAGTCACATGTTTTGTCCTTCATTTGTCTTACAGGGGTTAGTACCAGCATTTGGAGAGTTGCTTGGGGGGTATGAACATCGATATTGTGTGCGACACTTATATGCTAATATCAAGTCAAGGTATGGAGGAGGTACCGTGATTAGAGATTTAGTGGTTCCTGCAGCAAAGGCCACTTATGTACAAGATTGGGAAGAACAGATGAATGAGTTGAAAGCAGTGTCAAAGGAAGCGTATGACCATTTAATGACCTTCCCTCCATCATGCTGGACCAAGTCACACTTCGGAGAATATGCAAGATGTGACATGATCATGAATAACATATCGGAGTCATTCAATGGAAGATTATTGGAAGCCCGAGAACTTCCAATTATTCGATTGCTTGAATGGATCCGGACATATCTAATGACTAGATTTGCAGAGAATCAGATTAGAGTTGCAAACTATACAGGAAAAGTGTGCCCAAGGCCTCAAAGAAGGTTGGATAAAGAGGTATATGAAGCCTGTAATTGGGTGGCTAGTTGGGCAGGTGGAAATAGATTTGAAACATCATACATCGGACAATTGACGCACAAGTTTGTTGTTGATCTTGACCAAAAGACTTGTTCATGTCGATTATGGCAATTGAGTGGCATACCATGCAGGTAATTTCTATTCAATATGGTATCAAATTATTTTGCACCATGATAGTAGAACTTAACAATAAATTTCATTTCACAGGCACGCAGTTAGTTGCATAAAGACTAAGCGAGAGGATCCACATGACTATGTGCATTTCTATTTGACCAAAGTTGCATACGTTGGTTGTTATTCCCCAGTCATTCAACCGATAAATGGTCAGAATTTGTGGATTCGAACAGGATTAGATCCTGTGAAGCCCCCAACATACCACAAGCATCCAGGGAGACCAAAAAAGCTACGAAGAAGGGAAGCGGACAAGCCATCAAGTTCTCAAAAAGTGAAAAGAACCATTGGACGTGTTCGGTGTGCTACATGTGGTAATTATGGGCACAATAAGAGAACTTGCAAGCAAGGAAGTTCTTCTAGCACACAACAAAGTAAAAACAAGAAGAGGACTAAGAAGAAGCAAGGAAGTTCATCTGGCACCCAACAAAATATCCATGTTACCCCTCCTCTATCTAGTCAATAGTAGTTACATATCATGATTTGTATGGATATAGCTTTTAGTGGATGATAGGTATGATATTAGTTATTGTGGAGGAAGCTTTTGGTGGATAGTAGGTTGGATGGTAGTTATTTTGAATTAGCTTTTTTGGTGGACTTTAGGTTGATTAGATGTTAGTTGTCATGGAATTTTTTTGTGGATGTTACGTGGTCCCTCTTATGCAACAATGACAAATTGATGTTAGTTAAATATTTTGACTGGTTAATATGATATCCACCTTCCTTCAGACCCATAATGTGTGTGTGTGTGAGTGTGTGTGTATTTATCTATCTATATTATTAATACATCTATATAGTATTAATCAATATAATATATTATTAAAGCAAGTGTTGAAAACTGAACTTTTGAAAAGGGGACAACTCTACAGAATTATAGTTATTTTAATATGTCATTTTGGTTGATTCCATCGGAAGTTAATGCTTTTCTCATAAATTTCACTAGCAGCTGCGTTGCTACCTGAGAGAGAGTAGTATCTTTTGTTGTATTTAAGTGCTGCTATTTAGTATGCTCCGTTCGAGAAGATCAACTTAATTTGTCTTTTTCCTGTTATATTCTGAAGTTGGCATATATATATGTATGCATCTATGTATGTATGTAGACCCTGTAGATCCTGTAAGAAGCATTTAGATGTTTATCAAAGCAACTTATCAAGTGGACCCTGTAAGAATGCACTTTTCACTTTATTGTTGCTAAAGTAAAGACAACACAATGATGGAACAAAAGAGCTTTATATAAATATTCCATTGCATTATGACATTAATAATTTTTGGTCTATAGCCACAATTACAAAACAGACACCAATACAAATGATGTTCTCAGATAACATGTGGTCCATAGCCACAATTAAAAAACTCTACTATATATCCTATAGTCAGACACATACACCCTAAAGTCAACAAGACAAACAACATTTCATGGCACAAAGCCAACATTTAGACATCCTACAGTCACAATATGGACAATATAGTTAATAGTGCACAAACTACAACTCCTTAAATTAATCAACATTTCTTCATGGAGACCCCAAATAGAACTGTATTCACAACCACCATAAACAAGAGTGCCCGAACAAGTAGCTTCATCTTCTCTTTGCCTTTTGCAATTACTTCATCCTGCTGCTTGATCTTTGCCAGTGTTTGTCTAGGAACTGGACCATCAAGCCACTGAAAGAAATTGCAACACCATGTCTCCTGCAATATTTTCTTTCTTCATTAGACAACTATAATAACATAATGCTTTAACCTTGTTTAATCAGAGAAATGTATAACCTTAAATCATTTTACTCTTATTTCCACCGCAACCAGTATAAGATTGTAGAGGATTAATCTGTTAGGCACAAGATAACATGTCTATTTTCATCTCAAATATACAACTCGATTACCTTAAAATTTGGACATCTCAAAAACCTTCGACCTTGGTTTTTCTCTGTCCATGCAGTTAGAACCAACACAGGATCACCACATCTACATTGTTCAGTAACCCTCCTTCCAAGTGAGTTTGCCGATACAGCTTCAGATTCCATTTTTCTTCACAATAGAGGCTGTAAGGGAAACTTAGAAATAGAGAAGATGGAATGAAAGTAAATGATTAAATCAACAACAAACCCAATAGGAGTAGATCAATAACCTAATACGATTAAATCAATCATCATCGGTTTCCAACAAAACCACACACAGAGAAGATGGAAGATAGGTGACAGATCCAAAGACATGAAACAGAGCACCTGAGAGCCATCATTGAGTCCAATTAACACACCACGATAAAATTATAGAGAAGATGGAACGAAATTAACACACCTTCACCAATAACAAAGATTGAAAATAACAAACCCAATAAGAGCAGATCAATAACCCAAAAGGAGGAGATCAATCATCATCGGTTTCCAACAAACCCAGAAACAAAGAAGATGGATGATAGACGAGAGACCGATAGAGATGAAATAAAGCACCTGAGAGCGATTATTGAGTCCGATTACCACACCACGATAAAATTATAGAGGGCGATATAAGTGCATTTTAACACAGATGAGTTAGAGACGCACCTGAGATCAACCGACCAACCTGTGAGTCCGATGACAGATGAGAAAGCCACAAACTGACGATCTGTGAGTGACCCACAAACTTTGAAAGCTACGACGATGAGAAACCCAGTGGATTGAAAAAACCCTACTTTGAGAATGACAGAGCTGCGAGAGTTTTTGATGGTCCAAGCTCTAAAAGCTACCATGCATTTTGGTCCATGAGTCAATTTTCTCTTGTGCGTTTTGCTTCAAGTTGTCTCCAGGTGTCATTGAGTGAATTTTCTTTTGACATGTCATGCTTCAAGTTGTCTCCAGCTGTGTCTCCGTCTTCCATCTTAGCATTTCTGACATCGTTAGTGCCACATGGACATCCCTACACCAGATTCTAAAACCTCAGGGACCAACAGAGCACACAGAGTTAACTTCAGGGATGGATTTAAAAGAATTGAAACCTCGGGGACTGATTTCAAAACCGGACAAAACATCAGGGACTAAAAGCTTATTTTTCCCTATATAATTTAATCTTTATTTTATGAGAGGTTTGTAAAAATTTGAGGGAGCTCAGTATGATTTTCAAACTATTTTTCCCGAGTCTTTAGCTATGAAGATTGTTAATTTTCATGGGTTATGAAGTTGTATTTTTTTTATATATATAATAAAGGTTATAGGTGAACTGTGTTCCAAAAATTCATAATTAAAGTAGGACTCATGACTAAAAAAAATTATAGTTAATTCCATATTATTTACCAACGAAAGAAAATCAAATACAATTAAATAATATTTTTTTAATAGTGTATGACTGAGAACAATTCAAATAGGGAGAAAGACACTTAAGGACCCTCATATGAAGATATTTCCTTCCAAGAATCCAGATTAAAATTTTAGTACTCCTGTAAACTGAATTTCCAACTCGAATCAACTGAATTCAGCACTTGTACTATTCATTTGGCAATATTTTTACATGGAGGTCCTTAAGTGTCTTTCTCCCATTCAAATAAGTTTCCTAGTCAATTGTTCAAAAGTACAGGATAAGAGAAAAAAGAGAAGGAAGTGAATCATACGCCGGGAAAAAAAAAATCATCAGGGGATAAGTAGTCGATAACTTCCTAGTGTAATAAAATAGCATTAGAAAGAAACAATCTTTATCTACATAATGCCAACAAGAAAACACACAAATAGTAAAATAATACTCCTTCCCCTCTTATATATAGGATATTTTATCTTAATTCTGAATATAAGACCCTTTTAACCGAATCACGCGGATTAAGAATTGGAATTAAAACTAATTAACTACCTCGATTTCTCTGAAAATCTCAACATTTTTTCCAAACTACCCTTATTTGATTTCTTTCTTTTTTTCTTTAGATATATTAAATAAGGGTATTTTTTTGGAAATGTATAATAAATACTACCTCATATATTATAAAAGATCTTATATTTAGGACCAGAATAAAAAATCCTATATATAGGACTGGAGGGAGTATATGAAATGGTATTTATTATACATTTCTTAAAAATGTCTTTATTTAATATATCCAAAAAGAAAAAGAGAAAAATTAAATAAGAATAGTTTTAAAAAAATATTAGGATTTTTAAAAAAATCGAGATATTTAATTAGTTTTAACTTTTCTTTTTAATTTACATGATTTGATTAAAGAGATATTATATTAAGAATAAGAGAACGTAACTTTATCTCGAGTCTTGAGTTCCCTCTTCCCATTACTTTTCAATCACGTTTCTCAAGAAATTAATAGAGCTTCACCCAAAATTTCACTATTCAAATTAAGCATAACCTGCAAAGGTTATAATAGGTAGATAAAAGTCTAGATAAGTTAACATTTTACTGAAGTTAGAGTGCGACTCAAAAGCACAAAAATGATTTTCACATTAATAGTGAGATTAAACTCATATTTTTTTTTATAGATATGAGTTGTATTCTTATGTATTGGATGATTCTTTTTTCACCAATTGACTTTATTTCTATTTGAATATATTATATTATCATTTTATTGAATATTTGAATATAATATATTATCATTTTATTAAAAAAAAGTGAAAGAGGACAAACTTTTTTAAGGAAAAATTCTAAATAAATATCAACAAATATTTCTAAAAAACTACCCTAATTTATCCTAATTCTAAAAAAGTTACTAATATTTGTAATTGAAATTAAAATTGAAAGACAAAAGATAAAAATGTCATTCCTATACAAATGACCAATTTATAAGTGATAATAATATATTTACAAATGATATGTGTTTATTTATAAGTGATACTAACTCATTTGCAAGTCATAATAGTATTATTTATAAATAAGCTTATTTCATTTATAAAAATACTATTATCACTTGCAAATTAGTTATTTACATTGGAAGAATATTTTTATCATTTATCTTCTAATTTTAATTCCAATTACATATCTTGGTACTTGTTTAAAATAGGATAATTTGGGTAGCTTTTTTAAAATATTTTATTTCCTTAAAATTTATCTAGAATTTTCCCATTTTTTCAAAGTCGTTTATATCTTTGATCAAGATACGTAATTAGTCCACGCGTCTCGGACTAAATGTCCCCCTTAGAAAATTAGAGGATGTGAGAAGAAGAGAAAGAAGTAAATAACACGCTGAGAAAAAAATAACCATCTTAGTGGATTAGTAGTTGATTAATTAATAAACTATTAGAAAGAAAACAATCTTTAACGACAAATTGCCGACAAGTAAACACACAAATTGTAAAATAATTGAATTAACTTTGTCTAAAGAGTCATGAGTTCCCATTGCTTTTAAATCACTTTTCTAAAGAAATTGCTATGAAATGGATATAGTTAATGCCTCGTTCTTCATTGCATACTTTTCTTTTCTTCTTATATAACCTTATAAAAACCAATTTCAACTGCTTCACCGTTTTCAATGCATTAGAATTTAATTGCGGGATGCTTGACTTTTAAGAAAATTAGGGGCACAAACTTAATTAGTAATTCATGGTGTACACAAATAAATTTCCAGCAAGAAATCATTGATAAAGCAAAGATTATTGGTGGGAATGATTTTTTTTTTAAATGTAGAAGAATTTATGCACAATATCTTCAAGACATGAATAACATTTTCCTTTAGACTTAATTTATTTTTACCAATTTCAAATCTTGAGTGTAATTAAATTGGGCAATAGTGAATTTTTAATTAGATATAATGGAAGTCTTTAAGTAAGTATTATATTTCAAAAACTCAAGTCCTAACAAAAATAATATTTACAAAGTAATTATTTACTTTTATTTTTTGTGCGTTAAAAGATAAAAGTAAATGAATTTGTACATGTTGAAGTAACGATAATTGAAAGGTTGAATTGTATATGTTTTTTACCTTTGTAATCTTTGTGTATTTACCTGAATGGCATACCCTTCTAAAAAAAATTGAAAAGTTGAAATGTTGTCGGTTGAAAATTGTGTTGCATGTGTCTATGAAGTGCCACTTACTTTTTCAATTAAACTTGATTTCCCTCCCCCACACAGATGCGGTGGGGATGTGTGGGAAGTTTTATTTTTAGTTTTAAAAAATATTAAATTCAAAACAGATTTGGCAGGAGTTATTAAATTAAAAAAGAATCTTATCATCTCCTATAAAAAAAACCATCATCCTCACATTGTAACAAAAAGTGAAAAATCCAAAAGGAAAAATATTTTTAAGCAACATTTATGAGTAACAATAATAGCTACTTAGCAAGATTTAGTTTATAAGGAAAAAAAATTTAGAATTCAGAAAATATTGAAAAGTACAACCAATGCATAGTGCGGTTTGATCCTCCTTTTAATGATACTAAATTTTTCTCCCTTGCGTGAGGGACATTTTATTTATTTTTAAAAGGGCACTTAATCATCTTAAAATGTAGGAGAGAAATCAAACCTATTGTGATTAACATGAACACTTAAGCAATAGCTACACCCCTAAAAAATTCCAGTGAATAACATGATAAAAAAACAAAGCAACAACACCCTATAAAAATAAATTAATCCATTTACCATATATTGAGACACAATATAAATTATAGTAGGAATAAGGATGCTCAAAGCACCTCTCAAACAAAAAGAAAACACCATCCTCACATTGTAACAAAAATGAAAAATAAAAAAAATACTATTTTCATAAACAACATTAATGAATATCAGTGATAACTATTAATTGACATGATTTATTTAGTTAATAATGATAGCTATCAAAATACTCTCTCACTCATAAATATTGTCTAAAATTTAAAAAACATGTCAAGTTTAAAATTCAAATTCAGAATTATATCTAAATTTGAAGTAAAAAAAAAGGAAAAAATTTTAGAATAACATAGATATGAAGTTTAAAATTCAAATTCAGAATTAATAATGAGTAAAAAAAGGAAAAAAGTGTAGAATTTAGAAAATATTGAAAAGTGAAAAAATGAAAAAAAGAATTTAAAATTAAAAATAAATTTGACAAAAAATTTGATATCAAATAATATTAATTAAATTAAAAAGGATGAATGTAGTTACTCCTTGTTATGATATATTGACTAAAAAAATTAATATTAAATGATATTAATTAAAATCAATATAGATCTAGGAAACAAAATAAATTTAATTAATTAGTAAAAAAATAATTTAGAATTAAAAAAAGACTGAATTTAGTAAAAATATTGATATTAAGTTATATTAATTTAATTTAATTAATATAAAATTAAGAAAATAAAAAGGGGAAAGAATGGAAAAAGATAGAGCGAAAGAAAAAAGTGGTGTGCACCCAAAAAGAAAAGAAAAAAAAGAAAGAAAATGACACGTGATGGTAGGAGACAGTATTTGCAGAGAGCCCAATAAAGAAGCCAGTACTATTTAGCTAATATACAATTCATTTTCATACTTCTTTTAGTGATATATTGATTTAGACGTGCGGGGGTTGTGTTTTGGAGGCTGACCAAAATAAGACAACCCACATTTTTACATTGAAAGAAGGATTTGTACCCTGTCCTTTTGTGGATTATAGGCCATATTCTTTGGGTACTGTATAGCTGGGCTGCTTTATATATATATATATATATATATGGGGAAATTGAGTTCACATGGACCAAACAGAACAGAGGAATAACAACAAAGCAAAACAAATTAATTAAACAACAACCTGGCGTGATAATACAGTACCGGCTATGTCACCCCTAAGAAGACTCTGTAGGTAGAGGCGTTAAAATGGGTTAAGTCTGACGGGTCGGTCTGAAAAGCCTGAAAAAATGAGTGGGTTCAGATATCAATTTTAAAAGTAAATATATAATTTGGGCTTTTTAAACTCGGCTCGTGGTGGGCTAGCTTGAGTGGGCCACGGGCCAACCCGAAAGCCCGAGACTTTTTTCTTTTTCTTTTGTTTTTGATTTAAAATATTAAAAAATACATATTATTTTATTAATTAGTGATATATAAATTGTACAATTTAAATATTATGTTAGTTTTTGATTAATTATAATAATAATTAATTGTATTAATTTAAATAATTATATAAAAAAATTTATTAAAAAAATTAAAAAAAGCCCACTGGCCGGCCTATAGGCCCGATCCCGCGGGCTCAGGTTTGGAAAACCAAGCCTATTTTTCAAATCGGGCCTTTGGCCTGGCCTGAGACGGTCCTGCCCAAATGGGCCGGCCAGGCCCGAATTGACTGTACTACCTGTAGGTGGTGTGAATATACTTTGTTGATAAACAACTCTTTCTCATACTAAAATGCACAATTAGTTGTCCGTAGAAATTATTATTTGAGGCATTTTTAAAATAGAGATAATGAAACACAATATAATGAGTCCAATATATCCATCAAATGGAGTTTATCATTGTATCTTATATCAAATGAAGAACCTCATTCGTTCAAATTCAATAGAAGACAAGGAGCTATCGAAGCTCCAGTTGGCATTAAATGGTAAAATTGTAAACTAATATTGAATTTATTGCCAGTATATATGACAGCACACCTCCTACAAAAATCGGACATATCAAATTTGTATGAACAGGCAAAATGTAGTATATCTCACAAATTAAATCTGAACAACACTGAGAAAACATAAATAGAGTCAACAAAACATCACACTTTCACAGCACAAAACATTTGATACTCGAAAGTTGCGACCCTACAGCATCACCTAAGCATCCATCGATCAAAACCACCAAATCTTCTGGAACGTAATGCGCGTCTTGAAATTAAGTACTTCAATCAACTTCATACCTATTAATTAATATAAAAAATGAGCTAGAATGATATCACTGCTAACCCAATTAAATGAATAACAAAAGTATGCGAAAAATAAAATAATCATATATATGAATAAAATTCCTCAATTTCGAATATATATTAAAAATTGATAATACATAATTACATATATGAAAAGGGATTTTACAAGGAAAAAATCATCACCATCGAGAACTGCGGCCACACGATGGACATATCATAGATATTGTTAATTACTGTATACCACAATGTAACTTCTATTGAGTGTGTCACCATATTATAAGCGTATCACAGTCAAAAAGATAACTTCAAATTTAAATAAAGAAAAAAACTATAACATATCTTACCTGTAACTTATTCTCATTCAACGGAATCTTCGAAGCTTTATGGCCACAATGACGTAGATTTGGTCTACCACTCTGTCAAAGAATCGAAAATAGTTGTGCCTCCATGCTCTATTGAGGAACAAAGAGCCACAAATTACCCAAAATCCCACGGCAAATCCAACTCCCATTCCAAGATACAATGACTTCAGAAAAGTTGGATCATCATTTCCTTCAACCTGCTTTGAATTGTCTGATTTTTGTTGTTTTGTGCAATTCTTTTCAAGAGGAGCTCCACAAAGTTCAGGATTTCCAATGTAACTCCATACATCAAAACTTTGAAGTTGTGTCCCTTGTGGAATTTGTCCACTGAAATTGTTGCATGATAGATTCAAAACACTTAGAAAAGACAAACTAGACATGCTTTGAGGAATACTCCCATGAAGACTATTATGAGAGAAATCGAGAGACTCTAGATCTTTCATCTCCTCGATCTGCTCTGGTATCTCTCCTGTCAAATGATTATAAGACAAGTTCAGGAATTGTAGCTTCTTGAGCTTGAACAACTGGGCAGGAATTTCTCCAGATAGTTTGTTAGCTGATAGGTCAATACCTCGCACAAGTTGCAGGTTTTTCTCATACTCTAATTCTTGACCTTTTGTATGCAAAACAGCTGTGAATTCATATGTTCTTGGGAAGCCATCCAGTGAAAATAGATAACCAACTTTTGAAATTAAAGCATTATTTAGAAATCCCGAAACCAAGCTGGTTAAGTTGTGTAGACAAAAAGGTATTGTTCCTGAAAGTTTGTTATTTGCAAGATCCAATACGATTAAATTAGGGAGACTACATAACTGTTTTGGAATGCTACCAGAAAATTGATTGGATCTCAATTTCACAACTGATACATTTTGTTGCATCCACGTTGGTATATTTCCAGAAAAATTGTTTCCTTCAAGATTTATCAGCACCAAAGATCTACAATTCTTGAACGTCCATGGCATATCTCCAGAAAAGCCATTATTATGTAAATCTAGTGAGCTTAGCTTAGGTAATGATGAACCCATCAATGACGGAACTTTACCAAAAAGCTTATTACTCCCTAGGTACATGTCAGACAAGTTTGTCCAATTGCTCCAACAATCAGCCGGAAGTTCTTCGGTTAGAAAATTATTTGATATGTCCAAATACTCCAAATAATTTTCGTTAGTCTCAGTGTGACACAGTAGAGAAGATAAAGATCCAGAGAACGAGTTGTGAGACAAATCAAAAACATAGACATTAGCTGATATACGAGGAAGCTGTGCTTCAAAGTTATTAAATGACATGGATATACTTTGACTGTCTAGCACCAAGTTTGATATATGTCCATTAAATGAGTTGTGGGACACATCCAAAACAAAAGAGATTTGCTCAAGGTTTTTTGGAAGTGTACCACTCAAGTCATTGAAGCTAATGTCTAAAATTGATAAAACTGATGAGTTTCCGAGACTAGAAGGAATGGAACTATGAAACAAGTTATTAGATAGATTTAGTTTTCTTAGCCAATCAAGTTGACCTAACCAATCTGGTATTGATCCTTCGAGTTTGTTGTTAGATAGATCTAAGCCTTGCAGGTGTTGATAGCCTGAAAAATCTGGAATTGGACCTGTTAAATTGCACTGTCTGAGATAAATATAGGAGAAGTCTTTGCTAAGATTGAACAACCATTTAGGTAATCCATAACTAAAATCATTTAGACTGAGATCAAGAGTAGAAAGTGAGCTAAAATTGACATTCTCGACTGATAACATGAAGCTGCTCAAATGACAATCACGCAAATCTAATGACTGCAAATTACGCAGTGAAGCCAATGATTGAACCAAATTTGCATCCCTATGAAGATGAATGCCTTCCAGATAGAGATATGTCAGGGACGGAAGTCGAGAAAGCCAATCAAGATTATCAATGTGAAGATGAATATTGGATGATAAGCCCAGTGAAGAAAGCTTAGAAAAATTTGCAGGTAAATAAGAATGAGTAACAACAGAAGTATTGATAGATGGCGTGCTTATGCGTTCAAAGTCATTGGAGCCCAAGTACAACTCTTCCAGAAATTCAAGATGAAGTAATGAAGATAAGTTGATTTCACCTCTCAAGGATTCTGATTGATTTAGGCTGTAAAGAACTAGACCTGTGACTCTGCCAGTGCTTTCATTACATTCAACTTCTTCCCATAGACAGCAATCTCGCTCAGTAGACCATGAGGAGAGGCGATTGGAAGGATCTATAACGCCTTGTTTGAAGATTAACAGCAAACTTCGATCCCTGGGATGACAACAGATGATTGTGTTGAATGTCACTGCACACAGCAACATCAACAAAGCAAAGGCGATTTGTAATTTGAAACTAAGTATGATCATGATGTTTGGTTGATTACAGGGGAAGGAGCGGTCAAAATGGTTTCTTTAAGTGGAGGGTTGTCATATCCCTAGCAATGATTATATAGGCCTGGCAGAGGTAATGAAGTCGGTGTTTGGCAATATATTTCTACAGTAAATTATACAATTTATTTTTGAGTTTTGTTAAAATTATATTATTTGTTTTGATTTACATACACCTCGCTAAAATTTAAAAAATTAAATTACATAAATTTACCCTGACTTTTATTAAATTATTCAATTCACTCTTGTACTTGCAAAATCTATAAATTTTCCTAAAAATAAGAAATAAATTACATGGATCTCTTCTGCTCTTTTTTTTTTTTTTAACTTGTAGATATTCTTTCTATTTTTTTAATGATTCTTCCTATTTTCATGAGATGTTGATGTATATTTTTTTTATTTTGGTGAAAGAAATTTATGTATGTTTTAAAAATGAATAGGAGCTCTTTATGATTTTAAATAAATTTGAGGGACATTCATATAATTTAATCTTTATTTCATTTGAGGTTAATTCGTAGAAAATTTGAGGGAGGTCCGAATGATTTTCGAACTTTTTTCCCCCAACTTGTGAAGATTGTCAATTTTCGTTGGTTATGAAATTTTATTCATTTTTTCTTTTGGGACATAAAAATTTTAGGTGAGTTGGGTTTCCAAAAAAAAAAGAAAAAGAATTTATAGATATACTTATTTACATAATATTTACCAATGAAAGAAAATTAAAATATAATTAAATAATATTAGAATGAAAATAATATTCAAATAAGTTTCCAAGTCTCTAAAACAAATACTAAAAATATTTGTTGAAACTTAAAAGAGCTTCATCATGTGAAAGAACAAATTCAATTTTTCAAAAGTCGTTTCTATCCTAAAATATAGTGGGTTTGTATTTTAGTTGATAACTTCTTCCTGCTGTAATAAAATATTATATTAGAAAGAAAGTGGCTTTACCGACATAATTCAATGCCAAACAAGTAAACAAACAAATTGTAAAATAATTGAATTTACTTTGTCTTGAATTCCTATTGCTTTCGAATCACGTTTCTCAAGAATTTATTAGAGCTTGACCCAAACATCCATTGATTAAAGGGCATAACCATCTGATCAAAGGTAATAATAGGTAAATAAGATCTTTAGTTGACATAGATTCCAAGGATTTACCAAAGTTAGGAGGTGCGTTACAGCTTAAAGTTGTCAACATGATTTTTACTAAAATATGTTTTGTCTCTCTCAATATATAAGACATTTCTCATATATAAGATTAGGGTGATCAAAACTGAGATATTATATTTAAAAAATTTAGTTATCTACCAATTGTGGCAAGATGTTGGTGTTAATCTATTGACTTTAATTTTATTTGAATATATTATATTAATTTCATAAAAAAATGGAAGAGGACAAATTTTTCCAAAATCATTTATATCTTTGATCAAGATGCGAAATTAGTCCACAGTAAAACCCAAAAAGGTAGTCTCAATAAACTAGATCCCATTAAACAATTAATTAGAGGATATGAGAAAAAGAGAAGGAAGTAAATAACATGATGGGAAAAAAATAATCTTAGTCATTTAATGCCTGTTTGGTTCTCATTTTTCAAAATAAAACTATACTTTTTAACTATCATTTTCTCTATTTTCATCCAAACAACTTTTCAGTAAACTTCTTTATTTTTATCCAAATTTTATTTTTGTAAACTGTGGTTATTCTAAAAGTATTTTTTCAAAAATACAAATCAAACGGGCACTTAGTAGTTGATAACTTAATAAACTATTACAAAGAAAATTAAACAATCTTTAACAACAAATTGCGGACTAGTAAACACACAAATTGTGAAATAATTGAATTAACTTTGTCTCAAGAGTCGTGATCAATTCCCATTGCTTTTGAATCACTTTTCTCAAGAAATTGCTATGAAATGGATATAGTTATGCCCCGCCCTTCATTGCGTAGTCTTCTTCTTGTTCTATCTCCACAAATTGTAAAATAATTGAATTAACTTTGTTACAGAGTCATGAGTTCCCATTGCTTTTGATTCACTTTTTCTCAGGAAATTGATATGAAATGGATATAGTTAATGCCCTGCCCTTCATTGCATAGTCTTCTTCTTCTTCTTCATTGCATAGTCTTTTTTTAAAAAAAAAAAACTTATAAAAACCAACTTCGATTGCTTTACTGTTTTTAATGTATTAGAATTTAATTAAGGGTGCTTGCATTTTAAGAAAATTAGGAGCATAAACTTAATTAGCAATTCATGCTGCACAGAGCACACAAATAAATTTCCAAAAAAAAATATTAGTAAAGCGAAGATTGTTAGTTAGCCAGATTTGTGAATTACGGACTAGTTTATGGTGGTAAAAAAAAAATTTGCTAGTTTATATATGAACAGGGCTCCTTAGTCCCAAGGACAAAATGATTATTTTCCCTTGTCCGGCTTTTGTCGTACGTTCTATGTTCCCATTAAGGCTCCAAGCATCATTGGCAAAAAAAAAAAAAAACCTCTAAAGCATCAAAACATCACCACACTTTCACTAGCAATTGGGAGATTGATTGAAATATGTTAAAAACCTCTTATAAAAATGGGACATATATTCCAAATTTTTGTAAACATTTGAATAGTTAAAGTTGCGACACTGGAGATTGACCCAAACATCCATCGATCAGAGAGTATCACCAGGAAAGCTTCTAGATCATATGTGAGGCTTGAAAGTACTTCAACCATCTTCCTATTTATATGAACAATGAACAGCAATGATATGAGTTCCCTGCTTTCTCAATTGGTACATAAATAACAGTGTGTGTGAAAGGAAAAAAAAAATATATATATATATATATATTATAGTTGCGGTCATGCATGGAGCATATATTTAAATCAATAATTAAAGAAAATTTCATTTTATATAATATTAGTAAGAATACATCAAAATACTTGTATATATAATAATTCCTCAATTTCAATTTCAAATATATATTAAAAGTTGAAACCATACGGCAGCATGAGATACCTGTCATATTGTTACTTACATC
Organism: Adenanthera pavonina; assembly: GCA_026686845.1. NCBI lineage: Eukaryota > Viridiplantae > Streptophyta > Magnoliopsida > Fabales > Fabaceae > Adenanthera > Adenanthera pavonina. Next base: position 4,243,360 of record JAIVEN010000014.1, read on the forward strand.
ATAATGTAGCTTTTAATTACCATGTGCCACCATGCACATAATTTGTTATCACAGTGGAAAAGAAAACTTTGAATTTAAATAAAGAAAAAAGTAGACCCGTGACTTATTCCCATTGAGCGATGGGTACCCCCGAACCAGGATGGATCAAGATCAATGTAGATGGGGCTTTCTCATACCAGAGGACAACAAGTGCTTGTGGCGGTCTGATCTGGAATTTCGAAGAACACTTGGTATACTGGGGTACGTTTATCTGTAAACTTGATGTGGGGGATATATAGTCTAGCTGCTGAGATTTGGGCATGTATTCATGGGCTAAAACTAGCTTGGGATATTGGCTTACGAAATGTCAAGCTCGAAAGGGACTCCACTGAGGTCATTGATCTTCTGACCAATGGATGTGGTGAGGAACATGCGGATTATGCTATTGTATGCTTCTTCAAAGGGAGTGGAACGTAACTCTTGACCATGTGAGCCGAGATATCAACGCCGCTGCAAACTAGTAGTATTTAGCAAAGGAGGGGCTGAACGTTTGACCGGGCATTAATTCACTATTTTCTTCAACCTCCGACTGCTCTTGTTCCTTTGATAGATAAGGATTGTATGACTGCCAGTATAGGCATAGGGTAGCGTTGGTTGCCTTATTTTCTCATAAAAAAAAAAAAAAAAAAACCCCAACTACGTAGAAAACAATCTACACATGTTAACATATATTTTTTATTATTCTTGGTGTCACAAATTCATCTATACGATGAATGGCTGAGTAGTTAGCGGTACAAACATTCTAAGTTTTGTTGATTGACAACTCTTTCTTCTATGGATATGCATCAAGGAATAGAGTATTTTTACTAAGAATAGAGTAAGTTAATTAATAATTACGCAACATTTTCTTCAGTGACTTGATGCTTATCGATGTATAGCCATAGCCTGAATTTCCAAGAAGTAACAACTTAATTTGGATTGAATCATCAATCTTGTTACTTGATCAGGCTTGGAGAGGAGGAAAATTTGGGCCCGACCCATTTACAATTTTTGTTTTAATCAACATCCTGATTTTCGACCAAAAATAATCAACGTCCTGATCTGTTTTCGGTTTTATTCATCACTGATGGTGACTGTAAGAATTTCTTTTTTCAAATTTCATTTTCATCTGTGAATTAAATTGAGCTTGGCTGGAAAGAAAATGCAGGTGTAAGTTGTTACTGATTGTATATTTTTTTTGGGCCAAGGTCAATGATTGTGTTACCTCTTCAGTTTCTTCATGGTTCGAAGCCATCTTCTATGCTTGGCCCAAAAAATAACAGAAGTGTAGTTATTATACATAATGTTGTCTCTTTTCCATCTTTAACTAACATATATAGTCACACATATAGAATCCATATTATAAAAATGTGCATTCCATAATCAATGTTGTGATTATAGGGAATTCATATATAAATAATACAATAAATAATGATAGATGATCCATTAGGTTGAAAATAAAGAGTCTTTGTGATTATTATTATAATGTGCTAAAGTTTATGTGTATACGTTTCCTCAACAAACTATAGTAGAAAGAATTTAATTTTTATTTTTATAAATAGATAAATTTAAATTTTTAAAATTCAATTAAAACAGTTCCAAACTGCTATAAAATAAAAGTAGAAAGAATTTGTTTTACAAAGTGTTAAATTTAAACTGTCTAAATTTAATTGGATGAACCGAATATAAAAGTGAAGATTAAGTGAAACATTAATTAGAGAAATGAAAAGAATACATATTCACTTCATTTTTTTTTTGGGGCTAAGGACTTAAATTTGTATTTATAAGAAGTAAGAACTTTGCTGCGGTACGTAAATAATAATAATAATAATCAAGAAGTAAGAACTTCGGGGTCACTCATGTATCTTGGTACTTGATCGGGTCGCGCATCTTTTGAAAAATGGTCCAGGCTTAAAAAGCTAAAACCACATTAGTTGCTTGTTCGGCATTCTATTTTTAGTTTCAGGGTAATCAAATGAATCGTTTTCACTTTTCAGTTTTAACATCGATCTTCCATGAAAAATGTAAGAATTTTTTTATTTCTTTTCTTCATTTTGAGCTGAATATTTCTTTTAAAAGCTACATTAACTTATATATTTTTTATTTCCATTTTAAAATTTGTCAGCATTCTTTTAACTGTGACGTTTTAAATTAATGCCAAAGTCAATCTTGGAAGTTCTGTTTATTGTTATACTTCTTTTGCATATTGTATATTATAGTTGATTAAATTTAGAAGCACAACACCAACAAGATCTTGCCATAATTCATAGGTAGTTGAATTTCTTAACCATGTTATCTTAGATTTGATATATGGATATAAAAAAGATTTTAGTAAAAAAGGTAAAACTCATTTTAATAATTTTTACCCATTAAAAAGATTAGTCTTTGATTATTACGAACCAGATCAATATTCATTAGTATCTCTCTAAAATTAAACCTTATTTATATAAATATGTAGATGAATATTGAGGGAATAAGAACAAAATTACGAAAGTCTAATAAAATATATGGAAAAATAAAAGAAAAAAGGTGGTTGTACGGAGTCTTGTAGAGAAGTAACATTGTTCACACTTCTCATAAAACTGGGACATGCCAAATTTTTATAAACAGGGAAATGTAGGATACCTCACAAATTCTGAACAACACAAACAGTATGGGAATCACTATGACATACACACAGATTACAAAACATCAGCACTCCACACTTTGACAGTCAAAAAACATTTGAATAACACCAGAGATTGACCCAAACATCCATCGATCAGATCAGAGAGCACCTCCAGCCAAAGCTTCTGCAACGTATGTAAGCGAGTCTGAAAAGTACTTCAATCAACTACCTATTATAAATATGAATAATGATCAGGAGTGATATAAGTTCCCTGTTAACTCAATTAGTTCAAAGCTTACGAAGTGCGTGAAAAAGGGGGAAAAAAGAAGTCAAAGAGAGTTTCGGTAATGAAGCATTTAAATCAATAATTAAACAATATTTCATGTTATAAAATAAGTATACATCAAAGTACTTGTACAAAAATTCCTCAATTTCAAATATATATTAAAACTTGAAACTATATATATATGCAAAGAGATTCCATAAGTATAAATCATCACCACCATGAAGTGCGGTTGCATGATACACATGTCATATTGCTACTAAACTTATATCACTATGTAACTTCTAATAATTGTCACCACACAATAAACAAATCACAATTGAAAAGAGAACTTTAAATTTAAATAAAGAAAAATACTTAATTTATAACTGACCTGAGTTCTGCCCTGATTTTCATTTAGTGGAATCTTCGAAGTTTTATGGCCAAAGCAACATAGATTCGATTTACCACGCTATCAAAGAATCGAAAATAATTGTGCCTCCATGATGCTCTATTGAGGAACAAAGAACCACAAACAACCCAGAATCCCATTGCAAATCCAACTCCCATCCCAAGATACAATGACTTCAAAAATGTATCATCTTCATCACCTTCAACCCTTTCAATTGTCAGGTTTTTCTTGAATTATACAGTTCTTTTGAAGAGGAGCTCCACAAAGTTTAGGATTCCCGATATAACTCCATGCATCAAAACTTTGGAGTTGTGTTCCTAGTGGAATTTGTCCACTGAAATTATTGTATGACACATTCAAAACACTTAGAAAATATAAACTAGACAAACTTTGAGGAATACTCCCATGAAGATTATTATGGGAGAAATCAAGAGACTCTAGATCTTTCATCTCTCCGATTTGCTCTGGTATTTTTCCTGTCAAGTGATTATAAGACAAGTTCAAGGATTGTAACTTGATGAGCCTGAACAATTGTGCAGGAATTTCTCCAAATAGTTTATTAGCTGATAGGTCAATACTTCGCACAAGTTTCAAGTTTGCATCGTACTCTAATTCTTGACCTTTTGTATGCAGATCCATTCTATACAGAGTGTGTGTGCTAGGGGATTTGAATGCATAAGAAAATGGACTAGACGTCAAAGGATTATGCAGAAGTCCTGAAACTAAGTAGGATAGGTTGTATAGACAATAAGGAATAGATCCTGAAAGCTTGTTATTTGCAAGATCCAATACAATTAAATAAGAGAGACTACATAGTTGTGGTGGAATGTTTCCTGTAAATTGATTGGATCTCAATTTCACAACTGATACATTCTGCGGCATCCATTCTGCTATACTTCCAGAAAAATTGTTTTCTTCGACATTGATCAACACCAAAGACGTGCAATTTCGGAACGTCCATGGTATATCTCCGGAAAAGCCATTATTATGCAAATCTAGTGACCTTAGGTGATGTAGTAATGAACCCATCATTGTAGGAACTTCACCAGACAGCATATTGCTCCCTAAGTATATGTAAGACAAGAATGGCCAATTGCTCCAACAATCTGGAAGTTCTTCTGTTAGAAAGTTGTTTGATATGTCCAAATACAACAATTTCTTTGGGGTAGTCAACTTGTTGTGACACATTAGAGAAGATAAAGATCCAGAAAAAGAGTTGTGAGCCAAATCCAAAACAACAACGTTATCTGATATGCGAGGAAGCCCTCCTTCGAATTTATTAAATGACATAAATATGGTCCCACTGGTTAGCAACATGTTTGAGATATCTCCGGTAATTGAGTTGTGAGATAAATCTAATACCATAGAATTTGATCAACGCATTTTGGAAGGGTACCACTCAAGTAATTGAAGCTAATATCTAAGTTTGATAAAGCTGACGAGTTCCCGAGATTGGAAGGAATGGAACCATGAAAGAAGTTATTAGAAAGATAAAGGTCAGTTAAAGAAACTAATTGGCCCAACCAATCCGGTACTGAACCTGTGAGTTTGTTGTTAGACAGATCTAAATACTCCAGGTTTTGATAGCCAGAAAAATCTGGAATTGAACCTCTTAAATTGCATTGAGTGAGATCAAGAGTGTGGAGGTCATTACTGAGATTAAACAACCAACTAGGTAATCCATATGTAAAATCATTTAGACCAAGAGAAAGAGATGAAAGTGAGCTAAAATTCACATTCTCAACAGATAGAATGAAGTTGGTCAAATGACAATCTTCCAAAAGTAATGCCGTCAGACGTAATGAAGCCAATGATTGAACCCAATTCGTTTTGATAGGAAGATGAATGCCACTGAGATCGAGATATGTCAGGGAAGGAAGTCGAGAAAGCCAATCAAGATTATCAATGTGAAGATGAATATTGTACGAGAAGATCAGTATGGAAAGGTTAGAGAAATTTGCAGGTAAAAGACTGGGAGCAACAGTAGAAGTATTGATAGATGGCATGCTTATTCTCTCAAAGTCATTGAAGGCCAAGTTCAACTCTTGCAGAAATTCAAGTTCAAGTAATGAAGATAAGTTAATTTCACCTCTCAAGGATTCTGAACCATTTCGATGTCCGTTTTCCAGAAAGAGAAACTTGACTCTGCTAGTGTTGTGATCACACTTAACTCCTTTCCAATTGCAACAATCTTGCTCAGTGGACCATGAGGAGAGGCGGTTGGAAGGATCTACAACGCCTTGTTTGAAGATTAACAGTAAACTTCGATCCCTGTCATGGCAACATATGCTTCTGTTGAATGTCCCAGCAAGCAGCAACATCAACAAAATATATGAAGCTTTTGACGTGAAACTAACCATGATCATGATGGTTGTTTGATTACAAATTAAGGAAAAAAGGGTTTCTGAATAGGATTAAGTCTTGTTATACTCTAGCAAGATATATATATATATATATATATATAGATCAGGTCGTGAAAGTGAAGTTACATGGCTAAATTAAAAATTGTGCGAAATGGTACCGTGCGGGGTCAATATTATATAAATGATTGTATTTTTTTTTATTTTAATTTAGTTGGTAGGAGCCTTCTTCAGTTTTTCCCCCAATGGTGGCTGTCATCCCTCTCGTTTAATTTTGCTCAAATTAATTTTTGTCTCTATAATTTGACTAAATTTTAAAGTTTATTTCTACCTGCCTTTTTTTTCTATAAAAAGAAAAAGAATAGGATTAAAATTTTTATCTTTTCCTGGCGTTAGCGGTTGTCATTACAAATATTGTCTTCTTTCGTCTTTCACTCATACAGAATCCATATGTCCATTCCATGATCACTGTTGCGGTTTCAAGGACTTTAAAAATAAATAATATAATAAACAATGATAGATCATGGATAGCCGTTTAAGTTGAATAAAAATAGAAATTCTTTATGATTATTATAACAAGTTTATAATCAGAAAATGGTGAAATTTTTGTGTATACTCAACTCAATAAAACCATACATAGTTTGAGTATTTCTATATGAATTCCTCTCCTATATATACCCATATTCAATATGTATTAGATATGCATATTGTAATTTATGATACCTATTATTATGTATTATTCAGTTTTTTCCCCAAAAATTTTTAAAATGACTTAAAAACTTATAGAAAAATTTAATTTCTACTTTCTTGTTAAAGAATTCATTATATTACTTTTAAAATATTTTTTTGAAATTCAAATTTTTTATTTTTAATACATTAATTAGTTGAATATATATATTATTTTATTTATATACCTCTCATACTTGTATTTTAAATTTTTTAAATTTGTCCATATGATATATCATGTCGTGTGATGTTCAAATAGATATTTGTGCAATATAGAATTTCTTACTCAACTTGTACCTATTGTATATTATAACTGATTATATATATATATTTTTTTGCCAAAGTAGTTGATTAGATTTAAAGGTATACTTAATAGACATAAAAATAATTTCAGATGGATATACAATTCATTTATTTGTTTTTCTCTTTACACTAATGTTATGTACAGTAATTTGTTACAAAAAATAAAATAAAACTCAACTCCCAAGATTATTATACAAATTCCCTTTGAAGTTGTTTCTCGGTCGGGTTGATTTGGGCCTGTAGCCCGGCCCAATACCACAACATGCAAAAGTGTTTTGTTTTTTAAAAGAAAATAAATAATCCCCAGACCAAATTGCATGAAATGACCATAAACCGCAAAACCCGAATTCTTTCCTTAAGCCCTAATTCTCTCAACGCGGCCATCTTCTTCCAGCCCTGCCTCTAGACCTCGAACTTCGCCTTCGAAGCACCATAGCTCATGGCTGTGGCGACCACAGCACCCGCACCTTCCACAACTGTCGAACGGGTGAGCCTCAATACGGTGGAACAAGCCGTGAATGCTCTCCTCAAATTGAGGGATTCCAAGTCCCAGATCGAGAAACCCAAGCTATTTGACCTAGACGATGAATTCGTCTACCTCGTGGTCACCCTCAAGAAAATTCCTCCGAAGTCCCGCGTCAATGCTCACAAGATTCCACTTCCGCATTCCCTTCTCTCTGAATTCTCCGAGGTCTGTTTGATCATCGATGACAGATCCAAGTCGAATCTCACCAAAGAGGACGCGCAGAAGAAGATTAAATCGGAGAATATTCCCGTGTCTAAGGTTCTTAAGCTTTCGAAGCTCCAGTCCAATTATCGTCCCTTCGAGGCCAAGCGGAAGCTATGTGGTTCTTACAACATGTTTTTCGCTGATAAAGGAGTGATACCACTGTTGCCACGGCTGTTGGGTAAGCATTTCTTTAAGAAGAAGAAGATTCCTGTCCCGTTGGATTTGAAGCATAAAAATTGGAAGGAGCAAATTGATAGGGCATGCTCGTCGGCATTGTTGTTCCTCAGGACGGGTACGTGTAGTGTGGTCAGAGTTGCCAAAGTGTCAATGGAAAAGGACGAGATCGTCGGTAATGTGGTTGCGGCAATCAATGGAATCGTGGAGCTCATGCCGAAAGGGTGGGGGACTGTGCGGTCTTTTCATTTGAAATTGTTGGATTCGCTTGCGTTGCCGCTTTATCAGGTAATTCCTGATATGAAATTGAAGATTGAGGGAGCTAAGAACAAGGAAGAAGCCGAGGAGGAGGATGCAGATATTGTTAAAGATGAAGCTAACAAGGATCTTAAAGTGGTTAAGAAGAAGGGGAGGATTCATGAAGTTCGGTACATGGATGATAATATCGGTGACGAACTCGGTCATGATGAATCAGGTGATGAAGAAGATCGGGATATAAAAGAAGAAGATAATGAGAATGATGAAATGATTAGTGGAGCATTGGTGGACAAGAAGAAAAGGAAAGGAAACAAAATTGACGAAGGGGTTCTTAGTGAGCTGAATAGCGAGAAACGATCGAAGAAGTCAGCCAAGGACAAGGATAAAAGTAAGAAAGAAGGGTTGTCTTCTAAAAGGAAGAAGGAAAATGATTTATCTACTGAGGATGGAGAGTCTGGCAAGAAGAAAAAGAAGAAAAGTGGAGAAATGAAAGTAAAGACTAGGAAAATTAAGAAGGCTGCTTATGCTGACTAAGGAAGTTGGAGTCTTTGGTTATAGATTCTCCTGCTCGATGGATCTTGGTGTAACGTTGTATGGTTTTTCTTGTTGGGTCCTTCAGCAGATTGTGTTTTAAGTATATCATTATGGTATTTCTTGTTACCCTTTTAACTCATTAGCAGTTATAAAAAATTATTTACGTTGCTTATGATCAACTTGCAAATGCTTCTCAATAGAAGATTTTGTTTATGCTTTCTAGGTGTTTGAAAGTAATTGTTATAAACCAGGGAAGAAATATATTTTATAGTTATTACAATTATAATTTGATGAACCTGGCATATAATTTTTAGTGATGAAAGTGGTTCAGTTAAGCTGCTACAAGTGGATGGTGAATGCTGAAGTTAATTATGGAATCAGTAAGAGAATGTTGATGACAGAATTGAATATTCTTTCAGTTAAGAGCTTGTTCCTGCGTTCCACTTGATTCTTTTACTCCTTTTTTGTGTATCTCTGTTTTTAACGTAACCTCTTCACTTGCTTGTTTGAATTGTTTATTTAAGTGCTATACTATATTTTCAGTTTGGTTCATCTATTAGTAGTCTTCTTGATTAAGAAGATATTGGGATTGGAATGATACAGGAGCCATTTGATGCGCTGGTATATTTGACTTTCAGTATTTTAGATATCTTGGGATATGGTGTCTAGGTATTTAAGATTTAGTTGTTCTGTGTAACAATTAAAACGAAAAGGCACAAATTGGCAGTTTACTAAGTTGCTTGAGGCTTTTACTCAAGCACACTGGTTCCTACATTTATAATTGTTGTAATCAGGAAGAATTATATGCTTATAGGCGTATGGGATATTGCTTTTGCTTTCTTATTTATGTTAGATGTTTTAAGATATTCAAAAGTTGCGGCAGTGAACCTCTTCAGATCACCTCCCTAGGGAGATCAATATCAATGGGTCAATTATGAATCTTATTGATGATAGGACTGGGAGGGGTTACAGGTATTAAATAGTTAATTGAATGGATCTATGGTGTGAAATAACTTTCTGTTTGACATTTTAGTTGCTCTACTCCATTTTACTTTATACTGTTTGAATGAACATAGAGATTAATGGTACATATCCTACATGCCTTGATTAACCTATTTAAACTCTGTTTCTCTAACACTAACTTAAAGAATCTTAGATATTATGATATAATCTCTGTTTGAGTTCCGTGGAGGCAGGGCCATTGCTTGTCAACACTATGTTTCTAATGCTGATTTCACATCAGCTCATTTTATTTCTTTGGCTAGATTGTATTTTATGCTTTAATTACTCAACTTTGAATACATACCAGGAGAGCTTTTTTAGTGTTTATGACTGGCCAATGAAGCTCTAACTTCATCTCCTAGAGAATCTGTCAGGCCAATGAAGATTTATCTTGACCCCTAGGATAAATAGCTGGTGTAACTTGTTAAATAATGAACATTAATTATTAATGCTTGCTCTATTTGCTAGCAATCATTTTAAATTTCACACATAGTAAACATTAAACACTTGAATTTAATTCTCATTCCATCAGGAATGCACGGAGCAGAGAAGCCCCACAACCCAACAGAAGCCCCCGCCTCATTTTCTCGGCGACTCAAAATCATATGTTATCTGCCTAAAAAAATTGTGAATACATCTTTCTTCTGTTTGTAAATTAATAGATTCAACGGTTGAGTTGTGTGATAGACTCATATAAAGTGGTCTGTGCCGATATAAGTGGGAGGCTTCCTGTAAGGTTTATGCAGTCTAGATGTATACATGTAGATGTCAAGGTCAATTTTGACGAGTCTCCAGTGATTGAGTTGTTAGACAGAGAGAGTCTATTGTCATTACGAGGCCCCAAAATTTAGATTCATCATCTATGGATGGAATCCCTGGTTAGAATTGTCTAGAGATTCTAGTAACCCGTGTCTAGAGATTCTTGCTGGAAATTAGGGACCTAGCCTTGTATTCCTTAAATAAATCTTATCATCCTAGAAAAGGGGGAGCCTTTGGATGGGGCTCAAATCCAATGTTGTTAAAGAGTTTGGTAGAAGTGTGGAAAAAATCAGACTGGATTGGCCAATTTGGCTGGTTTGGCTAGGAACTACTCTCAGATTCAATTTGATAACAATTGAAGATCGGTTAGATTTAGATCCGGCACAAAATTGATCAAACCGGCTAAAAATCAGTCAAAAATCAGTACAAAACTTATTTGAACCGATATGATTTTTTTTTTTAAATATTTTTAATATAAAATAATATTATTTTTAATAATAAGTAGTATTATTTTTATATATAATTTTTTTATATTATAATATTATATAAGTATTATTATGATATATAATTATTAATAATGATAAATTTATTTAATAAATAATGTGAAAATAGAATAATAATTAATTATTTTAAATTTAAAATATAGTTATAGATAAATATTATCTTGTTTAGATTTTGATGTTATACAATTTATTAATAATATTTTAATTTTTTATATGATATATAAAATTAAAAAATTATTAGTAGAATAAGATTAATGTTGTTATTATTGTATATAAAATTAAAAAATTATTTAATTTATTTTTCATTTTAGATTGAATATTAATTTTATGATCATAAATAAATATTTTTATATTTTTAATCTATATTATTTAAAATATATCAATTTATTTATAACCGATGAGTTTGATTCGATCTCTATTTTATTTTTAAATTTTGAACCATTATCTCATATAATAAAATAATCAGTCCAATTTTTAACATATTGGATGCAGAGCAGTTACCAAGGCATTGCCTCTGCCCCCAACCTATCCCATAAGCCCCGTTCTTTTTCCGCATTCAAGAGTTTATATATAATGAATGGATGAGCAGATTGAGTTACCTTTATTTGGATCCTCGACAAAAGCGGAGTGGGGTGGAGCCGACACGCAACTTGCTGGTTTTACTTCTTACTTTTAAAAAAAAAAAATCGATTAATGAGCAGATGAAAATTTGGGACGGAGACCTTTCAATCGTAAATAATTATTCGTTTTTCTTCCCTTTTTTTCCCTCTAAAAACTTTGGGGTGTTAATGAATGCATTTATCACTGAAAAGATTGGTGAACTTCGGAAATATTAGAAGACTTGATAACAAGGAATATGATGTTGGTAAGTTATGCTCCTTGGATCTAATGTATAGATTAAATAAGAGTAATTTTAGAAAAATATTGAGATTTTAAGAGAAATCGAGATAGGTAATTAATTTTAATTCTAATTCTTAATCCGCGTGATTCAGTTAAAAAAAATCTTATATTAAGGATAAGATGGAGTAATTTTTTTAGGAATTTAAATGTTTATTTCTTATTTTTCAATTTTTTTTAAAGCAATACCATCTTGTATTAGTTTTCCCAATTTATATGTGCCTAGCAAAACTTCGTCGAGTTCATTCTACTCAAGTCAAGCACGATAATGAGCTTCATTTCATAAATTTCATTTGTTTTCTATTTACAAAATACAACTTCGCATATGCAGATACTAAATTACAAATCATTACAATTTCTTGTGAAAAGTTATTCGAAGGATAACATAGTGTGGCATTCTAATCTTCTAACCAATTCAATCATTTTACAACTAATTTGTATCTTTACTTGGAGGCCTACTATTTATTCTTTTAATTCATATTAAAAGAGATGGATGCTTTCAAACGTATATTGGAATTGTCAAAGCTCAGATAACAATGATCATTTTAACACATATATGGGGGATTGTTAGAATATAAATATATTTTGTGTATGTGTGTTAAAAGAAATATCACATTACTTAAACAAAAGAGAACCTTAATGTATAAATACTAAAGTATGATGATAGGCTAGTAAAAGGGCCAAGAGAAAGAATGTGTTCGCGCGCACAACAACGGAACAACAATAGACCAATATAGTTCAAAATCTCTTATTTCCCCCCAACGTGCGAGTTAAATGCGAACGGGGCACTTTTGTCTAAATATTTTTTGGAAAATTTAAATTGAATCATTCAATTTTTTATTCAGTTTCTGGAAAATGTTGGGATTTAATGTCTGGAACGTTGGAGTCTTGATTTATCATTATTTCATTATTTCTTCAACGTTCAGAAACCAATTGTTATTTATGTCTAACGTTTAGAAACTGATTCGGCTTAATCACTTTATCTTCCAACATCCAAAACCAACGGTTTAATTGCCATTAACAACTTCGATTACTGCCCAACATTCGAGTGCCTTTTGGAGCCTATAAATACCAAAATCTACTAAAGAGTTTGATGGACTGAGTTCACAGACAACATTTGAAAGTTCTCCTCTCTTCCTCTTTGCTCTTATGAGCTTTTCATTGTCTTATTTCTGCTGTTCTGAAGCCTGACTCTGGTAAGAAAAATTCATTTAATCCTGAGGAGTTACCGATTTGTGGCGAAATAACTCTTAAAGACAGTGTCCTTAGGTACGACTCGAATTAATTTATATTGACATTTTGTTTATTGCAGCCAACAAATAAAGCCCTTCCACTCGTTATACATTATCATAATTGACTTTGAATTAGGGTTGTTTTGTAAAAACATTGTAAGTTTTTTAAATCAAGCTCGTCAACTAATTCTGTCACCTTATTCCATATAATTTGATTAAAGCTCTACATCATTAAATGTTTATTATTTTTCAAAAGACTGTTAATTAAATAAAGCATGTGAAAGAAATTTGGGATTTACAAGGAAGAAGGTCAACAATTAATAAGCGCAAATTTGGGAAAAGGTATATTTTGCTACAAATTTAATTAGTTTAACTAACTTTAATTACTTTTATTGGTCTGTATAAGGTAGGTAATGATATCCTATATTTGAAATTAGACTTTTTCTAGTTCTATATATAAGATATTTTTAACTATTTTATGTATTTTGAGAAAAATAGTTAATTTATTAAATTTGTTAATAAACTATAATATTTTCCACATTTTACTCTTATTAATAATATTATTTCATCTATTTTTCATAACATTTGTCTTTCACCTATTTAATTATAGATTAGGAATACAAATGAAAAAAAGTAATTAATACATCAAACAAGCCCTTGGACTGGAGGGAGTGTATGTATGTAGATGACAAATATTTTTTCTTGATAAACTAGACATATTAATTTTGTTATATAAACTTCTAGTGAAATCCTTGAACCTGATTATTCAGGACATCGAATAACAAGCTCATGTTGGAAAAAAACGGTAGATGCGAAAGAGAATTGGTCAAATTAAAAAAGAAAAATTTGAGAGGATCCTATTCTCTCCTATATTGTTTAGTCTGATCATTAATGATAATAAGACTTAAATTGAGTTTGATTTGGGGGAAGACTTTACAAGCGTCATTGTCGGGAACTGTGTTTAAGTTGAGTAGAGGCAGTGAATGGATAAAAATCATCTAAATTTACTAATAAATATATATATATGTATTTTAAGAAAAAAGTAAAAAAAATTATTAATATAAATTATATGTCAGTCTCATATACAATTATATTCTCTTGGGAAAATTAATCTGATCCCTGTGGCTTACTTCAATTTTCAAGTACCTCATGCTGTCATTTAAATTGTGTTGATGCCTCTAATAAAAATATGATGTGGCTGCCACACTGTCATTTAATCATCCATCTCAACAATTCCGTTAAGATTGTTAAGCCACATCGGCATCTCAAGGATTGGGATTTAAACTTTAAAAAATCTAAGGATTAACTTTATAACCTTAAAAAACTATAAGAAGGGCTATCTTTACAAAGTTTTGAACGATAGAGACCTACTTGAAAACTAAAGTAAACCATAGAGACCTACAGGTTAATTTTCTCTATTCTTTTTTTTCATTTTTTAAATATATGAATACATAAATATATAACTTCAATTTCTTAATGAATATATATTTTAATTTTCACATGACTTAGGTAAATTGGAAGGCATGTGAATAGAAAATGAAAGGAACAGGCAAGAATGAAGCTAAAAACAGTGTTGGGAGCCTATATGTAAATTTATGGCAATTTATATGCAGAGTTTATATTTTTTGAAAGTTATATATAATTTTACTATAAATTAAATTTAAGCTTAATTTTACTTGGGTATTGGCCAATTTAAAAAAAATATTTTTTTGGGTCATATTTAAATTTTTTTGTCAAATTTCTTGTATGCATCATAATTATCTCCACTTTTTTTTATATTTCAAAACTATGCAAAAATATTTAATTTGTTAATTTCTTTCCTAAAATAAAAGTAATTCAATTTTTTTCCAAAAAATAATGCTTCAAATTTGAATTATTTGCAAATACTTTTTTTTTGCAAACACTATTTTGAAATTGAAAAATCCCCTGAACTACTAGCTTTCAAGATTTATAAAATTGTGTCCAGTTTTTCTTGTCATTGATGTTAATTTAATATGAAGAAATGAGCATAAAATAATCTAAATAATAAATTAATAATTTACGTGTTATTTTGTGATATCAAAAGTGAAAAGATATATCTTTGTAAATTAATGATCTGTTGGGTCCTTAAAAAATCTAGTCATTGCTTGGACCCTTTTTACTTTATTTGACAGCAGAAATTGAAAAAGAAGATAAGAATATATAAAATAATGTTAGTGGGTTGCATTAATGAGCAGCCTAAGAATTTTTTTTTTGGGCAACAGCAGCCCAAGAATTGGGAGGAAGAATTTCAAAGCATAAACGTTTTTTTTTTTTTAACTAAAAAATTTGTGGTCGGTTTAGGTGATGGTTATGGATGTATCTGTCACGCCACTATCATTGAGAATACCGGAAGACTTTGACAATAAGGAATATGGTGGGGTTATAAATTCTTTTAGACATTTAATTTGTGTTTTACTTTTGATTTTCCAATATGTCTATTCAAGCAATAATTTTTTTTTTGTTGATTTTTAAACCTTATATATACCATATAATATAAACATTTGGATGATCGAGTTCATTGTACTCAAATTAACCACGATGGTGAGCTTCACTTCAAAAATTTCGTTTGTCCTGTTTCTACTATTTGCAACAACATTCAACAAAAGCACAAGTAGCACAAAAAGGGCGGTTCGTTGTAATGAGAATGATCAGAGACTTCTTTTGATCTTCAAACAAGGAGTTGTAGATCCTGAAAACGAACTCTCCTCGTGGACTAGTCAAGAAGATTGCTGTTCATGGGAGGGAGTTCAATGCAACAACATCACAGGCAGAGTTACAGAGCTTCATCTAACCTCACGTGCATTACAAGGTGAGATTAATCTATGTCTGCTTCAACTTCAATTTCTCTACCACTTGGACTTGAGTCAGAATGGATTTGAAACTGTGAGTATTCCACCATGTCAAGCCTTCAAATCTCCAACAGATAGAGACAGATCTGATAACCACTCACCTGCCACCCATTTTAATCAATCAGCCAAATTCTCTGCTACTCTACACTACCTTAACCTTTCATGGAATCAGGATTTACGCATAAATGACCTTCATTGGCTTTCTCAACTTTCTTCTTTAATATATCTTGACCTCAGTAGCACTCATGTTGGGAATAAAACCAAATGGCTCCAGTATATGGCTACGCTTCCTTCACTATCAGAGTTACACTTGAGCGGTTGTGGATCGAGAGATTTTCCATCCCTCAACTATGTCAATTTTACATCACTTGTAACTCTTGATCTTTCTAGCAACCATATCAACTCAGAATTGCTTGATTCATTCTTTAATTTCACCAAAGACACCTCTAACCTTGATCTCAGCAGCAATAATTTCTATGGTCAAATTCCAATATCTTTCTCCAAACTTCAAAACCTAAAACATTGTAGGTTAACCTTGAACCAACTCAATAGATCAATTCCAGAGTGGTTTGGCCAATATGAACATTTGCAACATTTGGAGATCTCTAATAATTTGCTTTTTGGTTCAATTCCAACATCTCTTGGAAACCTTTCTTCATTAAATTTCTTAGATTTGTCATACAATCAATTGAGTGACATTCTTCCAGAAAGCCCTAGACAACTCCATAGTCTTAATTATCTAGGGATTGGCTTCAATGCCTTGGCAGGTGTTCTTTCAGAAAGGAATTTTGCCAATCTCTCAGACCTAACAGATCTATACTTGCACTCAAATGGTTTCAAATTTGACTTTGATCATAATTGGGTCCCACCATTTCAACTTGAGTATTTGGTTTTGGCTAACACAAGTCTAGGTCCTAATGTTCCAGCATGGCTATATACACAATGGTCTCTAGAAACACTATACATTGATGAATGTGGGATTTCAACCATAGATGTAGATGTCTATTGGAGCTTTATTGCAGGAATTGATGATACTGTTGATCTGCCAAACAACTTGATCAGTGGAGACATATCCAATGTGACATTGAACTCATAGTATATAAATTTCAACTATAATAATTTCACCGGAGGCCTCGCACACTTATCAGCATATGTCTCAGAATTTATGGCATCTCACAACTCTTTCTCGGGGTCTATTTTCACGTTGTTGTGCCATCCGAAGAAAAGCGAGGAAAACTGGTTAGAGACTTTGGACATATCATATAATAATTTAACCGGAACACTTCCTGATTGTTGGGCCAATCGGAAACAACTTAGTCACCTTTACTTGAAGAGTAACAAGCTAACTGGTGAAGTTCCTCCCTCAATGGCTTCATTAGTGAATCTTTGGATGTTGGATTTGCGGAATAATTGTTTCTTTGGCAAATTTTCATAAGACTTATCAAACTGGACAGAGTTGCAATACCTCCTGTTGGAGCGAAATAAATTTTCTGGAAGTTTGCCAAGTACAATTCAGGAAGCGGATTTGATAGTTCTCAAATTGCGGGCCAACCAATTTATAGGCAATATTCCTAAACAACTATGCAACCTCTCTCATCTGTTAGTTCTGGATCTTGCTGATAATAAGCTTTCAGGATCCATACCTCATTGCTCATATAAAATCATGCGTTTGCTCCCTTCATCGTACGGTGATGAGGTAATGAGCTTATTCACGAAAGGAAGAGAATTAGATTACCAAAATGCTTTGTTGTTGCGAAGTATTGATCTTTCCTCCAACAACTTGTCGGGAGAAATTCCAAATAAATTTTCTTCAGTTGTAAATTATACGTAAACTTAATTCTTTGGGTCATACTTCAGTTTTGTCATTTTTTTATCTACCTAATATTTCTGATTTTCACAAATTTCTTTTTGAAGCAATACTATTTTTCTGCATTGATTTTCACAAGTTATATATACCATGTAAAGAGACCTGGTTGAGTTCATTCTACTCAAATCAACCACGATGGTGAGCTTCAATTCACAAATTTCATTTGTGTTGTTGTTTCTGCTATTTGCAGCTAGCATCATTCAATGGTAGCATATGTAGCAAAAAGAGGGTGGTTCGTTGTAATGAAAATGATCGAAGACTGCTCTTAATCTTCAAACAAGGAGTGGTAGATCCTTTCAACAGACTCTCCTCATGGACAAGTGAAGAAAATTGCTGTTCATGGGAGGGAGTTCAGTGCCACAACATCACAGGCAGAGTTACAGAGCTTCATCTAACCTTTCATGCATTAAGAGGTGAGATTAATCCATGTCGTTTGCTTCAACTTCAATTTTTCTCACCTGCTTGGACTTGAGCTATAACGATTTTACAACCGTGAGTATTCCACCATG
The DNA here is from genome assembly GCA_026686845.1 of Adenanthera pavonina. Taxonomy (NCBI): domain Eukaryota; kingdom Viridiplantae; phylum Streptophyta; class Magnoliopsida; order Fabales; family Fabaceae; genus Adenanthera; species Adenanthera pavonina. The sequence continues at coordinate 4,261,384 of JAIVEN010000014.1, forward strand.
CCTTGCCAAGTCACCAAATTTCTTGCAAATAGACATGGATATGACAACCAGACATGTGCTAGCCCTTCTAACCAATCTGCCAAATTTTCTGCTGCCGTACGTCACCTTGATTTTTCAAATAATGATGTTTTGCGAATAAATGATCTTCAATGGCTTTCTCAACTTTTTCCCTTAAAATTTCTTGACCTCAGTCACATTGTTGCTGCAAATGAAACCAACTGGCTCCAATACATGGCCATGCTTCCTTCACTGTCTGAGTTATACGTACATGCTTGTGGATTGAGAGATTTTCCTTCCCTCGATTCTGTCAATTTTACGTCACTTGAAGTTCTTGATCTTTCTCTCAACCAATACAACTCAAAATTACCTAATTCATTCTTTAATGTCACCTATCACATCTATCATCTTGACCTCCACGGAAACAATTTCTCTGGTCAATTACCGATAGCATTGCTCAGTCTTCAAAACCTTAAACATCTTCAGTTGGGATTTAATAATCTCATAGGATCAATTCCAAACTGGATAGGCCAATACAAACAGTTGCAGAATTTTGATATCTCTAATAACTTATTCTATGGTTCAATTCCCCATCATCTCTCAGAAATCTTTCTTCCTTAACTTTCTTAGATTTGTCCCATAATCACTTGAATGGCCATCTTCCAAAAAGTCTTGGACAACTCTATAACTTGAATGATTTAAGAATTGGAGGCAATTTTTGGGTGGGTGTTCTTTCAGAAAAGAATTTTGCCAACCTCTCAAACTTAACATCACCAGACTTGAGTTCAACTGGTTTCAAATATCAATTTGATCTCAAATGGGTCCCACCATTTCAACTTGATAAGTTGAATATGTATAACACCAGTCCAGGTCCTAATGTTCCAGCGTGGCTATGTACACAACAGTTTCTACAACGACTAGACATTTCCAGATCAAGGATTTCAACCATAGATGCAAATGTATTTTGGAGCTTCATAGCAGGAATTTATTACGTCGATTTGTCAAACAATTTGATTAGTGGAGACACATCAAACATGACACTGTACTCATCATTCATATATTTAGAGTATGACAATTTCATAGGAGGTGTCCCACGTATATCAGCAAATGCCTCCATCTTTCGAGCATCTCACAACTCTTTCTCAGGATCTTCTTTCCCATTAAACAAGTTGTATGATTTGGACATATCACATGATCATTTAAGTGGAGCACTTCCTGATTGTTGGGCCAATTGGAAACAATTGGAATACCTTAATTTAGGGAGTAATAAACTAACAGGTGAAGTTCCTCCCTCAATGGCTTCACTGATTAATCTTTGGTTCTTGGATTTGAGTGATAATAATTTCTTTGGTAAATTTTCGTTAGACTTACCAAATTGGCCACCATTGCAACATCTTATGTAACATCCTAAAAATTTATGGCCAAAACAACCAAACATAAACTAAATCCTTGACACTTTGGGGTGAAAAATATGAGGTAAGGCTTAAAAAAACTGAGAAATATATAACCAAATGACTAGGCATCGCAACTAGGAAGCAAAAAAACCAAAAATGCAAAATTTCTACCGTGGAGTTGTGGCGGTGAATCGTGCTATAGCGATGGTAATGCTTGTTGTCTATGACAACAAAAATCTAATTTTTGGGTAAATTTCAAATGCGCATAACTCCTAACACAAATCTCTGATTTATTTGATTCTAAATCCTACAAGTAACATACAATCTCCTCTAACTATAGGCTTAGATGGCACCTCAAAATTTTTTTGTATGGAAATTTTAGACCCCCAGAACTGAAATGTCACTTTTAGGCAAAAAACTTGGCACCAACACCATCCAAACCAATCTACTAACCTCTTGGATATCAAACTTATTCTTACAAATAACAAATGACTTAGGGACTTTATCCAAGGGGCTACACCCCAAGGAAACCACTCTCTCAAGATTTGACTTATTTGAACCCTAAACTTGACTAATAAGTTATGGACCCATTTTATTCAAAACCAACCTCATAAACCACTCAAACTCGACAAAATACACTTGAGGAAACTATTGCCCAAGCCCAAACACACCTTCATAACAAATGGGTCACACCCCCTTGACACACAAAACAACTACAATATCAAAACTCACAAGGGAGTCCAAATGGCTTAAACCACCATTACATCAATGCATACATCTACACATAGACTCATCATACACATCCATACAAAAGATAGTCTCAACCAATCTTGAGGTCATAAATGACATGAGTCATACATGAAAGATAAGGACATACCAACAATTCCAAGGAACACATACATAACAATTATATATAGCATCATTTGATTTCCTATACTTGGCATAATACTACAACATAACATGTGTTCTTAAATAAATACATACCAAACATAGGTAGTTGAATATCTCGTATGTCTCCAAGAGGAACTCATCCACCTCCACCTCCTCTCTGCTAGGACTAGAATCTATTCTTAAAATTGTTTTCCACAGGGGGGTGAGACAAGGGTCCCAGTAACTAAAGCGTAACCAAACAACAAACAAGATTCTAACATGAAAGGTTCAATATGAAAGTTTAGTCATATAAATGCAATACAAGTTTGAATACAAGAGATCATTACAAGATTATATATTTATATGTGCATAATGTGTCATACATAATGCAGTGCTCATGATATGCAACAGAATCCCACATTAATCACGGTAGGAACCATGAGTTAGTTACTATCACAAAGTAATCTCGATAAGTAGCCCTCTTCCAATGACAAGTGAAGGCCGATTCGAGGATGACTACTATGCTCACCTCCCACTAGTCATGACCCGGCCAAAAGCCATTCCACTAATGATTGGACTACGGTTCTTCTTTTCCGAAACCACCTAAATTGGTGGCTATTTAGGGAAGGTGCATTTTCAATCCACTGCCACTTGAATCTTCTGGTTGAGGATGATTATTTAGTAGCAAGAATATCATAAACCGTACTGCCTAAACACAAGGCCCTGTATGCTATTTAGTTGATTGACATAGCACGTGTTATTAAGACATCATCATCGAACAATATCATGCCTCCACAATGTAAAACTCATGACAATACCCAATGTAAGCTAACATATCATATTATGTCATATGTATATCAATCATCATGTTAGCATATCAACATCATCGTACAAGATATCTCATGGGGATGTACAATAATCACATATATATATATATCAATGTCTATCATTCTCATAGGCATACACGTATATGTATACATTTACATTGGCCAATTTCATTCATCATTGTCATCATCATCATCATTATCATTATCGTCATGTGAAACTAGGCAGAGGGGTACACAACAAACAACTATATATCACACTAATAACCACATGCTTATAAATGTGCGCTTGTGCACATATACCATATCTATTCTCATTCATTATCATTATTACCATTGTCATTCCCTTTTATATTATGATTAATATATATATATATGTAGTATTTTATACAATGTAGAAATAAGGAAATGTACCACAATCATATGTTGATTCCAATACACTATATATATTCAGACATATGATAAGTATATAATGGGGCATTTCTACCATTTCAATGATTTCATCGTAATTCAAGGGAATGAATGGGGTTCAAGAGAACTTACTAACCATGGTAAAGAAAGCATATCATAATATGAAAAGATTCAAACATATAGAGCAAACAAAGCTACTCCCTGGTTATTTTAGGTTGCTCGAATACATGCTCAAAACCAGGGTAAGCCATATGATCTTCACTACACACACAAGAGAGAATGTGATCCAAGTCAAATAGATAGCATTTAATACCAAACGAAGCCCAAAGATTCATAGGATAAACCCTGAGGCAACTTGAACATGCACAAAAATATTATTTTCTACAAAAATAATAGGGAAAAGGCAAATAAGGACCCCCTAAATCAAATATTTCCAAAATTAGAGGCTCAATTTTGACTCAAAAAAACAGATTAGGTTGGGAAATTTTTTTAGTAAAGATACGAGTCAATCAATTAGAGGCTCAAGAATAACATGTTAGATTTTAAACGGAGAGTTTGCACACTCATTGAGAGATTACAATCAATTATTTAGTGATATATCAGATTATATGAAGCAATATAATCGATTAGAAGTGAAAATAATTAATTAAGAAGTGAAACGAAGTACAACAGGAAAGACCATAACTCGATAATCGATTATTTCGAGGGGGTAATCGATTATGTCAGATGAAGAGCAAACTGTACATGAAGGGTTATTGATATAATCAATTATATTGAGATATAATCGACTAAGGTGTTGAAATGAGACAACAAACATAGGCTAGACAGCGATAATTGATTATTTGGATAGGGTAACTGATTAAATCAACGGGAAAGCATGAAACTGAGATAAAAGGCTGATATAATAGGTTACTTGGCCAGGAATGATTATTTAAAAAGAATTTGAAGAGATAAGGCATGAAACTATTTCTGGATTTAAAATCTTCCAAAATATTAAACTTTGAGATTAGAAATCATTTGAAAATATTATTCAATGCTCATTTTGTTCATATATTCAATCACTTACGACATTTAATAAAAAAGCTTGTCTTAAGTTATCTTTAACTTGTTAATTTCTTTAAATTTTACCTGGGAACCAAATATTCCTACAAAACAATTAATCTTTAGTTTTGTTATCATCAAAACATAAGATTGCTAATAGTATTTTATTTGTCGGATTAAATGTTACTTGTGATATTATCATATTAATGTATCAATGTATCTTGATTTAACCAAATAGGTAAAAAATTTCATGTAATTAGTCATTTAGTTGATGATGGTACTTATAGTGAATAGGAGGGAAGTTGATGTCTCTCAAAACCACAATTTGTCTCGAAACCATTTGAGTGGAAGGATTCCCAGAGAAATTGGAAACATGAAAAACTTGGAATCTCCTTATTTAAGCTACAGTGAAATTTCTCCGACCATCACTAATCTGTATTCTCTCAGTAATTTGAACCTCTCATACAACAATTTCACTGGACAAATCCCATTGGGAACTCAAATTCAGAGTTTTGATTCCTGGAGTTTTGTTGGCAATACCGAACTTTGTGGAGATCCTATTCCAATAAAGTGCAACAAGGCAGAAGAAACTCAACCAAGGTGAAGGAAATGAGGATAACAACCTTTTGAAGTCATTGTATCTTGGGATGGGATTTGAATTTGTAGAGGGCTTCTGGGGAGTTTGTGGTTCTCTCTTCCTCATTAGAGCATGGAGACACAAATTTTACCGATTGTTTGATCATCTAGCAGATCTACTTTATGTTTCTGTGGCCCTCTGGTTCAAAAGCTTCAATTGAATATCAAGAACAGATTATTGTTGAGGTAATAAATTAGCTACCATATTTTTTTAGTAACTTTGTTAAAGTAAGTGCTTATTGTCTTTTTCCCCCTTATTCTTCTTGTCAAACAAATTCTGTTCTTAACTGATTTCGTTTACATTGTTTACTGTGCAACATGTTCTGTCTACAGCATGCAAGTGTAATAGCAAGCATTAAGTACAATATTTTTTAGTACTGGTTTTATGTAACTACTACTACTCTGATGCCTTCCTGTCATTCAAATCTGGAGTTCTGCTTGAAATGAATAGCGAGCTTTGCTGGAGTTACGCATGGCTGAGGGATCTAATGTTTCCTATAGAATGTCCTTTCGTTATCTTAAATTTTGTGAATTAATTAATTGTGAGAATAGAACATTTAGTAGTAATAGTTATTAGTGTATATGTGTGTTCTCATGTCGTTAAGAAGCCTTTGTTCAATGTTTCACCACGTGATATATGATTATACTCTGATCATGCTCTCTTTAAATGGAGTATCCCTTTTTGTGATTAAAATTTAGTTAGTATGTTTTTGGAATTGATTATCTCTATCGCATGGTTTTTCTAGTTGTGTCCTCCAGCAGATTTTGTTTTAAGCATTTCATTATGGTATTTATTTTATTTTCCCATAAGCAGTGATAAAAATTTATTTATATTGCTTATGATAAGCTTGTGAATGCTTCTCTACACTGGATTGTGTTTCTGGTTATTGAAACATAATTGGCATAAACTTGAGAAGGAATGCATTTTATAATAATTATTTATAATTATAATTTGAGCTCATATTGTTATAAACTAGAGTATAATTTTGAGTGATGAAAGTAAGCGGTACAGAATTGAGTATTCTTATAGTTGAGGGGTTGGTCCTACAGGCTCCTTGAATTATACTTTGTCTAAAATTAAAAAGGTTAAATTACGTAAAATCTCAGAGCTTTGAGATATATGCCTACAACTCCCCCAACAAACTTGTTTAGTCTTACTCAACTGCAGGCCCTAAACTTGTCCGAAATCATTTAATGGCGCAAATACCAAAAGAAAAAATTGGAGGCATGACTTTGTGACAGATTTTTAAATCTTAAACATATATATATATATATATATATTCAAAATTTTACAATAGTGGGCTTGGACGGACTGGAGCTATTATATTGGACCTACTGACATTTGTCTCAAAGAAAGTTCATGATCAACAGAAGCGAACAAGGGTAGAAGCCAATGACTTCATCATGAACAACCCATTTTTTTATGTATGCTTAATTTATCTATGGTTCATCTATTGATTGTAAAAAAATTACACTTAATTATCTCCTTCAATCAAATATACTCTAAATATTCTCAAGAATATTATTAGTCTCTAACATATCTTTAAAAATTAGTAATAATTATTCTAACCTTACATTTTTTTGTTAAAAATTATAAATTATGTTTACAAAAAATAATTTAATAATTTCTATAATTTATCCAAAATTTTAAATTATTCATTAAAATTCAAAATTCTTTGATTCGTTGCTTGCAAAAAGAATCTGTTTGAGAGTTAATCGTCATTACTCCTTAACGTCTATAATTGACTCAGTAAACTAATAGAGTCAGGAGAAACGGTGGCGGTCTTCATGGACGGCAGTTTGCTACAATTCCATTGCGGAGTTACTTGCTTGTTTGGGGACAGTACGGCGGTATTAACGTTAATAATATAAAATATTAAATTTGTAAATTGTAATAAATTATATTTTGAACGAAATTTAGAATAATAATGGCCCTCAGGGTACGTAGATCATTCTAAAGTATGATGAATATTTAGAAGGAAGAGGATGGACTTACTTGGAGTTGCCGTGAAATCCATAGCAAATTAATAAATACAAGAAAGGTGATATATGACACATTATAATGGAAAATACATTACTATAAAGTAGTACAATGCGTCCTTGAAGTATGGACATATCAATTATATATCTAAAAATAGGGCTCAAAACTTAAATTACAGCGCGCCACCTCAGCATGGTCGACAAAATAGGAATATCTGTTGTGTCATTCTATGTGAACACTGATTTGTCTTCTTTCATGATTAGACCAAATTATTTTTTGAATTCAATTTATATTGAGGTGATTAATGCTTATAAACTCTATTTATCTTAAATGGCGGATTCGTATTAAATATTGTTTTTAGTTATAGGTGAAGCATTTGAATTCAAATTTATAAGTAATTTACTTGAATAATTGGTTGATTTTTAACTAAATTAATAATATTCAACATATAAGGATTTTTTAAGCATTTATTATGTTAATGATCATCTAATATTAGATGTAATTTCCGTTTTCCCATTCCTCTAAAGGACTTTTTGTAATTCATCAAATAATTGTTTGTCATATTTTATTCTAATTGATAAAGTAATTTTGTAAACAAATTTTAAATAGCATTCAATTCAATAAATAACTTTCTAAAAAATTGACATTTAATTGAAATAAGTAATAAATAGATTTTGAATTAAAATTTGAATATTTATTCATATCTAAATAAATTATCATTCAATTATATATTGATTCCAAAATAAATAGTCTAAATTAAATGATTCACTTAAGATTTTTGGTCAAATATAAAATAAAGGTAGATTTATTGTAATTTAAAATTTATAATAAATTTGTATAACAAATATTTGTCTTGCAAATTTGAATTATGGAATTCAAATTTGTAATAGTCAACTTTTTATTATTAATTCCTCAATCAGTGTTTCGTATGATATAAATGCTTCCAAATATAATCAATTTTTGCTTCCAAATATAATTGATTGATATTTTATTCAGAATTTTCTTTATTCAAACTTCCATATCTCATTTATATATGCAATGAATCATGCAAGACAAAAGGTACGAAATTAAGGATCTCAACAATGGTAATAAATGAGATCATTATTTAGGTATTATATCATTATTTTGAGTGGTGAGGTTTGCATTAATTCTTGGTCAATCAAGATTTGTATTATATCAATCTTTATTTAAAATTTAATTTATCCCATCAATTGGTAGATGTGTTCTCATGTATAAATTCAGATTTTTTACTCTCATAGAAAAATTTGTTAAAGTTGTATTAATACTCCCTCAATTAGTGTTTGTGTGATTATCTTACTTGATTATATGGTCAAACGGTGATAAGATATATGGTATGAATAAAAAATAAAATACTCAATACATTTATTACTAGCTTAACAATGTGGATCTGCTTTAAGTTTGAGAAACACCATAATTGTCCGATTTGTTTAAAATATACAAACACAATATTATCAATATAATGCTTCATCTGATATGGTAATCTTTCTATATTTGTTTTTAAAATCGGGCATTTATTGCTTTAAGTTTGTATTTTATTAATTATAATTTCTTTTTACCAATCACGCCTACATCAACGTTAAGTAGTGTATGTAATTTCCAAATTGATAAAAGTTAATAATAAATGTGGTTATTTGAAATTTAAATCATCATATCAATTATTAGAGGTCTTCTTGCCTATAAATTTAGTATTGTTATTGGCACCCATTGCATTAGTTCCTCCCTACTTGCATATCATATTGGAAACGATATTCTGTAGGTTGTTATTCATGTCGAAAAAAGTTGTTGAATTCCGGTATGATGCTCTCAGGGCTATCAATCCCTTGAGGCATGATTGGCGAATAAAAGTTAGGGTAGTTCGTCTATGGTTTATGCCAGATCTACATTTACCAAATGTTCACAATTCAATGGAAGTAGTTTTGCAGGATAATGATGTAAGTATCTATTTCATATAACTGTTTGGCCACCATTTTCTTAGTTATGCTATTCGCATATGTTATTAAAATCATACAATTTTTGTTTGTTAATATAGGGAGATCGGATACATGGCCAGGTTAAAAAACGTTCGTAGGAAAGTTTAAGCCAAAATTAACCGAGGGGAAGGTTTACACAATTCAGACGTTTGGTGTTGGGCAAAACTCATGATCATACCCTACATGTTGATGATGGAGATATACATACATATGGTTTTCTTCTTACTCCTTTTAGTGATATCTTAACGAGGACTGCAGATGATTGCTTCTTAGTTGGTATGTCTATATGTGTAATTATATGATTATTATATACATTACATAAAATACATTTGACTTTTGTTTTATATAATATATTTTGTGTCAAAATAATTTTTTATGGTAGATGTGATTGGTAAGTTAAGTGGCGTTGGAGAAATGGAGCAGCCATTAAAGGACGAGAAGCATCTGAAAAGGGTGGATGTAGTGATCGAAGATCATGAGTATGTTAATTACATAAAAATGATTTATTATGATTTATTTAATATTCATTAATTTGAAATTTCCTTTTATTGTTAGTTTTCCAAATTATTTGGCTAAAATATTATTTGTCTCATTAGTCGGTTATAGCTTTCCACTTCGAGTTTTTCAAATCTTAACTTAATGACTAATGTTATTATTCTCATTTTTTGTTAAATTTTAGGAGTAATCAGATTAGTTGCACTTTATGGGGTGATTTTGCTAATGACATCATAAAGTATATGTCCAGCACTTACGTTCCACCTATTGTGGTGATAATGCAATGGTTTAAAATCAAAGAGTTTAATGGTATGTACATTTTTTTTTAATAATATCATAATTTTATCATTCACTTACATTTGTAGTAGTCTTTATTTTGGTATTTTTATCTTTGTTTGTAATGATGATTTAGGTGTCCGGAAATTATCAAACTCTATGTACTGTTCTCGTATGTTTATTCATCCATCTATTCCGGAAGTCACCAAATTTGTTGAGAGGTTTGATTAAATTTTATTTATATTGATTTAAATTGGTATAGATTGTTGATATGGTTATATTTATTATATTGGTCAATAATCCTTATTCTAATCTGCAGGATGATAGCTGTCGGTGTAAAAGTGGATAAAAAAGTGTCAACTTTGTCAAACACTACGCCTACTTCTGCTTCGGATCATATTCTAAATGTGCAAGAGAGAAAAAAACTTGATGAATTACGCCATTGTCCATCTGTAATAATGAAATTAATTATTTATATTGTTTATTTTATTAATTTATTTATATGTAATAAGTTTATATTGTTAACATATTTTATCATTTTCAAATTTCATTCATCATTTTATTATTAGAATTCCTATATGCGTACATAATACATTGAATAACATATAACATTAATATTATTATCAATATTTATTTATATTTCTTTTGCTTAGGAAACTATATGTCTAACATTGGTGACTGCTTTACGGATTAATTCCGAATGAGGATGGTATTATATTTCGTGCATGTCTTACTCAAAGGGTGTACTTGCAGATGGTGATGGGTTTTCCTGTGAACAATGTCGACGGATTGTCAAGGAAGTTGTCCCACCGTATTTTATTAGATATGTTTCTTTTTTCCCATAATAACAATATGTAACACTATTTAGAATTATTTTCTTATTTAAACTAGCAATTGTGTGACGGTATATTTATTGTATATATATACATGAATGTTTTATTCAATTATTTGTTTGAGATTTTTAAATTTTAATGTTGTTGTCAAGTTTAAAGTTCGTTTTATTTGATTATGATGAGCCATTGGATTCAGCTCTTGATAGAAGGTCCAACAAAAACACCATGTTTTTGGCATGGTTTGAAGCAAACATTAAATATAAAGATGATGCAAAGAACTTGTACTATAATGATTTCCCAACAAAGTTCGTATACAATAAGAAAAACCATTAGTGGAGACCTAGAAAGAAAGGATTCTCAATTGGTAGGCTATACTTTACTCTACCTGGTAGTGGTGAATTATACTACTTAAGAACTTTGTTAACTATAGTTAAAGGTTGTACATCTTATGAGAGCATTAGAACAGTTGATGGCATTCTATATCCAACTTTCAGAGATGCCTGTTACGCACTTGGTTTGCTGGATGATGATAAGGAATACATGGATGGTATTATAGAAGCAAGTCATTGGGCTACTTCAGAGTTCCTCAGAAGACTATTTGTATTTCTCTATTGACTAACTCAATCTCTAGACCAGAATTTGTTTGGGAGAAAACATGGCAATTCCTTTCTGATGATATACTCTATAAACAAAGAGCAATAACTAGACATCAAGGTATATTTTTTCTTCTTTTGTCACCTACAATATTTATTGTGGTATGTTTACAAACAAATACAATAACTATAAAAACATATAGTATCATTGTAATTAGTCAATTTTACATTTATTATATTTTTTTTCTTTGTAGTAACATGCATTTTACTAATTACAGAATTACGGCTAACAGATGAAGAAATACAAAACTTTGCTCTAATAGAAATTGAGAATATATTACAATCAAATGGCAAGAGCCTTCCTGAATTTGAGCCTATGCCTGTCCCTAACAAGAGAAGTATAGATGTTAGCATGAACAAATTTATTCGAGCTGAATTAAGCTATGATAGGGTCATTCTTGCAAGTAAGTTGCCTCATTGCTTGCATCATTAACTGATGAACAATTGAGTGTTTATGATGACATTATGTTAGCTGTTAAATTTGGAAAGGGGGGAGTATATTTTATTTATGGATATGGGGGTACTAGTAAAACATATGTATGGACTACTCTCTCAACTTCATTAAGGTCAGAAGGAAAAATTGTTCTTAATGTAGCTTCAAGTGGTATAGCTTCTTTATTACTTCCTGAAGGTAGGACTGCACACTCACAATTTTGCATTCCACTTTCGGTTAATGAGGATACTGTATGCAATATCAAGCAAGGCAGTCATCTTGCTGAATTATTGGTTCATACTTTATTAATTATATGGGATGAAGCTCCTATGGCAAACAAGTTTTGCTTTGAAGCTCTTAATCGAAGTCTAAAGGATATCCTAAAGCTCTCCAATCTATCAGCTGTTAATTTCCCTTTTGGAGGTAAGGTAGTTGTATTTGGTGGAGATTTTCTGCAAATTCTACCTGTAATACCAAGAGGAACTCGAGAAGATGTAGTGTTGGCTACTATTAATACCAAGAGGAACTCGAGAAGATGTAGTGTTGGCTACTATTAATTCATCTTATATATGGAATCACTGTAAGCTGAGAACTCTAACAAGAAATATGAGACTACTCCGTACCAATTCATCAGATATTGATACTGAATTGCAAGAGTTTGCAAATTGGATTCTTTCAATAGGTGATGGGACAATCACTGAAACCAATGATGGCAATGTTGATGTTAAGATTCCTAATGATATACTATTGGATAATCCAGATGATCCAATAAAGTCAATAGTATAATCCATATATCCTAGCTTACTTGACAATTTAAATCTCTTATCTTATTTTAGAGATAGAGCTATATTAGCACCTACTTTATCTGTTGTTCAAAATGTTAATGAATACAAGTTGTCTCTACTACCAGGTGAAGAAGTGGTGTACTATAGTTCTGATAGTGTGTTGAAAAAATATGACAATGTGGATGCTATTCATGATATTCATTCCACTAAATTCTTGAATTCAATATCTATGTCAGGTCTTCCTAATCATGAGATAAAGTTGAAAGTTGGAGCACCCATAATTTTCATGAGGAACATTGATAAGACATTGGGTTTAATGAATAGAACACGTCTCATTTTTACATAAACTGGAAAGCATGTCATTCAAGTTAAAGTGATGTCTGGCACAAATGAAGGGCTGAAAGTATGTATTCCTAGGATATCTATGACTCCATCTGATTCCAGTTACCATTTACTATGAAGAGACGACAATTCCCTATTATGTTAACTTTTGCTATGACCATAAATAAGAGTCAAGGACAAAGCCTATGCAATGTAGGATTGTATTTATCAAGACCTGTGTTCACGCATGGCCAACTATATGTTGCATTGTCACGTATACGATCTAGAAGTGGCTTGAAGATGTTAATTCTAGATCAAGATGGGAAACCAAGTGATACTACCTCAAATGTTGTTTATACTGAAGTGTTTAATAATCTTATTTGATTTTTTTTATATTGTCATTTCATGCTTGTACAATGATTTTTTGTGAAAAATGCAATTTGCAATATTAGTTTATTCACCCTTTAATTTTACATTTATGAAGTATGATTTTATTTTTAAACATGTTTCTAAAAAAAGTTTATATTATTATTGATTCCGTGCATCGCACGAGTGCATGTCTAGTTATAATTCACTTTCGACAGTGTGGTATTATTCGTATACCCACTCTCACTAATAAAAATTAGCAATCACCGTTGAATTAATCAACCTTATTTATATGAAACTTCGCTTTTGTCTTTTTCCTCATTCTGCATACTTTTTTATTAATGTATTAATAACTCAGCTTTCATCAAATTAATCTTTTATATATTATCTTTCGAATTGCGTATAAAAAATAAATGTTAACGACATATTTGGTGACATAATCTCAAAATGTTTTTTGATTTTTAAAAAGTACATGAGATCAATATAGGAAAAAAACCAATCAACCCCGGAAATTAAGATCTTTAAATATTACTTACATGAAGTCGGCAAAGTGGGTGCTTCATCAATAAAGACACACAAAACGTACAAACAGGTCTCTCACCCTCTCTCTTTCTCTCCACACACACACATCACAAATTAACAAGAATAAAACGACATTAGTCAACAGAAGACTTTGTAAAAGAAGGGGATATATATGATGTGGCTTCTGCCTTTGTAATATTTTCCTGAAGCAATACTCTTTTTGCATGGATTTTCACCCCACCTTATATATATATATATATATATATATATATAGACCATGTAAAGACTTGATCGTGTTCATTCTACTCAAAACCATACGCATGATGGTGAGCTTCACTTCACAAACTTCATTTGCTTTGTTGCTGCTATTTGCAGCAACATTCAATAGAAAGATATATGGCGTAAACAGGGTGGTTCGCAGCAATGAGAATGATCACAGACTACTGTCAATCTTCAAGCAAGGAGTGGTGGATCCTGAAAACCAACTCTTCTCATGGACTATTCAAGAAGATTGTTGTTCGTGGGTGGGAGTTCAGTGTGACAACATCACAGGTAGAGTCACAGAGCTTGTATGCCCAATCATGCATTAGGAGGTGAGATTAATCTATGTCTTCTTCAACTTGAATTTCTCAACTACCTGGACTTGAGCAATAATAACTTTGCTACCGTGAGTATTCAACCATGCCAAGTCTCCAAATTTCCAACAGATAAACACATATCTGACAACCAATCATTTGCCACCCCTTCTAATCAATCAGAAAATTTTTCTGCTGCTCTGCGTCACCTTGACTTTTCATCTAATCATGATTTGCGCATCAATGATCTTCATTGGCTTTCTCAACTTTCTTCTTTAATATATCTTGACCTCAGTAGCACTCATGTTGGGAATAAAACCAAATGGCTCCAGTATATGGCTACGCTTCCTTCACTATCTGAGTTACACTTGAGCAGTTGTGGATTGAGAGATTTTCCATCCCTCAACTATGTCAATTTTACGTCACTTGTGACTCTTGATCTTTCTCACAACAATATCAAGTCAGAATTACCTGATTCGTTCTTTAATTTCACCAATGACATCTCTCTTCTTGACCTTAGGGGTAACAAGTTCTATGGTCAAGTACCATTATCCTTGTTCAAGCTTCGAAACCTAAAACATTTATGGTTAAGCCATAATCAGCTCCAAGGATCAATTCCAGAATGGTTAAGCCAGCATGAACATTTACAATCTTTTGAGATTTCAAATAATTTGTTTCATGGTTCTATTCCATTATTTTTCCTCCACAATTTCGTTAGATTTGTCCTACAATCAATTGAGTGGCAATCTTCCAGAAAGCCTAGGACATCTCCATAACTTAAATTCTTTAGGTATTGGAGGCAATTCCTTGGTGGGTGTTCTTTCAGAAAAGAATTTTGCCAGTCTCTCAAACTTAACACACCTGGACTTGAGTTCAACTGGTTTCAAATTTCACTTTGATCCTGAATGGGTTCCTCCATTTCAACTTGAGCAATTATTTATGGGTAACTCAAGTCTAGGTCCTAATCTTCCAATGTGGCTATATACACAACAGTCTCTAAAATATCTAGACATTTCTAGATCAGGGATTTCTGCCATAGATGCAGATTTATTCTGTAGCATTGTAGCAGGAGCTTATCATGTCGATCTATCATACAACTTGATTAGTGGAGACATATCCAATGTCACACTATACTCAAGTTATATTTATTTAGAGTGTAATAATTTCAAAGGAGGCCTCCCTCGTATACAACAAATGTCACAATCTTTCTAGCATCTTGCAACTCATTCTCAGGATCTATTTTCCCGTTGTTGTGCCATCCAAAGAGTAATGGCGAAAACATGTTATCTGTATTGGACATATCATATAATCAATTAACAGGACCACTTCCTGATTGTTGGGCTAATTGGAAACAATTAGAATACCTTATTTTGGGGAGTAATAATTTAACAGGTTAAGTTCCGCCCTCAATGGCTTCATTGATTCAACTTGTGTCCTTGGATTTGAGTGATAATAATTTCTTTGGCAAATTTTCATTTGACATGTCAAATTGGACACTATTGCATCATCTTTTTCTAGAAAAAAACAATTTTTTTGGAAGTTTACCAAATATGATGCAAAAATATTTGGTAGTTATCAAATTGAGGGCCAACCAATTTACAGGCAATATTCCATCGCAACTATGCAATATTTCTTTTCTGTCGGCACTTGAGCTTGCTGGTAATAAGCTCTCTGGGTCCATACCTCATTGCCTATATAACATCATGCATCCGTTTGGTTTACTTCAATTGACAGTGGTAATACACTTAGTCACTAAAGGAAGAGAATATGATTATGTTGATGAGAAGTTGTTGAAGATTGTTGATCTTTCCAATAACAACTTGTTTGGAGAAATTCCTATAGAATTGTTTAATCTAACTCAAATGTGGTCCTTGAACTTGTCTCAAAATCATTTGACTGGAACTATTCCGGAAGAGATTGGAGGCATGAAAAACTTGGAATCACTTGATCTCAGTTACAATAAACTTTCTAGGGAAATTCCTTCGACCATCACTAATTTGTTTTTTCTTGATTATTTGAACCTCTCATACAACAATTTCATTGGACAAATCCCACTGGGGACCCAAATTCAAAGTTTTGATTCATGGAGTTTTGTTGGCAATCTTGAACTTTGTGGAGATCCTCTTCCAATGAAGTGCAATAAGAAAGAAGAAACTCAACTTAGACCAGGGTGAAAGAAATGAAGATGACAACTTCTTAAAGTCTTTGTATCTTGGAATGGCAGTTGGATTTGCATTGGGCTTTTGGGGAATTTGCGGTTCTCTCTTTCTCATTAGAGTTTGGAGGCACAAATTTTTCCGATGGTTTGATCATTTTATGGTAGATCAAATTTATGTTGCTGTGGCCCTCCGGTTCAAAAGCTTTGGTTGAATATCAGGAACAAATTGCTCGAGGTAATACATTTGTCCCATACTTTTTAAGTATTGTTATTACTTATAATGAGGGTTTATTTTTTCCTTTCTTCATATATATGCCAAACAAATTCTGCTCTTAACTAATTAATTTTGTTTTATGTTGTTTATTGTTAATATGTTTTTTCTACGGATTGATGCAAGGGCAACAGCGCGCATTGAGTATAATATTTTTGGGTACTGGTTTTTCCTATCTATTACTACTCTGGTGCCTTCATCTGATCATTCAAACCTTGAATTCTGCTTCAAGGAATAGGGAGCTTTGCTGATGATACACAAGGCGGCCCTAAGGGCTCTAATGTGTCCTATGAATGTCCTTTCATTATCTTAAATTTAGTGAACAGTATGAAAAGGAGATTTTGAAATAATATATGGTTATTATTAGTGTATATGTGTGTTCTCATGTTGTTAAGAAGCTTTTGTTGAATGGTTTTCCGTGTGATATCTGATTGCACTAAACTTTGATCATTTTCTCTTGAAATGAAGTATCCTTTTTTGTGATTAAAATCTATTTTTGTACAATAATGTATTTAATTAGTATGCTTTTGGAAGTGATGATTATATATCTCTATAAGCACATTTTATTTTACGTTACCTTTGTTGTTGCGATTTTTATGCATTATTCTCATATATATACGATGAAAGGATGAGTTATCTAACTTATAGTTTAGATTTTTCAAAATTAATTTGCATCTGCTTTAGATACCTCGGGATATGATGTCTTGGTATTTAAGTAAGATTTAGCTGTTCCGTGTTAACAATTAAAACGAAAAGGCACAAATTGGCAGTATATGAAAGTTGCTAGAGGCTTATGCTCAGGCACCTAGATTCCTAAATTTTTAGTATTAGGGACATGATTGGATCGATGAGTAGCTGGAGTTACTTCTCATTTAGATCGATAAAAGTGGAGATTACTCAAATCTTATTGGTTTTACTTCTCACTTTATTTTCTCTTCTTTTAAATAAATCCTCACATGCATGTCTCTGTGTTGGAGTTTTCTCTTAGATTTTTAATTTAAACTTGTTTAATTAATTTGCTCATGTCTTAAAATGTTGCAGTCATTTTTTCTAAACACCCGTAGGATGCGTGGCTTTAACTTCTAAGCGGTAGAAAATGATTACTTCTGCATTTCTAACCTACACGCACATATTAATTACAAGAATAAAATGTCGTTAGTCAACAGATAGACTTGGTAAAAGAAAGGGTCCGGATATGACGTGGCTAATTACTTCTGCATTTCTAAAATTTTCTTGAAGCGATACTCTTTTTGCATTGATTTTCAGAACTTCATATATATGGAGAGAGAGACCATGTAAAGACTTCATCGTGATCATTCTACTCAAATCAACCATGTCCATGATGGTCATGAGCTTCACTTCACAAACTTCATTTGCTTTGCTATTGCTGCTATTTGCAACAACTTTCAATAATAGAATGATATATAGCATAAACAGGGTGGTTCGCTGCCATAAGAATGATCAAGGACTACTGCAAATCTTCAAACAAGGAGTGGTATTTGAATTTTTATTTATTTCTGATTTTCTGATTTTTTGGAAGCAACGCTTTTTTTTTTAAATTAATTTTCAAAATTTATTTGTACGATGGTGTCCTCCAAGAGTTGGGTGGGTTAAGTAGAATACTAGTGGTGCGGTCGATGTACACCTTGGTGATGCTGGCTGTGATTACGGACCAGAATGGGGGATTGGAGAGGACGTTTTGCTCCCTATCTATGTCTCTGTTCTACTGTTGAAGCAGAAGCTTGGGGAATTTCAGAAGGATTGCTTCTTTGCTGGTCTCTTGGCTTCTTTGATGTAGTGAGCATATTAACTTTCAAGCGCTTGTACAAGTTTGAGTCTTAAAAATGTTGTCACATTAAATATTTAATGTTAGAGTTTTACTTCTCTTTATGATTTTGATTAGCTCTGGATCCTAAAAAATATTTCAGTTAAAATGAGATAAATTCAGAATATCAGATACTCTAAAAAAAAGTTTGATTATAAATACCATATTTTGTCTAAATATTTTTGAAATTAAACAAAAATAATGGGAAATATACCAAAAAAAATTGAAAAACAAGAAAAAGCAAAAAATTTCTTTTCTTAAATTTAAATGTCGAATAAATTTAGTTATTATCACTTCTTTTTTCCTTATTTAAAAAAGATTTTATCTCAATTTTAATTCTAAAATTGAAACTAAAAACAAGAAAGATAGAGGAAAAAAAGAAAATCACTAGAAATTCAAAATGAGATTTTGAGAGAGAAAAAGTTAATTAAAAATATATTTTAAGAAGTTCCTAAAATAAATATGCCCTTTATGTATATATATTTATACAATCTCTTGCAATAATTTTTGAGATATCTTATCAATATTTTAATCTTTTAAAATGGAAAGAAAGTAAAAAAAAAAAAAACACAGATAAATTAATAAAATGGGTGAAATGTGGAAGCCTTCAGCTTTTCACCCACCCAAAATTCCCTAACCTTCTCTTCCCGATGACATCGTTTCCATCTCCAAGATCCCACTCTCCTTCCTTTTTCACGATAGCCCCAAAACGACAGCGGGAGCAATATGCGAGGCACTAAAAATAGAGATATAGAGCGGTGAATACCTATCTCACCCTACCTCTCTATTGTCGCCATCGGTATACAGGTAGAGCAGAGGCGTGGAAGCAAAGCTGCAGAAGGAAGCAGTGATGCAGACGCAGAGAGACATCAAGATGAAGAAGAGGCCAAAAGCTCGAGGATCAATCGGTAAATATATAGTGGTAAGTGGAAAGATCTATTTTGATCATCTGAAGACCTAACCCCAATTCAGCCCAACTAGTCAATGGGTTCCATTATATAAAGAGGAAGAGAAGGCAACGTTGGGGGAAGGAGTGAACAGAGGGAGAAAAAGGGAGAGGAGGCCGAAGTGAAGCTTCATGGGGAGGCGATTTGGAGAAATCAAAGAGAAAGGGAGAGAAAGATAACTGGTCCGAAAGGGTGTTGTGGATGTTTCACACCTTTCCTTCTTACAATTATATTTTTAAATTCATCCTTGTTTCGCATATCATCTTTTTCCTTTTCTGATTGGTTTTCCAAAATTTTCAAAAAAATTTTAGTTGCCATTCCTTAATTTTTCTCTTTTTCTTTCTTTTTGCGCCATCCGCCATCATATTTCGGTGTGACATTGATGATATTGCTAGAGATAGAAACAAACGTGTGGACGCTTTGGCTAAGTGGGCTGCTGCTGAGAGGCTCACTCTTTCATTCATGGAAGCACAAGAAAGAAAGACATTAGTTGAAGGTTGATCTGAGGCAGCATGCGAAAGGTCTCTTCAAAAACGGCATTGTGCGACAATGGGTGACAAAGATGAAGAAGAGGGTAGTGATGGTGTGGTGTTGGTGGACACCTCAAAGAACGCTCTGTCACCGGAGATGGACGCTGGTGATGGAGGCCAGTGGTGGCTTCAAGAGAGATCAAGGCAAAATGGAATGGAAATGTTTTTATGATTGTTCAGGGTAATTTTGTGACTCTACAAATGTATAAGGGCAATTTTGTCATTTTCTTTTTTTTTCCCAATGCCTCAAGCCCGTTGCTCAGCTTATACTCTTTCCCATCTCTTTTACTACCTTCTAAAAATTTTTCTTGGAATTTTTATAAGGTTTTTTATAATATTTAATAATATTATTTCTATTTTGTTCCTGATTATTTATTTTTTGATCTTATAAATTATCATTGAAATTTTTGTATAATTGATCAATAATAATATTTTTAGTTTTATATTAATTACTTTTATATTTTACCATTTAATAATGATTAAAATTCTTATTTACTTAATAAAGATTATATTATTATAATAAATAGAAATAAAAAAAATGAACGTTTAGTTTTTATTTTTAAAAATTTTAAAAGTATAATTATTTTTTTTTAATTCATATAAAAAAATTAAAAATATCTTATAAAAAAGTATATAGATGTCCTAATTCCATTACTTGTGGGTGATAGCATTACCATTAGAACGGCGGTTGACACATTTTGAGCCTACCCAACAAGCCGACTCATTGAAAGCGATTAGGTTCCCTTGCCTTTGGAATCAAAAGGAATATGGTTACACACAGCATTTTTTTTAAATTGAAAAAAAATAACTACAAATATAACAAGATATAGGTCTGACACATAGTTGTATATATACACACATATATATTATCTTTTCTATCACTGTATCTAAATATAAAAATATATTCATATAAAGTTTCGGTAGGCTATATGTAATTTTACTCCAATTTTATATGCAAATTTTATAATTATGGATTTTATACAAAAAAAATATGTGTAAAATTTTTTTTTGGGGTCCTACTTAAATTTTGTCAAAAGTTTATGTATTTCAAACTTAGGATGGACAAATCGTTGTAATTTCTTTTAAAAAAAAAACTAAATTAATATAGTGTGCTATTCAATCATTTTACTATTTGTTTCTTTACTTGGAGGCATATTATATATAGTAACTCATGTTAAGAGATATACGCTTCATTTTTTAATTTGATCCTCAAAAATTTTATAATTTATTTACATTTCACATAATTTGTAATTTGATCTCTGTTGTTTGAATTAATTGTTTATTTTGCTGTTTTTGTTATTTGCAACAACATTCAATAAAATTAAGCATACGTACGTAGCGCAAACAAGGTGGTTGATTGCAGTGAAGATGAACAAAGACTACTTTTGATCTTCAAACATGGAGTTGAAGATCCTGAGTATCACTTTCTTCTGTAATGTACATCTTCTTAATTTCCACTTGCGGATATTACATGGCATGTGATTTTACTGCAATTTTATATGCCAACGTTATAACTTTGGAGTTACATGCAATTTTATGAAAATTTTATCTGTAAATTTTAGATATGTTGACATGACAACATTAAGGAATATGATGTGGTCTAAATCTTTTTAGGCATTTAAAATTTTGCTCACTTCTGATTTTCCAATATTCCTTTCAAAAGCAATTCTTTTGTTTTTTTTATGCATAAATTTTCCCAAGTTATATATATTATATATGTAAAGACTTGGTTGAGACGTTGAGTTCATTCTACTAAAAAAATCAACCATGATGGTAAGCTTCACTTCACAAATTTCATCTGTGTTGTTGTTTCTGCTATTTGCAACATCATTCAATGGTAGCAGATGTAGTAGAAACAGGGTGGTTCGTTGCAACGAAAATGATCAAAGACTGCTCTTAATCTTCAAACAAGGAGTGGTAGGTCCTGAAAGCCAACTCTCCTCATGGACAAGTAAAGAAGATTGCTGTTCATGGGGGGAAGTTCAATCCAACAACATCACAGGCAGAGTTACAGAGCTTGATCTAGCCTTTCATGGATTAGGAGGTGAGATTAGTCTCTGTCTGCTTCAACTTGAATTTCTCTCACGTACTTGGACTTGGGACATAACGATTTTACAACTGTCAGTATTTCACCATGCCAAATCTCCAAATCTCCTACAGATAGACATAGATCTGACAACCAAACATCTGCTACCCATTTGAACCACTCTGCAAAATTTTCTTCTGCTCTACATCATCTTGACTTTTCATCTAATCATGAATTGCTCATAAATGATCTTCATTGGCTTTCTCAGCTTTCTTCCTTAGCATATCTTGACCTCAGTCACATTCTTGTCGGAAATGAAACCAACTGGCTTCATCATATGGCTATGCTTCCATCACTACCTAAGTTATACTTATCCAGTTGTGGATTGAGGGACTTTTCATCCCTCGATTATGTCAATTTTACATCACTTTAAGTTCTTGATCTTTCTTACAATCATTGCAACTCAAAAATTCCTAATGCGTTCTTTAATATCACCCATCATATCTATGATCTTGACCTCAGTGAAAGCAATTTCTACTGTCAATTTCCAACTGAAAGCCTTGGACAACTCCATATATAACTTAAATAAGTTAAGCATTGGAGGTAATTTATGGGTGGGTGTTGTTTCAGAAAAGAATTTTGCTAACCTCTCATACTTAACATTTCTAGACTTGGGTTTACAGTGGGCTTTTGGGGAATCTGTGGTTCTTCGTCATCAAAACATGGGGGAGACAACTTTTTCCGATGGTTTGATTGTCTCGTAGATCAACTTTATGTTGCCGTGGCCAACCTTTTCAAAAGCTTCGGTTGAATGTCAGGAACAAATTATTGTTGAGGTAAAAAATTAGCTACCATATTTTTTTAGTATTGTTATTATTTTTATTTTCTGTACTTTCGTTCTTCTTCTTGCCAAACAGATTCTGTTCTTAACTGATTTTGTTTTTCATTGTTTATTGTTCAACATGTTTGTCTGCGGGATGCAAGTGCAACAGCAAGCACTAAGGACAATATTTTTTAGTACTGGTTTTGTCTATCTACTACGTACAACTGATGCTTTCCTTTCATTAATTCAAATCTGAAATTCTGCTTCAAAGGAATAAGGAGCTTTGTTGTAGTTACGCATGGCCAAGGGCTCTAATGTTCCTTATTGAATGTCCTTTATCTTAAATTTTGTGAATTAATAGTGAGAAGAGAACAATTTGTTATAGTGGTTATTAGTGTATATTATATATGTGTGTTCTCTCACGCTGTTAAGAAGGCTTTGTTGAATGGTTTTCCATGTCATCCACGATTGCACTTTAAACTTCCATCAGTTTCTCTTTCAATGAGTATCTTTTTATTTTGTGATTAAAATTTTTATCTAAACAAAATTCTAATTAGCAAGCTTTAATTTGGAATTATTATCTTCAAGCACACTTTACTCTTGGTGCTGCAATTTGTGTATGCATGTTCGTATAGAATGAATGGATGAGTGATGTTACTATTTTTCAAACTTGATTCGCACCTTTTGCTTATTTTCAATTGTTTACACTTTGTTTTTTGGTATAATTTTCTGATATTTACATAAACTTTTAAGGCATGAACGATTTTGAAGTTGTAAAGTTAACAAATAAAGATTGGGCTTTTAAAAGCCTATACTCTTGTTCCACAGTCCAAAACTTTTATTGTAAAACAAAAACGCAATAAATAATGGGGTAGCACTACGCTGGCCAATTTCACATCACTTGTAACTCTGGATCTTTCTAACACCAATTTCAAATGGAAATGATCTTATTGGTTGGTCAATCTCACAAGTGGCATTTCTCAAGTTGACCTTAGTGGGAACCTAGCTTGTGCAAAAGGCGAAATAAAATACCAATGTCTCTACGAAAGTTTTTAAACTTGAAATCTTTCATATTGGGATCCAATCAACTCAAAGGCTCAATTCCAACTTGGTTTGGCCAGCTTGAAATCTATGGTAACTTGTTTGTTGCTGTGAAGCCTTTTGTTAAAACTTGTCATTTTAAATTTTGACAAGTTTCTCTTCGAATATATTCCCCCCGTCATTTTTATAAGGTATCTTTTAGAAGCTTTTTCTGATCTTTTTTATAAGGTACATTATAATATTTAGTAACATTATTTTTATTTTACCCCTAATTATTTATTTCTTGACCTCATAAATTGTTATTGGAATTTTTGTATGATTGATCAATAGTAATATTTTTAACCTTGTTTTAATTAATTTTATACTTTCCTACTTAATAATGATGCAAAGTCTTATTTAATGATGACTACAATAAATAGTGATAAAAAAAGGAATTTTAGTTTTTTTTAGAATTTTAAAAATATAATTAACTTCCTTAATCTACTATGTGAAGTAGTTGGAAATGCTTTACAAAAAGGATTGAAGGGAGTAGTATAGTAGAAGTGCATGCCCAATTTCATTATCAAGAGCTGGTCCACTTCCCACTATAAAACTAACCCTTTATATCTCTTTCATTCGCAAGTTAAATACTTTAAATGCAGCAAAAATGAGTCTGAAGTTAGAACCAAAGAAAAAAAGAAGGATAAAATAAATATTTATAACTTAAAAAAAAGCTCATTTATTTCAAGTATGTAAGAAATCATAAAAACTTATTTATTTTATGCTTGTAATTTTCAATGTCTTAAGTTAAAATATTTTTAAAGTTGTAATAATTCATTTTAAATCATAAAAATATTTTAATTATAATGATTAGATTGATTAATGCATAATAATATTAATAAGAGTGTTCCAATGGATTGTCAGGAAGAGTTTCTGAATGATTTGCAAAGCAGGAATGGGCCCTTGATAATGTAACTTGTGGGTCGCTGATCCATATTGATTCAAAAAAATAAATGCAAGTTATTTTTTTTGTTAGTCTATTTAATAATTTTTTTTTATCTAAAACTAATTTAATGGTGCTAAGAATAAGAAATTTTTTGGACAGTATTTTAAAAGTTAAATGATTAAGATAAAAATTAATAAATAAAGTTAAGAAAACTGAAATGAAATCTATCTCAAATGAAATGATCAAATATACACTTTTATTTTTTTAAAAAAATATAATTTTACATATTTTATTAAAAATTATATATCGAGTTTTTTTCTTTTATTTTTTCTCAACCAAACAAAGGAAAATAAACACCTTTCTTTCCCCCTTTAAACCCCCTTTAAATGGGAGGATGAGAAGGAAAAAGGAGAGAACATGCTCCCTTCCCTTTATTTGGTTTTAAAAAAAAAGAATCTTCCCTCATGTCCTTTTATTTCAAAATCCCTTAAACCAAATAGGAGGAATGTATATTTAGTTCATGATAATTAAAAGATGGTGGAAGATTGTACAAAAAAAATGGTCTAAGAAGATTTCAGAGTAGGACTTTAAGTACATATTACATTCTTGTGATTTTTTATGGTGATGAAGAAAAATAGTTCATTTGAGAGAAATTGGTGTAGTCGAATGCCTTGGTCAAGATTTATACCAGTGTCGCATATTGAGGGGAAAAAACAAAAACAAAATATAATGTTTACCATAACTTTGGGCACACATTAATGTTTTAATGTTTTACAAAAAGAAAAAAGAAGAAGAAGATGGTGTTCTACTCGATCTCTCTAATTCAATGTTACTTTTAAATATAATGTGCAAGCGGATATGCTTAAAAAATTATGTAAAAGTCAAAAAATTAGAACGCACATTAAATGAATTAGGAATTTTTTCAAGTTATTTTAACCTCCTAACTTGGTCATGATGGTGTCTTCTAAGCTCTTAGCAGATGTAATAAAATTCAAAGAAGAGAACATAAGATTTGAAACTTCTGTGTAATTTAGTTTAACTAAAAAAATATTACCTCCATTTCTTTTTAACTGTAATTTTTTAAATTTTATTTTTATTTATCTATTACTTTTAAATTAAAAAATAATGTTAATTACTATATTTCTACCTATAGTTTTATCTATTATATTAAAAGTTAAAGATAATATTAATTATATTTCTTAATTTATATCACTATATACTAAAACCTTACATGATGAATAAGAAGAAACGAAAGGAGTATAAAATTCTTTTCTTAAAAAAACAAAGATACAAAGTTCAATATAACTTCGGTGAAAGATTTTATGGGAAAAATGAGGTCCGTATAAATGTCGTTTGTATTTCAGGCAAAAACAAATTGTCTAATTTTATGTGGAGATATATATATATAGGTGTGTGTCTATTGCTTTTTGATGGTGAAGAATTAAAATTTAAATAGGAGACTAGTTTTGTTATTTTAATGATAACAAACTTCATTAAAATTTAATTGAGCATCACTTAATTAAATTCTGATACATTAAAAACTTCAAAGCAATCGATTGAAATTGGTTTTTGCAAGCACCAAGAAAAAAGAGGGGGAAAAAAAAACAGCGAGACTGATCGCTATCACACTTAACTATTGAGTCAGAAAAGAATTTATCCTTACAATTTTAGAAGTAGCTTCATGATAAAGCAAGACTTTGAACTTAAAATATCGTCACAACTATTTAAAACCCTAACTAACAAACCACGTAATTCATTCCACGTCTAATATTCAAAACATTTGGTTGTTAGATGGCTTCCATTTATACAATGAAGAGAGGGCACTAAGCCACTAACTAAATCAATTTCATTAATTGAAATTTCTTGAGAAAAATTATTCAAAAGCAATTAATAGAAACTCATGACTGTAGAAATAAAGTTAATTTAATTAATTAATTATTTTACAATTTGTGTCTTTACCTAATGATGGTTTCTTTCTAATGGTATTTTATTACAGCGGAAAGTGGAAGTCATCAACTACTAAACCTCTAAGCTGAATTTTTTTTTCCTCAGCGTGTTATTTACTTCATTATATTTTTCTCAGATTCTCTAAATCTTTTATA
Organism: Adenanthera pavonina; assembly: GCA_026686845.1. Taxonomy (NCBI): domain Eukaryota; kingdom Viridiplantae; phylum Streptophyta; class Magnoliopsida; order Fabales; family Fabaceae; genus Adenanthera; species Adenanthera pavonina. The sequence goes on from JAIVEN010000014.1 coordinate 4,288,436, forward strand.
TTGGGTTATATAGTGAGAGACGATCCTGTTGGTTTTACTTAGCACTAATTACGACCCATCTTGATCAAAGATATACAGAAACGACTTTTGAAAATTTGTTCGGCTCAAGTTATTTTTTAATTGTATTTAATTTAATTTTCCTTCCAGTCACAACATAACTTTGCAACCACAGAAAACTAGCAAAACTTTGGACGTAGAAAATATAACTTCTCAAGTAAAATGCTAATTAAATTACAAATTATTGAATAGTATAATAGTTTTATCAATTTTATTTGATAATTATATATTTCTTTGTGTATATGAATAACGTCGTGGAGTATTTGACATATGAGCTACCACGTCTTGCATATAATAAATTTCTTTTCATCATATTGAGCATGAAAATTTCACTTTATTACACAATTTCCACGCAAGAAAAAGTAGTAAAAGATTTTGAAAAAGTAAGACTCACCTATGAAGTAAGTGATCCCAAAATTTGCAGTAGTAAGTAATCGATGAAGTATAGTACGTTATATTCCCTTCTGAGACAACTATATATAGTTTTTTCACGTTATTTTATAAGTCCTATAATATTGTGTAGCTCATCTAAGACTCTATATAATGAAAAGAGAAATGTGTTTAATTTAATAAAACTCTAACAAAATATATTACTAACGTGAACGTGACTTCGTTTCTATTTCTCCGCAATGCACAAGTCCAATCTAATTTCTTTGAAATGCACTTAAAAATTTTATTTGAACATTGTCGTGAAAGAAAGAAAAAAAAAGGTATTTAAACTTACATTTTTAAAGTGCTTTATTTCAATCAAATCAGAATGACTGGCCAAGAAAAAAAAATCAAACTAGAATATACGGATTTTAAATTAGAATTTAGGCCAATAAAAAAGGAGGTTTCTTATTTAAACTCGAAGAAATCAATATTGACAGACTTATTGGTCAAAAAACTGTTTTTGACAGACTTTGGGTGGGAGACTTTGATAGCGTGAAAAATGGGGTACATTATGAAATGTAAAGCAATCGAAATCGTTTTTTTTTTTAAGATAGAAAAAATTAAGAGAATGACCAGCATAACACTTAAATATTGAGGCATAATTTCTAATAATTTTTTAACTACATGATAAAGACACCTTTTGTTTTTAAAATACTTTTAGCGCATGTTTGTTACAATGAAATAATTTTTGATGGAAAGGAAACAAGAAAAGGAATGGGAAAAAAAATGAGAATAGGTTTTAAAAATACGTTTTGATACGTCAGAAAAAATTAGTGGAACCTTAATATAAATTTTGCTTGCTATGTGTATTTTAGTGATAGAATAGAAAATTTAAAATTTTAAAAGACCAAAATACCCACATTAATTAACAATATAAAATTATTCAATAGACCAGCCACCAACAACTTGCATCTTCCTCCACCGTAATGGCATGGCAAAACGGCATGCAACAGGTGCTGTACTGGTACCTTTGTCATCGTATTCTCCATGGCAATTGAGGGAGATCTTCCAGGAAGCCTTGCCTTGGACAACTCCATAGCTTAAAGTATTTAAGCATAGGAGGCAATTCCTTGATGGGTGTCCTTTCAGAAAAGAATTTTTGCCAATCTCTCAAACTTGACATTACTAGGCTTGAGTTCAACTGGTTTCAAATTTCACTTTGATCCTAATTAGATACCACCATTTCAACTTGAGCATTTCTATTAAGCAAACACAAGTCTAGGTCCCAATATTCCAGCATATATGGCTATATACGCAACGGCCACTACGAGAGCTATGCATTTCATCAAACTTAGACGCAGATATATTTTGGAGCATTGTTGCAAGAATTGAACGTGTTGATTTGTCAGGCAATTTGATCAGTGAAGACATATCCAAAGTGACACTGTACTCAAAATATATATCTTTAGACCATAATAATTTCACAGGAGGCCTCCCACGTATATGGAATTCTCAGGATGTATTTTCTCATTGCTGTGCCATCCAGGGAGTAATGGAAGAAACATATTGTCTTATTTAGACATATATATCATACAATCATTTAAGTGGAGCACTTCCTGACTGTTGGGCCAATTGGAATACCTTACTTTAGGGAGTAATAAGCTAACAGGTGAAGTTTCCCTCTCAATGGCTTCATTGATTAATCTTTGGTCCTTGGGTTTGAGTGATAAAAATTTCTTTGCCCAATTTTCATTAGACTTAACTTATTCGTCATTGCAACATCTTATTCTAGAACAAAATTTTTGTAGAAGTTTGCCAACTATGAAGCAACAACATTTGGTCATCATCAAATTGAGGGCCAACCAATTTACAGGCAATATTCCATTGGAGCTGTGCAATCTTTCTTTTCTATCGGTACTTGATATTACTGATAATAAACTCTCTGGATCCATACCTCATTGCCTATCTAACATCATGAATATCCGATTAATCCAATTTCACCGCAGTCAAAGAAAATAAAATTAGTTACTAAAGGCAGAGAATATGATTACCATGATGAATTCTTGTTGAAGATTATTGATTTTTTCCAATAACAACTTGTTAGGAGAAATTCCTAAAGAATTGTTTAATTTGACTGAAATGTGGTCCTTGAACTTGTCTGGAAATCATTTGACCGGAACGATTCCTAGAGAAATTAGAGGTATGAAAAACTTGGATTCACTTGATCTTAGCTTCAACAAAACTTTCTGGAGAAATTCTTTCAACGATCTCTAATTTGTCTTTTTTTGATTATTTGAATCGATCATACAACAATTTTATTGGACAAATCCCTTTGGGAACTCAAATTCAGAGTTTTGACTCGTGGAGTCTTGTTGGCAATCTTGAACTCTGTGGATATCCTCTTCCAATAAAGTGCAACAAGACAGAAGAAATTCAAGACACAAACCCAGATGAAGGAAATGAAGATGACAACTTTTTGAAGTCATTGTATCTTGGGATGGGAGTTGAATTTGTAGTAGGCTTCTGGGGAGTTTGAGGTTCTCTCTTCCTCATCAGAGCATGGAGACACAAATTTTTCCAATGGTTTGATCATCTGGTATACTTTATGTTGCTATGGCCCTTTGGTTCAAAATCTTCGATTGAATATCAGGAATAAATTATTGTTGAGGTAATAAATAAGCTACCATATATGTTTTTTTTTTTTTGAGTATCGGTATTATTTAAATGAGGGCTCATTATCTTTATTTTTCCCCCTTCTTCTTGTCAAACAAATTCTGTTCTTAACTGAGTTCGTTTTATATTGTTTATTGTTCAACATGTTTTGTCTACGGGATGCAAGTGTAGCAGCAAGCATTGAGTGCAATGTTTTTGTATGCTGGTTTTATATACTATTACTCTGATGCCTTCCTCTCAATCAAATTTGGAGTTCTGCTTCAAAGCAACGGCGAACTTTGCTGTAGTTACGCATGGCCGAGGGCTCCAATGTTTCGTATAGAATCTCCTTCTGTTATGTTAAATTTAGTGATTCAGTTGTGTGGAGAGAACATTTTGTAACAATAGTTATTAGTGTATGTGTGTTCCCATGTCATTAAGACGCCTTTGTTGAATAATTCCCCATGTGATATATGATTGTACTTTAATCATTTTCTCTTTCAATGGAGTATCCTTTTTCGACATTAAAATTTATATTTATACAAAAAATCTAATTAGCATGTTTTTGGAATTGATTATATATCTCTATCGTATAGTTTTTCTTGATGTGTCCTCTAGCAGATTTTGTTTTAAGCATATCATTATAGAATTTATCGTGTTTTCTCAGTAGTAGTTATAAAAATTTATCCACACTGCTTATGATGAGCTTGAAATTTATGCTTCTCAACAGTAGATTGCGTTTCTGGTTGCTGATTTATTGTAACATAACTGGCTTAAACTAGGGAAGGAATACATTTTATAGTAATTATAATAATAATTCGAGTAAACTAGATTAAAATTTTGAGTGATGAAAGCAAGTGCTTCAGTGAAGCGGTACAAGTTGGTGGTGAATGCTGAAGTTAATCATGAGATCGATAAGAGAATGTTGAGAAAAGAATTCAGTATTGTGTTAGTTGAGAGCTTGTTCCCACATGTCACTTGAGACTTCTTCAATTTTGTGTTCCTTTGTTTTCTACGTCACTCCTTCGCTTGCTTGTTTGACATTTTAGTTGCTCTGCTCCATTTTGCCTTATACTGTTTGGAAGAACAGAGACACCAATGGTTCATGTCTGGCATGCCTTGGTTAGGTTACCTATTTAAATTCTGTTCTTGCAACTTAAAGAATCTCATGTTTTATGGAGAAATCTGTGCTTAATATCCCAAGAGGAGGATCATTGCTTGCTATATTTGCCTTTATATCTGGGGAATCACAGCCACTGTCGAGACAGAGTTTGCCCAAACCAGATTCTGATCAACACACTGTTTCTAATCTTGACCGCACATCAGCCCGTTTTATTTCTCTGTCTGGATTGTATTTTATGCATTGATCACTTGACTTTGAATACATTCGAAGAAAGCACTTTTAGATTCCTTGACTGGCCAATGAAGCTCTGACATCATCATAAAGAGAAAATGACAGCCCAACGAAGGTTTAAAACTTCACCTTTGACTAATGGCAGTTGGTTAAAGTAGTTCATCACTTATTTCCATTAATCTGGGTCTCAGGTTCAAGTTTTTTTGTATAGAAAAATTTGCCATTAACAGAGCCTACCTGACTTCCATAATCCAATTGGTATTAGCTGGTGTAACTTATTAAATAATGAACAATTGAAATATTAATGCTGGTCATATCATGCTTATTTTTAACAATAAACAGTTGAAATGAATTTCTCATTCCATCAGGAAGGCCCGGATCATAGAAGACCTGGCTGAAGGTTTTCTCTTATATTTACACATGATTTAAATTTACTGATGACTTAATATATCATTCTATTTTTAGTAAATTAATAGATTATTGGTAATGGGGGCTGTGTTCAAATTTATATCACAGTAAGGTGCACATTGCTGGGCTGCCCTCACCAAGTAGTGAGCTAGAGTTAAACGTATAGGACTTGAGCAAATGTTTGGGCCTGGTATCTCCTGGACAAGAGGTCGTTGCTTAAGGCTGGTTTCAAATTTTAATAGTTTAGACAAACTTATTGTAAGTTTTAAATGTAAAAGGGATTATTTGGACACGACTCAATCTTGATATGTTTGGGATAGTTTAGGCTGAAGAAATAATGATTGAATCAGAAGAGAAACTGAAACTGTATCGTCATATTCAAAATTTAAGTTATCATGGCAAAGGTAGAATTTAGAAGAAAGTGGGTGTGAGAGTTCACTTTAACTGAAACTCTATGATGACTCATGGAAGATTAAGAAAGTTCTCAGAGACACTGAAACTTCCCAGTTCTAAGCATTGTGAACAGTAACTGAAGAATCATTCAATGGGACAAATACCAAAAGACAAAATTGGAGTCATGACTTTGTGACAGATTTTTAAATCTTGAAGATTAAAGAATAATCATATAGATAAAAAATAATTAGAATTCTAGAATAGTGGACTAGCTGAGCTTGGATTGGAGCTATTATATTGGACCTATGATTCTTTTAATGAAATACTGAAAAGTCTCTCAATCTCAGGACATTTGTCTCATAAAAAGATCATGATGAACAGAAGCGAGGAAAGGCAGAAGCGAATGACTTCATCAAAAGGCAAAATATATATATGTATATATACATTATTTACGACTTGCATATTGCAGTTGATACATCTTATCACACAATTGCCATTAAAGCTTGGAATACACTTGAAAATATCTCAGTGGACTTTTATAAACGATAGAAATACAGTGTCGTTATAATTTAAGTTTTCCTTGGCGAGATTTTTTTTTTGGTGCTCATTAGTTAGATTTTTCCAATAGAAAATGATAAATGATTTGTTTTAGAATTATTATTGATATCAATTAAATTTTTTTAGTTAAAAAGTTTAGAAAATAATCAAAGAAGCTTATTAAAAAAAGAAAGAAGAATAATCAAACAATGTGAATGTGTAAAATAAATCAGATTCTGTCAAGAAATAGGAAAATTACTAACTTATTTTTTAATATGTGCTGAATTATATATGGTTATTCTATCAATTGCAAAAAAAAAAGCACTTAATTATCTCTTTAAATCAAATATTCTCAAGAATATTATTAGTCTTTAAAATATCATAAAAAGTGAGTAATAATTACTATTCTAATTACTTTACATATTTTTGTTAAAAATTATAAATTATGTTTTAAAAAAATAATTTATTAATGTCTATAATTGATTCACATTTTTAAATTATTCATTAAACTTTAAACTTCTTTGATCCATTGCTTTTTTTTTAAAAAAAAAATCTGGTTGAAAGTTAATCGTCATTATTCCTTAACGTGGTCTATGATTGACTCAGTAAACTATAGGAGAAAATTGACCGGACAAATCGTGGCGGTCTTCATTGACGTGCCAGTTTGGGAACGGCATTAACGTTAATATAAAGTACAAAATTTATAATAAATTATATTTTGAAGGAAATTTACAATAATGACCCTCAGGGTAGATCATTCCAAAGCATGAATATTTAGGAGGACGAGGAAAGAGTTACTTGGAGTTGCCGTGGAATCCATAGCAAATAAATACGAGAAAAGTGATGAGGACACATTATAATGGAAAATACATTATAAATTTTGTATTATTAACATAATTTTTTAATTATGATAACATAATTAATTTTCTAAATAATTTTGTAACTTAAAAATATGAAATGATAAATTATGTATAATTATATGATATTTTAAGAATTGAATATATATATATATATACAAAGTGAAACCATATATATAATATATTAATTTTAAGAAAAAATTGTAAAAAATATATTAAAATATTATATTTTCAATATATTTATATATCTCATTGTACATTGATGATTTGAACAAAAAAATTAGGATACATAATCAAATTTTGTAAAAATATATCAATATCCATAGGTATTTTAAAAATTATATGTTTAATATACTTAAATAACTCTCAAATAATATTATATGTAAATTGATTGACAAAAATAAAATCTATATTTATGTGAATATATTTTTATCATAACTAATTCCAAACAATTTCATAAAAATGGATTAACATGTATAATATATATGTCATTTTTTTTAAAATTTAATATTGGTCAAAAATAAAAATATTTTAATAAACTAATAAAATATATATTTTATTTTTTTAAATATATCAATGATATATATAATGTATATATATTATATATCTATTGGGTGTGCAGTGTATATTATATAAGGGAGGGGGGCCAAGTTTGTATATATATATATATTATATTATTTTTTCTTTTATGTGGTGTATATTATATATATATTAAAGGAAGAGGAGGATGTTGAGGCCCCTCCTACCAACAACATAGGTCCGCCCCTGGTCAAGTATTGACACATTAGAATTCACTTTGGACAATGTGGAATCATTCCTACCTACTCTCACTAATGAAATTTAGCAACCACCGATGAATTAATTATCAATTTTATTTTATATGAAACTTCGTCTTTTGTCTCTTTTTCCTCATTCTCCATAATTTTTTTTCCTCACATTACTTGGAAATAAGAAATGATCATTTATAACTTTCTCAGCCTTTTGGCTAAGATCAAGAAGGTAGGAAATGATTTATTTTTCTCTTAAAAAATATATATTTGTGTTTTGTTTTAAAGTAAAAGCCCGAAGCTGTTTCTTTAAAATATAATAAAAAAACTGGAATAATTTCAGTAAAGAACCAAAACAGAGTCATATTTACTTTAAAATCCCATAAAACTTTAATAATCTAAAAGGATAAAAAAAGAAAAGAAAATTAAAAGTAATTTTTAAAAGAGGTTATAATAATTTAAATATTACTTACAGGAAGTCGGCAAAGTGTGAAAGTGGGCGCGCCGTCAATGAAGACACACAAAACGTACAACCATCCCTCCCACACTCTCTCTCTCTCTCTCTCTTTCTCGACGCACACATCAGGGGAATAAAACGACATTAGTCAACAGAAGACTTTGTAAAAGAAAAGGGATATATGTATATGATGTGGTTCTGCAGTAGAATCAGATATATATATATATATATATATATATGAATATATAAGTATAAATAAATTTTTTATAAATTCGTAACGACATAAATAATAATCATAAATATTTCTTGCTATAGTTATAAAAGATTTGATTGAGTTCTCCTACTAGTATTTGGGCTCAGTGATGGTAGCTAAGAATTAGTCATTACTAGTCAGGAAACCTTTATATAAGCGTAGAATGAATAATTGATATATCTGACGCTCTACTCAATCTCCTATTAAATAGTCTAGCCATCATAGGTTATTTAATAGTTATTTTATTTTTTATTTGAATTTCAAATTCAAATAAAGATAATACAATTTCAATTGAGTTATCTCTTATCTCCTAAAATTACTCAATTGACATTATCTTTATTAAAGATAAGAACCACACTTAAATAAAATATATTTAATTAAGTAAACAAGATATATATAATTTAAATAAATTCAAATATATATTATTATTAATTAAATATATCTAACATTTTCACCACTTTATATAGACCATGTAAAGACTGATATATAATCGTGTTCATTCTGCTCAAATCAACCATATGCATGATGGTGAGCTTCACTTCACAAACTTCATTTGCTTTGCTGTTGCTGCTATTTGGCATAAACAGGGTGGTTCGCTGCAATGAGAACGATCAAAGACTACTGTCAATCTTCAGACAAGGAGTGGTGGATCCTAAAAAGCGACTCTTCTCATGGACTATTCAAGATTGTTGTTAATCATCATTGTTTCTTAACGTCTGTGATTCACTGAGTCAACTGTCCTACTAAGTTAAGAGCTTATTTGGTTTCCGGAATGACTGAGAATGAAATAAAATAGAATAGTTGGGAATTGAATTATGATCATTATAAGTTTTTTTATATGATATTAGGGAGATAAAAAAATTCTAAAAAAATAAAATTGATTAAATAAAAATAAATATAAATGGATTAAAAGGGCTTTGATTCATAAGGAGTTTGGGAATGTGATTCAGATCCTAGTTTAAATGTTAGACTGTTTGGTTGTACAACAAAGTAAAAATTTAGACTCTAAATGGAATGAGAATACCCAAAAATAGAGAATGAGAATTACCATTTTAACCCCTATATTTCTTCATTCCTATTTCTAGGAATCTTTTTATGAATTAAATTACCTTTCTCCACCAACCTCGACTTCTTTACCTTCATCCCTCTCCTCCACCCCCAACTTCCTCCTTCATCGACATTATGGTCAAAATCGATTTCAACATCTAGTTTTGTTTCGATTGTGACAGCCTATCTATTTCATTCCTAGTTATTTTGGGAATCAAACGGGCCCTAAAAGAGTTAGGACGACTGTTGTTACTGTCTTTATGGATGACAATTTGCTTCAATTCCATTGATGTTTGACTTGCTTGTTTAGATAGTGTAAGGGCGGCAACGATATTAATATTAATAAAATAATATAAAATTTATAATAAATTATATTATTTATAAATTTTAATTTATCCTCAAAAATATGTAAAGAAAGCAGTTCTATAAGAATGTAATATGAAAGGTAATGGCCACGGGGTTTTAAAATTCTAAGTTAGATTGACATAGATGGTAATGGGTTGATTCCTGATTTTTATATATGGAGTATACTTAATTAGGAGAGCTCTACCTCTAAAAGAAATTAGTCCATACTACCAATGAGGAATATGGGGGTCTCATATTTCTCGGCATCACTTTTGCAGATTATCAGTAGAATATTGTGCCATACAAGGTGAAAGCCTAGTCTACAATAAAGGTTGGCCTGCTTTGGTTGGTAAGAAATTGGATCATATTTTATAAAATTGTAAATTCAAATTTCAATGTGAATGAAAAGCCTTTATTGATAAATAATTGTATATATCTCCATATGCATTTAATTTTTTTTTTCTTGAAAATTTTGTAGTGTCCGTTTCGACTATTGGAGATGTTAATGGATGCATTTATCACATAATCTCCAATGAAAGACATGGAATAATTAGAAGACTAGATAATAAGGAATATGATGTGGTCATAAATCCTTTTTGGCATTTAAAATTTAATTTTGCTCACTTCTGATTTTCCAATATCTCTTCTTGAAGCAACACTTTTTTTTTTTACAATGATTTTCACAAGCTATATATAGCATGTAACGACTTGGTTGAGTTCATTCAACTCAAATCAACCATGATGGTGAGCCTCACTTCACAAATTTCATTTGTTTTGTTGTTTCTGCTATATGTAACAGCATTCAATGGCAGCATATAAAGTAGAAACAGGGTGGTTCGTTGCAATGAAAATGATCAAAGACTGCTCTCAGTCTTCAAACAAGGAGTGGAAGATTTAAAACATCAACTCTCCTCATGGACCAGTGAAGAAGATTGTTGTTCATGGAGGGAGTTCAATGCAACAACATCACAGGCAAAGTCACAGAGCTTGATTTATCCTTTCGTCAATTACAAGGTGAGATTAATCTGTGTCTTCTTCTACTTCAATTTCTCAACTACTTGGACTTGGGAGGTAACAGTTTTACAATCGTGAGTGTTCCACCATGCCTTTTATCCAAATCTACTACACATAGGCATAGATATGACAACCAAATATTTGCTTCCCCTTGTAACCAATCTGCAAAATTTTCTGCTGCTCTGTCACCTTGACTTTTCATATAATGATTATTTGCGCATAAATGATCTTCATTGGCTTTCTCGACTTTCTTCCTTAGAATATCTTGACCTCAGTGGCTCTTATGTTGGGAATGGAACCAAATGGCTTCAATATATGGCTATGCTTTCTTCACTATCTGAGTTACATTTGAATGGTTGTGGATTGAGAGAGATTTCCCATCCCTCAACTATGTCAATTTTACATCACTTGTAACTCTTGTTCTATCTAGCAACTATATCAAGTCAGAATTACCTGATTCGTTCTTTAATTTCGCCAACGACATCTCTGTCCTCGACCTCAGGGACAATAGTTTCTATGGTCAGGTACCAATAACATTGTTCGAGCTTCGAAATCTGAAACATTTAAAGTTAAGCGATAATCAACTCAGGGGATCAATTCCAAATTTGTTATGTCAACTTGAACAGTTGCAGTCTTTTGATATCTCTAATAATTTGTTAGATGTTCCATTTCCATCATGTCTTGGAAATCTTTCTTCCTTAATCTTCTTAGATTTGTCCCACAATCATTTGAGTGGTAATCTTCCAAAAAGTCTCGGACAACTCCATAAATTAAATCATTTATTTGTTGGAGACAATTCTTGGGTGGGTGCTCTTTCAGAAAGGAATTTTGCCAATCACTCAAACTTAACATCACTGGAATTGAGATCAACTGGTTTCAAATTTCAGTTTAATCCTAAATGGGTTCCACCTTTTCAACTTGAGTTTTTGGATGTGAGTAACACAAGTCCAGGTTCTAATGTTCCAGTGTGGCTACATACGCGACGTTCTCTAGGAGAACTTGACATTTCTAGATCTGGGATTTCAACCATAGATGCAGATGCTTTTTGGAGCTTTGTAGCAGGGATTGATGTTGTTGATCTGTCAAACTACTTGATTGGTGGGGGCATATCCAACGTGACACTATACTCAAATTATGTAGATTTAGAGTATGATAACTTTACAGGAGGACTCCCACTTATATCAAGTGTCTCCGCCTTTCATGCATCTCACAACTCTTTCTCAGGATCTATTTCCCTGTTATTGTGCCATCCAGAGAGTAATGGGCAAAACAAGTTGCTTCATTTGGACATCTCATATAATCATTTTAATGGAGCACTTCTTGATTGTTGGGCCAATTGGAGACAATTAGAATACCTTAATTTGGGGAGTAATAAGCTGACGAGTGAAGTTCCTCACTCAATGGCTTTATTGATTAATCTTCAGTTCTTGGACTTGAGTGATAACAATTTTTTTGGCAAATTTTCATTAGACTTATGATCAGGATCCTGCAAATGTACAGGGTCGATCGCAGTAATAAAAAGCCTCCAGAGTATTCCAGAGGTCGAACTTAAGGGAAGTAGTAGATTTATCAGTCTAAACTTTTAATCCAAAAAGTAAATGATAATTAAATTAAGAATTCAAATTAAAAAGAAAAAAATAGGAAACAAAACAAAGTTTGAGTTTTGGTTCAGTTCTAGAAGTGTCAAGGGATCAGGATTCACCTTATGAGATAACTAGATTTTATTTCTTAGTTAGACTCTACATAATTATAGTGACCGTTGTTCCTAAAGTATTCTAATTACCTTTCGGTCAATTAGTCCTTATTTAATTAGGATTCAATTTGCTCTCGCGTAACTAAAGTTCCTAATTAAATCTTAAAAACTACAACTTATATCACAATGAATTCCCAATTCTATCTCTAGATTAGTTATTCATATTTATCTCTTTATATCTAGGTTCACTTTTCATCTCTCAATCCATCAAATTTACCCATTAATTAGATTCTATGGTGATTAAGCATAAAATCCACATGAACAAATAAAATAGATAAATATAATAAAAAGATAAATTAAATATAACTTGAAGAACAAATCAAAGAGTCTTAACTAGAGAAACAAATACAATCTATCCCAGTCAGGCTACATCCCTACCCCTGACTGGGAAATTTAGCTATTCATAGAAATAAAAGTCAAATCAGAACTAAAATCCTAAATAATAATAATAATAATAAGAAAACAGAGTTATAGTAGAAGGAAATGAATCTATCTCTAATACTCTCTATATCTCCTTACTCTTTCTCTATAAGAGACTCCTAGTTGCTCCTAGATGTGTTTAAAACCGTGTTCTCTGACTTTTGAGTGCGTTTTTTAATCCCCCTTTATGTTTCTATCATGTCTCCTTATATAGGAAAAATTTAGAAGCTCATAAAAGCCAAAAATATCACCAAAACGCGTCAAAAACAAGTTTTTATGGGCTTTTATTGCTTTACCCGGCGTCGAGTGGCCATATATTCATCCCATACAGTGCTGGGTGGTTCCAAAAGGCAGAAAAACTGAAAATTCATGTTGACCCGGTGCTGGATGGGTTTGGCCCAGTGCATGGTGTTTCTATCTGTGCGGACGCTTCTCCGTTCAACTTCAAGAAGTCACCGGCTCATATTTACAAATTGAGTTTGATTTTCACCATGATAACTTTGAAATTTTGGAAAACTCAAAACATGAAAGTTATAGATCTATTCTTAGCTTTCTGACGCATCTTAAATCACCTCAATCAGAGTTTACATGTGAGAGTTATGATCAAAATACCGAAGGATGTTGAAACTTTTCAGCATGAACAATTTGTAACGTTTTTGCTTCGAATGCTTCCAAATAAGCCTATAACGCCATGAAACATAAAAATATGTAAAATCATGCTAAAGTATATCAATGTAAACATATTTAGATACAATTTAGAGTTTAAATGTGGGCATTTTATATGTATAAAATGGACACATCAACTTATCAAATTGGAAAAATTTGGAATACCTCTTCCTATAGCGAAATAACTTTTCTGGAAATTTGCCAAATACAATGCAACAAAATTTTATGGTTATCAAATTGAGGGCCAACCAATTTATAGGCAATATTCCACCACAGATCTGCAACCTCCATTCGCTGGGAGTATTAGATCTTCCTGATAATAAGCTTTTAGGATCCATTCCTCAATGCTTGCATAACATCATGCATTCGATGCCTATTAGTGTTATTGATGAGGAAGTAAACTTACTTACTAAAGGAAGAGAATTACATTACAATGAAATTTGGTTGTTGTGAGTATTGATCTTTCTTCTAACAAGTTGGCAGGAGAAATTCCTAAAGAATTGTTTAATTTGACTCAAATGTGGTCCTTGAACTTGTCTCGAAACCACTTGACTGGAAAGATTCTCAAGGAAACTGGAGGCATAAAAAACTTGGAATCTCTTGATCTCAGCTATAATGAACTCTCTGGAGAAATTCCTTCCACTATCTGTAATTTATCTTTTCTCAATTATTTAAACCTATCATATAACAATTTCATTGGACAAATCCCATTGGGGACCCAAATTCAGAGTTTTGATTCTTGGAGTTTTGTTGGTAATCCTGAACTTTGTGGAGATCCTCTTCCCAAGTGCAACAAGAAAGAAGAAATCCACAACTCAGAGCAGGCTAAAGGAAGTGAAAATGACTACTTTCTAAGGTCATTGTATCTTGGGATGGGAGTTGGATTTGCCGTGGGCTTTTGGGGAGTTTGTGGTTCTCTCTTCCTCATGAGAGCATGGAGAGACAATTTTTTCCGATGGTTTGATCAACTGGTAGATCGACTTTATGTTGCTGTGGCCCTCTCGTTCAAAAGCATCCGTTGAATACCATGGACAAATTGCAGTTGAGGTAATAAATTGGCTACCATGTTAGTGTTGTTATTACTTATAAATGAGGGTATATTTTCCATCTTTACCATCTTCTTGTTGATAAACAAATTCTTTTCTTAACTGATTTTGTTTTATATTGTTTATTGTTCACTATATTCTGTCTAGAGGATGCAAATGCAATAGGAAGCATTGAGTACAATATTTTTTGGTGTTGGTTTAATTTATGTACTACTACTCTGATGCCTTCCTCTCATTCAAATCTTGAATTTTGTTTCAAGGAGCAGGGACCTTTGCTGCAGATCCACATGGCCAACGACTCTAATGTTTAATATTGATGTCGAAAATGTTTGCTATTGAGTGTGTCCTTTTGTTATCTTAAATTTAGTGACTCGTGAGAAAAGATTTTGTAGTAATAATTTTTAGTGGATATGTGTGTTGTCATGTTGCTAAGAAGCCTTTTCTCTAGCCTGAATAATACTCATATTGTCAATGAAAATCAGCAAAACTGGCAAAATACATCAGCAACGTTCAGCAGAAAAGGATACCAAATAAAACACAGAAAAAAAAGCAGATAAAACAAAGCAGAAATAACAAACAGCATAAAGCAAACAAATAAGCCTTGTCTCCCTTAAGTGTTACAAAATAAGAAAGATAACACATATCTACTCACAACAAAATGAGACATTGAATATAACAACTTATGCTTCATAATTTGCAGGAGTGAGGTGTAAGTACCAGATATCCCTTATGATCTGCTTCAAGGAATAAGGAGTTTTGCTGCAGATCCACATGGCCTATAGGACTCTAATGTTCCTATTGAATGTCCTTTCGTTATCTTAAATTTAGGGAATCGTGAGAAAAGATTTTGTAATTATAGTTATTCGTTGATATGTGTGTTCTCATGCTGCTAAGAAGGCTTCATTTATTTATTTATTTTCCTTAAACCAGAATAGTACTCATATTGTTAACGAATAACAGCAACACTGGCAAAATACATTAGCAACATTCAGCAGAAAAACAAACCAAATATAACAGAGAAAATAAATTAAGCAGAGAAAACAAAGCAGAAATAGCATCAGCCAATTCCAGTTCTAACAGCAAAAACAGGAGCGAAAGTAGAACCACAGAGGCCTTCGGTCCCTGAACCACTTGAGGAGGATGGGATATCCTTCTTTTGTTATTAAAATTTGTATATATATGTATATATGAAAAAATCTAATTAAGTAGTATCCTTTTCGAATTGATTATCTATGTAAGCACACTTTACTTTATTACCCATGGTGCTGCAACTTTTATACTTTGAGAGGACGAGTAATCGTATAGTTTAGATTTTTCGAACTTAATTTTGTCTCTATTATAGTATTATTAAACTTTTGAAATAATTAATCATATAAATTTATATATATATATATATATTATCTTCTCAAGTTGAAGAGGATGAGTGGAGGCTGAATCAAACATGTACAACATCTAATCATCAATATAAAAAGTATTGAGCAACCTATCAATGGTTTGATTTAGATTCCATCCAAATACATAGGTTCCATTCTGGGTGATACAAAGTTATAAAAAGGACAACATAATACAAACATACTCTCAACAAAAGAGACATTGCATATAACTACTTATGCTTGATAATTTGTAGGAGTGATGTGTAAGTACCAGATATCCCTATAGCTACTTCCATGATTGCTATTCCCAATATGACAACAATTTCAATCCCAAAACTTCTATGTGTGCCCGAAATCTTTTAGTAGCACAAACAAGGCCATATAATTGAAGCCATCACAACCAAAAGTGCTCCAACTAAAGACATGAGGTACCCAATGAAAGGAAGAGCCTAGGCAATTAGGACAGTACTGATCACCAGAGCCGTGCTTATCAGAATATTCGTTAGCCTATTGGTGTAAGGTTCAGGAATCAACTCTTTCAAGGAGTTAGTGATTGGTATCATCATCAAAGCATACTTTGCTATTGGATTCACTTCGATAGTCCATATTGCAACTTTTGAACTTAACTTATTTATGGGTAGATTCAACGTGATTTGTGATTGTACGTCTGAACCAAACATCAGGTAACCAATTATAGCGATTGATGCATAACCAACGGTGCTTAACACAAAGCATATTAATAAGACCTGAAATGCAAATAAAACAACATTGATGAGCAATAAATTAATATGATATGCACTGTTAAACTTGTTTCTCATGGAATTATATAAAGTAGGGAGAACTGGAAGTGCACCGTAACAAAAGAAATACAAGTTAACAGCTGTTGGGATTCTATTCCAATTAATAAGAGTCTCACTTTGATGAAATCCAACTCCATCTACTGATGTCCAAAATATAGAGCAAATGATAATAATCGAAGCCAATACACCACTTACAGACACATAAGAAAGCAGACTTGAGTTATCTAACCAGAGTGAAGGCATAATAAGGAGGCCTACTAGTGTCACAAAGAATTGCTTCCTACCCCCTGATATGCCTCCCAATTCAATAACAACATTAGGGAAAATATTATTTAGGTTATCTCCTTCAACAATTAAAAGTCCTCTTGCTACTAAATAAATGTAGGTCCATGTATATGCTTACTATCGCTGCTAGCTTTCCTCCCCTACCGAATGCATGTTCAACCATGTCAGCATAGGTTTTGATATTGGAATTCATATTGTTCAGAATTTATACATTTGATGAGGGCACGCTGCACGTGCTCATATGTACGTGTAAAGATAAATATGTGACTAGGTGATTTAATATAATAAGGGATGATTATTAAACAATATTTTTGAATTTTTAAGAATATTTATAACGGAATTAACAAATTGTAATAAAGTGCTGGTTTTCAAAAGATCTCAGCTTACTCAAAAATTTATATATATACACAATTTGAGCAGTGTAAGTTGTATAACCAAAAAATCAAGCAATTAGTAACCTCAAGTAGTAGTTTGAGACAACTTGATTTCATTATTCAATAATAGTTGACATTCTTTAATGAATTTATTTAGTAAATAAACAATCCTAATGAGATAGAATAATAATTAGAACCTTAATTATCCAATATCAATATGTGTGTTACTCCATCCATTTCGAAACAATTGTCCCTTTGGGTAAAGGTGCAAATTACATTAATTTGGAACTACATTAATTTGGAACATTGATACGAATCATATCCAATCCTCTCTTATCAGCACATCTGGCCTTCTGTTGAACTTTAAAGTAATCCTTGTACTTAATCGTCTTAAACTAGGGTTCTTCCTTCTCTAATAGCTCAAGTGCAGGCCCCGTTTCATTATCAAGAACTGGTCCACCTCCCACTAGAAAACTAACCCTTGTGTCTCTTTCATTCACAACTCCTCGATGCCAGATACTCTTGTACCTCCCGTTACTCACAGCCTAAAACCAA
Source organism: Adenanthera pavonina (assembly GCA_026686845.1). Taxonomy (NCBI): domain Eukaryota; kingdom Viridiplantae; phylum Streptophyta; class Magnoliopsida; order Fabales; family Fabaceae; genus Adenanthera; species Adenanthera pavonina. The sequence goes on from JAIVEN010000014.1 coordinate 4,306,221, forward strand.
AACACAGCAAATACTACATTAGTTAGAACCAAACAAAGAAGGTGGTTCAAATTAAGTATAATTAAAGACGAACAAGCAAAAGTTACCTCAAGTTGATCTCCAGTGTTGACAAGTAAGAAGTTAGGAATAGGATTGACGCTAACCCATTTGCCATCGTGCTTCACCTGAAGGCCTCCGATTCCGTTTTGAATGAGAAGGGTCAGTAAGCCATTATCAGTATGAGGAAGTAACCCCAATGCAAGGTCTGGTTGAGGACATGGAGGGTACAAGTTCACTTGACATGTCTGATACCCTGAATCAAAGTCTGTGGATTCTATAATGGCGTTGGGTTGTAAGCCTAAACTCTCTGAAATTCCTCGAAGCAAAATTATCATCTATTCAAATGCAAGCTCCCTACAGAAACAAAAGGCAAGTCAATAGGGAAGAGAAAGGTGATGAGAGGAAGAGAAAAACGTTAAAGGTGTTGGGGTTGAACGTACTTGAAACCAGTGGGTTTGTGGGGGAAATTGAATTCAGGGAAAGTTGCGCCCTTTAGATAATCTCTCCATTAATGAACCTTCTTATGAGGAATACCACTGGTACCATATCTAATGAGTTTCATCAGATCCTCGTTGTCGTTGGCAAGCCCTTTCTTTTCCTCAAGTGGCTAATCGTGAAACTCAAGAGACTTCTTTAGTATATCCTCCATCAATCTCTCTGAAACTCCATGATTTGTGATCAGAAAGCGACGCACCCAATCACAAAAATTAAACTAGAAAATCAGCTATTCGGAAAAAGGTTGAAAATTTACCTGCCAAGTTCTCGAACGGCGTTAGCATGGAGTAGCGGATCGTGCGGGGTGAGGTCAGAGAAATTGATGACCGGGATGGAAGCAGCAAGATCGTCTGCAACATCTTCGTGATGATCAGTGAGAGAGTAGTAAGTGGAAGGGATGGAAGCGGAACCGCCGTTTGATTCAACGAAGGCTTTGATACCTGGAATATCAGATGCATAAAGCTTTTGGGGTTCTGATGAGGAAATAGTAGCTGCTGAAGCCATGGATGAGGACTGAAGCTGATATGATCAGAAGCGCAAGCAAAGGTATAACCATAGAGATAAAAAATATTGCAGGTTTGAAGAGGAAGTGGAGCATAATAATCCTTCGTTGCTTTTTCTACTCGTATTCCTTTCAATTGAAGAACACGTAAGGGTTATCTCTAACATTGAAAATGGGGGAGTTTGGAAGAGTGTGATTGTGAATAGCGTCTACGGCCTTGAAGGTTAACACGTAGTCTTTTCTATTAGCGCATACAATGTTACTTCTGGTTTTTCCCTAAGCAAATTTGTTTTCTTTAATACTCCCTCCCTTTTTTTTTTAATTTATATTTTAAAATATAGTATACTTTATAAATTATATAATATAATTTTTATTTATCTTTTCAAGATTGCTTCTAATTAATAGGCCAAAATATTTATTTATTATTAAAATATTTTATTTTTAATGCGATAAGGATAATTTGAAAAAAAATAAAAAAAATTTTAATTATTAATTATTATTTTTATCCTTATTTATTGTAAACTGGGTTACGTTTTTGCCATTTTTTTCTTTGGGGAAGTTATAGTTGTTATATACTCCCTCCGGTCCCATTTATAAGATATTATTTTGAAAATTTGTTTGATCCTATTTATAAGGTGTTGGTTTATTTTTTTATTTAAATTTTTTTTTATCCTTCATTTAATAACTTTTTTTGTCTCATAAATTGTTCCAGTCTTTAATTAGTAGGGGTAAGATTGAAAATTTATACTATTTTTTTATAAATTAAATAACATAATTATATCTTTTTAATACCTGTGCAATAAAAAATAATATCTTATAAATTGATCGGATGGAGTATGTGTTAGTGGAGTCAAAACTAGCGTCCTTCCAATGAAATATTGAAACGGTATCCTGCACTTTCAACATTCTGGACAATATTCCCAACCTACTCTACCAAAAAAGGAAAGAAAAAAACAGAGAGAAAAGGAATCATGGGCCACTCCATTCCTTTGCTTTGGTTTTTTTTAGTGATATGGACCAATACATCCCCAAAGGTGAGGTTAGTTCTACATTTGCTTATTAAAAAGAAAAAGAAAAAGAAAAAAAAAGCCCAAAATGAGAAATGAATTTTCATTTTATAAACGGAACAAGTTAACCCAAAAAAGGAGGACATACAAGTTACAGGCCCAAGAACAGCAAGTAAAGACTTAACAAACACAATGTACCTAAAGAAAGAATGATACTTAAGGATTAAAATTTTAAATTAATATCACCTAAAGATCTAAAAATTATAAAATAACATAAAAGGACCATAGTCTTAAACTGGACAAAATTATAATTATTAAATTACTTAAATGTCCCTCCTAAAATGATAGTGTCAAATGGTTAAAAAAAGTATTAACACTTAGATACAAAAGTGTTAAATTACTGAAGTTAAATGTTAAATAATATAAGTTGATTGTTATAATTGATGAATGTGATTTTATTTCTCAATATAAAATGGAGGAAGATTAGTGTCAAATCCTAGAATGATAATATCAAATGACCGATAATAAGTATAAAAAACTAGGAGTAAGATTTCTAATTTTAAAAGTCTAGAGTATCAAATGTCAAATGTATGATACTCGTTCTCAGCAATTTAAGACTTATATTTCAAGATTTGACGCTGATGTCTAAACTTTTTACTCCTAATTTTTGACACTTTGTATCAGCTATTTGACACTGCTATTTCAGAATTTGATACTAATTTTCCCCATTTTATATCAAGGAATGAAATTTCGCTTACTAATTTACAATTATCAGCCCATGTTATTCAATACTCAACTTCAAAAATTTGACACTTTTGCTCCTAGATTTTGATACTATTTCTCAGTCATTTGACACTATCATTCCAAGAAGGGCATTTAGGTAACTTAATAATCAAAATTTTATTCAATTTAGAACCATGATCCTTTTCTATCATTTCAAAATCTTTGATCCCTAAGTGGCATTAACTCAAATTTTTTATCCCTAAGTGTCATTTTGCCAAAAGAAAAACCGCCTTAAATGATTAGTATCGTGACCAGGAATACAATTAAGACGATGCTGATGACACAGAAATTTGGCTTGGCCAAAAACACAGACATTCAAGTCATTTATGCACCTCTTGAATGTATGTTGTACTATATATCCACCACAGAAGATACCGAAAATGCCATAATAAAAAGTCACACTTATAGAGAACAGTTTGTCATCCTTTCTTGGTAGTTATTGTCTTAATTAGGAAGTAATTCATCGAGAAGGGTATTGTTGAAATTATATTGTAGAGCCTGCGTTTTTCATGATGAAATCCTATATATAAGTCATAATGATTTGTAAACAATGTAACTTCTTCTAAATTTATTATATTCTTGTGTGTGTATGCATGTATAAATTAGATAAAAATAAAGGAAAAAGAAGAAGAACAAAGATGAAACAACAAATTTTAGAAAGTTAAACGAGTCGTTTTGAAAAGTGACATTTTTCGTCGGTTGAATGAGCAAATGGCTGAGATCTTCTTCAGGATAATGGCACGAGACATTTGGCAGACACCCCGACCAAACGCCTCCCATTGCTGTATTTCTTTTTTTAAGTCACGAAATGTCATATTTTGTTGCGATTTACTCTCACCAGTCTAAAATATAAGTTATCTTTAAAAAAATACACATAAATCAAGAAGGAAAGTTAAACTACTTAAATTTATCAAAAACTTATATTATTTTCTAATATTATCTTTAATAAATATAATTTTCAAAATAACTTTTCCTTTCATGAGCTAATTAATGACAATAATAAATTAGGAAAAAATAATTAATACTTTTAACTTTATTTAGAGAGGACTTATATTTTGATAAAAAAAAATATTCTAAAAAAGGACTAATTTTTTGGTAAAAAAAATATTCTAAAAAAAAACTTATATTTTAGATAGGAAAAAGTATTATATATTTGCAAACTATGTGCTTATGTTTGATATTGATAAAAGAAAATGTTTGGACTGACTGTAAAAAAAACTGAAGCAAGGTGGGATCGAACAATTAAACTAAGGTTAAGTAAAAATTGAAGCTTCCGTATATTAGTGTTTGTCCTTTTCTTGGTCCTAACATTGCTTGTGGACCCACAATACAAATAATGTATTGTAGACCATGTAGTGTTTACACAAGCTCATCAAAATAAAATGAAAAAGGGATATTCATTGCACTAAATTAAGCAGAACCACAATTTTGGCCAATAATTATGTAGAACCACAATTATTTTGTTTTTTCAACCGAAAGTAGAACCACAATTAATTATTCAAATGCGCGCATTGATATCTGATAATGTCCACAGAGACAAAAGAATAAATCTCTTACATGGGACCTCTTTCTATATGTTAAGTTACCAATAAAAAAGATTTAAAATATAAGTTATTTTTTATAAAATACATATAAATCAAGGAAGTGAATTAAACTATTTAAATTTGTCAAAAACTTATATTATTTTTTAATATTACCCTTAATAAATATAATTTTTAAAATAATTTTCTCTCTTATATACTAATTAATAATAAAGGTAAATTAGGAAAAAATCATTAATACTTTTGAGTTTATCTAAAGAAAACTTATATTTTGATCTAAAAAAATGTTTTAAAAAAGGATTTATATTTTAAACCGGAGAAAGGAAAACGCGACAAGCCATTTTCAGCACATTAAGAGTGGGTACATATAGTTAAAAAATGCTCCAACAGATGAAATTCATGAAAGAGCATTCACTATATAAATAAAAGGTTATCGAATTCCGTACCGGATTGAAAGATTATTTACTACTTTTGATAGAGTCAGATCGGTGATGATGGTGCGTGAGAGACTGAGGAGATGAAGGAAGACGATGACGATTTGGCTATTAAGAATAAAAATCAATGATGTGTGTTTACTTTGCTTCTTGACTAATTTTTTATTTAAATATAAATACACACACACACATATATATATTGTTAGTAATACTTTAGGAGGGGAAAATAGATGAAGCCCATGCTGGAAAATGAAGCATCGTTGACATGAACGAAAAATGGGGGGTTCTAAGAGAATAATAATTAAGAATGCACGTGTAAGGATGGGGGAGTCATTAATCTAAAATGCTGTGTTTTATTCAAAAGCACAGCCATCGTCTTCTCTCAGAAAAGCACGTCAACCGGATCCGTACAAGCATATATGTATAATTTACCCAGACACGTGTATAAACTTATAACATTCCCTAATTAATTTATTCAACAAATAAATGGCCATATATAATAAGATAGCATAATAACCAGAACTTAATTATCCGATATCAATCAATCTACCTAGCTACCCCATTTAATTAGTGTTACAAGCTAAGCTTGGCAAACGGGTTGCGAGCACATGAAGTTCAAAATCCCGTAAGATAACTCTAGCAAATAACTAAATGCAGTAAATCATACATAAAATATTTATTCATTAACAAAAGTTGAAGTTGGTGAAGTTAAACGCATTAAAGTATTAATACTATATGCAGAGTATTAGTGTTTTACTTTCAAATTCATCACCAACTTAACAAATGATTAAACCCATCCTCCTAGCTATCACATTTATAATTAAGCATATATTTATAGTGGCAAATGATCATATCAGTCTGAAACATTAATTAATCAATACGAATCAAATCCAAGCCTCTCTTATCAACACTTCTGGCCTCTTGTTGAAGTTTAAGATAGTCCTTGTACTTGATGGTCATAAACAATGGCTTTTCCTTCTCTAATAACTCAAGTGCAGGGCCTGTTTCATTCTCAAGTGCTGGTCCATTTCCCAGTGCAAAACTAAGCCTTGTGTGTTTTTCATTAACGGTTACTCTGTGCCAGACACTCTTATACCTTCCATTAGTCACAACCTAATACAAAATACACAGCAAACACGGGTTAGAAGCATCAGAAATATATAGAGGATGGGTAAATTAAATCATTCTTGCGTTAATTTTTATAATTTGAAAGTTCCAACTAAATAAGTTTAACAATATTTTAGTTAAGGAAATTACCCAGGCATTTCCTGAATTTTCTTAAAATTTCACAGATCTCTAATTATTTTTAGAATATATACAAACAATCTCCCATGAAACCACACAGTGTCTCACTCAATTTTTTTTATTGACTAAAATACTTTTCCTTAAACTGAATAAATATTTTTTAAGTAGAAAAATTTGATTATTCTAGTAATGGACATAAGTTTAATTAAGGTAAATTTTTGCATATTTTAAAAATTAAAAAAACATACGTTATTTTAGCAATATTTATGGAAGATTTATATGATTTATTCTTTTTTTGTATTATTATATATATATATATATGCACTGAACTTTTATTTCTTCGTCAACTATATGCTATATTTTTTTTTCTTAATACCAACCTGCTTTCCAAAAGCCACATTTGGCCCAGCTAATTCATATTAATTTACATTTTAAAAATCCAGAAGTTCACTTACCCATGGGATAAGTGACAATTAATGATATAAAAAAGATATGTTTTTTTTTTCTCCCAGCGATATAAAACAGATATCACTCCACCTGTACTTTTAACCTTTAACATTTATGTATATTTAAAGTTTATATAATTTGTTATGTTGGCAAAGTTTAACAGCTTATTTTCCTGCTTAAACATGCAAAAACTGAATCCGAATAAAAGTAACAAAAATTCCAAACTGTCAAATGCAAGAACGAAACAATACACACACACTAGAGTAATTAAAAGGTGGAGTGACCTCAAGTTGATCTGCAGTGTTGGCAATTATGCATTTCGGAAGAGGATTGACATTAACCCATTTGCCATCGTGCTTCACCTGAAGGCCTCCGATCCCGTTTTGAATGAGAAGGGTTATCAAGCCAGTATCAGTATGAGGAAGAAAACCCAACGCAAGGTCTGCTTGAGGACAAGGAGGGTACAGGTTCACTTGACATGTATGGTACGTTGAATCGAAATCTGTGTACTCAACAATGGCATTGGATGGTAACCCTAAACTCTCAGATACTCCTCCAAGCAAAGTTCTCAACACATCTCTGATTTTATTGCTATACTTGAATACAGCTTCTCTGACAAAACAAAAATGTATTTTATCAAGCGTGTAGCTTAATTGGGAGGAGATTATGCTAGTTTAACTAATGATTTTGAGTTTGAAATCTAAGGGTACTGATGGAGAATGAATAGTTGTAGAGAATTAGTATTTTAAATAAAATTATTTTATTATAATATTTTAAATTATTTTTTCTATTTAATTAGATTTTATAATACTTTTTAGGATTAATATTATTTTTTATTTTATGATTTTTTTAAGTTTAGGTTGGAATCTTTTAGTATTTAAGAAAATTTTAAATAAGTAAAATTCTTATAATTTCTCTAGATTAATTAATTTTTTAGAATGTTCTATTGAATCCTATAAATAAGTATAATTATAATTCAAATTTCAGATCTAGTTAATAAATTAAATAGTATTGGTTATTGAAATTTCCTCCCATGAATTCTTCTAGTTTCTCTCTCCTTCTATTTCTCTTGCCTTTCTTTCTATCCCCTCTCTCCCCTCTTACATCACATACAGTGGTGTAAAATATTTGTTAGAAAAACTTTGTAACCCTTGTGGTTCTACTATAGCTACCGCATGGTTTAATACTATATATATATATATATATATAAATAAGAGGAGGAGAAAAATGAATTGAAGTTGAACGTACTTGTAACCCTGAGGCTTGTGGGGGATATTGAACTGAGGATGTGTTTGAACCTTTAGAAAATCTCTCCAACAATCAACTTTTCCATGAGGACGGATACTGGTGCCATATCCAATGGGTGTGATCATCACTTTTTCATCTGCAAGCTCCTTCTTTTCCTCAAGAGGCAAGTTGTGAAACTCGATAGACTTGTTTATTACATCCTCCATCAGCTTCTCCGAAATCCCATGATTTATTAACTGAAAGTGACGTACCCAAGTACAAATTAAACCAGAAAGTCACCTCTAAGTACATTAGTCATATAAATTCCATCACTTTGGGTAAAGGAAATTGAAGGTTGAAATTTTACCAGGAAAAAGCCCCATTCTTTGCAGGCATTGCCAAGTTCTCGGACAGCGTTAGCGTGATTTTGAGGATCGTGTGAGGTGAGGAGGGAGAAGTCGATGATGGGGATGGAAGCAGCAAGCTCGTCTGCAACATCTTCACGAGGTTCAGTGCGAGTGTAGAAGGTGGAAGGGATGGTAACGACGTTGTTTGATTCAATGAAGGCTTTGACGCTTGAAATATCAGATGGTTGAAGCTTTTGGGGTTGTGGTGAAGAAACAGTAGCACTAGAAGCCATGGATGAAGGTTCGAGATGTCGTGACTAGCTAAAAATGAGAGCCACGAAAAAAATATGTAGATAGATGTGATATATACTGAATATTGAACGGCTGAAACACCAACAAATATACATATAGACAAAGTCATTTAAGACACCGCATGTCCTCAAAGAAACTCCCATCATTCCACAAGAAGGAAGAAAGGAACAGGTGTATATGCATGTGATCGTATGGCTGAAAAATTAGATATGGATAAGGATTATATGGTTGGAATTTATAAATGTTGAACTCTTTTACTCCCTTCACTCCTTAATATATAAGAGCCTTTTAAAAGATTTTCATCATCATCCTTAATATAATAAGTACCATTACAAAATTAGTATTAATGTATAATTTTTAAAAATATCATTCATAGTTTTAATTCTCTTCAAATACTAATGTGTGATAAATATTAATAACTTTTATTTAGGGAATTTTAGGAAGGAAAAAACTTACATATTTTTCCTTATAATATCTTTTTTATATTGTTTTTCAATTAAAAGTTAACATGTGAATTTTTTAATAATAATAAATTTAGTCATTTTTATATACTAAAAATGTTAACTTTTTAAACATAAAAAAATAAAAAAGTCTACGTGTGGAATTTGAATTGAAAAATAACACAAAAAATATATAAGTTCTCTCTTTTTTAGAATGTTGTGGTAATTTTTGATAAAATTAAAATTTCTAACTAGTTTAGTAATTTTAATACTTCAATTAATCCACATTTTTAATGTTAAAAGGTCCTCGTAAAAATAAAAAAAAATGAAGGAAATATGTTTGGGAGATATTAATAATAAATAATTAGGATGAGTCCCATACATTTATATAATTAAGCAAATGCATTTAATTATTACTATACTTAAAACCATTATGAATATATCATACAAATTAATCTGTAATAAGTTGCACCAATTATAAACTATAAACAGTATAATTAATTAATCCAAAATTTTGTAGAATGCATGAAAAATTAGTCGAGCCTTAATTTTAAACAAGTAGGAAAAAAGTTCATGGACCTTGCTCAGCCGTTCACTCAATTAACGATCCATGTCGCGCTGTACGCTTGAGGAGAGGTGACGTGTAACATGAGAAAAGGACAGCTTCAGATTGAAAGAAGAGATTCAGCCAAACACAAAAGGACAAAAACGGAGTACGATCACCCACAACAAGTAGTGCAATGCAGACCCACAACAAGTAGTGCAATGCAGAACCACAATTATTCAAATGCGTTGATATCTGATATATGTCCAAAAAAGCAACATTGAATCCCCACGGGAGTGGGACCTCTATTCTTCTTCTTCTTCTTCTTTTTTTTAACCAGAATGGGATCTCTATTCCATGTGCCAAGTTGCCAACAAACACAAATAACAAAAAGCGTGGGAACGAGGTTTGGTAGAAAACAGCTATTTTTAAAAGAAATAAAAAAAAAAGAGAGAAGAGAATTTCATTAAAATATTATATTTTATTTATAAAAATTTTAAATAATACATATTAAATATATTTTATAATAATTTTCATCCTACCAAGTCTAGTGTAAAAGTTTATAACTTCACATACACTTAAAAATTGCTCCAACAAATTAAATTCATGGCCATTTCCATTGAATCATTCTCATTCTCATTCAACCAATTGAATGTAGAGTACGAGGATTTATGCAAGCTATCAGCGAATAACAGAAAAAGCATGATTGACGGAAACAATGACAGGTAATGATAAATATAAAAACAAAATATTCTTCCAGCAACTAGTTCCCCTAGTACTATTAAATACAAGAAATAAATAATTATTTTGTATAAATTATTTAAAAAAAAGTTAAAAGTAGTTAGCATAATTAAATTTATTATAAATGAATTTTTTTTCAACAAATTCTCATTTAATACCTAAAATATATAATACCATGTAATTAATAATCTTTCTTATATATAAAACTTATAATTCATATAGTAAGAAACATTTAAAAAAAACTTAAATGCATCAAATAATTTTTTATTTATTTCTTATATTTTAGATTAAAAAAGTTGTTTATTTTTTAGACCAAGGGTGTATTTTTTAGTTACTTGACTAGATGACATGGCTTGATTAGCTGCATCACTAAAAGTGACACTGGGCTCTGACTTGGATACACTAACACTCCAGCGAGTCCAAAAACAAAATTATTTAGGGGGAACGTTTATTGATGATAATTAAAATTATTATTATTTTATCTATGTATTTAAAAAGTACAATATAAATTTAAAAAATTATATAATAATTAATTAAATTAATAAATAGTGAAATAAATATAATATTTTAAGACTTAAAAAGTGATTGTTATAATTATAAATTCAGATTAGTCATCATATTATTTTCTTTATTTTTTAATTGAATAAAATTTACTTATACTTTATTTTATAATTAAACTATTGACAATTTATTTCATAACATAAATAACTAATTATTAAAACAATAATATTTCATTTTTTATAAAATTATGTTTATATAATGAGTGAAAATTAAGATTGAAATTGAAATTGAAAAAAGAAGCTGAGCTAGTGAATTTTTTTAGCACTTACCCCTTGTTTGGTTCGAAGGATTTGGAGGGGAGGAAAGGAAAAATTTTTCATCCAATTTTTTTTCCAAATAAAACAAGAGGAAGGGAGTATTTTACCTCTTATCCCCTCCTCCCCCTCTTATTTAAAGACAGGAGGAAAAATGTTTTTTCCCATTGTTTGGTTTAAAAAAACAAGAATGAAAGATTTTTCCTTCCATTCCCTTCCCTCCAAAATCCTTGAACCAAATGGACAAGCAAATGGTTGGGAACTATGCTCCAATTCTCTCAACTCTTGTTATTGGGAAAAAACATATTAGGACCCATAAAAAATTATTAAAAAAAAAACCCCTAATTTTTAATCCCAACTTAGGTCTTTAATAGAGAAAATAAAAAGAATGACAGAACAAAATTATCCTTCTAATTTTTGTTAGACTGAATTAAACTAAATTTTTAAGTGAATTAAATTAATTTTACAAATGAACTTAACTAAATTTTCAAGTGTATTGAACTAATTTTTCAAGTGCATTGAGCTAAATTTTCAAGTGCAATGAATTAATTTTCTAAATGGATTGAAATAATTTTCCAAATAAATTGAATTAAATTTTCAAGTGGAATAAACTAATTTTTCAAGTGGGTTGAACTGATTTTTTCAATGCCCACTTGAAAAATTAGGTCATTCCACTTAGAAAATTAATTCAACCTATTTAAAAAATTAATTCAGTTTACTTATAAATTTACTCTAATATATATATATATATATACAGACACAATTTGAGTAGCATAACCAAAAGATCAAGCAATTAGTAAGCTCAAATAGTAGTCTGAGACAACTTGGTTTATATAAATGCAATTTATCATAAATATAATATCTTGGCAATATCATCACTTACATGAATTCTAGTTAATTTGATTTCATTATTCAATAATATTTGGCATTATTTAATTAATTTATTAGGAAATAAACAGTCCTAATGAGATAGGGTAATAATTACAACTTAATTATCCCATGTCAATTTATGAGTGTGTGTTTTCTTACAAGCTAAGCAGACTGCAGCCTACGAACACACGAAGTTCAAATCATGGAATTTGGGTATAGATGCAAATTACATCAATTTGGAACATTAAAACGAATCATATCCAAGCCTTTCTTTTGAACACATCTAGCCTTCTGTTGAACTTTAAAGTAATCCTTGTACTTGATCCTCTTAAACAATGGTTCTTCCTTCTCTAATAGCTCAAGTGCAGGCCCAGTTTCATTATCAAGAGCTGGTCCACTTCCCACTATAAAACTAACCCTTGTGTCTCTTTCATTCACAACTACTCGATGCCAAATACTCTTGTACCTCCCGTTACTCACAGCCTAAAACCAAAGCATAACATACATGTTAGAAGTTAGAACCAAATAAAAAATAGTTGAAATTATATATATATATATATATATAGACCATAAGCAAAAGTTACCTCAAGTTGATCTCCAGTATTGACAAGTAAGAAGTTAAGAATAGGATTGACGTTAACCCATTTGCCATCGTGCTTCACTTGAAGGCCTCCGATTCCGTTTTGAATGAGAAGGGTGAGTAAGCCATTATCAGTATGAGGAAGTAACCCCAAAGCAAGGTCTGGTTGAGGACATGGAGGATACAAGTTTACTTGACATGTCTGATACCCTGAATCGAAGTCTGTGAATTCAATAATGGCGTTGGGTTGTAATCCTAAACTCTTCGATATTCCTTGAAGCAAAATTCTCATTACATATCTGATTTTGTTATGATACTCAAATGCAAGCTCCCTACAGAAACAAAAGGCAAGTCAATAAGGAAGAGAAAGATGATGAGAGGAAGAGAAAAACGATGAAGGTGGTGAAGTTGAACGTACTTGAAACCAGTGGGCTTGTGGGGGAAATTGAATTCGGGAAAAGTTGCGACCTTGAGATAATCTCTCCAGTAATGAACCTTCTCATGAGGAATACCACTAGTGCCATATCTAATGAGTTTCATCAGATCCTCGTTGTCGTTGGCAAGCTCTTTCTTTTCCTCAAGTGGCAAATCGTGAAACTCAAGAGACTTCTTTAGTATATCCTCCATCAACCTCTCTGAAATTCCATGATTTGCGATCTGAAAGTGACGCACCCAATCTCAAATTAAACTAGAAAATCAATACTCGTGGCAAAAAGGTTGAAAATTTACCATGAAGAAGCCCCACTCTTTGCAGGCTTTGCCAAGTTCTTGAACGGCGTTAGCATGGAGTTGCGGATCGTGTGAGGTGAGATCGGAGAAATCGATGACGGGGATGGAAGCAGCAGCAAGATCGTCTGCAACAACTTGGCGATGATCAGTGAGAGAGTAGTATGTGGAAGGGATGGAAGCGGCACCGCCGTTTGATTCAACGAAGGCTTTGATACTTGAAATATGATCAGATGCATGAAGCTTTTGGGATTCTGATGAGGAAATAGCCGCTGAAGCCATGGATGAGGATTGAAGATAATATGATCAGAAATGAAAGCAAAGGGTGTAAGTATATAGATGTATATGTAATATTGCAGGGTTGAAGTGGAAGTGGAGATCGTATAATCCTTCATTGCTTTTTCTACTTGTATATTTCCTTTCAAGTGAAGAACACGTAAGGGTTATCTCTCACATTGATAAGGTTTGTAAGAGAGTGTAACAGTGAAAAGGACGTCTACGTCTTTGAAGGTTACAGCTAGCCTTTTAATTTATTAGCATATTTAACGTTACTTCTGGTCTTCAACACATTTTTTTTTATTTTTTAAATACCTCTAGCTATTCTATTATCTGTGTTAGTGGAGTCAAAATTGGCGTCTTTCCAATGAAATGTTGACACACTTTATCCTGCACTTTCAACACTCTGGACATTATTCCCAACCTACTCTACCGAAAACAAAATTGAGAGAGAGGGAGCACCGTTGAATTGAGCAGCATCACAACATATGAAACTTCGTCATTTATCTTTTTTCCTCATTCTTAATAATATCCTTGGATATCTTGGTTGAGATTTCATCATGGACCACTCCATCTCTGTTTTTTTCTTAAATGTGAAATTGAGCTTTCTTTTTGGCCAAATGTGAAATTGAGATTAGTACGTTCTACATTTGTGTGTGAAAAAGAAAAATAAAAACACCGATCATCCATATCTACCCATATTTCAAGGCCCAAGTTGGAATTTTTGTTTTAATAAAAGGAACAAGTTAACCAAAAAATGAAGGCATACAAGTTACGGATCTTTGCCAATGGCGTAGTGGTGCCAATACTCCTAAGGTGGAGAGAGATTAATCTCCCAACTAATTTTGCTTCGTGTACAAAGAATAACAATTGAACTCACAACAAGCTATTTATGGTTCTATTCTTTAGTGTTGGGTGAGAAGATGTTGAAAAAAAATTTCGCGGGTCCAAAACCAATATTAGGACAAGAAACAAACACTAATATTTTTTTTTCTGGCCATGCACTGTTTACTTAGTACAAATCCAATATTATCACCAAAATGTTGTGATATATCATATAAGAAGCGCCTGGATTAATATGATGAATTATACTTCATCTTTAACTATCCTGCAAGGCGACAAAAACACTGTTCTCTCCCCCCCCCCTCCCCCTTCTCTCTGTTTTTTTTTTTATATCAATTAGACTTACCACTAGATATAATCACATAAAGCAGGTGGCAAAACACTATTCTCTATTCATATGTTCTAAAAAAAGAAAAGAATAAAAGCCTGCCTATGTGGACCTTGGCGGAGAGGTCTTGCATGAGTCATGCGATGAGATACCCAGCATCAATTTTGGATTAATGAGTCCCCCATTTCTTATTTTTCTCCTAAAATCGGCCTATCAACGATGCTCTATTTTTCGGCATGGCTTCATCCATTTCCCCCTCCTAAAGTATCACTAACAAGATATATATATATATATATATATTTGCAACCAATTACAAACAAGATATATATTTTGAAATTAATATGATAAAAAATTAGTCTAAGATGCAAAACACACATCATAGCTTAAGTGTATGGATTAATTGTAATTCAAGATTTTCAATCTAATGTCAAATTCTGTCGATAAGATATCGATGTACGGTCATTTTGATTTGTTGCTTGTTTGTTGCGTCACATACATATAATCAATTTAAAGTACTCTAAAATGTATTTAACTCTATATATCAATTTCAAAGTCAAGAAAAAAAAAACTGTACATATCAGTCACTCCAAAATGTTCAAAATAAGTTGTTTGGACGTGTTTGTTCTCTTCACTCTTCAGCAATGATTCTTTTTCTCAGTTGTCAAATCGTCATCGCCTTCCTTCACCTTCATCACCGATCTCACTCTATGAAAACTGGTAAATATATAGAGTCTGTTTAACAGTTTTTTTTATTTTATTATTCTCAAAACAGTTTTGTAAAATTATTTTTGAGAATAAGTTTTGAAAATAAGAAAATAAAAAAATCTGTTTGAATAATTATTCTTAAAGTCATAACTAATGAGTGTTAGATGAGTTATTTAAAATTTATAATTTTACCATTAATGAAGTAAGTGTTTTTCACTTTTTCTTATATTTTTCAGAATAAAAACTACAAAACATCTTAAAAATGTTTTGAGTTTTCTATTCTTTTATTTTTCTCTTTTCTAGAACAATTCATAAAAAATAGGTTTACCAAACAAATATTTTTATTTTTCTATTTTTAAAAATAAAAAAAAAACTATTTTCAAAATATCTGCCCATAATCGTTCGATCCAGTACAGAATTCAATTAATATAACCTTTTATTTAGAGTGAATGCTCTCAATTTCATTAATTTAATTTGTTGGAACAATTTTTAACGGTACGTACCCACTTTTAAGATGCTGAAAGTGACTGGTCACGCTTTCTCTCATTTGTTGTGTGCTGGCAACTTGGCATGTAGATCATAGCTAGACGTCCCATGTAAGAGATTCATTATTGCTTTTTTGGACATATATATATATATCTCAATGCTTTTGAATAATTGTGGTTTGCAACTTAAGGGTCGTACAGGCTGGACACATTAAAAGTATTCTCTCGTGCTGGTAGGAGGAATGCATGTGCAGGTGTAGAACATAAGGCTGATTTAGTGAGTGGGTTACAAAGCTCACTATATTATGATAGTAACAACCTTAATTGGTTCTTTTGGATATGTTAGTGGATTCATGTAATAATATTTTTGGATTGGTGCAGGTTTGGAGGGACATGATTGAAGGAAGAGATGAGAAAAGAGATAGGGAGAAAAACTTCCCACGCCATGGCGAGCTCATCTTGTGCCATAGCGAGAGAGTTAAATTATGCCAGCAGAATTTGGAGACAGAAAGCATTGGTGCCTTGGCGCCATTAACCTTCGTCATGGCACCATGTCGCAAACTTCATTTTTAAATAACGTGATCAATTCGACCAAAGGAAAAGAAAATGAAGGAAAATTTGAGGTGTAGGGATGCGTTTTGGACCTCTGGAAAGCTTGGATTTTGTAGATATGATATGAATCTCCACTTACTTGTTCCTCTTTTTCTGGTTTTAAATGGTAGATTTTGGTGTTGGATGTTGGGGTCTAGTTTGGATAGATTTTTACTGATTACATTGATTTCAAATACTTTAATGATGTGTTATTGATGTAGTTAGGCTTGAGTTATGGATTTTTGTGAATTATGTAGTTGGTTCTCCAAACCCTAGTCTTTAAGCTTTGGATTCTTATAATGTTCGAATTTCGTTAGGGTCAAATATGGATTTATGGGTTGTTTTGAGCATAAAGATGGTTGGAAATGATATTGGAAACCTGGTTTCATTGGGTTTATGCTTGAGTGTTGATTTGAGTTCTACCGGACCATGTGTTAGATCTTGATTCTTGTGTTTGGTGTTTGTGTAGCATGTGTGTATGTTTTTATGAGGTATATGGACTTCAAAAAGTTAATTGAAAGTGGCAAATCCATCAATAAGTGGATTAAATTGTGTTATGGTGAACTTGGGTCTTGGAGGCATTAAGTAATCTTGGGTAATTCCATCGATGTTATTTGAAAGTTTTGTTGAGTGTTTGGGTTTATATTGGTGTGGAATGTTAATTAATTGTTGTAGACCGTATTTCCTCTTGCATGTTGTAGTTGATAATCCTTTGGCCTACTGAGATGTTGTGGATGTACGTCAACTTGAAATAATTGGGGAGTAATTTTATTTATTCTATGTGTTTGAAAGTTTTCATATTATGATATGCTATTTATATCACAGTAAAAAATTGTAAGTTTTCTCCAAACCCTCTTTCTTTGAAAAGTACGATAAAGAAGTGAAAATAGTTTATTTTGTATCTATATGTGTGTGTATATATGTTTATATAATTGGTAATACAAGGGTTTAATCCATGAATATTATACTCATAGTATTAATGTGTGTAGTGCTGATGATAATAAGAACAATGTTAATAATGATGAAAATTGAATTGGCCACATATACATGTATTGGATCTTGACTTATGTTGACATACTTCTTATTATTGTGCATCCCCATATGATAATATGCTAACATGATTAAGATTATGATAATGATTGTTTATGACATTGACATGTTGGCATAACCTTTGAGCATCATCACTACATTGTATATATTGGGACATAGTCAGTTGGGTGATGATGACGTATAATATGATGATATCAAGTGGTATATCGATCCATGAGGATGATGTCAAAGGAATGATGTCATGAACATGGGCAAGAAGGAGGAAGAGCTTGCAAGAAAAGAAAGATAGCTTGGATGGCAAGTTGGGATAACTTAGTTGCCAAGTCTTAGAGAGCACTATATAAGGCTCCCCCCCCCCTCATTCTCCACAATCAACATGAGGAAGAGAAGGGGAGAGAGAGAGAATGGCGTGAGTAAGAGGGAGAAAGAGGAAAAGAAAAGAGAGAAAGAAAGAAGCAAAGGGAAGAGGAAAAAGAAGGAAAGGAAAGCTTATAGGGGAAGGAAGAAATTGAAGCAAGGAATCAAGGTTAGATAAGGAAGTATAGATTAAGATAAAGATAAAGAAATAATAAAGTTCTAGAGTAGTAACTTGTACTACTCTTATATTATTGCAAAATTTTCATGTTGAATTATATATATATATATGAATGATTGACATGTTTTAAATGTTTATTTGGATATCATATTCATGTTATGATAAAGTTGTGCCAATATTTTAAAAAAGCAACATGGATTTTATGTGATTATTTTGTAAAGATTATGAAATATTTTCAAAGTTGATGTAATAATATAACTGTATGTATAATATTGCTACTAAAATGCCCAATCTCACCCCCTAAGGTTCCAAATGCTAGGACCAAGCTTTTCCAAGAGTAGGAGTGTGAACCAGGAAGGATAATAGAGAAAATGCTGGCTTAAAAACTATTTTATTAAGAAATGGTTGTCTAGAAATAGTTTCTATATTGATGTAACTGCTCATACTTTATGAATATGTATAAACTCATTCATTTGCTGAAAATTTAGTAGCTTATGTTTCTATGTACCTTTATGTGTTAGCTTTTATTTGGTACCATATAAATATATATTGAATTTATACAATAATAGAAATGAATTTTTTGCAAAATGGTGAAAATTTAGAAGCAATATGGTACACTAGTACTTTGAATTAATGCCTAGTTCAATAGCAATAGTATCACCATAAAATATTTATTTGTTTTGAAACTAGACAAATAGAGCCTTCTTATGATATAAAGTTTGAACACTTTGGCTCTGTATGTAAGAAAAAATGACACATCAAAATTGAGGTTGTGAAACTGGATAGTTTACTGGAACTAATTTTGAACATAAACTTTTGATGGAAGTCTAGTTTCTTTTTTTTTTTTTTCATAAAATTCGTAATATAAGCTATTTTTAGAGACTTGAACCATTGTGAAATGATTTTTGAGGAATTAGTTGTGAATTTTTTTAAAAATACTACACAAGTGGGCAAAAATAACACGAAACAGTTTTACAATTGTAGGTTTAAGTTGAGTTTGAGTTTTCTAAAGACCGAGTATTTGGACTAAGTTAAACTTATATTCATGGGAAAGATAGAAGAATGCAGGATGTGACATCCTTCAATTCATACCCATACTGCATAGTAGTAGAGGCAAGGGCAAATTTTAGTAGTAATCAAAATGAGCATGAAATTGGGGATGAGAGGAAGCAGAGAAAGCAATCACACACTCGGGCAATTCATTCCATCAACTCTCAATGCTGCCTATAAAGAGCCTTGGAGTGAAGCCCTAAAAGGTAGAAAAAGAAAAAAGAGCGCCAAAAGGAACCCTAAAATTTGAGATAGAAAGAGAAAGAGATGAAGAGAGGTTAGAGAAAAATCCTAGAAGCAGAGGGTGAACAAGAACTAAGGGGATGAGTCAACCTGCTGAGCAAAATTTTGAGAAGCTCATAATACTTGAATACGATTAAAGGAATAGAGTTTGAGAAGAAGGAAGAGAGCAGGAAAATTTTGACGGAAGGTTAGGTCACAAGTTGTAGAGGGTCTTCAACTGGTAATTTTTGAAGCTCAATTTCGAATAGTTGTTGACAAGTTTTAGACTATACTGAGGAATGATGAATGATAGTTTGATTGCTGATTATATGCTCTATTTTCTTTCCTTGCTAGTTGATTGAAGTTTGGTATTCGACAATGTTGTATTGCGATTTTTGTGTCCTCTTAACTCACCATATGTGTTTTGGGTAAATTTGAAAGCATTTGTTCGCTTTTGCTTTCTTTTTATACCCTGTGAAATTGCCATTTCTTTCCATTTAAAAGTGATGTCACATTCTATGCTTTTGGGATTTGTTTGATATCAATATAACTCTTTAATTTAAAGTTGCTTTAATTGGGATATGAATATTAGTTTCTAGCCCCAAGGTTGTGTGCTAGTTTATTCCATGTCTATGGTTTTATGGCACTTTTCTTTTGGAGAGCTCGGTTAAAGGCTGAATTAGAGCCACTAAAATAGTGCCCCTATTCCATGGGTGTAATATATTGTACATGTATTGGTAATTCCTTGTATCTTACTCATTTCAGGACAGGGGGTCTCTCCTGTGAGACCCCTTTTGCCATGATGTTGCCGTGGTAGAATTTCTTTTTTTATTAAAATTTATACATAAAAACTAGATTTTTCAAGAATCATGCAAATATGTATTTTGTATAGTTTTGAATTTTTTTAATATTAAAACACTTCTATATAGTAAAAACTAAACATTTGCAATTTATAATTTTATGCAACTTTTTAGTAATTAAGAAAAAATATTAGAAAAATTTAAAACTGCACAAAATATATATCTACATGATCATTGAAAAATCTATTTTTCATTTATAATTTTTAATTTAAAATAAAGGAAAAACTGCCACAACAGTACCGTGGCAGTAGGGGTCTCCACAAGAGACACCAGACTGCCTCATTTTAAGATTAGCTAGTGAAAGGCAGTATTTATATCCTTGAAAGCATCTCTGGTTTCACAGACTTTTTCTTTGGATTGATATGACATGGATTCATTTTGATGTTCAGAAAATTATTAGAAAATTGAGCTTAGCAGGTGCATGTGGTATCCGGTTTTTTTTAACTCAGGGGAAAAATGGATCCTATGTAAATCTTTTTAGGATTTTGTTGTCATTGTAAATAACTATTCCCTGATTTAATTGTATTCCTGTTTTGTTTGTTTTTATAAACCTCTCCTTTGACATTAAATTAGGAGCTTAAAAGATCCAATAGCCTATTTATTAAAAATTTATCTTTTTTAAAAAATATAATAATAATAATCATCACATCATCATCTTAAGTCAGCCATACCATGTGAGATTTTCAGGACCTATGCAAGTATCCTAGTTAACCGCTTTGTAGCATGAGATAGAGAGTCCACATAAATATATAAGTTAGATTGAATAATTTATGTTTATTAAAAAAAATAAATTTCTTATACAAATTTCTTTTTTTAAAATAAAAAACATATATTTCAAAATATTTTGAATAAATGTAATAACAATATTTAGTGATTTTTGTTAAATAATAATAATAATAATATTATTATTATTATTAAACAATAAAATATTTATATCATAAAAGTAATTGGCTAAATAATTGTACCACGTGAGGTTTTTGAGTCCACGCAAATATCTGAGTTAATCGCTTTGTCACATGAAACAGTAAGTCCACGTAGACATTCGAGTTAAGTCCGAGTAACTAAGACTTATTAAAATAAATAACAATTATTAATAAATTTCTTTTTTTATAAATGTATATATTTCAAAAGGTTTTAAACAAATATAATAATGATATTTTCTGGTTCTTTAAAAAAATAATATTAAACAATAAAAATTTTATATTGTAGAAAAATAATTGATTAAATAATTACACCACATGAGGTTTTTGAATCTACGCAAGTATTCAAGTTAACAGTGTTATCACGTGAGATGAAGAGCTTAGGTAGACATGTTGGCCAAATTGTATGATTTAAGTGGTTTGAAAAATAACATAATGTTTTTAAAAAATGTTTTCCAATTCTTTGTTTTTAAAAAATAAATAATAATAACAAAAATAAAGCCATTATGTTAAGAATAATAATAATAAAGGCCTAAATAATCATACCCTGGAGATTTTTTTGAACTTCCGCAGGTGTTTTGGTTAACCATGTTATCATGTAAAATGACAAATCCACGCAGACATATCGACCTGATTACGTGATTCATTAAATATATAATAATTATTTGTAAGGTGATTTCATTTTTTTAGAAAACAATAATGTTTCATAATAATAATAATAATAATACAATAATCTTTTCTATTTTCCTTTTTAAACTACGTAATAAAACTTTATACTGTGGGGTTAAGAATTTTTATAGGTGCTTGAGAAATCAGCTTATTGGATATGATGGCGAATCTACAATAAATAGATTGATTTTATTTTTAAAAATATAAAAAAGAAATATATTTTCAAAAGCCAAAAAATAAAAAAATATTTTCAAGATTAAATAAAAATAAGAGTACGTAATGTAATATCTAAATTTTTATGATTTGTTTGAATTCTAGTTTAGAGATTAACTACATAATTGGAATTAAAAGAACTTAAATATCTTATGCAAATCAAACTAATGACTAAATCGCAAAGGATGATTAGGGATCACATTGCAAATAAAGTTGGATGGCATAATTATAAATATTAATTATTAGTAAAAAGACAGAAAGGGGGACATAGATATCATTTCCTTAAACAAATTATCTATTCAGTATTTGCTAAAACTGATTATAGGAGATGATTAAGGAAAATTATCGTAAGAAATTATACTCTAATAAGTAAAACCAGAAAATAGATATATTATGTAGAAAAGTGGTCCAAAGTTCCATAATCTGTAAATTAATAAGAATTAAAAATAAGTTTGAATCAGGAAATTCAGATATATTATGGCATAAAAAAAGATAATGGATTTTTCTATAAGGTTTAAATAGCTATAGAATCAGTTTAATGGATATTGGGCTAAAATTAGAGTCCGGATGCAATAAAACTACACCGGCTTCTTAATAGGCCAAGAGTACCATTCATGGGGGTCTAATAAAGGTGTAGAAAACCCTAATAGGACAGAGATGATTTTTTGAGGCCAAGAAGTATTATTGACAAAAATAGTTTAAACAAGATCAAGAAAGGATAAAGGGCCCAATAAGCCCAATTTACCCGATTTCCAAACTGATTAAATTATAGGTGATCCAATAAACTATGAAATGATCAAGAATAAGTCTAAAATAATTTTAGAAGGTTTATAATAATTATCTATGCTGAGATGTTACAAGAAACATTAATCAGGATTGATTTTATCGGTGTTTTCGGTTATAGCCCAATAAGGTAAAATGTTTTTCTAAATAAATTATATAGGTTTAGAAATGATTAATTAAGGTTATAATGAGTTTGAAATTCATATTTTAAATATATTTATGCATGAAAAATTTTACCAACAAAATTTATATAATCGGAGCTCGAAAACCTGGTATATGCTGAAACTGGGACAATAATTAAATGGTTTAAACCTAAATAATTAAAGACATTATCTTGGGTTGATTTTGCCCTCAAAATGGCATGCAAATAAGAAGAAAAAGGAGTGGAAAAGAATTAACTAATATGCATGATACTATGTAAATGATTAGGTGTCAAAATTGGAAGTTTGGATGAAGCAGTAAGCTTATATAAACATAATGATGCAATATTTACCTTAATTGGAGATGAAAATGGCATCCAAATTGATGACAAGAGAGGAAAAATTAATTAGAAACCAATTATGTGAAGAAATTAGGTGTATGGAGGAGAAAAGATGTGATGTAGTTCAATTTTAGCTCTTAGATGAAAATTAAATTCAATGGATGGAGTTACTTCTTATTGCTTATAAATAAGCTCTTTCTCCCCTCCATTCTTTACACCAAATTTAAAAATTTCCTTATATATTAGTGAGAGAATGAGTTATAGAAAGAAGGAGGAGAAAACGAGAAAAAGATGTGCAAGTTTAAGGTAACATTTTTTTCCTTTTCTTGCATTTTATTTCTAAATGGTTGTTTAGATTTTGTTTTTCTATAATTGGTAGGTAGAAAACATGTTTATGTTATGAATATGATGATGATGTTGGATCAAAATGGTGAAAGAATGATGAACATCTATAAATTTGCATGAACATGCATGAATATGTGAAGAACATGATGAGCATACTAAAAGAAGCCTTTTGTTCTTAAATGTTATCATACTAATATGAAATTATGTATCTTGCAATTATTTTTAAATATTATGCTAAGAATGGAATTATGATGTTATTGGGATTTTCTTAAATCTCATCCCACCAAATATCTAACCATGATTAGGTCCAAATCATGTGAAAGGTAAGGAGATAAAGAAGGATTCATGAAAAAATGTTTAGAAATAGGAAGGATATTTTGGATACTTATGTAATATCAAAGTTCAATAACATTTTATGTTATAATTATGTAAATTACGTGTGACTTATAGGCAATAAATAAAAGTCTATTTTTGGATCAATTTTACATGTGTTATATGACTACTATTGAAAGAATGATATTATGAAATTTTATGGAATGAAATTTGGAAAAATTAGGATAAAAATTGCAAGTAAACACGAAATTTACTGTAGCAACTTGCCCAATGAAATTTCAAATTAATATTTTTTCCTCTTAGAGTATTTTAAGAGATAAATTTAGCAATTTGAACCACCCTTAAACAATTTTTCTAGAATTAGTTATAATTTTTCAAAGTTCAAGCAAATTATTATAGTTACTAAATGAATAGTAATTTTTGGTAATATTTGGAATTTTTTGAATTTGACTCAAATTTGCTTCCAAATACATCTAATTAAAACTCAAACCACTAAAGATGAATAGTAAATGGTTCATAAGATTATGGTTTGACACGTAAGTGATAAATTATCATTTACAAAGTAAAACACTTCAACTCAAATTTCATAAAATTATTTTGTTTGTAAAATAGTAAATTATTTTCAATTAACTTTCTCTTATTACAAAATTATAATTAAAAAATACTAACCAATTAACATGTTTTTTTATCGCAAACTATATTGACTTTGATCCTATCACATGATACGTAGATCTCAGACTTTAATTCTAGGTCAAGTTCACTCTTGTAAATAAATAAATATTTTTCATTTCTAAATTTTCTTAATTTCTTTTTATATCTTGTTTTCTTAATCCTTTTAATTATTTTCTTATTTTTTTTCTTTCTACCATTATTTACGCATGTGAATGATTAAAATATAATTAAAATACTTTTAAAATTATATTAATTTGCACAATCAACTTAAGATAATCATTCTTAGAAATGAGTATTGTGGGGTGCTTAACACCCTCTCTACTCATAATAATACTTTCAAAGTCAATTAGCTTTGTTTCGCATACTATCCTTTTCTTTTTTCATTTAGTTTTCTAAAATTTTCTTAAAATTTGGGTGACGGTTTCTCCTAAATTAGCCTTCATTATGGAACTAATTTTCTCTCTCTTTTTTTTCATTTTCGCGCCATCTGCTTCGCATTTTTTAATGTGGCAATAGCTCTTGTTTCCTTCCTTGACTTCTAGTTCAGATTATTGGTCTTAATTAATTTCATTTTAATTTGAGATAAAGATAAGTTTATTAGATATATTAAATAATTAAGGTGCTCTGTGATGCCATACCATAGTTTTTATTTCCTTTTCCACATATGCATCCCTCCTTTAATGTGAGAATACGTCCAATACTTTACATGGTGTTATATGGAGATGTTTAAGCAAATAAATTAAAGAAGCATTTTGTGGGATAACAATGAAGACGCAAATAATATAGTGTGGATCCGCCCCTGCTTTTAAGGTAATTATTGTTACAAAGATTTATATATATATATATATATATATATATTCATTCAAACCCACATTTGATGTCCCAATAATTGATTAGACTGAAATCAAAAGAAGACAGGATAATTAACAAACTAAACTTTTTTTTTACCACCAATAAATTAAACTCATTCTTTATATATAGTTCTAAAATTTTCCTATCAATTTATAAGCATAGTGTGGTTATAAAAGTTTGGAAATCAATCATCGATATATATATAAAATATAAATTTGTAAGAAATCACAATACTCATAATTTGAATAATATAACTCATTTTTAGACCCATTGTATGGATTCGAATTTTTTGTAACCTAACCAGACAAAAACCAACAACAACATCCATAATTTGCTGTTATAAAGAAAAGGCGATTGAATTCTATCCCCAATTTCAATCAAGATTTCTTTCACCACTTTTCATAAAGTGAGATCGGTGATGAAGATGAAAGAAGGAGAAGAACGAAGACGATATGACGATTTGACAATAAAATATAAGAATCATAGTTGAAGAGAACAAACATATATGTCCATGAAACAACTTGTTCTGTATATTTTGGAGTTATATATATATATATATAGATGGACAGATTCCCAATTCAGTTTAATTAGTTTATTTGTTTAAAATGGTATCGTATCACTTGGTATAAAATAGATGACATGAGGCAATGACAAACGATAAATCAAAATGAATGGTTGATATTTTCTTGACAAAATTAGATTCAAAATCACGAATCATACCGAGTTCATATACTTATGGAATGATGCCGGTTTTATTAGCTAGCTGTGCTAGCTTGACTAATTTTTTATTCAATTTATTTTATTTATAGATAGATAGGTAGATAGATTTTATCTTTCAATCTAACCGTTACTAATGTTAGTTATTGATAAAAAGTGTTCAGCTCAAACACAATCTCCAATAGAATTTGTACTCATTAGGACTCGAATCCGATATGACAACCCTAGCTAATGCTTGGATCATTAATACGAATCAAATCCAAGCCTCTCTTATCAACACATCTAGCGTTCTGTTGAAGCTGTAAGTAGTCCTTGTACTTGATGCTCTTGAACAATGGCTTTTCCTTCTCCAAGAGCCCCATTGCAGGCCCTATTTCTTTATCAAGTGCTGGTCCATTCTCTAGTGCATAACTAAGCCTTGTGTCTCTTTCATTCACCACTACTCTGTGCCACATACTCTTATACCTCTTGTTACTCACAATCTGATACCAAAACACATAGCAAACAAAGTTCATTAGAAGTGAGATATAATAATATGTGAATATCACATGCTTGTTTGGTTTGATTTTACTTATTTCTAGTACTCCATTGTTGGGCCTTATGAAGGATTTATGAAGTATTAATTTTTGGGCAAAATATGGGGGAAAAACTAAATTTAATACTTATGGGCCTTAAGAGACTAAATTTAAAATATTGATGAAAATCATGAATACTGAGGGACCAAATAATAGATATGGTTAATTAACTATCAAAAGTATGACACAAAATGTTGAGTGACCTCAAGTTGATCTCCAATGTTGGCAAGTAAGCAGTGAGGCAGAGGATTGACATTAACCCATTTGCCATTGTGCTTCACTTGAAGGCCTCTGATTCCATTCTGAATGAGGAGGGTGAGTAAGCCATTATCAGAATGAGGAAGCAAACCCAAAGTAAGGTCTGGTTCAGGACATGGAGGGTACAAGTTCACTTGACATGTCTGGTGCCCTGAATTAAAACCTGTGGACTCAACAATGGCACTGGGTTGTAATCCTAAGCTCTCTGATATTCCTTCAAGCAAATTCCACGCCACACCTCTGATTTTCTTATTGTACTCAAATGCAAGCTCCCTACAAAACAATTGAAAGGTGTTCAATGGAGAAAGAGAGAAAGATAAGATTGGTGAAGAGAAAAAAGAAGAGGGTGTTGGGTGTTGAATTGAACGTACTTGAAACCAGGGGGATTGTGTGGGAAATTGAATTGAGGAAAAGTTATAACTTTTAGATAATCTCTCCAGTAATGGAACTTCTCTCCGTAAGGAAGGGAGCTTGTACCATATCTCATGGGTGTGATCAGTTCTTTGTTGGAAAATTCCATCTTTTCCTCAAGAGGCAAATTGTGAAACTCTGCAGACTTGTTTATCACATTCTCCATTAGTGTCTCTGAAATCCCATGATTCATGATCTGAAAGTGACAACCAAGTACAGAGTAAACCAGAAAACTAACTATAATATTATTCCATCACAGGGATTGGGAAAATGTAACCTTACATCTTGGGACTTCCACTTAAAAGAATGAATAGTTAAAAATCTTATTCCAATCAAAACTTCTCAAAATTACAATACCGTATTGTTTAATAACTCGCATGATTCATGACTAAAATACATTTTATTATATGGATTGAGATATTGATATATTGATTTTAAAAAGTTAAGATCTCTATATATTGATGTATTGATTTTTAAGAAGTTAAGATCTCTGTAAGTAAATCTTTACCAGGAAGAACCCCCATTCTTTGCAGGCGTTGCCAAGTTCTCGAACGGCATTGGCATGGACTTCAGGATCGTGAGAGGTGAGGAGGGAGAAGTCGATGATGGGGATGGAAGCAGCAAGTTCGTCTGCAACATCGTCACGACGTTCAGTGACAGAGTAGTATGAGGAAGGAATGGGAACGTCGCCGTTTGATTCAATGAAGGCTTTGATGCTTGCAATATCAGATGCTCTAACCTTTTGAGTTTCTGATGAGGAAATGGCGACCGGTGAAGCCATGGTTGAGAGCTGAAGATATTGTGAATAGAAATGAAAACTCACACAGGGCATATATATAAAAATTATGCAGATACAGAAGAATGCAGGTAAGAAGAGGAAGTGCGGATAAGTAACAAGTGGAATAGTCGAGATTTGATAATTGCGGAGAGAGAATTTGGAGGACAGGACTCGTAGTATAATTAAGAACAGAGTGTAGTTATGAACAGTGACGTTGTCCTGCTTGCATGGAAGTTGAAGTAATTCATCAAGGGATTGTAATAATTGTATAAAGACAAAGGAGAAAGAAGTGATGGTAAGGATAAGGGTTACGAAAGGATATGGGTAGGAAAATTAGTGATGGGTGAGGATATTAATAATTGATTTTGTTGTTATATATATATATATATGCCATTTGTTATATATTATATTGATTTACTACGAGTTACCCTCTTTATAATTGCAGAGAATCAATCATACTATGTATGTTTTTTAACAAAGTAACTCATTATATAACGGTGACTATTAATTTTTAATTTCTTTTTTTTTGGTGGGGTAATTTCATTTTAACATATATAAAAGATTCGGGGCAAGTTTGGTTAATGCGATCATAAGATAAATTAGGTGGGCCGTACAGAATTTAAGTTCTGTATAAATATAAGGGTGTGTATGGATTTGGGTTGGCCCAAATATTAATAACAGATATAAACCAATACACAATATACTTTGGTATACCAAGTTAAAATTAGTGTCCGTGGTAAGAGTTTTTGTGTCTAAACAAATAGTTTGGGGTTTAGTTCCTAAAGAATAATTTTAGTCAGAAATAATCTATCATTTACTTTGGGAGAAAAATTAGTCTCTTAGTCTCTGTCAATGGAAATATTGATATGAACAGGGGAAGGACAGGGGTAGAAAAGTAGAGATAAACAAAAAAGGGTGTGAGAAAATGAGAAAAGAGAGAACGGTGATGAAGAAAGAAAATTTATCAAAATTATAACTCAAATCAGTAGTTAGAGCCTTAATACAACTAAACAGTAAAATTTTTATTTATATAGCTCAAATCTTAGCTTTATTGTAGTCCTAAAATAATATATATATTTTTAAATTATCTCAAATTTAAATAAAAGATAAATCATAATTTAAATAACTAAATTCTATAAATAAATAAAAAAATTTAAATTCTAATAAATTTAAAATAAATTAAGTTAAATCTAAATATTTCAATAAAATATCATCATTTAAAAATCTAATTATTTATTTTTTATCAACTACTTGTCTCATTGGGTGAAGAAAATTGCAGGGGCGGTGAAGAGGTAATGGAGCCAAGTGACAAGTGGAATAGTCGAGTTTTGAGAGTTTAGTGGACGGGACTTGCAATAATTGAGAACAGGGTGTAATTCTGAAAGGGGACGTCAGGTTTGATTGACGCTGACCATCTGAATAATTTGAAAATTTTAAATTTTAAATCCTTTCTTGTGACAAAAGTACAGTCACCGGGGGAGAAAAACAGAGACATAAATGCACGAAGAAGAGAACTTTTTTTTTAAAATGGCATTTTTTATAACTAGTAATTGTATATTTGTTAATTCATTTTTATTCCGTTTTGCCATTATATGATAAACATAGTAATTAAAGAATTGGTTTTTAAATGGCTTGTTGTTGTTGTTTGGCATTATATATATACATACGTAAATAATAAGAATTTTTGTTGCCAACACGTAAATAATAAGATATATATATATATATATATATGCATACAAACATATATGTACGTATATGTGTATGAATTATTTCAATACAGAAGTCTCCAATACAATTATTATTGGTGCCAACAAAACATCATTACTCAAACCTCTCATTCATCATTCTTTCATTAATTCATGAAAGGAATAAACAGTCTAAATAAGATACAAGAACAACCACAACTTAGATATATAAATATCAACCCATCGCCCTAGCTATCACACACTAATTATAGCATAAAATCTATAAAAACTCAAACTAAAAATGTAGAATATTAAGATATATATATATATATGTATATATATCTATGTAGATGCGAATTACATCAGTTTGGAACATTAATTAATTAATACGAATCATGTCCAAGCCTCTCTTATCTGTACATCTGGCTTCATGTTGAACTTTAAAGTAGTCCTTATACTTGATATTTTTGAACACTGGCTTTTGCTTCTCTAATAGTTCATGTGCGGGGCCTGTTTCATTCTCAAGTGCTGGTCCATTCCCCAATGCAAAAGTGACCCTTGTGCATTTCTCATTCACTATTACTCTGTGCCAGATACTCTTATATCTTCCATTACTCACAGTCTATAACACCAAAACACAGCAAATTAATAACGAATAAAAGTTAGAACAGGTTAAATAAGTTAAATAAATATTGCATTAACCCATTAAAAGTTGAACCAAGTAATAAATATAACTGGACTACAAAAAGTTGAAATGACCTCAAGTTGATCTCCAATGTTGGCAAGTATGCAGTTAGGAAGAGGATTGGCATTAACCCATTTGCCATCATGCATCACCTGTAGACCTTCAATTCCATTTTGAATGAGAAGGGTCATCAGGCCATTATCACTATGAGGAAGCAACCCTAAAATAAGGTCTGGTTTGGAACATGGAGGGTACAAGTTCGCTTGACATGTCTGATAACTTGAATCGAAGTCAGTGCACTCAACAATTGCATTGGGTTGTAACCCTAAACTCTCTGATACTCCTTCAAGCAAAGTCCTCACCACACCTCTGATTTTCTTACTGTACTCGAATGCAAGATCTCTGCAGAAACAAAAAGTCTTCAATATTAGGAAAAAGAGGGAGATAAGATGAAGAGACAAAAAAAAAAGGTGATGGAGTTGCACGTACGAGAAACCAGGAGGCTTGTGGGGAAAATTAAATTGAGGATGTGTTTCAACCTTCAGATAATCTCTCCAGGAATGAACCTTCTCTCCGTGAGGAACAGTGCCGGTGCCATATCTAATGGGAGTGATCAGTTCTTTATTTGCAAGCTCCTTCTTTTCCTCAAGAGACAAATTGTGAAACTCCAGAGTCTTGTTTATTACATCCTCCATCAGCTTCTCCGAAATCCCATGATTTATGATCTGAAAGTGACGTACCCAAGTACAAATTAAACCAGAAATTCAACTCTAAATACGTTATTCATATATATTCTATCACTTGGGTTAAGAAGAAATTAGAAGGTTGAAAATTTACCATGAAGAAGCCCCATTCTTTGCAGGCCTTGCCGAGTTCTCGAACCGCATTAGCATGGACTTGAGGGTCCTGTGAGATGAGGAGGGAGAAGTCAATGACGGGGATAGAAGCAGCAAGTTCGTCCGCAACTTCTTCACGAGGTTGAGTGAGAGAGTAGTATGAGGAAGGGATGGGAACGTCGCCGTTTGATTCAATGAAGGCTTTGACGCTTGAAATATCAGATGCTTGAAGATTTTGGGGTTCTGATGAGGACGTGGTAACAACTGAAGACATGGATGAGGAATGAAGATACTGCGTTTAGAAATGAAGAGCAAGGATATATAACCATGTTTCGTGGTACAACAAAGTATTGCATGGCTAAAGGGAAAGCGTACACAAGTCACAAGTGTCATCCTTCTTACTGTGTACAGTCATATTCCTTCCCATAGATGAACAAATGGGTCCGTACAATACTGAGGGCTATCTCCAACTTCGATAGTCGGTGAGTTTGGAAGACAGTATAATTGTGTGAAAAGGACGTCTAGGGTTTTTAACGTTACTAGAGCTATCCGTTTCTTTATTACCATACACGAAACACATACGTTTCTTCCTTGTCCTAATATTTGTTTTCTGATGAGGAAATAGTAACTGCTGAATCTATGGTTGAGGTTTGAAGATATTGGGATTAGAAATAGAAATGAAAACCCGGGCATAACTTCATGTGTATTTGCAAAGTATCGCAGGACTGAAGAGACAGTGTGGACACAAGTCACAGTGGCTTTTTCTACAGTTATATTCCTTGCATGAGATGGACAAACATGTCCGTACAATACTGATTATATAAGCGCTATCTCCAACGTTGATAATTGAAGAGAAAGCTATTATGGAAAGTACGTCTAGGAGTATTAATGTTAACAGCTAACCTTTTATTTTTTTTTTCACCATGACATTAATTTCTTTTCAACTATACTTCTGGGTTTTCCTTAAACAAGCTAATACAAGGAGTTTTCCTTAAAAAAAAAAACTAATTTCCGGGAGGATGTAAGATAGACCCTCCATTTCACTATCAATTAGATTTACTCCATATAAAATGAATGTCAATCGAACTTTCAAGGATTTTAAGGGACATGAATTATTACCCTTGATTGGTAATTCATACCAACGTGAATATTGGTTTCTTTTCTTTTATTAATACTTATTATCTTCCGGTTTTTTCTTGGACAGAAGAGGAAGTGTGGAGAAACTTAGCATTTGAAAGAGTCGAGTAATTTTAGTAGAAGAGAGATTGGTGGAAAACGACATCTAATAATTGTGAATTCCTATATCAAATCCAATTCACAGACTTAATACAGATAAAAAAAAAACTGTAGAGAATCCAAATTCTAGAATGAGTGTTCCAACCGAAATGCGACGCGGATGGCGTAAAAAAAAAAAAATAGAAAAATCGGCTTCCATGATGAACATCAATTTAGGAGGAATCACTATCAAAATTTTAAGGAAAACTTTGAAAAACCAAATAAAATAGTGAGGATGGTCTATGAAATAAAGTTGGATTTGAGAGCAGGATTGTGAGAGAGAAATGTGTTAGGCATCTCACAATCCCCGTTCCTAAGAATGATTATTTTAAATTGGTTGTGCAAATTAATATAATTTTAAAAATTACTATAATTGTCTTTTTTATCATTCACATGCAAAAATAAATATAAAAATAAGAGAAATTAAGAAGTTGAAATAAGAAAAAAAAAGATGAAAAATAGGAGAATTTGAGAAAATAAAATAAGAGAAAAATATTATTCATCTACAAAGGTGAACCTTGATCTAAGATGAGAACCTAAAGTCTAAGTACCTTGTGATATGGATTAAAGTTCACATAATTCAGGATAGAAAATGTGTTTCAGTGAATAAGTATTTTTTTAATTAAAATTTTGTAATGAGAGAAGACTAATTGAAAATGATTTCCCATTTTGCAAATAAAATATTTTTCTGGAATTTAAGTTAATGTGTTTTAATTTGTAAAAAAATAATTTGATTTCACTCACTTACTCTTATTTTTATATAATTTTGAAAATATTTTAATTTTTGTATTTACTTTCTGAAATATACCTCTTTTTTGTTTTTTTGAAAAATTCTTTTTGTAATTATTATTATTTTTTATTTTTTTATAAAATAAAATCAATTTACCTGCTACAAACTCTTCATCATACTCAGTAGGCTGATTTCTTAAATACATATAAAAGCTCTAAACACCTCCATGTGCAAAGGTTTTATTATATATTTTTAAAACAATGATTTAAAAATATTATTATATATTTTTTTAAATATTATTATTTTCTTAAGAGAAAACCACATTACAAAGAATTGTTATATATTTTAACAAATTATATATAACCTCACCAATATGTCCATGTGAACTTACCATCTCACGTAATAATATACCTGTAGAAGTTCCTAAACCTGGACATGGATATTTAGCCAATTTTACATTATATATAATTTTAGAAAATTATGGGAAATTTCTAGGCCATTCCAGCCCACCTCTGGGAGCGTGAATTGATCACAACACTAGTCCTCTTGACCGCACCGCATGTGATCCCCCAAAGTATTTATAGAAGCTTCAAAGAAATCATCATTTTCCTTTTATTATTATTCTTCTTCAATATATATATATTTGCTTTATTTGTTAAGAAAGCAAAAAGTGGCTACATAAAAAATCATTACTAATGGGATGGGAACGGATAAAATATAGCAAAAGAAAAACTATTTCCTGTCCAAACTTTTATCAATAAATGCATCCAAATACCACTTCAAAACTGTCACAATCTAATAATCAATCATCACCATTGACCCATCCAGCAGTAGCCACGATTTAAACATCCAAATTGTTTTATAATGAAGATGCCTACTGAACTTTACCCAACTTAACCAGAAAATCCAATCACAGCAATGCTAGAGTGAAAAAGGGAATCTGAACACAAAACAATTTTGACCCAGATTTACTATATATTAATCAAGGTTTCACACTATGCATTCTACAGCCAACATTATTTGAAACAATAGACGTATAGGGAGCCTCACATGGCACAAAGTTTCACATTCATGGAAATGAAGCAAGCCTTAAAACATAGGTTATTCTGCTCTCAAATTTTTTTATAAAACATTGAACTTTAATTAGTACCTATTGATAGCTCCCTAGATTCAAGAAAGGTCCAAACATGAATCAACCTGTGAGCCGTACACGCATGTCAAACAAATTATAGGTTGGGACTCTCTTCTCTATATCCCAGCTTAATGTAAACTCAACTTTTACTAATAAAAGCATCAGTTACGTGGACACCTAGGATATTTAAACTTGAAGGTGTATGGGCAACAGAGGGATTCAACTTTTAGATGTAGAAAACATGAGCACGTGGACCACTTTAAGGCTACATAATAGAACTAACACTTGTGTGACAGATATGATAAGCCACACGTGCCAGAATGGGGCCAAATGACTTTGAGCATGTTAAAGAGAGAATATATAGCTTTGAACCAATATCCATGGCCTCACAACAACAGGGACAATTTCCTCAAACAAGACAAACTCATATGGCTACATCTATAAGCTTGAATTAGTTTTCCATAACCAAGAAGGTCTTTCACATGAGAGCAAGTCTAAATAGATACATCTACAAGCTTGAACCAGTGTCAAACATTTGCTAGAATAAAACCAGATTTACAATCCAAAGCCAACTGATCACTTTAAACTTAAAAATGTTCTACCAGAGCAAAATTAAGGAACTTTGCAATCCAAAGCCTAATAAAATTGCACCTAGGTCTCTACGACACAGAAGACAGCCCTTCAACCAAAGCAACCCATTTTTCAGGCATAAAAGACATTCCCGTGGGTAAGATGAAGTCTGAGCCATCATTAAAATAGATCTTATGCATTTAACATGGTAAAATCCTTTTCTCATAAAAAATCAAGGTGTATAAATTCAGAAGAGAGAGATTAAGTTAGAAAGAAGGATCAGGTTTACAATATTTTAGTGAAGATCCACAAAGTAAAGCACAACACTGATCATGGCACATAGAAAGAACAGGACCGGGGTGGAAGATTCAAGCCTACTATGATAAATAGAAATCAATAATCCTCTTCCTCCCCTCTCGATCCACGTACTCGTTCACCCTTCAAGCTTGCAAGTCTCCTTCCTGGTACGTGCTCAGATTCCCTCTGCTTCCTCCATTACTCATGTCTTTGATCCACTGTATCGCTGCTTTTCTGTGGTCTCTCCATACGATGCCCGTCCTCCCCTCCACAATCTATGTGATTAAAAGAATCAGAAAGAGACGTTAACCATTGAGAAAGTTGCCCTTCGTACTCTGCTACACTAGACAACAGTAGGAGGAGCGCTTAGAGGAGTGATCAATCGTTGGCTTTATCCAATTTGCTTTTGTTGTTGCTATGCTTGAACCCTAGCCTCCCCTGCGCCTCTGCCGTATATCGCAAAAGAGGAAAGGCGTGTTCGGGCTCTCAAGGTCAAACACTGAATCTGGCTCATTTTAATTTTCATTTTTATTTTAAAAAAAAAACCTTTTTTAATCTTATTAATCTTCGAAAAAGAGATTTCAAAGATTTGATTGATTTTTGAAAATTCTAAAAAAAGAAAGGAAATTGATTTTATTTAAAAAAATAAAAAAAGAGACTAAAAGAAGGATAAAATTTTTTAAAAATCTTAAAATAAAGAAGATTAAATTTAGAAAGTGATTTTTTGGATTTTTCTTTTATTTTAAAAATTTGTATTCAAATTGAAATCAAAAGGAAATTTGCAACATTTTTTATTTTTCTAATTTTATGTAATAAGTCCAGATAAAATACAGTTTTCACAATAAGTTTATTCTCTAGGTACATTCCTTTTTCGACATTTATCAGGAAGGACATGAGAGTAACGTTTGAAATCATGACAATAGTGATAAACCACCCATTTTGAGGTGACTTGTCTCAACTTGAGCCTGCTCGCAGCATCAAGAAGACTTGTCTTCCTTAATCCGCCATTGAAGCCCCTCCCTAGGCCTCACAGTGTAGGCATTGTCTTTGAAGTTTCGGAAGGAAGCTATGAAGGGGGCTTTAAAATAATCGATCTTCACCTTCCCCCACCTTGTGGCCCATGAGTCTCCATTCCAAGTCATTGTGTATAGTTTCATGGGGTGCCTTGTGGGGAATTCCACTCCACTTCTTTGCATGTTGTGCATCACTCTTATAGGAATGTTATCCACTAAGATTCTGTACAAATTAAGAAAATCCATGAATTAAGAAAATTAAAATTAATCTCCTAAAAGAAATCTTGTTCTGATTCAATATATTAAACATCAACCAACAGGATTTGATTCAATTAGTTCAGCACTTATTTCCTTAAACAAGGTCTTGGATTTGAATTTTGTTAATAGAAAAAATTGTCACTTAGAAAGCTTAATTTACACCTATGTGACTCTACTCAACTCTTTATTCGAATTTGTTGGAACTTAATATAATTTTTGAAAACCTATTGCTAAAAAAATATAAATATATATTAATTATCAAAGAAACGGTTATTTTATTCAACTGTATATATATAAATCAGAGAGGGATTAACTGAATTACATTATGTGTCAAAGTTCCAATCAATGGAATAAGTGTTAAAGTCCTGGGTAGGATCAAACCAGAGGTAAAATTGCACCTCTCGACCCCCAATTCCATTGGCCAATATATTGGTTGACAACAAATGTGGATCTCCAGACAAGTTTCCCAAAAACTCTATATCAATCTCATCATGCTTTGGTCCTCCACCAGAGTTAAGCTGCATAAATAAATAAAATATTTGTATAAGAACTTAAATTGACATAATAATCACCTGAAAATTATTTATCTCATTTATTATTATATGTGTTTACTTCTTTTGTTTCCATCATGTCATGCAGAGAGAAAATATAAATAAATTGTGGACTCTATGCAAAGTCACACTGTTAATAGCTTGTTGTGAACCGAATGATATATATATATATGTACATATTGACTTTTACATACATAATATGCAGTGACAGTGCCTGCAGAATTTCCAAGAATGAGCTTGATTTGCATGTTGAAGAGTCCAAATAAGTTGTCATGGTTGGAAGCAATTCCTGATCCTAAATGTTAGACCAGTGTGAGGGATGTTGTTACCTCCATCTTTGATTTTAACCTTTCATTTTCAAAAAGAATGTTCAAATTTTAACAACCCCAATTTGATTCTTTTGGATATGTTAGTGGACTTATTGAAGAACACTTTTAGATTGGTACAAGTCTAGAGGGGGTCAGGATCAGAGGAAGAGATCAGAAAAAGAAAAAAGGAAGAAAATTTTCCCATGTTGCTACAGGCTCCCTTTGCATCGTGGCAAGAGAGTTGAATTGCTCCAGTGAAATTTGGAGATAGAAAGTATTGGCACCGTGACACCTAGTTACAAACTCTATTTTTAAATAGCACAAACCAATCATCAGAAGAAGGAAAAATGGAGGAGATCAAAGGAGCTCTACTAAGGCTTGAGGAATCTGGTCCAAAAGCTTGATTATTGGGTTTGGAAGGTCCTAATCTTATAGATATGATTGTTCTCTACCTTCCCCTTCCTCTTTTTTTAAGTTTAATGGCAGATTATTGGTGTTGGTTGATTGGGGGTCCAATTGGGATGATTTCTGCCTATTTAAATTATGCTTAAATGCTTCTATAACTTATTATTGGGCATGTTTAGACTTTTGGTTATGGATTTTGATGGATTGTATAGTGTTTTCCTCTAAACCCTAATATCTACATTCTAGGTTTTCATGATGTCTAAATTTGGTTAGGTTCAAATCTTGAATTATGGATTTTCTGGGTATATATAATGATGGCTGTAAATGGTATTAGTAACTTGATTTCATTAGGTTTAGGCTTGAGATGTCAATTTGAGTTCTATCGGAGCATGTGATTGGTCATGATACTTGTGTTTGGTGCTTGTATAAGGTGAGTCTATGCTTTGATGAGGTATATGGATTCTGAGAAGCTATTTGGAAGTGACAAAATCATCGGTAAGCGATTAAATTATGGTATACTGGAATTGATTATATAGGCATCAAGTGGCCCATGGTAGTTTCATTGATTCCTTTGATATTTGATGGATGCTTGGATTTCATTAGTGTTGAGATGTGGTTCTTTTGACTTAGAATTTGCATTGTCTTGCATGTGTGTTGTAGTTGGCCATTCTTTGACCTATCAAAGTGTTTAGAGTGTTCGGCAACTCAAAATAACCGGGGAGTAACGTTTATTTGTCGTATATGTTTAAAAATTTTCATATAATAATATGCACAATGAATCATGACTAGTAAGTTTTCTTAAACTTTTATTTCTTGGGAATCATGATAGGAAAAAGGGTCAGTATATATATATATATATATACACATGTATAAGTGAAAATAAATATAAAGATACTACATTAACTCAATGGTATTAATGATTATGGAAATGGTTTAGATATATATATATATATATGTATAAGTATGTATTTGGATTCATGACGAATATTGATATATTTGTTATTTTTATGCATCCCCGTATGATATCTTGTGTGACAATTTTACACTAGCATGGTAACAATGATAATAATGATTGTGCATGAAAATGACATGTTGGCATAGCACAAAAGACATAATCACTTTGGTCATGCATGTTGAGCATGGGTTGGATGGGTGATGATTGTAACACCCTAGACTTTAAAACCACAAAAAGACATCAAGGACATAGCTTACAGTAACAAAGGCAAGACATAAATGAAAAATGACAAGAAGGAGATACCAAGGATGAGAAAACAAGGGAGAAACTTAGAAAAATGAGTTAAACATGACCAGAGGACCTCGAGATATGACTAGATGATAAGAAAAATGAGGGAGACCAATCTCCCTTGTGGCGTTACGGCCTGGGAATGTGGAGTCATGGCGCTACCTACTACTGTCAAAGAACAGCAAATCTAGTTTTTGGGACAAATTTTGGACACTCATATCTCTCTATCGGACTTCTGATTGACTTGATTTTAACACTTACAAATCACTCTTCACCTTCTTTAACTATAGAAATTAACATCACCTCAAAATTCCCCCATATGGAGAATTTGTATACCCATGACTAAAATAGTTACTTTTGAGTCGAAACTTGACCTTACTAGCTTCCAATCCCAAACCATTGACCTTTCAATTAGCAAACATTTTACCATAGGTCACAATTGACATAAGAAAACTATTCTCTTAGGTTTTGACCCCACCTTGAACCCCAAACCTATCTTGTGGGTGACAAACCCTTTTTCCATAAAATACACTAAAACTAACAAATGATATTGTAACTT
Organism: Adenanthera pavonina; assembly: GCA_026686845.1. NCBI lineage: Eukaryota > Viridiplantae > Streptophyta > Magnoliopsida > Fabales > Fabaceae > Adenanthera > Adenanthera pavonina. The sequence goes on from JAIVEN010000014.1 coordinate 4,345,815, forward strand.
ACTCAGACTTAGCAAAATACATGTGGGCAAGTAATGCCCTAGACCCTGAACTCTCAATAACAATGAATAGGGCGTATGTCTAATAACACTCTATAAACAACAAGAATTGGCTTAGCATATACAACCATAAAGGATAAAGCCTTCCCAAACACCATACCTACAACCTAAACATGTCCTAACCCCAAACAACCTTAGGGCTATAGATGACAAGAGACAGTCATTGGAAAATAAGAACCCAAGCTAATGACCAAGAGGATTCACATAAATCCACATCACACATGGCATCTAATCATACCTATATACATGGTACAATACTAAACTAACATATAATATGTGTTCTCGGATGAGCTCATACCTATCATGAGTACTCAAATATCCTGTGCACTAGCCAAAAAAGAAACCACCTCAGTCACTGTCATGTAGAACTAAAGTCCTCTCCTATGAACGGTTATCAATGGGGGGGTGAGACAAACATATCCTAGTAACCAGGGGGTAACTATAAAAACATGTTTCACCCACACACATACTGCAAAATAAGTACACAGTACTATATATAAATACATATATTCACACTTATGCAATATGTAATATGCAATATGAAAAATGCCATGCATATTATATGCAAAACCCACATCGATCATGGTAGGAACTATGAGCTAGTATTGTTACAAAGTAATTTTGATAAGCAACCACCTACCAACAATTACTTAAGGCCGATTCTGGGGCATTACTAAGCTCACCACTATTAGTCATAACTCGGCTAAAAGTCATTTTACTAATGAGTAGACCATGATTCTCCTTCCCTTGGGCCACTTAAATTGGTGGTGATTTAATGAAGGCGTATTCTCAATCTATTACCACCTGGCTCTTCTGGCCAAAGAAAGAGAATTTAATAGTAGGGATATATACATCAACCGCACCACCTGGGCACGAGGCCTCGAATATCCTACTAATGGGTCGGTATACCACATGGTATCATCATATCACAAGTCATCATCACCTAACCAACAATGTTTCAATATGCATAATGTAGTGATGATGCTCGAATGTTATGCTAACATGTCAATGCCATACACACTCATTATTATCATCATCATGACACTAGCATAATATCATATGAGGATGCACAATATCAAAGAGTATGTCAATGTAAGTCATGATTTGATATATGTATATGTGGACAATTTCCACTACACCAAATCAATCATTTTCTTATGGATAAAATCTGTGAGAAAAAGGTCAAAATCCTTGAGAAATCACTTTCTCACATAATTTCTCACAAAAAATCAAGCGTGAAAAAATTAGCCGTGGGAAAAAAAATTTTCTAATAGAATTCGTCTATGAGAAATTTTTCTCATGGACTTTAAGCATGTTTCTCATGGATGTTAGTCTATGAGAAATTTCTCATAGATGACTCTTTCATATATGAGAAATTTCTCATAGAATAACTCATGAGAAATTATGTGAGAAATGATAAAAGAATTTTAAAAAAAAGTAAACATTCTCACATAAGCATTCTCACAAACTAGTTATGTGAGAATGTTGAAAATCTAATATAGAAAATAACAATCTAATAACAGAAATCTATTAGAATATTGCCTGGAAGGTGACCAATTTTTATTGATATTCAAGAAGGGCCTCAAGAAATGACCAAATCTTATATGTGTTGAATTAAAAGTTTTGATGATTCCTAACAATTAGAGCTTGGAAGGAGAATATCAAAGAAGTGTAAAAGTATAAAAGTGAAGAAATCCAGGGAAAAACATGTGAAGATTTAATTGTTAAGATTTCTTATAATGTACACTGTGTAAAAGGCTTTAATTCCATGCCACCACATCATTTAAACATGTATTTTCATAGTTATCCTATACTAGTATATGTTAGATTTGGAAAACACTGACTAACAGACAAATTGTGGTGTTAATTCTTATGTATTTTGTGTAAAATTCAAACTTTGCTTTTCAAAATTCGAAGTTCCAAAGTTATTATCTCTAATAGACGAATTTCAAGTTCTAAAATTCGAATTTCGAGTTAAGTATAGTTAGTAAAATGTGTAAAATTTGTCTAAAACCTACTCAAAATTCAAATGTTGTTAAAGTGCATAAAGAATTCATAATCACTCCCTCTAACAGATGAATTTTGGATTTCAAAATTCAAATTTTGAAATGAGAACTTGTGAGTTTCGTTATAGCATGTCTTTGATAGATGAATTTTGAAGCGCAAAATTTGAATTTCACAAAAAAGAACTTTTGTACCATATTGAGAAAGCCTCTAATAGACAAATTTCAGTGTTTGAAATTTAAATTTCGAGTACACTATGAAAACATAAGATAACTATTCAAACTCAACAAATACACTTTGAATATGAAAATTCGTATGTTCTAACCAATATGTGAAAAATCGGACTAGATGGGCTGATTCAACCTATCCGACCAGGAACCGACGCCTGGTCTGGTCAGGTCCGGTCACAGGTAGAGAATAAAGGTTCTCAGAACTAGTGAGAACTGGCCAAGAATCGTCCAAAACCGGTTTGAACCGATCTATTTTTTTAAAAATAAAATAACATTATTTTTAGTACTAAGTAGCATTATTTTTTGTATAAATTTTTGTCTTTCTATATTATAGTATGTTATAAGTAATATTATGATACATAATTATTAATAATGATAAATTTACTTAATAAATAATATGAAAATAAAATATGAATTAACTATTTTGAATTCAAAATATAACTATGGATGAACATTAACTCGTTTAAATTTTAATATTAGGTCATAAAACTTATTAATAATATTTTTAATTTTCTATATATTATTAAATTTACTTTTCATCCTAGATTGAATGTTAATTTTATGATCATGAATAAATATCTTTTATATTTTTTATCTACATTATTTAAAATAGATCAATTTATTCACAACCGGTCCGACCCCAATCTAATCATTAAACCTTGAACCGCTGTCTCATCCAGTTCAATGGCTCGTCCAGTTTTTAATACCTTAGTTCTAACATGGGATAATTTTAACAAACTCAAAATTTGATTTTCCCTCTTGAACAGATGTCTATTAAAGTTCAACGTTAAAATCATTAACCTTCTGTCCCTGTGAAATTCGTCTGTTGACATCCAAAATTTAAATTTTTGCATGTCAGACGTATTAAATATGGTTGGTAAATAGCTATTTTTGCATAGTAACTATTGATTAATTTTTTAATAGTTAGATCTTATGTCTAACGATTAGTTAAGATACAAATCTATAAATAAGACTTCATTTGAAGTTGTGGGAAACGAATTTAATCTCATTTGTGCAAAACTCTGTCAAATTTATGAGCTAATGCTTTTTACTCTCACACTTCATTTATTGTACCTTAACTTTCATATCTACTCTTATTTAGAGAGTTTATATTTTGTATAAAAATCTTTTCTTCATTTGGAAGAAGAATTTTTTATAAGGGGAGTCATAAGGGAAAGTAGGAAACATTTTGTAAGAGTGCAGAGTGTAGAATTTGAAAGCTCTTAGAATAGAGCATAAATTTGTACTAAGGCATTGCAAAGAGCCTGTTGAACTCTTGTAAATAGTAGAAATATCAAGCGGTGACTTGGGGACTGGACGTAGGTCAAGAGGATCAGACCGAACCAGGATAAATTTTTGAGTCCCTTCTTCCTTTCTCTTGCATTTACTTTTGTTATTTACCGTACTTTATTTTTTTGCAAACTTTTGCTTTTACTATGTAATTACGTTTTTGCAGAAAATTTTTAAACCTCTCAGTTCACCCCGTCTTGAGAAACCAGCTATTCCAACAATATGCCATGCCCCTTTCCAAGTTAATGATGGGAAAGTATCATATACAACTTACATAGATAATAAAAGGTACATACAATTACAAAATACTTATTCAAAAAGATTACCCTACCTCATTCATCTACAAATTAATGATGGGAAAGTATCAAACACTACAATGTAAATTTCTACTTATGGGAACAAGTCAAAGCCAAGACCACAACAAGAAAGTCGGTGCTCTCTTACAAGTGTTTGTTCAACATGCAGAACTTGGAATAATAGCGCAAAGGAAAATGTATCAAAAGCAAAAAGCATATTAGTTACAAAAGAAATACAATCGCGAAAATCAAATCCATTATAATCACAAGCATAAAAATCCATCCAAGCATAGCTATTCTCTCACTTAACTAAGTTTCCTTTTGCCATTTGCAAGCAAAGAGAACTTAAGACTTTGTATGAAAATGAGCATATTGAGGTACACTAATCGTTTTTTTTTTTTAGTTGGTCCTATGTAAATGCAAATTTTTCATAAATCTTTTTTGACAACATTGATCAAAAGAAAATATTTACTTTTAAATGATGCATTTAGTATTTAATGTGATATTAACAATACATTAAAGTTCGATAAACATTATGAAACTTCAAAGCAAAATCATTAATGAAAGACCGATCAAGGAAAACTTTAAAGCAATAGTGTCTAAGGCCATTTTATCCTATAACATCAAGTTCTCAATATATTTAGATCATTCCATGCAAAAAAAAAAATTCATTCCTTGCGAAAATGGAGAACCAGAAATGCACCATTAAGCCAAGCTTACTTCACAATATTGATCAAAATGTCACAAGTACCATGAACCACAAGTAACATAATAGATATTGTATATGTCATTATGTATATCTTGATTTCTATATAAGGAAATAGATATTCAGTTTCTAATGATAATACCAAACAGGGCTTCACGTGATTGTCTATGCCAAGATTACAGGATTTTCCTTAATACCCGTGTCCCACTTCTCTACATAATAAAGTATGTGCTCTAACCTTATCACTCATTTCCAAGCTTCAAGTCCTCACTTGAAAACATTAATATTTTTACTCCTAAATTTTTCATGGACATTAATCCTTTCAAGATAAAGTTCCTCATGAGTTAAACGGATAAATTTAATTATTTTTTAAAAAATCATTTAATTAATTTTAAAATTTATTTAATTATTTTTATAAATTAAATTAATTTCATGATAAAAAATAATTTTCCATAACTTAATTATTTTAAAAAAATAAAATTTTTAATTAATTAAAATTAATAAAGATTAAAATTTCAATTAATAAATAATAAATTAAAAATAGTTAATATTTTTATTTAATAAACAATAAATTAATTTTTAAAATGTTATATATTAGCAAATATTTTCTCACAAGTTACACTTTGGTAAATTTTTTTTTTTACTATATTTTGTTCAAAAGACCGCTTACAATTATGTTTCAATTATTGGAAAAGCTTTTTTAAAAGCTCTAAAAGCTTTCTCATGGGCTTTAAGGTTGAGAGAAATTTCTCACAGTAAAAAAAGCCATGAGAAATGTTATGAAAGCTTGCAAAAAAACTCTAGAATTTTTCTCACAGCAATATAGGTCATGAGAACATTCTCATGGCCAGCAAACCCATGAGAAAGTTCTAAGAACTTCACATGAAAGTTTGAAAAGCTTTCTCACGGTCCAAGAGACTACGATAATTTCTCACACCTATGAGACCATGAGAAAGTTCTCACTGCTAATATGGTTGTGAGAAAATTCTTTGAGTACTCAAATTCCTCACCCAAGCATCATTCTCACGGCTATGTAGTTGTGAGAATTTCTCACACCTATAAAACAGTTAGAATTTCTCACAGTCTTCATACTGTGATAATTTTTTTAGACTATTTTTATTTTATTTTTGTTCTTTTTTATAATGTCTCACTTATTTTCTCATGAAATTAAGGCTCATGTAAATTTGAATTAAGTAAAATTTTATAAACATTTATAACATCTGAAACTAATTAGCATAATGGTTAAGTACTTTGCTCATATTTTTCAAGAATAGGGTTCGAATCCAAGCTTCATAATAACTATAACAATTTTATTATATGAAACCACCTTCTCACGGACATATTGCCGTGAGAAGCCATTTTAATCATAACAAGATGAACCATTTCATTATATGAAACTATGAAAGGGCCTTCTTTACAACTGTGAGAACTTCTCTCGGATATTTAGCCATGAGAACTTCTCACGACCAGTGTTTTGAAACTCGGACCAGACCGGACGGTCGGACTGCTACCCGGAGACTACACCGGCTCGTTTTGATAGTTTGAACCGTTTTCGTGGTTGAACCGGATCGAACCGGCTATTGAGCCGAAAACCGGCTTTGAGCCGGAAACCGAAACGGTTCCATGAGAATCAGCCAATTTTTTATATATGATTTTTTTATTTTATAAATTAATTATATTATTTTATAATATTAAAAATATTTTTTTTAAAAAACCTTTTTTATTCCTATTAAATACTATTAATACTCCTCATTTTTATTATTTAAACATAATTTACATTTTTAGATATTAAAAATTTTTTTATCCCTATTAAACATTATTAATATTCCTCATTTTCATTGCTTAAAAAAAATCCCTTTTAGACATTAAATTAATGAGAAAAGAAAAGGAAAAATAAGTTCATATTACCTTATAATATGAAACAAAAAAATTTTACTAATTACCTTATAATATGGAATTGAACGAGTATAAACTATTATAATATATTATAAACTTATGAAGCATTTGACAAATTTAATGTAATGCATAAGTTTATACATTATGATTTTTTATATATCAAACTTTTATACAATTTTAATCAATTGACGAGGTTATATATCTTTTTTATTACATATAATATGATTTTTTACATAATTATTACGTCACCGGTTCGACCGCTGGTCCAACCGGTGGAACCGTAAAAACCGTGACCTGGTGACATTTTCGGTTTGATGTCCAGTCCGGTTTTTAAAACATTGCTCACGACTCCACCGCTGTAAGAAGCCGTTTTAACTTTTTCTTTTATTTTTGTTTTTCACGGTGCCACATTCTCATAGAGTCATATGCATGAGAACTTCTCATGGACTTAAATACTGTGAGAAATTCTCACGGATGTTTGTTTGTGAGAATTCATTTTACAATTACTTATTATTTATTTTTTTTTTATTTTTGAAGCTTTCTCATAGATCTTCTCATGAAATAATTTCATGAGAAAATTTGGTGCCACTTTCCCTCCAAAGGCCGCTACAATCCTCATGGCTTTTCTCACACTTTTCTCATGGATTCTTCTCACTACATTGTTTCAGTGATAAATTCCATGAAAAATATCCCCCAAACTAATGTTGCGTGAGAAGTTCTGTGAGAATTTTTCACCAACTTTCGACCAGTGAGAATATTCCTTAAGAAAATAAATGTTTTGGTATAGTGATTAAAGTGACTAATAGGAATTGATCGTGTCTAAACAAATAGTTTGGTGTTTGATTCTCAATTTTTTATATGGAACAGACCTATTTAGGAAGAGTCTATTTTTTAACCTTTTTGTCCTGAGAAAGGCTACTATCTGCAGCTGTGAATGAAGATATTCTTTGCCGGTGAAGAGTAAGTGGAGCCGAGTAACTAGTGGAATAGTCAAGTTTTGAGAGTTTAGTGGACAAGACTTGTAACAATTGTGAACAGGGTGTAATTCTGAAAGGGGACGTCAGGTTTTATTGACGCTGACCATTTGAATAATTTGAAAATTTTAAATCCTTTCTTGTGACAAAGTAAAGTCACCGGGGAGAAAAAACAGAGACATAAATGCACGAAGTTAATTATATATTAGTTAATTTATTTTTGTTCCATTGTATACATAGTAATTAAAGAATTGGTGGTTTTTAAATGGCTTGTTGTTGTTGTTTGGCACTATATACATACGTAAATAATAAGATATGTGTGTGTGTGTATAAGTATGTATATATAATTTATTTCGATACAAAAGTCATCTCCAATACAATTATTATTGCTGCCCAAAATAACATCATTACTCAAACCTCACATTAATCATTCTTTCACTAATTCATGAAAGGAATAAACAGTCTTAATAAGATACAAGAACAACCACAACTTAGATATATAAATATCAACCCATCGCCCTCTCACACACTAATTATAAGCTTGTAATCTATAAAAACCCAAACTAAAAACGTGGAATATTAAGATATATATGCAGATGCAAATTACACCAGTTTGGAACATTAATTAATTAATACGAATCATGTCCAAGCCTCTCTTTTCTGCACATCTGGCTTCTTGTTGAACTTTAAAGTAGTCCTTATACTTGATATTTTTAAACACTGGCTTTTCCTTCTCCAATAGTTCATGTGCGGGGCCTGTTTCATTCTCAAGTGCTGGTCCATTCCCCAATGCAAAAGTGACCCTTGTGTATTTCTCATTCACAATTACTCTATGCCAAATACTCTTATATCTTCCATTACTGACAGTCTATAACACCAAAGCACAACAAATAAGGAATAAAAGTTAGAACAGGTTAAATTAAGTTAAATAAATTTTGCATTAGCCCATTAAAAGTTGAACCAAATAAAATATATACTGGACTGCAAAAAGTTGAAATGACCTCAAGTTGATCTCCAATGTTGGCAAGTATGCAGTTAGGAAGAGGATTGGCATTAACCCATTTGCCATCATGCTTCACCTGAAGACCTCCAATTTCATTTTGAATGAGAAGGGTCATCAAGCCATTATCAGTATGAGGAAGCACCCCTAAAACAAGGTCTGGTTGAGAACATGGAGGGTACAAGTTCACTTGACATGTCTGATAACTTGAATCGAAGTCTGTGCACTCAACAATGGCATTGGGTTGTAACCCTAAACTCTCTGATACTCCTTCAAGCAATGTCCTCACCACACCTCTGATTTTCTTACTGTACTCGAATGCAAGATCTCTGCAGAAACAAAAAGTCTTCAATATTAGGAAAAAGAGGGAGATAAGATGAAGAGACAAACAAAGAAGATGATGGAGTCGAACGTACGAGAAACCAGGAGGCTTGTGGGGGAAATTGAATTGAGGATGTGTTTCAACCTTCAGATAATCTCTCCAGGAATGAACCTTCTCTCTGTGAGGAAGAGTGCTGGTGCCATATCTAATGGGAGTGATCAGTTCTTTATTTGCAAGCTCCTTCTTTTCCTCAAGAGACAAATTGTGAAACTCCAGAGTCTTGTTTATTACATCCTCCATCAGCTTGTCCGAAATCCCATGATTTATGATCTGAAAGTGACGTACCCAAGTACAAATTAAACCAGAAATTCAACTCTAAATACGTTATTCATATATATTCCATCACTTGGGTTAAGAAGAAACTAAAAGGTTGAAAATTTACCATGAAGAAGCCCCATTCTTTGCAGGCATTGCTGAGTTCTCGAACCGCATTAGCATGGACTCGAGGGTCGTGTGAGATGAGGAGGGAGAAGTCAATGACAGGGATAGAAGCAGCAAGTTCGTCTGCAACTTCTTCACGAGGTTCAGTGAGAGAGTAGTATGAGGAAGGGATGGGAACGTCGCCGTTTGATTCAATGAAGGCTTTGACGCTTGAAATATCAGATGCTTGAAGCTTTTGGGGTTCTGATGAGGACATACTAACGACTGAAGCCATGGATGAGGAACCAAGATACTGCGTTTAGAAATGAAGAGCAAGGATATATAACTATCTTTCATAACAACAAATTATTGCACGGTTAAAGATAAAGTGGACACAAGTCACAAGTGGAGCATCATCTTCTTTTTTGTTTCATTCCTAGCTACTAGCTAGCGCCAATTATCATATACATATGTATTTTATTTTACTTTTAAGTGTATTTTTTCTCTTATAAAAAATATACATTATTCCCTCACTCTTTTATATGATACCAAATAAATTTATATGTAGTCATTATCCTACCACATTCTTTCCATCACGGAACCTAATCACCTTTATAATTGAACCAAATGGGGTGTAGAAAAAGAAATTGAAGGAGGGATGTGCAAGTGCAAATAAAAGCTGTAGGTTCGAGTAACCAATTTCATGTGTGGATTTTATATTCATTTAAGGGCTGTGTTGTAACATCTAAATTTTTATGATTTTGTTGGAATTCTAGTTTAGAAAATTACTGCATAATTAGAATTAAAAGAGCTTAAATATCTTATGTAGATCAAAGTAGGGACTAAATTGCAAAGAATGATCAGGGACCAAATTGCAAAGAAAATTAGATGGCATAATTGAAAATATTAAATATTAGCAAAAAACAAAAAAAGGGGACATAGGTGTCATTTTCTCAAACAAATCATCTATCCAGTATTTGCTAAGACTGGTTATAGGAGGTGATTCAAGAAAATTCTCGTAAGAAATTATACTCTAATAAGTAAAACCAGAAAATAGATATATTGGGCAGAAAATTGATCCAAAGTTCCATAATCTGTAAATTAATAAGAATTAGAAAATAAGTCTAGAATAGGAAACTCAGATATATTAGGGCATAAAAAGAGATACTGGATTTTTCTATAAGGTTTGAATAGCTATAGAATCGGTCTAATAGATATTGGGCCAAAATTGGAGTCCGGGCCCAGTAAAACTGTACCGGTTTCTTAATGGGCCAAAAGTACTATTCATGGAGGCCCAATAAAGGTGTAGAAAACCCTAATAGGCTAGGGATGATTTTTGGCAAACTCAGAAGTATTATTGACAAGAATAGCTCAAATGATGTCAAGAAAGGATAAAGAGCCCAATGAGCCCAATTCACCCGATTTCCAGGCTAATTAAATTATAGATGACCCAGGAGACTATGAAATAATCAATAATAAGTTCAAAATAATATTAGAAGGTTTATAATAATCCTCCATGCAGAGAAGTTACAGGAAAAACTAATTAGCACTAATTTTATCGGTATTTTCGGTTAGAGCCCAATAAGGTAAAATATCTTCTAAAATAAATTATATGGGCTTAGAAATGATTAATTAAGGTCATAATGAGTTTGAAATTCATATTTTAAATATATTTATGCATGAAAAATTTTACCAGATAAAATTTACATAATTAGAGCCCGAAAACCCGGTATATGTTGAAATTGGGCCTAGAATTAAATGGTTTAAGCCCAAATAATTAAAGGCATCATATTGGGCTGAATATGGACTCAAAATTTCGTGCAAAAGGAGTGGAGAAGAGTTAACCACCATGCATGACACTATTTCAAAGATTATGTGTCAAAATTGGAGGTTTGGATGAAGTAAGCTTATGTAAGCATAATGATGCAATATTTACCTTATTTGGAGATAAAAGTGGCATCCAAATTAATGACAAGAGAGGGAAAATTAATTAGATAACAATTATGTGAAGAAATTAGGTGTATGGTGGAGAAAAGAGATGATGTAGTACAATTTTGGCCCTTGGATCAAAAGTTAATCAAATGGATGGAGTTGCTTCTTGTTGTCTATAAATAGGCTCTTCTTCCCCTCCATTATTCACACCAAAAATGAAAATCCACCATATATTAGTGAGAGAGTGAGTTATAGAGAGAAGGAGGAGAAGAGGAAAGGAAAATTTGTAAGTTTAAGGTAACATCTTTTCCCTTTCTTGTATTTTATTTCTAAATGATTGTTTAGATCTTGTATTTCTATGATTGGTAGGTAGAAAACATGTTTATGTTATGAATATGATGATGATGTTGGATCAAAATGGTAAAAGAATGATGAATATGCTATGAATTTTGCATGAACAAGCATGAACATGTGAAGAACATGATGAACATGCTAAAAGATGCCTTTTGATCCTAAATATTATCATGCCAAAATGAAATCATGTTTCTTGCAATTATTTTTAAATATTATGCTAAGAATGGGATTATGATGTTATTGGGATTTTCTTAAATCTCACCCCACCAAATATCTAACCATGATTAGGTTCAAATTATGTGAAAGGCAAGGAGATAAAGGAGGATCCATGAAGAAATATTTAGAAATAGGAAGGGTATTTTGGATACTTATGTAATATCAAATATAATGACATTTTATGTCACAATATGTAAATTATGTGTGACTCCTAGATGATGAATAAAAGTATGTTTTGGATCAATTTTATATGTGTTATGTGACTACCATTGAATGTATGGTATTATGGAATTTTAGGGAATGAAATTTGGAAAAATTAGGGTAAAATTGCAAGTAAATTCACGAAATTTACTGTAGCAATCTGCCTAATAAAATTCCAAATTAATATTTTTTCCTTATAGAGTATTTTAAGAGATGAATATAGCAATTTGAACCACTCTTAAATGATTTTTCTAGAATTAGTTATGATTTTTCAAAGTTCAGCCAAATTTTTATATTTACCAAATGAATAGTGACTTTTGGTAAATTTTTGGAATTTTTGAATTTGGCCCAAATTTACTTCCAAATACATCTAATTGGAATCTAAACTACTAATAATAAATAGTAAATGATTCCTAAGGTTAAGGTGTGACATTTTTGGTATCAGAGCATAAGATTCTGGTAAGGACAACCCGAAACTTATAGCTTTAAAAAGTATTTGGTTGTATAGTTATGATTGATAGTGATGAGTTATTGTTTTGAGGATAGGAAATATGTCTTCTAGCAGTAATACTCCTATCTATAATTACAATGGGTGGATTGAAGAATTATCTGAATCCACAGAGGAAACTTCTTGTCCCATGGATGGTAATGAAGTACCAAATCTCAATTGGGATGTACTGGAAGTTGAAAATCTAACAGATGAGGATTTAGAAGACTACCCTGAGCTGTCAGAAGATACGGAAATGGAAGAAGAAGAAGATGAAGAAGAACAAGAGGAAGAAAATGAAATGGATCAGGCAGTTCCTGAGATAGAATCAACAGACCATAATGAAGTACTAGATGAGGACCTGCTAGTACCACAATTATGTGCTGAAGAATTAAATAATATTGACAGGGATGAAGCTCCTTTTTATTATGATACATAAAGTAATCTAAGGTGGTCCATCGAACGACTCTTCATACATAGGTCGAATCTCCTCGAACCGCATGAACAAATGCAGCTTTTTCTGGCAAATGTAAGAATCCTTAAACATCGAGCAACCAGAAAACGAGTTTATTATCATGACTCCATTTGGGTTGATGCAGTATTAGATGCAATACCAGACGATAACTTCTGGACCCCTATTAAGATGAGAATTAGAAATGATGAAGAAGGTTACTCTTTAGAGGAATGTTTGGATGAACTTAAGGTCCATGAACAAAGAAGATGGGCTAAAGAGATGCGAAGAAACATTAGGAGAGGATACAGGACACTTGATGCAGAAGAAGCACCAGAGCAAGAAGTTCCAAATAATGACTCAGAGGAAGTAGCATCAACTGATGGAAACCCACCAGAAGAAGACTTAATGGTTCCTGATGCTGGCAACCGTCAGGCTGCTGATGAAAGCTCCACATCATCTTAGAAAAGAGATAGATATATGTGTAGTTAGTGATGTGACAAGGGACTGCAAATTTTGTCACTGTAAATAGAGCAGTCCTAACTAACTAAGTTCAAAGGTAGAATGAAATATTATGTAACATATATGGATGCTTTATGTAAAATATCTGGTATAATGAATAAATGACTGTATTATATGTTGTGGTGTGAAATGGATCCTTGTTTATTTTGAATAGATAAAATGGTGAACATAAGAGGAGGAAGACCATCAACAAGAGGACGAGGAGAACCTCAAGTAGATCCTTTACAAGTGATCCTTAATCAGCTTAACCAACAGCAGCAAGCAATAGAACGCTTACAAGAGGCTATAAATAACGAAAGAAATGTAAATCCGCCACCACAACAAAATCCACCAAGACAACCTAGCCCACCAAGAGTACAAGAATATGATCAACAACAAGTGGTAATCCAATTCTATAAGTATCAACCTCCCTCATTTGATGGAAAGTTTGATGTACAGGTAGCTGAAGATTGGATTGCTAAGCTTGAAAAGATCTTCAGGGTTATGGGTTGTGAAACAGAAGTAAAAGCATTATTAGCCACTCATATGTTAGAAAAAGAAGCAGATCGTTGGTGGAACAATACAGAGTTAATTCTCCAAGGAAGGAATGTCCCTATTACTTGGGAAATATTTCTAGAACAATTCCTTGAGAAATATTTTCCTAGGTCGGTAAGGGATGAGAAAGAAGCAGAATTCATTACTATAAGGCAACAAGAAAATGAATCTGTGGATGAGTATGTAGCACGATTTATCCGATTGTCGAGATACTGTACTTATTTACAGCAAGTGAATGATGAAAGATGGAAGACAGAAAAGTTAGAAAGAGGTTTGAGGCTAGCCATTAGAGAAAGGGTGGCTCCAATGCAGATTAGAACTTTCAACCATTTGGTGGAGGTAAGCAGGATTACAGAAAATAGTCTAAATCATAAGTTTATTCAGACTATTGAACCTGTAAATGTTAAAAGGCCAGCTGAAGAAGAAGCGAGACAAGATAAGAATAAGAAGACTTGGAATAAGAATAAGAAGTTTAAGAGATTTGGAAACAGGAATGGCCCTGGCAATCAAAGGAATACCTCTGGATTGACTTGCCGTCAATGTGGAAAGGATCATGGTGGAAGACCATGCCTCGCAGGACAGAATGCCTGCTTTAAATGTGGGAGAGCTGGACATTTTGCAAGGGACTGTACAATGGAGGTGAACAATACCAGACCCCGAGCCCAAGGGAGAGTTTTTGCTCTCAACCAGCAAGAGGCTAGGAAGTCACCTGAAATGATTGAAGGTATGATTAAGATAAATGATTATCTTGTAAATGCTCTATTTGATTCAGGTGCTAGTCACTCATTCATATCCTATGATTGTGCTGGGAAATTAGGGCTGGTAATTACTATAATGCCTTACGATTTACATGTTTCTACCCCTACTGGAGTTAAAGCCATCACCTCCCATGTGTGCTTGAATTGCACTGTCCAGTATAAACATTCCTGCATCACCATTGATTTGATTTGTTTACCCTTTCCCGACATTGATGTTATTATTGGTATGAATTGGCTATCTGCCAATAATGTCCTTCTTGATTGTAAAAATAAGACTTTAATTTTGCCTAGCCCTGAAATAATTCCAAATACTGAGGCTAAGCTAAACTTTTTGACGACTACTCAAGTAGGGAAATACCTAGAGAAAGGATGTCAAGGATATCTAGTTTTCTTCTCTGTTAAGGTTGAAATAGAAGAAGGAATTGAAGATATCCCAGTAATAAAAGAATTTCCTGAAGTTTTTCCTAAGGAAATCACCGGTCTACCCCCAGAAAGAGAATTAGAATTTATCATTGACATTATACCTGGAGCTGGACCCGTTTCCAAAGCACCTTATAGAATGGCTCCTAATGAAATGATAGAGTTAAAGAAACAAATAGAGGAACTATTGGAGAAGGGTTTTATTAGACCAAGTGGCTCACCTTGGGGTGCTCCTGTGCTGTTTGTAAAAAAGAAGGATGGAAGCCTTAGATTGTGTATAGATTATAGAGAACTTAATAAGGTGACCATAAAAAATAAATACCCTTTACCTAGAATTGATGATCTGCTAGATCAACTGGTAGGAGCCAGTGTATTTTCAAAAATTGACTTAAGATCTGGCTATCACCAATTAAGGGTTAAAGCGGAGGATGTTCCAAAGACTGCTTTTAGGACAAGATATGGGCATTATGAATTCTTAGTTATGCCATTTGGTCTTACTAATGCACCAGTTATTTTTATGGACTATATGAATAGAATTTTTCGACCTTATTTAGATCAATTTGTTGTGGTCTTTATTGATGATATACTTGTATATTCCAAATCTTATGAAGAGCATGAGAAGCATTTGAGAATCGTTCTGAAAACCTTGAAGGAAAAGAAATTATATGCTAAACTTAGTAAGTGTGAGTTTTGGCTCACAGAAGTCCAATTTTTGGGGCATGTAGTGTCCAAAGAAGGGGTCGCAGTAGATCCAAGCAAAGTGGATGCTGTACTACAATGGCAAAGACCCAAAACTGTGACTGAAGTAAGAAGTTTCCTAGGTTTAGCAGGATATTATAGAAGGTTTATTCAAAACTTTTCTCGCATTGCTTTGCCGCTTACTCAACTTACTAGAAAGGATCATTCTTTTGTGTGGGATCATAATTGCGAAAATAGTTTTCAAGAACTCAAGAAAAGGCTAACCTCCCCTCCTGTATTAATCATACCTGAACCACATATGACCTATATGGTCTATAGTGATGCAAGTAAATATGGTTTGGGTTGTGTATTAATGCAGCAAGGTAGAGTTGTAGCCTATGCTTCTAGACAATTAAAACCTCATGAAGAAAACTATCCCACACATGATTTAGAACTTGCGGCTATTGTACATGCTCTAAAAATCTGGAGGCACTATCTTTATGGTGCGAAAGTAGAAATTTATTGTGACCACAAGAGCCTCAAATATTTACAAGAACAAAAAAGAACTCAATATGAGGCAAAGAAGATGGATGGAATTATTGAAGGATTATGAACCGACAATTAATTACCATCCAGGAAAGGCCAATGTAGTGGCCGATGCCCTCAGTCGAAAATCTATTCACATAGCCACCATGATGATTAAAGAACTAGAGCTAATCGAAAAATTTAGAGATTTAGTTCTTGCTGGTGAAATGATGATGAATGAAAGACAAATTGGCAGAACTAGGATTGAAATGGAATTATGGAAAGAAATCAAGGAAGCTCAACAAAAAGATGAATTCTTAAAAGTAGTCAAGGAAAAAATGGAGCAGGGACAAGCCCCAGGATTTGAGGAATCAAGAGAGGATGGTCTAATGAGATTTCAACAAAGAATCTATGTACCTCCAATAAATGAAATAAAAGAAAAGATCATGATAGAAGCTCATCAGAGTAAATATACTATTCATCCGGGAATTACAAAAATGTATCATGATTTAAAGAAATTATTCTGGTGGCCCGGAATGAAAAGTGATATTACTCAATTTGTTGCTAAGTGTTTAACTTGCTAAAAAGTAAAAATTGAACACCAAAAGCCTGTAGGATTATTACAACCTTTGGATATCCCAGAATGGAAGTGGGATAGTATTTCAATGGACTTCATAATGGGTTTACCTAGAACTTCATCTGGATATGATGCTATTTGGGTAATTGTGGATCGACTTACAAAAACTGCCCACTTTTTAGCTATGAAGTCTACCTATACCTTAGATAAATTAGCACAACTATACATTAAAGAAATAGTTAGACTTCATGGTATACCCAGTAGCATTATTTCAGATAGAGATCCAAGGTTTACTTCAAATTTCTGGACATCATTGCAGAAGGCTTTAGGTACCAAGTTAAGATTTAGCACAGCTTACCACCCTCAAACTGATGGGCAAACAGAAAGAACCATTCAAACGCTTGAAGACGTGTTAAGAGCTTGTGTTTTGGAAATGAAAGGAAACTGGGATTCATACTTGCCATTGGCAGAATTTGCTTACAATAATAGTTATCATTCCAGTATTGAGATGGCTCCTTATGAGGCTTTGTATGGAAGGAAGTGCAGGTCCCCCTTATGTTGGGTAGAACTTAGGGAAAGGAAATTATTAGGTCCAGACTTGGTAGATCAGACCTCCAAACAGATTGAATTAATAAGAAAGAAATTGTTAGAAATTGTTAACGGCTCAAAGTAGACAGAAGAGTTATTTTGATAGGAGAAGAAAGCCGTTAGAATTTCAAGAAGGAGATCATGTTTTTCTCAAGGTATCCCCTACAACTGGAGTGGGTCGATCTCTGAAAAGTAAAAAACTTAGCCCAAAGTATATTGGACCCTTTGAAATCCTTTCCAAAGTTGGACCTGTAGCCTACAAATTGGCCTTACCTCCAAATCTAAGCCAAATTCATAATGTCTTTCATGTTTCCCAATTGAAGAAATACCAGCCAGACCCTTCACATATTATAGAATATGAATATGTTAAATTGCAAGATAATTTATCTTATGAGGTAAAACCAGAGAAAATCATTGACTTTCAAGTCAAGCAGCTGAGAAACAAGAATATCCCTCTGGTAAGGGTGGTCTGGAAAGGTTTATCTCCTGAGGAAACCACTTGGGAAATGGAGGATGACATGAGACAAAAATATCCAGAACTATTCTAAGGTATGTTCTAAATTTCGAGGACGAAATTTTATTTAAGAGGGAGAAAAATGTAACATCTAAATTTTTATGATTTTATTGGAATTCTAGTTTAGAAAATTACTGCATAATTAGAATTAAAAGAGTTTAAATATCTTATGTAGATCAAAGTAGGGACTAAATTGCAAAGAATGATCAGGGACCAAATTGCAAAGAAAGTTGGATGGCATAATTGAAAATATTAAATATTAGCAAAAAGACAAAAAAAGGGGACATAGGTGTCATTTTCTCAAACAAATCATCTGTCCAATATTTGCTAAGACTGGTTATAGGAGGTGATTCAAGAAAATTCTCGTAAGAAATTATACTCTAATAAGTAAAACCAGAAAATAGATATATTGGGCAGAAAATTGATCCAAAGTTCCATAATCTGTAAATTAATAAGAATTAGAAAATAAGTCTAGAATAGGAAACTCAGATATATTAGGGCATAAAAAGAGATACTGGATTTTTCTATAAGGTTTGAATAGCCATAGAATCGGTCTAATAGATATTGGGCCAAAATTGGAGTCCGGGCCCAGTAAAACTGTACCGGTTTCTTAATGGGCCAAAAGTACTATTCATGGAGGCCCAATAAAGGTGTAGAAAACCCTAATAGGCTAGGGATGATTTTTGGCAAACTCAGAAGTATTATTGACAAGAATAGCTCAAATGATGCAAGAAAGGATAAAGAGCCCAATGAGCCCAATTCACCCGATTTCCAGGCTAATTAAATTATAGATGACCCAGTAGACTATGAAATAATCAAGAATAAGTTCAAAATAATATTAGAAGGTTTATAATAATCCTCCATGCAGAGAAGTTACAGGAAAAACTAATTAGCACTAATTTTATCGGTATTTTCGGTTAGAGCCCAATAAGGTAAAATATCTTCTAAAATAAATTATATGGGCTTAGAAATGATTAATTAAGGTCATAATGAGTTTGAAATTCATATTTTAAATATATTTATGCATGAAAAATTTTACCAGACAAAATTTACATAATTAGAGCCCGAAAACCCGGTATATGTTGAAATTGGGCCTAGAATTAAATGGTTTAAGCCCAAATAATTAAAGGCATCATATTGGGCCGAATATGGACTCAAAATTTCGTGCAAAAGGAGTGGAGAAGAGTTAACCACCATGCATGACACTATTTCAAAGATTATGTGTCAAAATTGGAGGTTTGGATGAAGTAAGCTTATGTAAGCATAATGATGCAATATTTACCTTATTTGGAGATAAAAGTGGCATCCAAATTAATGACAAGAGAGGGAAAATTAATTAGATAACAATTATGTGAAGAAATTAGGTGTATGGTGGAGAAAAGAGATGATGTAGTACAATTTTGGCCCTTGGATCAAAAGTTAATCAAATGGATGGAGTTGCTTCTTGTTGTCTATAAATAGGCTCTTCCTCCCCTCCATTATTCACACCAAAAATGAAAATCCACCATATATTAGTGAGAGAGTGAGTTATAGAGAGAAGGAGGAGAAGAGGAAAGGAAAATTTGTAAGTTTAAGGTAACATCTTTTCCCTTTCTTGTATTTTATTTCTAAATGATTGTTTAGATCTTGTATTTCTATGATTGGTAGGTAGAAAACATGTTTATGTTATGAATATGATGATGATGTTGGATCAAAATGGTAAAAGAATGATGAATATGCTATGAATTTTGCATGAACAAGCATGAACATGTGAAGAACATGATGAACATGCTAAAAGATGCCTTTTGATCCTAAATATTACCATGCCAAAATGAAATAATGTTTCTTGCAATTATTTTTAAATATTATGCTAAGAATGGGATTATGATGTTATTGGGATTTTCTTAAATCTCACCCCACCAAATATCTAACCATGATTAGGTTCAAATTATGTGAAAGGCAAGGAGATAAAGGAGGATCCATGAAGAAATATTTAGAAATAGGAAGGGTATTTTGGATACTTATGTAATATCAAATATAATGACATTTTATGTCACAATATGTAAATTATGTGTGACTCCTAGATGATGAATAAAAGTATGTTTTGGATCAATTTTATATGTGTTATGTGACTACCATTGAATGTATGGTATTATGGAATTTTAGGGAATGAAATTTGGAAAAATTAGGGTAAAATTGTAAGTAAATTCACGAAATTTACTGTAGCAATCTGCCTAATAAAATTCCAAATTAATATTTTTTCCTTATAGAGTATTTTAAGAGATGAATATAGCAATTTGAACCACTCTTAAATGATTTTTCTAGAATTAGTTATGATTTTTCAAAGTTCAGCCAAATTTTTATATTTACTAAATGAATAGTGACTTTTGGTAAATTTTTGAAATTTTTGAATTTGGCCCAAATTTACTTCCAAATACATCTAATTGGAATCTAAACTACTAATAATAAATAGTAAATGATTCCTAAGGTTAAGGTGTGACATGTGTGGTCCACAAGGTCCAAGCTTTATAATTGAACCAAATGGGGTGTAGAAAAAGAAATTGAAGGAGGAATGTGCAAGTGCAAATAAAAGCTGTAGGTTCGAGTAACCAATTTCATGTGTGGATTTTATATTCATTTAAGGGCTGTGTGGTCCGCAAGGTCCAAGCTTGAGGTGGATTGGGTGGCTGTGACTCATGGACTAAGCCACTTTTTGACATGAATGCACCACCTCATATTACCAGGGCCACTCGTCCAATCCAAGGACCCTCTCACACTTGTCTCTTGGGGACCAGTTCCGCTTCCTGTCGTTGACTTGTTCCCAATTTCACCTTCTCTTCTCATTTCATGTTTTCTTCCCTGGATTGATTGAACTGAGAACCAAACTGACTATAGACTATGTGAATGATGATCTTACAGCTACAAACTTTTCTTGGGTGGAAATTGAAGTGATGAATAATGGGAAATGAGAATGATTGAATTATATATATGTTGAGAAAGCTCATCAGGGGAGGGCTATCGTTTTCTATCTCTGGTTTGATTGCGTTGGTGTATTTAATAATCAAGTATTGTACAGTGAACAAGGTCCTTACACATCCCTTTCTCTATCCTTGAAATCCAAGTAATGACAAGGACAAGCATGGTAGACAAGACCATTACATAGAAAAGTTCACCAGGCCCAAAAAGATAAGGATGATAAGAATATCACAAAGTAACAAAATAAGCGACAGTAAATAAAAATGATGTGGCAATTATCAACAAGCAATTGGTGAGGTGGCCTCGGTCAACTGATGACATGTCTAACTCCTACCAATAACAACTAATCTCACTTGAAATATGGAGGGTAAAGGATAGACCCTCCATTTTCTTGTCAATTATATTTATTTCATACAAATAAACTTTAAATAACTTATTAAGGGATGAGAACCACTATTATTTATGTCAACCTGAATTGATTTCTTCTCTTTTATGAATACTTATTATTTTCCAATTTTATCTTGGACAGAAGAGGAAGTGGGGAGAATCATTAACAATTGAAAGAGTCAAGTAATTTTAATTGTGGAAAACGACATTTAATAATTGTGAAATATCAAATCCAATTCATAAACTTAGTATAGATTTAAAAAAAAATAACTTCACAGAATCCGAATTGTAGAATGACTCTATTCTTCGTATTCCTCTTTCGACATTCATAAGGAAGGCCATAAGAGTAACGTCTGAAATCACGACAATAGTTATAAACCAACCATTTTGAGTTGACCTGTCTCAACTTGAGCCTACTCGCAGCATCAAGAGGACCTGTCTTCCTTAATCCGCCATTAAAGCCCCTACAAGAGACCCTAGGCCTCACAATGCAGGCATTGGCTTTGAAGTTTCTGAAGGAAGCTATGAAAGGAGCTTTAGAATAATCGATCTTCACCTTCCCCCACCTTATGGCCCACGAGTCTCCATTCCAAATCGTTGTGTATAGTTTCATGGGTTGCCTTGTGGGGAATTCCACTCCAATTCTTTGCCTGTTGTGCATCACTCTTACAGGAATGTTATCCACTGAGATTCTGCACAAATTAATAAAATCCATGCATGGTTAAGAAAATTAAAGTAATGTTCAAAAAGAAATCTTGTTTTGATTCAATATATTGAGTATCAACCAACAAGATTTGATTCAATTAATTCCGCACTTATTTCCCTAATCTTATATTCGAATTTTATGAATAAAAAAATTATTAATTAGAGAGTTTAATTTACACACTTAAGTGATTCGACTTAACTCTCTATTCGAATTTGTTGGAGCTTAATATAACTTTTGAAAACCTATTACTAATGGTATTACTAAAAAGTATAAATGTATATTAAGTATCATTGTAGCAGTTATTTTATTCGACTATATATATATATAAATCAAAGAGGGATTAAGTGAATTACATTATGCGTCGAGAGTTCCAATCAATGGAATAAGTGCGAAAGTCCTGGGTAGGATCAAACCAGAGGAAAAATTGCACCTAGCGACCTCAATTCCATTGGCGAATATATTGGTTGACAACAAATATGGATTTCGAGACAAGTTTCCCAGAAACTCTATATCAATCTCATCATGCTTTGATCCTCCACCAGAGCTAAGCTAGCTGCATAAACAAATAAAATATATTTGTTGAAAAACTTAAATTGAAATATATAACAATCACCTGAAAATTATTTATGTCATTTGCTTTGTGTCTACTACTTTCATCTCCCATCATATCATGTGGAGAGAATATATAAATAAATTGTGGACTCTATGCATTATACGGAACACAATTTGAGTTTATTATATATATATATATATATATATATATGAAGAAACCGGTGCCTATTGTAGGGTCACTATCTCTACTACTTTCATCTTTCCTTTTTTTTTTTCACTAAATTCTTTATTATATATATATATATGAAGAAATTTGAGTTTCACTACCAGAAAAATATAAATAATAAATTTATTTCATCCCACCTGGGAGTAATTCAGATGAATAATTAGATGAGGTGCAGAGATAGTGTCCATGGTTAAACTCTTATGATAATAATAATAATAATAATAATAAATAAATAACTAAATAAATTTGTTTCAACATGTCAAGATGTGCTTTTGTACATTATATGGAATTTGGAAACAAGTGACCCTACATGATATTTGTTAATAATGCAACCTATATTATACATCTTATATTTTATATTAATTGATATTGATATTAATTTAATATGATAATATAGAGCTCGTTTGATAGTGTTTTCTGTTTTCTTGTTCTCAAAACAGGAAAACAAAAAAATCTGTTTGAATAATTGTTCTCAAAATCTGTTTTAATACGAGTATAAAAATTATTATCTTAATTTTACCAGTGTGTTGGCTCTCTTGAGCAAATAATATGTATAATCATTATCAATGTATATTTCATCAATACCGATATCTAATATTAATATTAATATAAAATTTTATAACAAATTATATTATTTATAAATTATAAATATTGTACTAATTTGTTTAGTCATAAAAATAATGCAATTTATTATTTAAACTGTGCATAGTGTAAAAGATGTATCTAGTCAAGTAAAAATGTATATAATCAATATATTAATCATAATATGTAATTTATAACAAATTGCATTATTCATAAATTATAATACTCATTTTTTAAGCTATTATTACATGATAAAAATTGTCTAATTGTTTTTAAAAAAATATAATTGATACTTCATCGAGTAATCTGATCTTAAATATAAGATCTTTTAATTTAATTTTAAATATATGATTATTTTTTAAAATATAAAATAGTATTTATTAAAAATTATAAAAAAATATCGATTTAATTTACAAGAAAAATAAATAAAATAAATTTTAAAAAAAATTGTAATTTAAAAAAAATTTTAACTTAATATTCTTAATTCACATAAAAAAATTGTTTCTTTTATTATATACAGGAATGGTGAAAAGTTAAAACTAAAAACAACTCCGTCAACAAGCATTTTGTCCAAACAATTTAACAAAAACAAGTTACTGGGAAATAGGAACTTCGGATTGCAATCGAACTTTAAAGATTATCCGTACAATTAAAGGAACCAATTTAAAATAAAAGAAAATAACATTTGACACCAAAACTTTGAATTAAATATATTAAGAGATTCTACAATTTTTTTTATTATTAAATATTACAAATTTATTATTATTTTATTTTATATATATTACTATATTATATTTAATTTAAAGTCTTATGCCCAACCGTTATTTTCCCTTAAAATAAAATTAAAAAGGCCTTCAATTACTGCGGCTGCTCACCTTCCAATTTGCTGCGTCTTCTGTACAAACCATCTCAGTTAACATCGCAATGCCCTTCACAAGCGAAAGTTTACCACGCGATCACTTTCTACTACACCCAGCGAAATCCCCATTAGAAATTTCTCCACTCTGAATCTTCCAAATCTTCACAGTTTCATTAATTCCAATTCAAATCAGAGCCAGAGCCACCCTCTGTTTCTTCAATTCCTGGCCTCTATTGACTACAAAGACACCGATAATCAAAACTCAGAAGCCAGAATTCAGAAGCACCCACAAGGAGACAACGAGGAAAGGAGAATACAAACATGTGGTGGGCAGATGTGAAGGCGGCGCTGGGACAGAGAATAACCTTGGAGGCCATATTTTCGACGTTTGTGTTTGTGAAAGACCCGAAATTAGCTCTGCCCCATGTTTCTGTTCCGGATTTGATGTACATTGATTGGGGTGAGCTGCGTAGAAGGGGTTTCAAAGGGGTCGTGTTTGATAAGGATAATACTATTACCGCTCCTTATTGTTTGACCCCTTGGCCTCCTCTTGCTTCTTCGCTGGAACGTAAATCGGAGTTTGGTCCTGACATTGCCGTGTTCAGTAGCTGTGCAATAAGCTATGAAGCACCTATAGTTCAAAGATGGGATCATATTATACCGCAGACATGACTTAATTACATGTAAACAATATGTATTTTATGGTGTGGATCTTGAAGTGTTGGTGCTTCTTAGCCAATACGTATCCAAAACTCTTCAAATTGCATTTGAACAGTTCACATTTTGTTATCTGACGTGTCTGAGTCGTCTCTTGTCTTTAATCTTCATCAACATTGGTGCTTCTGAAGAATAAAAGCAATTTGTTCTGAAATTTTTGGTAAGGGGATGTTGCTCACACGACGGGTTTTGTTATGTTTTCCTTGTGTGTGATGACTTCGGACTTCATGAGTATGACCGTGATGGTTCCAAAGCTAAGGCGCTTGAGGAGGCAATTGGGATTAGAGTCGTAAGGCACAGTAAGTGTTGCTTTTGATTCAAAACCTTTAGTATTGAGACATGTCTTTTAACTTTAAACGTTTAGGCGAGTGAAATATTCATTTGGAATTGTCAGTAATAATGTAGTCTTGGAGTTGATGTCTATGTAATTCATATGCTGTAGGAGTGAAGAAACCAGCTGGATCAGCTGAAGAAATTGAAAAGCATTTTGGTTGTTAATCCTCCCAATTAATCATGGTAAGGAAGAATTTAGAAGAGATCAATGTTAATTAGTTATTGTTTTATATTTTGATTGGGATTCATGTTCTAGCATGAGTATATTGTGGCAGGTGGGTGATCGGCCCTTCACTGACATTGTTTATGGCAACCGAAATGGGTTTCTTACTATTTTGACCGAACCTTTTAGTCTTGTTGAGGAGCCATTTGTAGTTCAACAGGTTTGCTTCTTATGATATTTAGCTTTCCTTTGGTGTACAGTAGCCATTTCATGTTTTGTTTTTCCTTTTAATTTTTGTTTTGATGAAGAAAATTTCATTGTTGAAAGAGAGATGAGAGGATCCTATATGCAGTGTTCTATAAGAACAAAGAAAACAGGGAGGGGGGATGGGGGGGGAGGAGAACCATTAAGCGAAAATGCCTTTCTGCCTCCTTGAAGAGACAGCTAATGGAACCCAATACTAATGTCAGAAGCATAAACCACAAGTAAACCAGGAAGAAAAACTTGTTCCAGAGCATACGTGAAGTGATATAATGGTTCTTAAATAACATGAACTAAGTTATTGCTCCGTGCAAATGATGCATGTCCATTATGATTTGTGCTGATGGCAATCTCGTTAAAGGATATTTATGCATGTCAATGGGAAACAAATTCAACATTCTCATATGCTATCTTTGCTTGTGTTTCAGCTTCCTGATGTTTAGAACTGCTTTACATTTCATTGTTGAAATATGTTATTTCATATGTGGTATCTTGTTCAAACTTCCAGCACGTCTCTTATTTTCAAGTACATCCATGTGATATTCACAATGTCACTGCTATGTTTGCTTCATCTCATTAGACTTTTTGTTAGGATAACCTTGCTTATGGGGCCATTTCAATCAACACACACACACACACACACACAAAATAAATAAATAAATAAGTGGACATCCATATTTTTTGTCATTTCTGATGTTAAACGTCATTGATCAGTCCCCTTTCCTCAATCTTCAGTAAGATTTTGTTTATATTAGTCTGACATTTTAGTTGTCAACTTCTGGTGCATTGACGTCCAAGTCCAGTTGCATCTCTCCATTTCATTTATGAAGAAATGTCTTCAGTGGTCAAAAAAAAAAAAAAGAAGAAGAAATGTCTTCAGAACTGCAACTTGCTGAACCTCATCTTCCATTTCAATAATTGAGACTATATGCCAGAGATAGTAGTCACACTATGGCATCATCAGTGCATTCACTTTATTGAGGCTTTATTCCACTGTTACAATGCTTGTTTTTGTCCTTTTAATTTGAAAGTACAAATCCCTCATTGCTTATGCATAGATAATTATATGTTGGTGTTGATCTGGTTTCTTATCTCACCAATTGGTAAAATCAACATCTGTATAATTAGTATGTTTAATATTGTTGGTATATATGTATGTGGCAAGGGAAGCCTAGAGATAAAAAATTTTGGAATAAAATTTGTGTTGCCCTGAATTTTTTACTTTAGAATAATTTACATAGTATTAGAACTTCAGTAGCTCAACTCTTTTTGTTAAATTCTTCAACTTTTGATTTGGGTGCATTAGTTAATTTCCAGATCGGCTGGAAATGAGTAATTCATGAAGTTATGGGTCTCTTCCAGGTTTTGCTGTGTTATTTAAGTTTTCATAATAGGTTTTTATAGTTTCCTTATCAGGAGCAAAGTCCTTATGAAATCTTATTGGCCCAGACTGGACTAAGTCTACAATAGTGAAATGACACATAATTGTCAAATGCAAATTGGACATCTTAAATCCAATATTCTGGCAACTATGGTAATTTGATTTATGGGTGACATTTTCTAAAAATCTCTGTATTTAGGTGATATTTGTTCTCTTGATGCTAAGAAACCCTGCATGTAGTGTTATGAGCATGTCTCCCACCAAATAAGTCATAGTTTTTGACATAGTGGTCAATGGCTAATAGTATCTTATGCCTAAAGTTTATGATTGACCTTTCAAGAAAGACAGTTATAGGACTATGGCACTATTCTGTATGCAGACACTCAGTTGAAAAGGAATTGAAGTAGTCAAAATTTAAGAGGGTTAAATGCAATGCTCTCTCTCTCTCTCTCTCTCTCTAAATCTTTTCTGGGGCTATAAATCCAGTGAGTTGGTATAATTAGAATATGTTTTCGTCAATTCCCAACAGATTTTCTCCTTTCCTCTTTTTTCCTTGATGGGTTGCTGAGGAACAAAGAATAGGAGAGGGAGCTGAGAACGTTGTTATTAATTTCTAACCGCTGCTGGTCATTTTTTAGTCTGAGTTGGTTTGTGAACTTAGTGACAAAGCCCTACACTTACATGAATATATCAATATATATAATCAAATCTATAGTAGACAGCAGTATTTACAAGCCACAAATGATGTGACTCATTCCTTGAACTCTGATGTATGAAAAAATATGCCTAGTTTCTTAATATATTTGAGCAGACTAATGCATATTCACCCAAAAACTACGCTCAGTGACCTTGCCAACATGTATGTTTCTTAATTCTCCACTAAGTTACTGACGGTTTTAAGGTAGCTTCTTCATTTGTTATAATTTAATACTTGACTGCGAATACGGAAGTATTGCATCAAGCTTGTTCTTCGTCTTTATACTTATATTTGTCTGTGATGACAGGTGAGGAAACTGGAAACCTCGCTTGTAAATCATTGGCGTGGAAGAGGGTTGGAGCCACCATGTCACAAACTGTTGCCGGATCCCATACTGTGTGTGAAAGAGCCATCTCCTCGGTAAAACTGGAATCAACTTCCCATAATTTTGAAGGATGCTGCACTACACACTATAGGAATCCATGAATGTCAAGTTCTTTTGTTTGATGATTGATAACATTAGATGTCGACCAAATGGATAATCTTCCTTTTGATAATAGAAAGTCAAATTGATAGATAGGTGTAGCAAGAAAGGTTTAACTTAATCGTCTCAGCTTTCTGTTTTTTTGAGTTATTTTTGTAGTTAAAGCTTCATGACAGAGGAGGCGTTCTACTGTTAATTATCCCATTCTTTGATTACTTGAATACTTTGGTATTTCTTTTTTTTTTCTTTTGTTTTGTATAATTATTTGGTATCTGGTATTATAAAGTCATATTCAATTATTGTTGGGTCTAAATGAGAGTAGCTTTCTCAATATAATTTTTTTCATGCATAAGGCTTGAATTTAAGATCTAATTTAAAAGGTATTGAATGCTTTAATTCTTAGATATCATAACATTATCTCTCTTTTTCTTTATAAGAATAACACGAACTCTCTAGTAGGATGTTTAGTACACAAAATGTAAATAAATGGATGAAATAAAACATATAGCAAAAATTGATTTTGAGAATGAAAGAATTATTTTTATTGCCATTAATGTAAATAAACGGAAAATTAAAGATAGATATAGCAATTCATAAAAGATTATCATGATTTGACATCATTGTTTTTATAAAAAAATAATATGTAATTAAATTTAGTAAAAATAATAATAAAATATAAATAGCTTAAGTCAAATAAGAAACTCAAAAGATGTACACTTTACACAAAGTGTACACTGTAGAAATGCAAACCTAATTTAAATGGCTGTTCAAAAGAAAAAAAAAAAGTAAACCTTTCAATTTTTTTCTATCAAGAAAAAAAAAAAGATAATAACTACGTAACTAATGCCGAATAACTATCAATAGCATGCAAAACTTCAGCTGGTGGAGTTGTGAAGAACGTGATACCTTGAGCAGAGTTTAAAGCCATCCTTGCAACTATATCTGTAGCAGCATTCACGTTTCTGCTCCAATGCCCGACCTTGGCTACCCAATCCCTGTTTAGCATGGTTTTTATTTCTCCCAGTAGGTTTCTCATCTTATGCTCCTCCCTAAAGCTACAGTTCACAGCTTGGACTAACTCAGCACAATTACTTTCTACTATGACAAACCGAAAACCAAGATTCCAAGCTAACTTCAATCCCCATAACACATCCCACGCCTCAGCATTGAAACAATTTTCTCTACCAATGTTGAACATGAACCCATGTATCACCTTTCCATTATGGTCCCGAGCAATTCCTCCATCGGCTGCCAAATCTATATCACTACTAAATGCTCCATCAACATTAACTTTAATAGTGCCTTCTGGCGGAGCACACCAAGTAATGCTAGTCCCTACATCCTTGGTTCAATCCACAAGATCCCTCCCCCTGCAAGACACACAGGCTTTCATTTTGGCCTAGTATTCGGGAGGCTTTGCAATCTTATTATTGAAGATTCTATCATTCCGTGCTATCCACACATTACCAAGCGCAATGGGGAACCATATCTCCCATTTCACATCCTCCATCACCACTCTCTGCTCAATATTCCATTTTATCCACCTTACAGGATCGCTAATGGAATAGAATTCCGTTCCAAGCATGCTAAGAATTAGATGGTGCCATAGCTCATGTGCCTGACTACAATCATGTAGTGCATGCATCATGTCTTCGCTGTCATTTGGACAAATACTACATCTTCCAGAGTCATGTAACCCACAAGACACTCTAGCTTCATTTGTAGCAATCTCTTGTGAGCACAAAGCCATAACAATAGCTTATATCTTTTGAGGAATTTTTAGAAGTAAACCTTTCTATTATGAGGGACAATGTTCCCTTATGCAGGTTTTGACGTTGTATAAGAAACCTTCTTTGTTCTTTAGTGTGAATTAAATGATAAAAAAATGTTTATTGATTTGATTATAAATAAAATTAATATGGTCAAAAATATATATATAATTAATTA
Organism: Adenanthera pavonina; assembly: GCA_026686845.1. Classification (NCBI taxonomy): domain Eukaryota; kingdom Viridiplantae; phylum Streptophyta; class Magnoliopsida; order Fabales; family Fabaceae; genus Adenanthera; species Adenanthera pavonina. Next base: position 4,376,017 of record JAIVEN010000014.1, read on the forward strand.
ATATGATGGCAAGTATATATATATATATAATTCTTTAAATACTAATATTTTTAAGTTTTGGATTAAGATATAGTCTCAACCTCATTTACATTTTTCTTTCCAAAATATAATCAACTGAAAAGGTCCAATTGATCTCATAGCTATTTGACATTCTCCTGAGCTCAAACAGTAAATTTCTAAAAAGATAGTCCATTTGGATATAATAATTAGTATCATATAGTAGTAGTGCAAGAAAAATCTCTAAAAATAGAAAGGGGTAAAAATACAAAGGGGGCATACATTTGATATAGACTTTTCAAATTAAATTAAAATGATCCAAACTTTTTTAAAATAAAAATTAATAAAATTTAGACTGTTTGAATGTAATTTAGATGATTCAGATTATATGAATTCCATGTGGGACACTATAGATCTGCTGACAAATGATCAAGAAAGCTAAAGAGAGTCCCTGGCACCTATTTGGTTTATATTTTTATAAATCAGATGATGATTTTTAATTATTATTTTTTTTTCTTTTTATCTAAATAAGTTTATGATAAATTTTTTTATTTATTTTCCAAACTTCATTTTTGTAAATTATGATTCTTCTAACAAACCTTAAAAAAAAAATAATTCAAATGAGTACTTTAAAGACTTGGGACACCATATTCATTCCTCTACCAACGCCATTTTGAAACCCCACCTTCACTCTGTTCCTCTCATTTACTCTACTTCTCAAATAATTCAGTCTTTCTTCTCCTCTCTTGCATCCCTTTGCTTTCCACACTTTGTTTTGTAACAACTCATGAGTCTAGTGTTGCACGGAATCATAAAAAAATTTAGCTGTATTATTTATAACTCATAAAAAATAGTGTAGCTTATTTATTATGATTTGTTACGTTATATAAATATGAACATGTGTTGCGCAATAATTCATATTTATGATTCTTATATTTTAGTGCAAGAATTGATGGTCTCTTATACTGTATCTCAATTATTTCATCTAATCTTTAATATAAGATCATTTTAACTAAATCACGTGGATTAAAAGTTGAAATTAAAACTAATTAACTATCTCGATTTCTCTGAAAATCTCAATATTTTTCCAAAATTACCCTTATTTAATCTCTTTCTCTTTTTCTTTGGATATATTAAATAGGGGTATTTTTTTGGAAATACATAATAAATATTACCTTATATATTGTAAAAGGTTTTATATCTAAGATCAGGACAAAATATTCTATATATAGGACCAGAAGGAGTATAATGTAAGACAAAGTTGGGATCCTGGATTGTTCTCTCCAAACAAATTTGGATTGTCCATATTATAGAATTTGTAGACCTATATTTTAATAATTTGCTTTAATCACAATAATATGTTTATTTTATTTTGATATTTTTAATTTTAATAAAATACATAATAAAAGCAACCTTTTTACTTCCTCCCTGTGGACAGTTTTGTCAAGTAAAAGTTGAAAGAGTCTTTGTGTTTTTGTTTCTCATTGAAAAAATATTATTAAAATTGGTAAAATAAGAAAAATTTTAAATTTAAATATGATGTATAGGAAATCCATATTATGTTATACTTTCTTCGTTACGCTATATAGTACACTATTATGAGAAATTTATATTTTAAAATATAGTGCATTGTACGGATTACATTGTGTTTTTTTTATTATCTTTCTAATATTGTCCCTAATAAGTAAATTTATATATTTTACGGTTATCAATACATTTAATGAAAATTCTTTAATCATTTGATCAAATTATAAATGAATGAAGGAGAATTTCCCCCAAAATCTTCACTCTTCACAATTGGCAATGAGCCATGAAAACTCGGGAAAAAAATGAAGGAGAGAATGATTACAATTTATTAATATAGGAAGTATTATTAAATAAGACTAATTTGAGAAATAATGAAAAAAATTTCGGTTACTAATTATTGTCTTGGTACGTGTGTGATGATTAAAAGTACATTATAAACTGAAATAGATGAAGTATATAAATATTGATATTAATAAATCTATAAATTTTTGCATAGATTGAACAGATTTAAGAATATCTCATTACATATGTCTATATAAGATTACTATTTTAAGAAAAGAATATTTATATGTGGCGAATATTTTGTTGCAATATTTTAGTGCAAGAGTGGGAAGTTGGAATATCACCACTAGTACCAACAATACTCATCTCAAGCCCAACCAGGAAATGTCCTTAATAGGGACCATAAAATATATAGTAGATAATTTCACTTTTCCTTCTTCTCCAAATATTTTGAACTTTCTGGTTAAATATATATATATATATAAATATATTTTGAACTGTTGACTACAAATATTAGATATTTTCAATCTTCCCCTCCACTAATTATTTTGTTTTAGATAAAATTTGATCATCTTCATGTATTGTGTGGAATCTAAAAGATGAACTATATATACTGTACTTGTTCATGATTTCAGAGTTTAGACCAGTGTGATTTCTTACCATAGAAATGTTATAAATTATAAATTTTGAATTTCTAATGATAAATAAGTAGAATTATGGCTCACACACAACTATAATTTTTTTCAGCATCAAAGTATCCAATATTTATATACTGGAAAAAAAAAAAGACATTTTGGTCTGGCTGCATTTTATGTTGGTAGAAGGACATTTTTATGCGACATGAACTTAAATTTTAGAACGCATTGTACCAAAAGAATTAAAAGCATATTAAACAAATAATAAAAAATTTAAACTGCAAGATCAAATTTTAAATCAAATAAAATCATATAGATCAACAAACTAATTTAACCCCATAAAAAAAAAAGAAAAAAAGAAGATAGGTTATTTCAATTTCAAGGCAAGACCCACCACATTATGGATGCCTTCCACAAATTATATCAAATTTGTATAGCATTGCATTGTTAATAAATTATAAATATTAATAAGAATCAATATCAATATTAACACTATATCAAATTTATATAGCATTGCATTGTTAATAAATTATAAATAATGTAGTTTGATTTCAGATTCTGTAAAAAAATACAAAGAGACGCACCAAATCAGAAGTCAAAATCGTTTGATAGATGCAACTTATAATTATATCAATTAAGGAAATCATTATTAGCTAACAATTTTTTTTTTAATTTCCAAAACCATTACATGCATAATGAATATTGATATTCTAATCTATCGATGTCTTCATCAGTCTCCATAAATGTTGTGGCCGTGTTGCAGATTTGCATTTCAAGTGGGTGATATCAGTTTCACGTGGGGATCTCCTAATTTCATTGAAGGAGAAAGAGAAGTTTGTGTAATTATGTATTTTTAATTTCTCAACTGTTAAAAAGTCCTAAACCTACTGAATCCACGAGATAAAGCTCAGCTAAAGCTTGCAGCCACACCACCCACCCCCTCCTCAACCCCCCCCCCAACAAAAAAACTTACACACCAGTTTATGAAGAATTTAGCTTGACATTACTCTCCAACGGAAAATTTTAATTCGATTAATTAAAGATGGAAATAGGTTGTTCATACATTTTGAAAACTGATTTTCACTAAAAAAAATCATTATATCAATATAAACTATAAAAAATGTAAACGGTTCATAAGTCATTCATAATGTAGTTTATCTTGAATTGTGTACTGATGCAAATATCACATTCTAGTTATATCTAGTTATGAATAAACATATAAATGCTTTAAATGCGAATCACACAAATAAAAACAATGAAACACTACGTCTAAAGTCTCCAAGTTTTAATAACGTTCAATAGTTGGCATTTATTATTAAAAAGGCCAATAAATATTTGGATTGAAAGATTAGTTGGTGTTTGCTAGAAAAATGCCAACTAAAGTTTACATTTTAGTTGGCATTTATTAGGAAAATTTCAACTAAAATTTGAACTTTACAGAATGCCAATAAAAGTTTAAAATTAGCGTTTATTTTAACAAATGTCAACTAAAGTCTCAATATTAGTTGGTATTTTTTAATTGCTAACAAAACGCCATCTAAAGTATTAGAATTTTTATTTTAAAAAATATAGAAGGTACAGATTGATATTATGTACTGTTGATAAGAAAAAAATGAACGGATGAAATCATTATATCTTTTTCTTCTTCCTTACTTTTCTCTCTCTTCTTACCTTATTCTTCAAATCTGATGCGTCTCTAACAACTTCTTTCTCATCCCTTGCCTTTCTATCTTATCACAATGGCATCAAACTCCTCATTACTAGTTTGTTCAGATCCTCTACCTCTCAGATTTTGCCAATATTGACCTCCTCCTCATTTGGTCAACCCAGTCCTGTTCGTAATTGCTCTTTCTCTCTCTCTCGATCATGAAGTTCACTCTCCCTCACTCAATCATCTAAAGTTCACTAGCTCTCTCCTTCTTTCTCCCACATTTGTTCTCTATAACACCCTACTCTAATTTACCCCACACATCACCTGAAATTCCAAAAAGCTAGCCAAACAAAACCAAAACAATAAAATTAGACTACGGTGCCGCGGCCTTAACAGTATTACCATAGTGTAGAAGCTCTCGAGTTCCAAATTTTTTTCAATAGAGGCAACTAGCGTCATGGCCTGGTTTCTAGTGTCGTGGCGCCCCTTGTTGATACTATATTAGCAAATTTCAAGTTTCCAGGGCAAAATTCTGACGTGTACAACTTTGTGCTCTGACCTCCGACTGACCTGATTTCAACTCCTACAAGTCAATCTCGTCCCAATCTAACTATAGACACTAATTTCATTTGAATCCATCTTTGTATGGAGATTTTGGACATCTGACACCATTTTGAGCATTTTTTAACCAAAACTCACCACAAATCTCTTCTAGTTGTCATCCAAAGCAAATTAGCACCTATGGACCATTCATATAAGTCCTATTTGACTCAACTAACTTGCCCAAAGAGGTTTCACCTCAAAGGAACCACTCTTCATAGATTTAACCCCCTTAAACTTTAATTCCACTCAATGGACTACATACCCAAAGCATACATACAAGACCCAAAAACACTCTTTTAGGCTCATATACAACCATTCACCAACAACATCATTATAATTATCCATATCATCATACAACATTCATCATCATCAACATCATACAAACATCATTATCTGAATATCATTGTTCTCATATAAATTATAAACATGCTATCCTGCTTGGCACAACATATAATATAGATAATGCACACGCCACCGATGACTTGAAGATTCCCAACACCGGAGTGGCAACAACTCCCTTGTCTTCTCCAAACTAGCACAAAACCCTTCACCTAAAATGTTAGTCATGAGAGGGGATGTGAGACAAAGTCTCAGTAACTGGGAACACAATCACAGGCAACATATATCGATAATCCACAGAATCATGCACATGATGCAATAAAATGCAAATGAAATGGTATGCATGTTCTCCCTTACACACAGCTAGAACCACGAGATGATGTCATCACAAGACATTTCAAATAAGTGATTCACTTCCAATAGTTAGTAAAAATTGATTTTGGAACATCACCAAACTCACCTTACACTAATGCAACCCAGCCAAAGGTTACACTAGTGCTTGGACCATGGCTCTCCTTCCCCTGGATTACTATAAATTAGTGGTTATTTAAGGAAGGTATATCCCCAAATCCACTACCACCTGACTCTCCTAGCCATAGGAGAGGATTTAGTGATAGAGATATCTCATCATATCATCTTATTCACTGCCATTTGACTCTCCTATCTATAGAAGAGAATTTAGTGGAAGGAATCTTTATCATATCACCATCATATCCCGTCTCATCATCACCTCAACATCCATCTCATACTATGCAATCATATGATGATAATATTAATGTCATGCCAACATACCTCAAAACACACACATATATTTATTATCATCATAATCATCATGTGGACATGCTAGCATCAGCAAGCAATGGTATAGGGATGCTACAAAATCATATATACATATCATATACAATCATCCTATCTCAACTAGTCATATGCATATCACGATATGAAGAAAAACCATACATATACACAACAATATTGTGGTATGAAAATAAACATGCATATATACATATATATATATATCAACATATAATCATATAAATCACAAACACCTGGTTACCTTGGATTATCAATATCACACACACACATGGATCCTACAAGCTTCTCAAATTGCCAACCATGACTTATACTCCTCCGATCAACCAATTAATCACTACAATACCATAACATCTTTGATTAAAATATAATATAATTATCCAAAATCCACAATTCAACTAATTATGCTTAACCCAAGGTTCCAATAACATAACTACACTCTAATGAGCTCTAATTAATCATCCACATCATAATTTTCCATATGCAATTTGGATTCCATACCCTCTTCACCAAAATCAACCTAAGGTTCAACTTAAACTCATCACTATCCATTCAAAAATAACACCTCATTAATCACATTTCATCTATTTTAATCGGTAGATTTCGTCCAAAATGGGAAACCCAAATATATACCCAAAAATCCACCTTAAAAACCAAAGAAAAATGGAAAGGGAGGAGCAAGAATCACTTACCAACTTGTAATCAAGCTTCTAGAGTCCGAAATCACTCCCAAAAGCCGATAAAAGCAAACCCTAGCAGAGCCTTCTTCTCCCTCTTTGATTTTCTTTCCATTTTCTCCTTCTAAAACTCGTCCGATATAAACAAATTTCCCGACTCTCGCCACAACGCCATTAAGCTCTCCACAACTTGAGTGCTCTCGGCCTGGAAAAATTGAAATATCCCAACCGTCTCTCGCCATAACAGCCCTATACCTCACCGTGGCATGGCCCTTCTCTATTTCATTTTCAGCTTTGTCTCATTTGGATCCTTTCTCTGATTCTGGTTCCTCCGGTCCTGCATACATTATTAAGTTTACTTCCCATTAGCTTGAGACTAAGTTTGAGATAGTGTAATGAGGATTATTACATTCTCCTCTCCCTTTAGATCATTAATTTTGCTCCAAGCATTCCATATCTATGAAACACTCCAGACTTGCAAAACTCTAAATCTCTAGTAGATTCATGGTTCTCAATGGGTGCAAATTCAGACCTGTAAAACACTCCAAATTTGCGACCTTAGATGTGCGATCTCTCTAGCTAGTGTTTGGCGCTAAGTATGAATTAGGGCCACCCTCTGTAAATTGATTGTTTTAGATTCGATGGCTAGATCTATGTCTTCTTGTGTCTGCAAATCTTGGCCACCCTCTATAAATTGATTGCTATAGATTCATATTGTTTTTTTTCTGTTGCAATTGCTAATTTTGTCTCTTGACTGAAACTTATCTTTTTGGAGCTAGAAATTTATTTTTTGATCTTTTCTGGTTTAATTTCTAATTGAATTTCTTGATCATTTTTTTTTCTGGCTTTCTTCTTCTTCTATGACTATTGATTTCTAGGATCTAGGGAAGATGAATTCTCAATGAATAATTAATTTAAAAAATTAAAAAAATTTGGCATTTGTAACAAATGCTAACTAAATCAACATTTAATTGCTGCTTGTATACAATTGCCACGAAAAATGGCTTCTCCTTTATCGGCACTCAAATGCATGGCATTTAAGAAGTGCCAATGAAAGTAGAAAACAAATGCAAAAAAAATGTCTTTTTGGGTGTAGTGTCTCAATCTAGCTATAATGAATAGATCTTTTATGCTAAAGTTTTATGTATACTTAGTGACATAGTTCCATTCAATTTGTGATTGTTGATTATTTTTTGGATAAAAGGATCTAAATGTGAGCATTGGGTGCTTATTTTTTGTTTCCTGATGTTTATGATATCATTAATTACATGAATTTAAATCCCTCTCTATTTTATTTTTCTGTTTGGCAGAAATAACACAACAATCTCATGTCTTATATTGTTGGGAAGAATAATGGACTGGAGCAACAATTCTGCAGTGAATTCAACACTTTGGTTTTGCGTTTACATATATTGATTTGTTGCATATTATTGTTGATTTTGAATAACTCCCAATAGTCTAAAGTTTTTTTCCTATTTTTACTCTTCTCTGTTTTTCTTATAGTTAGATATTATGATCATAGCTAAAGCCAGCATGTCAATTTATAATGTACAAATTGGTGCCAAAAATAAAACACCTGTTGCATTTATTAATCAAGAGGTGATAACCATTCTTCTAACAAACTCTTCTCAAATGTCATATAAGACTGTCTGTGGTTGCTTCCTTGCTATTTTAATTTCTAAGTGACTCTATTTTTGTTTAGGGGGTACGCTTACAATCTCTGCAAGGAATGAGGTTGAACTAGAGCAAGTAAAGCAACAGCTGAAAGGTTTGCAGTATTATGATGGAAGAGTTGGTCTTAGAAGGTTGACATATAAATTTTAAAAGGACCGACAAAAGAAAAAAGAGATATGTTTGGTTTTCTTTTGTTAGCTTGGCCTTTAGGTTTCATTATTTTATTTCCTTCACCTGATTTATTTAGAATTTTACATGTGATTTCACTGAGAATATAATCCCATCATTTAGTGTCTTAGGAAGCCTATCACACTATCCATTTACTTGATATGAGTGAGTGATAAAAGAGTGGAAGTGTGTATGGATCTCTTCTCTTTCCACTTATTCTCTACCTATAAATACACACTATGCATTTGATTGATGTTATTGTTAGTATGGAGGAGTTGGTGGATTTTTAAAGTATGAAATAATTTACTATAATGTTGTTTGTATCCTTGTAGGTGCTGCAAATATTGACTTAGGGAATGACACTAAACTTCTGGTTTGACAATTATTGTTAAGTATTTATATGAAACTAAATTAATGGTATGTCTTATGAGTAACTATATATGACAACATTCCCAAGTTCTCCTCCATTGCTAAGATTTTTGTATTATATATTTAAGTGCTTGATTTTATTAATAATTTTAGGGGACCCTTGCATTTTAAAGAATGACAAAAAAAAGATTTAATTGCTTTTTTAGGTTCTCCTAGCCCACATTTGATTTTTTTTGCAGTACCCAATTGTCCAATAATTGTTGTTCTATTTGCTTTCATGTTTCTTAGGATATGAGATTTTAGTGAATTCTTAATAATAATTTGGGTGCTAATATTTTTCCGTTAGGGACAAGACACAATCTTCCCTTTTCATTGACCTGGGCATATTATCTAGGTACTTAATCTGCCAAATTTACAATTGTTTATGGAAGAGAAAGAAATGGAGATGGTAATTTGTTGTTGATTTTGAATACCTCCCAATATGTCATACAGCTTTTATGCTAGGTAAATATATAGGGCTTGCTTTGGTTTGGTGGTTTGTTACTAAAATGGGTTTATAATAAACAAAAATGGGTTTGGGTAGAGTTGAATAGTTAAACGAGTGACTACAAATGATGTAACTATCTATAAATTTAGATACTTGGACTCAATACTTGACCAATACTTGACCTGAATGATTAGGTATATGTTGTTTCTTTTGATGACCATGAAACCAAAGAATTACCAAAAACAAATACAAGAAAATCTCCATTGAATCACTTGTCATTTGGAAATTAAGACCAATCATCATCAATATAAGCTTAACCTTTTAATGTGAAATATATACCACAACTAGGTGTTCCCCACTGAATCTGCATCATTATCTAATATGCTGTTAATTCATTATAATATTTACTTAAAAATCAAGTTCTCGAAAAAGATATTGACTTAAAAAATCAGATTACCATATTTAAATTATGTTAACATTTTCTTATGATAATAATATATTATTTATTTATGTACTCTCTTATGCTTCAATCTATCTTAAAAGTACTGGAATCATTGTTACTATCATTATTAGTTTAAACGATAATATGTAAGTAACGGTGTGCAGTATCAATGATATTTTTTCATTTCCATTGTCTAACCTTTGAATTTGTCATCTATATATATATATATATTATTGTTTTCTACATTAGATATTTGTGATTATGGCACGTAATAGTCTAGCTTTTGTTTGCCTAGACACTTTTTGTTCTTAACCTAAACATATTGGCATCTTTATCATAGTAGGAGATTGTATGCAAGGTATAAGCAGGTTGCTTGCTTTTAGTGTATGGAAGCAAGAATTCATCATTGATTTATTTTATCATCAAAGTATGAGACTCAATTCTACATATGAACATTTTGTATTATAATTATATGCTATACATTGAGACCAGTGTTTGGAACCACTATAAAGTCATTCTTATGATATTTTTTTACAATGAGCAGGTATAGTCTAAATCAATATTATTTGTTTGCTAGCTCCTTTCTATTTTTTAATAGTTGGCAATAAGAGGGAAGTTGTAAAGTGGTGGAAACTCGAAATTTAGAGAGCTATTCAGCTGACAAAAAGTCTCTTTTGGAAATTACGTGCCTTAGCATTAGACAGTTGCTTCCAGAAAATGTGGGGGCCCATGTTGTTTATATAAAAAAATTTCTCCAACCAGTAGGAAAACTTTTGCTAGGTGTAATAATTTGAACTTTTAGTAATTTCTGTTAAGATAGATTCATGATTGGTGCATTTCTCCAGTTAGAAATTTTACTTTGAAATACTTACTTATATCTTATGATAACAGATTATTCACTCACACAAATTTTACTTCATTAATCTCATAATTGAAAATTGGCTTTAGCCCTTTATCCAAACTGAATGCCTGAATTTTGCATTTAAATGACCTTGAAATGCATTTTGATTTTGTTGATTAGAAGCATATTATGCATTCTTTTTCTTTTTTTCTTTTTTTTTGTTTGACGGGTGTAACAACCCCCATTACATTATTCCTAACTTGGTCCCTAACTCACTAAGAGTCTTTGGCATTGTATGTAATACTGGAGGATACAGGACGGAGGAAGAATCAAAGTGGAGAAGAAAAGGGCTCTACGCCACGATGATAAGTAGGGCTGCCACAGCAAGAGTAAGCTCCAGAGGGATATTTTGCTAACTGGACGCGATGGCACCACAGCGGCCTTTCCTGGGGCTGTGGCGGAAGTCAAAAAATGTGTATAAATCAAAAACATTTCAGTCGAATGCGAAAGAAGAAAACAGAGGAGAACGAAGGGAGCTTTGCTAAGGTTCCTTCAATCCAACCTTGGGAAGTAATTTTGGGACCATAGAAGCTTGATTCTCAGTTGGTAAGTGGATCTACTCTCTTCCTCTTTGTTTTTCTCTTCGATTTTGAGTTGATTTTCGGGGGTTTGTGTGGGAGTCCATTTTTGGTTCATTTCCATAAATTGAATGGTGCATAAAAGGATTATTGGAGTGTGATTTAGTATCATTGAAGCTTGGGTTTGAGTTTTGGTTGGATTATGATGGGATTGAGTTAAACCCTAGGTTGAAATTTGGGAAAGGAAGTGAAAATCCGAAATGGTATGTGTTGGTATGTGTTTGAATGGTTGTTTAAGATTTATTGGTATGTGTGTATGTTATAAGAACTCCGGGTTAAGCTTGGACAGCTAGATTATGGATTGTAGTCTTATAGGAGTTATGTTAATTAAAGGTATTATATTGTTGTAGTGGTTGATTGGCTAATCGGAGACATATAGTTCATGATTGGGTGCTCTGGAGGCTTGCCTAAGCCCCTGCGCGTGGTGTTGGTAATCCGAGGTAACTAGGTGTTTGTATATTTGTGGTATATGTTGATATATATATATATATGCATGTTTTCATTCATACCATGATATCGTTATGTGTATTTGTATGGTTTTTCCCATATATCGTGGTATGCACACGACTAGACGATATAGTATATGATGATGATATACATATGTTGATGTGACATGATGTGAATCTATGATGATGATGAGCATGAATGTGTATATCTGCATACGTGATTGTGGCACTCACATACCATTACATGCTAGCATGATTATGATGATGATATACATATGTGCGTGGTTTGAGGCATGTTAGCATGGCATTCATCACCACCTATGAACATAATAAGATATGGTTGATTGGAGGTGGTGATGAGATAAGATATGATTATGTGATAAAAGATCTCTGTCACTAAATCCTCTCCTTGAGAAAGCCAAGGGGCAGTGGACTATGATATGATATGATGATGATATGATTTGGTGATATGATAAATCCTCTCCTATGGCCATAAGAAAGCCAGGCGATAGTGAACTGCACCTTCCCTAAATCATCACCAATTCACAATGGTCTAGAAGAAGGAAAGCCACGATCCAATCATTAATGTGACCTTTGGTCGAATACACTAGCGTGAGGTGAGCTTGGTGATGTCTTGGAATCAGTCTTCACTTACTGTTGGAAGGGAATTACCTATTGAAATGTCATATGATGACACCAGCTCGTGGTTCTAGCTGTGTTGAGGGAGACATGCACTGAGACATGCATCTCATGATATTGGCCTTACATTGCATCATTTGCATATGTGTGTGGTATTGATGATATTATATATGTGTGTGTGGTTGTCCCCGGTTACTAAGATATTGTCTCACACCCCCTCCATGACTAACCTTTCAGGTGAAGACTCTGGTGCTAGTTCGTAGAAGATCAAGGAGTTGGCAGTCTTTTCATTTTCTAGAATTCCAAGTATACTTAATGGTTGTAATTTAGTTTATGCAATTTTGTGCCAAGTAGGTTGTTATAGGCTGATTGCCTGGATGAGATTCCTGGGAGTACTGTTTGTATGCTATGTGATGATAAAATGATTGTGACGATGAGTAATGGATGATATGCGAGATGTGGATAAGTGTCATGAATGATTATTATGTAATAGGTATAGCGTCTATATGTGTATTGATGGTGTAGACCCCAGTATAGTACACTATTGTTAGGAGTGTGTCTGTGAGCCAGATCGGCCATATGTGGGAGCCCAGAGGTGGTTTTTGGCTATGTGTGTGAGTTTTGGGCATATAGCCCATTATATGGTTTTAGGGTTCAGGGGGGTCAATTCTCAGAGAAGAGATTTTTCCAGGGTAAAAACTCCTTGGATAAGTTAGTTAAGCCAAATAAAATCTGAGTGAATGGTTCCTGAATGTCCATTTGCCTTTGGTGGCAATTGGAGGTGATATGTTGTAGGTTTTGGTTGAAAAGTGGGTAAAACGATATTAAGCATCTAGAATCTCCAAATGGAGTTGGATTCGACTGAAATTAGTGTTCATGGTTAGAAAATGAGGAGAGTAACCTGTAGGAGTTGAAATCAGGTCAATTGGAGGTCGAAGCAAGAAGTTTCGCTTGTCAGAAATTGGCCCAGAAAAATAAGCAATTTGCTAATATGGATGTTGATGTTGGGGGTGCGGCACCAGCAACTTGGCCACGGTGCCAAGCCTTATTGTCCAATTGAGGCCACAACGGTACTATAGCAGGCCGCGGCTTCATCCTGTTATGGTGCCTTTCAAGTGTTTTTCCGCAATTCTGTTACTTTAAGAAGTGATTTTGGGCTGCATTCAGTTAGTAGTTGAAGAAATTGGTATAGAATGGAGATTTGTTTTGTTAAGGTGTTACAAGGGGGTGGTTCAAAATATATTCACGAGGAATAGTGACATGTTATATCTATAAATTCCATGCTCACTAGATGGAAATTGGCTAAAAATGTTTTGGGGGATTGTGTTGATTATATTGATGGTTCTACATTATATGCAGGTTGCTGCATTATACAACCAACTAATGTTTTGGTTTTACTTAACTGATCCAATTTAGGGAGCATGTTTTGTGGTTTTCTTGATGCTAATAATTTTTCTTTTAATAATTGTCAGTATTATTAGGTATAGTCTGTGTTGGTGAAAATTTTTTATGGTCTTTACTTGATATATGCTTTTTTTCTTTTGTTCAATTGGTTGACAGTTGGAAGAATTTGAGCTGAATTTGTCAAAGTTGATACAAGAAATTATTAACATGCTATGAAGCTTATATTCTTTGAGCTTATAATTTTTGTAATTGAACTGGGATTCGTATAATTTGAAATTTGGAATATAGGCTGGACTTTGGAGGTTCTCTTCTTTGTGAGGACCATTTGATTCTAAGGGCAATATGGTTCTTTAAAAAGAACTTATCCTTTGCTATCATTTTAAAATTTTACTTTTTAAGATGAATGATTTGGGTTGTATTCATTATAATAGATATTTTCGTGAGCTATAAAAAAAATTGGTAAAACATTTTTAATTAGTAGAAGGAAGACAAAATGACTTCTACATAATAAACGAAAATAACTTCATATATCACGAAAGTAAATTATGTAGGTGACTTCTTTTGTACTAATTGAGTTTTGCCCACAAAAATAAATTCTAGTTTTACTCTCATTTGCGTTATTACGATTATTGGGAAAAGTAATGGATGAGAGTAAAAGTTGTGAGGAGATTTATTCATTTGAAACTTTTGTGAGGTTTGATAAGAGGATTATTCATGCCATATTTTTTTAGGTGCTAATCAATTGAATTGGACATCAATTTAAATATGGTTAAGAGCATCAAATTGAAGTCTATACTTTTTATTATATTTGGGTGCATATTTTTTGAGTGTTGATTAGTGGAGAGAATATAATCATATTGTGCTTTAAGAGCAGCAAGTTGAAGTGTACTAATGCACTGGTATGGTATGAAATTAATTTAATGTCTCAAAATGCATTTGTAACTCATAAGATAATTTTTTATGGGAGAGAATTAATTATCGGTTTAAATCATGTTTTTAATTATAACCTTCTATTAATAAATATTTTTCGGGTTGGGGTGCTTTTAAGGAAATTTATTTTAACTTTGACAAGAAATATAAAAATATTATTATTACCGTAATACCTAATAATATTTTTCAATATGTTTAATATAAGATCACAAATGTCACTTTACTATAATTTTTTTCACTTTCAATTCTAAAAGTTTAATATACCAAATGTATATTATAAAAAATTGTGTTTCTCTATTATTTTACATATGTTATAATTACAACATTTTTCTTTATCCTGAGCATAACGCGGGAGAAATGACTAGTTATATACATAGTAATTAAAGAATTGGTTTTTAAATGGCTTCTTGCTGTTGTTTGGCACTGTATACATACGTAAATAATAAGATATATATGTGTGTGTGCACGCGTATATAAATATAAGTATGTATATATAATTTATTTCAATACAAAAGTCTCCAATACAATTATTATTGCTGCCCAAAATAACATCATTACTCAAACCTCACATTAATCATTCTTTCATTAATTCATGAAAGGAATAAACAGTCTTAATATGATACAAGAACAGCCACAACTTAGATATATAAATATCAACCCATCGCCCTCTCACACTAATTATAAGCTTGCAATCTATAAAAACCCAAACTAAAAACGTGGAATATTAAGAGAGAGATATATATATATATATATATATATATGTAGATGCAAATTACACCAGTTTGGAACATTAATTAATTAATACGAATCACGTCCAAGCCTCTCTTTCCTGCACATCTGGCTTCTTGTTGAACTTTAAAGTAGTCCTTGTACTTGATATTTTTAAACACTGGCTTTTCCTTCTCTAATAGTTCAAGTGCAGGGCCTGTTTCATTCTCAAGTGCTGGTCCATTCCCCAGTGCAAAAGTGACCCTTGTGCATTTCTCATTCACTATTACTCTGTGCCAGATACTCTTATATCTTCCATTACTCACAGTCTATAACATCAAAGCACAACAAATAAGGAATAAAAGTTAGAACAGGTTAAATAAGTTAAATAAATTTTGCATTAACCCATTAAAAGTTGAACCAAATAAAAATATACTGCACTACAAAAAGTTGAAATGACCTCAAGTTGATCTCCAATGTTGGCAAGTATGCAGTTAGGAAGAGGATTGGCATTAACCCATTTGCCATCATGCTTCACCTGAAGACCTCCAATTTCATTTTGAATGAGAAGGGTCATCAAGCCATTATCAGTATGAGGAAGCACCCCTAAAACAAGGTCTGGTTGAGAACATGGAGGGTACAAGTTCACTTGACATGTCTGATAACTTGAATCGAAGTCTGTGCACTCAACAATGGCATTGGGTTGTAACCCTAAGCTCGCTGATACTCCTTCAAGCAATGTCCTCACCACTCCTCTGATTTTCTTACTGTATTCGAATGCAAGATCTCTGCAGAAACAAAATGTCTTCAATATTAGGAAAAAGAGGGAGATAAGATGAAGAGACAAACAAAGAAGGTGATGGAGTTGAACGTACGAGAAACCAGGAGGCTTGTGGGGGAAATTGAATTGAGGATGTGTTTCAACCTTCAGATAATCTCTCCAGGAATGAACCTTCTCTCCGTGAGGAACAGTGCCGGTGCCATATCTAATGGGAGTGATCAGTTCTTTATTTGCAAGCTCCTTCTTTTCCTCAAGAGACAAATTGTGAAACTCCAGAGTCTTGTTTATTACATCTTCCATCAGCTTGTCCGAAATCCCATGGTTTATGATCTGAAAGCCACGTACCAAGTACAAATTAAACTAGTGAAAATCAACTCCAAATACGTTATTCATATATTCCATCACTTGGGTTAAGAAGAGAAAGGTTGAAAATTTACCATGAAGAAGCCCCATTCTTTGCAGGCATTGCCGAGTTCTCGAACCGCATTAGCATGGACTTGAGGGTCCTGTGAGATGAGGAGGGAGAAGTCAATGACAGGGATAGAAGCAGCAAGTTCGTCTGCAACTTCTTCACGAGGTTCAGTGAGAGAGTGGTACGAGGAAGGGATGGGAACGTCGCCGTTTGATTCAATGAAGGCTTTGACGCTTGAAATATCAGATGCTTGAAGATTTTGGTGTTCTGATGAGGACATAGTAACAACTGAAGCCATGGATGAGGAATGAAGATACTGCATGCGTTTAGAAATGAAAAGCAAGGATATATAACTATCTTTCGTAGGTACAACAAATTACTGCACGGTTAAAGAGAAAGTGGACACAAGTCACAATTGGAGCATCATCTTCTTTTTCGTACAGTTATATTCCTTCCCATTATTAGATGAACCAATGGGTCCAAACAATAATGAGGAGGGCTATCTCCAACTTCGATAGTCGGTGAGTTTGGAAGAGAGTGTATAATTGTGAAAAGGACGTCCTGGGATTTTAACGTTAACAGCTATCCTTTTCTTTACTATACATGAAACACATAAGTTTCTTCCTTGTTCTAATATTTGTTTTCTCACATTGACCATTGCCACATCATTTTTATTTACTGTCATTTATTTTGTTTCTTTGTAATATTCTCTTCATCCTTATCTTCTTGGCCAGGTGTCTCTTTTCTATGTAATGGTCTTGGCAATTTTTCACACTGGTGAGTGTGTGTGTGTGGTGCACAAGGTAGTTAATGGGTAACATCATTTGTTATAATTGTAAATTGTCGGGACCATATTTTAGGACTTTAAGTACAGGTGACTCTCAAATCCTCCCCAATTTTCCCCCACCACCACCATCACCCACTAATTGAAAACACTAGAAGCATGTTTGGTTGGTTCACAGAAAGGGGTTAAATGAAGAGATACTCTTCACATTACACTAATTGTAGTGTTTGGTTGCTCCTAACACAAGTGAATACCATTACATGAGGTGATCCTCCTCAACTCAATTAATGTGTTCAGCCTCACTCCCAATTTGCTATGGGAAGACATTCACATTACTCTAAATGAGAGTAAAATGACTATATTACCCTTTTGAAAGAAAATTACATTATCACCATCTCAAACAAAATGCAAGCCTTTCATCTCCGGCAAAAGGAGTCCAAAATCACAAGCCTTTCCTTCCTCCCTTCGGCAAACAAGTCATCCATCCTTCCTCTCTCTTAGTCTTCCGTCTGTCATCCCCTTCCTTCCTCCCTTCACCTTCAATCCTTCCTCGTCATCCACCTTCAATCCATCCTCGTTATTCATCACGACATCCTCCTTCATCTCCATTTGAACTCACAACCGGCCACCATTCGCCGTTCACAGATCTGAAATTGCAAATCTCCCTTCTTGTTTGTTGTTCGTAGATATGAAATTGCATATCTCCCTCCTTGTTTGGTGTTTCACATCATAAATCTTGTTTGTTGTTTTGCATCGCAAATCTAAAACGGCCATGCTTCACTGTTGAGAAGAAAGCAGGGGAAGGATTTTTTTGACTAAAGGCAAAGGGTCATTTTACTTTTATATGTTTTTTTTTTTATATAAAAAATATACCTCATTTTTTCACTTTTTTTTTATAATACTAAACAAATTCATATGTAATCATTATCTCACCACATCCTTCCCATCACATAACTTAAGCCCCTTTGTAATTGAACTAAATGGGGTTTAGAAAAAGAAATTGAAGGAGGGATGTGCAAGTGCAAATAAAGCTGTAGGTTCGAGTAACCAATTTCTTGTGTGGATTTTACATTCACTTAAGGGCTGTGTAGTCCACAAGGTCCAAGCTTGAGGTGGATTGGGTGGCTATGACTCATGGACTAAGTCACTTTTGGACATGAATGGAGCACCTCGTATTACCAGGACCACTCGTCCAATCCAAGGACCCTCTCATACTTGTCTCTTGGGGACCAGTTGCGCCTCCTGATGTTGACTTGTTTCTCGATCGAGGCTCAACTTCACCTTCTCTTCTCATTTCATGTTTTCTTCCCTGGATTGATTGAACTGAGAACCAAACTGACTATAGACTATGTGAATGATGATCCTACAGCTACAAACATTTCTTGGGGTGGAAATTGAAGTGATGAATAATGGGAAATGAGAATGATTGAATTATATATATGTTGAGAAAGCTCATCAGGGGAGGGCTATCGTTTTCTATCTCTGGTTTGATTACGTTGGTGTATTTAATAATCAATTATTGTACAGTGAACAAGGTCCTTAGACACCCCTTTCTTTTTTTTCTTTTGATACATCGGAATTCCTCATACATCCCTTTCTCTGTCCTTCAAATCCAAGTAATGACAAGGACAAGCATGGTAGACAAGGTCATTACATAGAAAAGTGACACCTGGCCCAAGAAGATAAGGATGATAAGAATATCACAAAGTAACAAAATAAATGACAGTAAATAAAAATGATGTGGCAATTGTCAACTAGCTAGCAATTGGTGAGGTGGCCCTGGTCGACTGATGGCATGTTCTAACACCAACCAACAACAACTAATAGACCCTCCATTTCCTGACAATTACATTTATTTCATTAAGACAAACTTTAAATAACTTAATAAGCGACGAGAGCCATTATTATTCATGCGAGCCTAAATTTACTTTTTTTCTTTTATGAATACTTATTATTTTCCAATTTTTTCTCTGACAGAAGAGGAAGTAGGCAGAATGGTATTAAAAAAGAAAAGAGGAAGTAGGGAGAATCATTAACCATTAAAAGAGTCGAGTAATTTTAATGGTGGAAAACGACATTTAATAATTGTGAAATATCAAATCCAATTCATAAACTTAATACAAATTAAAAAAAATTAACTTCAGAGAATCCGAATTGTAGAATGACTCTATTCTTTAAGCATATTCCACTTTCGACATTCATAAGGAAGGCCATGAGAGTAACGTCTGAAATCACGACAATAGTTATAAACCACCCATTTTGAGTTGACCTGTCTCAACTTGAGTCTACTCGCAACATCAAGAAGACCTGTCTTCCTTAATCTGCCATTAAAGCCCCTACAAGAGACCCTAGGCCTCACAATGCAGGAATTGGCTTTGAAGTTTTTGAAGGAAGCTTTGAAAGGAGCTTTAGAATAATCGATCTTCACCTTCCCCCACCTTGTGGCCCACGAGTCTCCATTCCAAATCGTTGTGTATAGTTTCATGAGTTGCCTTGTGGGAATTCCATTCCAATTCTTTGCCTGTCGTGCATCACTCTTACAGGAATGTTATCCATTGAGATTCTGCACAAATTAATAAAATCCATGCATGGTTAAGAAAATTAAAGTAATGTTCAAAAAGAAATCTTGTTTTGATTCAATATATTGAGGGTCAACCAACAAGATTTGATTCAATTAATTCCGCACTTATTTCCCTAATTTTATATTTGAATTTTATCAACAGAAAAAATTGTCAATTAGAGAGTTTAATTTACACACTTATATTGTTCGACTTGACTCTCTATTCAAATTTGTTGGAGTCTAATATGACTTCTAAAACCTATGGCTAATGGTATTACTAAAAAGTACAAATATATATATACTAAGTATCAAAGTAGCAGTTATCTTATTCAACTATATATATATATAAATCAGAGAGGGATTAAGTGAATTACATCATGCCTCGAGAGTTCCAATCAATGGAATAAGTGTGAAAGTCCTGGGTAGGATCAAACCAGAGGTAAAATTGCACCTCTCGACCCCCAATTCCATTGGCGAATATATTGGTTGACAACAAATATGGATCTCCAGACAAATTTCCCTGAAACTCTATATCAATCTCGTCATGCTTTGGTCAGAGCTAAGCTGCATAAACAAATAAAATATATTTGTTCAAAAACTTAAATTGACATATATAACAATCACCTGAAAATTATTTATGTCATTTGTTATGTGTCGACTACTTTCATCTACCATCATATCATGTGGAGAGAATATATAAATAAATTGTGGACTCTATGCATTATACGGAACATAAGAGTCGCACTATTAATAGCTTGCTATGATCGGAATTATATATATATATATATATATTCATTGTTACATACATAATATGTAGTGACAGTGCCTGCAGAATTTCCAGGAACGAGCTTGATTTGCATGTCGAAGCATCCAAATAAGTAGTCATGTTTGGAAGCGATTCCTGATCCTGAATGTTGGTCCAGTGCGTGGGATATGCTGTTGCCTCCATCTTTGATTCTAGCCCTTTCATTTCCAAAAAGAATGTCGAAATAGGTGTTAAAATTCCCACCCAAAGCTATCTTGCTGAAGGTTAACCAGAGTGAAAGGAGAAGGAAGATGGAATATATACAACAAGAAGAAGATGATGATGATGATGAACACATTTTCAATTAATATTTCTGGTTCTGAATCTCTCAATAATTAAGGTCCATATATTTCTATATATGTATAAGACTTGGAGGACTTGGGTAATTGAAATGGAATTTCATTTGGATAAACTGATTATTGGAATAAATTGGTTTGAATGTTGTAAACTGGAAATCAAAAGCTTTGAAGAGAATTGAAATGATTAGTGATCTGTTTTGAAAGAAAAGAGTGAGATGAGTTAGTTTTCATGTTGAGAAGATTCAACGTCGACCCCCCATGTTTTTCTCATCAACGTCAAAAAGAAAAACTAATTTAGAATTAGAGAATGTAATAGAGAGCTCAACCTTCTAAGAAAATGAGTAAACTGAAGCAGATTTTATTTAATATATTTTAAAGGATCGCCTCCATAGCAAGATTCTTTACTTTAATTTTTTCACTAAATTCTGTATTATGAAGAAATTTGAGTTTCACTACAAGAAAAATACAAATAATAAATTTATTTCATGCCACTTAGGAGTAATTCAGATGAATAATTAGATGAGGTGAAAAGATAGTGTCCATGGTTAAACTCTTATGATGTAATAAAATAATAATAAACAAATTTGTTTCAATATGTCAAGATGTGCTTTTGTACATTACATGAAATTTGGAAACAAGTGACCCTACATGAGATTTATAAATAATGCAACTTATTATACATTTTATATTTTATATTGATTGATATTGATATTGATATTAATCTAATATGATAGTGTAATTTTTTTTATCAGTTGATAGTGTAATATTTTAGAACATAAATAAGTCATAAAATTTGAATATTTTGATTTTAGGAAATGAGTAATCTATTCAATTTATTAATACTCACTTTAATTTAAAAATTATTAAATTTGTATACTAGCTAGTTATAAAATTTTTTGTATTCTCCTTCTTTTTATAATTTATTTTGCTTCATTGTCATAGATGGGAAATTTTGCATAACCACTTTCCTGCAAGGTTATCCATATTCACACAAGTCATTATGTTTGGATAGGAAAATAATGAGGGAAGAATGCAATTATGAGAGATGATATATGTTTCTACGGAATATTTGTCACAATTTTATTATTATTTAACATTATTTGTCTATTTTTTATTTTTAATACGAGTATAAAAATTATTATCTTAATTTTACCAATGTGTTAGGCCTCTTGAGCAATAATATATATAATCATTATCAATGTATATTTCATCAATATCAAGATCAACATCTAATATTAATATTCATATAAAATTTTATAACAAACCATATTATTTATAAATTATAAATATCGTACTAATTTGTTTCGCCATAAAAATAATGCAATTTATTATTTAAACTCTACATAGTGTAAAAAATGTATCTAATCAGGTAAAAATGTATATAATCAATATATTAATCATAATATATAATTTATAACAAATTGCTTTATTCATACACTTTAAACTATGCTTCTCATTTTTCAAACTACTATTGCACAACAAAAATTGGCTAATTATTTTAAAAAATATAATTGATAGTCCTTCTTTCTAAGTATATGATCTTAAATATATGGTTTTTTAATTTATTTCTAAATATATAACCATTTTTTAAAATATAAAATAGTATTATTAAAAATTATCAAAAAAATGTTTCAATTTAATTTATAACAAAAAAAATTAAATAAAAATAAAGTATTGCAATTAAAAAAGTTAATTAATTTTAAGTTATATCTTTAAATCGGATAAAAAGGCTGTTTTTTTAATTATATGCATACATACAAGAATGGTGAAAAGTTAAAACTAAAAACAACTCCGTCTACAAGCATTTTGTCCAAACAATTTAACAAAAATAAGTTACTGGGAAATCGGAACTTGGGATTGCAATCGAACTTTGTAAAGACCGTTATCTGTATAATTAAAGGAACCAATTTAAAATAAAATTAAAAATGCCTTCAATTACTGCGGCTGCTCACCTTCCAAGTTGCTGCGTCTTCTGTCCAAACCACCTCAGTTCGCATCGCAATGCCCTTCACAAGCGAAAGTTTACCACTCTATCACTTTCTACTACACCCAGCGAAATCCCCATTAGAAATTTCTCCGCTCTGAATCTTCCAAATCTTCCCAGTTCCATTAATTCCAATTCAAATCAGAGCCAGAGCCACCCTCTGTTTCTTCAATTCCTGGCCTCTATTGACTACAAAGACACCGATAATCAAAACTCAGAAGCCAAAATTCAGAAGCAGCCACAAGGAAACGAGCAAAAGGGGTTCGACGACAACGAGGAAAGGAGGGTACTTTTCACAAACATGTGGTGGGCAGATGTGAAGTCGGCGTTGGGACAGAGAATAAACTTGGAGGCCATATTTTCGACGTTTGTGTTTGTGAAAGACCCGAAATTAGCGCTGCCCCATGTTTCTGTTCCGGATTTGAGGTACATTGATTGGGGTGAGCTGCGTAGAAGGGGTTTCAAAGGGGTCGTGTTTGATAAGGATAATACTATTACCGCTCCTTATTGTTTGGCCCGCTGGCCTCCTCTTGCTTCTTCGCTGGAACGTTGTAAATCGGAGTTTGGTTCTGATATTGCTGTGTTCAGTAACTCTGCTGGTAATTGTAGTACTAAGCTGGTTCAGAATTGGAGCTGTATGGTATCCCATAAGCTATGAAGCACCTATAGTTCAAAGATGGGATCATATTATCCCTTTGACATGACTTAATTACATATAAACAATATGTATTTTATGGTGTGGATCTTGAAGTGTCGGTGCTTCTTAGCCAATACGTATCCAAAACTCTTCAAATTGCATTTGAACAGTTCACATTTTGTTATCTGACGTGTCTGAGTCGTCTCGTCTTTATTCTTTGTCAACATTGGTGCTTCTGAAGAATAAGCAATTTGTTCTGAATTTTTTGGTAAGGGGATGTTGCTCACACGACTGGTTTTGTTATGTTTTCCTTGTGTGTGATGACTTAGGACTTCATGAGTATGACCGTGATGGTTCCAAAGCTAAGGCGCTTGAGGAGGCTATTGGGATTAGAGTCATAAGGCACAGTAAGTGTTGCTTTTGATTGAAAACCTTTAGTATTGAGACATGTCTTTTAACTTTAAACCTTTAGGCGTGTGAAATATTCATTTGGAATTGTCAGTAATAATGTAGTCTTGGAGTTGATGTTTGTATGTAATTCATATGCTGTAGGAGTGAAGAAACCAGCTGGATCAGCTGAAGAAATTGAAAAGCATTTTGGTTGTGAATCCTCCCAATTAATCATGGTAAAGAAGAATTTAGAAGAGGTCAATGTTAATTAGTTATTGTTTTATATTTTGATTGGGATTCATGTTCTAGCATAAGTATATTGTGGCAGGTGGGTGATCGGCCCTTCACTGACATTGTTTTTGGCAACCGAAATGGGTTTCTTACTATTTTGACCAAACCTTTTAGTCTTGTTGAGGAGCCATTTGTAGTTCAACAGGTTTGCTTCTTATGATATTTAGCTTACCTTTGGTGTACTGTGGCCATTTCATGTTTTTTTTTCTCCTTTTAATTTTTGTTTTGATGAAGAAAATTTCATTGTTGAACGAGAGATGAGAGGATCCTATATGCAGTGTTCTATGAGAACAAAGAAAACAGGGGGGGGGGGGGGGGGGGGTGGTGATTGAGGGGGAGGAGAACCATTAAGCGAAAATGCCTTTCTGCCTCCTTGAAGAGACAGCTAATGGAACTCAATACTAATGTCAGAAGCATAAACCACTGGTAAACCATTAGGAAAAACTTGTTCCAGAGCATACGTGAAGTGATATAATGGTTCTTAAATAACATGAACTAAGTTATTGCTCCGTGCAAATGATGCATGTCCATTATGATTTGTGCTGATGGCAATCTCATTAAAGGATATTTATGCATGTCAATGGGAACCAAATTCAACATTCTCATATGCTATCTTTGCTTGTGTTTCAGCTTCCTGATGTTTAGAACTGCTCTATATTTCATTGTTGAAATATGTTATTTCATTGTTGAAATATGTTATTTCATATGTGGTATCTTGTTCAAACTTCCAGCACGTTTCTTATTTTCAAGTACATCCATGTCATATTCACAATGTCAATGCTATGTTTGCTTCATCTCATTAGACTTTTTGTTAGGATAACCTACACACACACACACACACACAGAGACAAACAAAATAAATAAATAAGTGGACATCCATATTTTTTGTCATTTCTGATGTTAAACATCGTTGATCAGTCCGCTTTCCTCAATCTTCAGTGAGATTTTGTTTGTATGAGTCTGACATTTTAGTTGTCAACTTCTGGTGCAATGACGTCCAACATCAGTTGCATCTCTCCATTTCATTTATGAAGAAATGTCTTCAGTGGTAAAAAAAAAAAAAAAGAAGAAATGTCTTCAGAACTGCATCTTGCTGAACCTCATCTTCCATTTCAATAATTGAGACTATATGCCAGAGATAGTAGCCACACTATGGCATCATCAGTGCATTCACTTTATTGAGGCTTTATTCTACAGTTACAATGCTTGTTTTTGTCCTTTTAATTTGAACGTACAAATCCCTCATTGCTTATGCATAGATAATTATATGTTCGTGTTGATCTGGTTTCTTATCTCACCAATTGGTAAAATCAACATCTGTAGAATTAGTATGTTTAATATTGTTGGTATATATGTATGTGGCAAGGGAAGCCTAGAGATAAAAAATTTTGGAATAAAATTTGTGTTGCCCTGAATTTTTTACTTTAGAATAATTTACATAAGTATTAGAACTTCAGTAGCTCAACTCTTTTTTTTAAATTCTTCAACTTTTGATTTGGGTACATTAGTTAATTTCCAGATTGGCTGGAAATGGGTTATTCATGAAGCTATGGGTCTTTTCTGGGTTTTGCTGTGTTATTAAAGTTTTCATAATAGGGTTTTATAGTTTCCTTATCAGGAGTAAAGTCCTTATGAAATCTTATTGGCCCAGACTGGACTAAGTCTACAATAGTGAAATGACACATAATTGTCAAATCACAATATTCATTGCAAAGTGGACATCCTAAATCCTATATTCTGGCAACTATGGTATTTTGATTTATGGGTGACATTTGCTAAAAATCTCTGTATTTAGGTGATATTTGTTCTCTTGATGCTAAGAAACCCTGCATGTAGTGTTATGAGCATGTCTCCCACCAAATAAGTCATAGTTTTTGACATAGTGGTCAATGGCTAATAGTATCTTATGCCTAAAGTTTATGATTGACCTTTCAAGAAAGACAGTTATAGGACTATGGCACTATTCTGTATGCAGACACTCAGTTGAAAAGGAATTGAAGTAGTCAAAATTTAAAAGGGTTAAATGCAATGCTCTCTCTCTTTCTAAATCTTTTCTGGGGCTATAAATCCAGTGAGTTGGTATAATTAGAATATGTTTTCGCCAATTCCCAACAGATTTTCTTCTTTCCTCTTTTTTCCTTGATGGGTTGCTGAGGAACAAAGAATAGGAGAGGGAGATGAGAACGTTGGTATTAATTTCTAACCGCTGCTGGTCATTTTTTTGTCTGAGCTGGTTTGTGAACTTAGTGACAAAGCCCTACACTTACATGAATATATCAATACATATAATCAAATCTATAGTAGACGGCAGTATTTACAAGCCACAAATGATGTGACTCATTCCTTGAACTCTGTGATGTATGAAAAAATATGCCTAGTTTCTTAATACATTTGAGCAGACTAATGCATATTCACCCAAAAACTACGCTCAGTGACCTTGCCAACATGTATGTTTCTTAATTCTCCACTAAGTTACTGACGGTTTTAAGGTAGCTTCTTCATTTGTTATAATTTAATACTTGACAGCGAATACGGAAGTGTTGCATCAAGCTTGTTCTTCGTCTTTATACTTATATTTGTCTGTGATGACAGGTGAGGAAACTGGAAACCTCGTTTGTAAATCATTGGCGTGGAAGAGGGTTGGAGCCACCATGTCACAAACTGTTGCCTGATCCCATGCTGTGTGTGAAAGAGCCATCTCCTCGGTAAAACTGGAATCAACTTCCCATAATTTTGAAGGATGCTGCACTACACACTATAGGAATCCATGAATGTCAAGTTCTTTTGTTTGATGGTTGATAACATTAGATGTCGACCAAATGGATAATCTTCCTTTTGATAATAGAAAGTCAAATTGATAGATAGGTGTAGCAAGAGAGGTTTAACTTCATCTTCTCAGCTTTCTGTTTTTTGAGTTATTTTTGTAGTTAAAGCTTCAAGACAAAGGGGGCGTTCTACTGTTAATTATCTCATTCTTTGATTAGTTGAATACTTTGGTATTTCTTTTTTTTTTTTTTCTCTTTTTTTATATAATTATCTGATGTCCGGTATTATTGAGTCATATTCAATTATTGTCGAATCTAAATGGGAATAGCTTTCTCAATATAATTTTTTTCATCCGGAAGACTTGAATTTAAGATCTAATTTAAAAGGTGTTGAATACTCTAATACTTAGATATCATAATGGGATGTTTAGTACACAAAATATAGATGAGTGGATGAAATAAAACATATAGGAAGAATTGATTTTGAGAATGAAAGAATTATTTTTATTGCCATTAATGTAAATAAATGAAAAAATTAAAGATAGATATAGCAATTCATAAAAGATTATCATAATTTGACATCATTGTTTTTATAATAAAATAATAAGTTAATTAAATTTAATAAAAATAATAATAAAATATAAATGGCTTAAGTCAAATGCGAAACTCAAAAGATGTACACTTTACACAAAGTGTACACTGTAGAAATGCAAACCTAATTTAAATGGCTGTTCAAAAGAAAAAAAAAAAAGTAAACCTTTCTATTATGAGGGAGAATGTTCCCTTATGCAGGTTCTGACCTTGTATAAGTAACCTTCTTTGTTCTTTAGTGTGAATTAAAGGATAAAAAAATGTTTATTGATTTGATTTTATAAATAAAATTAATATGGTCAAAAAATATATATAATTAATTAATATGATGGCAAGTATATAGATTTTTCTTTCCAAAATATAATCAACTGAAAAAGGCCCAATTTATCTCATAGCTATTTGACATTCTCCTGAGCTCAAACAGTAAATTTCTAAAAAGATCGTCCTTTTGGATCTAATAATTAGTATCATATAATAATAGGGCAAGAAAAATCTCCAAAAATAGAAAGGGGGCATACATTTGATGTAGACTTTTCAAATTAAATTCAAATGGTCCAAACTTTTTTAAAATAAAAATTAATAAAATCTAGACTTTGAATGTAATTTAGATGATTCAGATTATATGAATACCATGTGCGACGCTATAGATTTGCTGGCAAATGGTCAAGAAAGCCAAAGAGAGTCCTAAAGATTTGGGACACCATATTCATTCCTCTACCAACGCCATTTTGAAACCTCACCTACTCTCTGTCCCTCTCATTTACTTCTCAAATAATTCAGTCTTTCTTCTCCTCTCTTGCATCCCTTTCCTTTCCACACTTTCTTTTTTGAACTACTGCGAGTCTAGTGTTGTACGGAAGCTTTAAAAAAATTAGCTGTATTATTTATAACTCATAAAAAATAGTGTAGCTTATTTATTATGATTTTTTACGTTATATACATATGAACATGTGTTGCGCATTGATTCATATTTATGATTCTTATATTTTAGTGTAAGAATTGATGGTCTCTTATATATCTCAATTATAATGTAAGACAACGTTGGGATCCTGTATTGTTCTCTCCAAACAAATATGGATTGTCTATATTATCGATTTTGTAGACCTATATTTTAATAATTTCCTTTAATCACAATAATCTGTTTATTTTATTTTGATATTTTTAATTTTAATGAAATACAAAGTAAAAGCAACCTTTTTACTTCCTCCTGTGGATAGTTTTGTCTGGTAAAAATTGAAAAAGTGTCTTTGTCTGTTTTGTTTCTCATTGAAAAAAATATTATTAAAATTGAGAAAATAAGAAAAATTAAAATTTAAACCTGATGTATAGGCAATTCATATTATGTTATATATAAATATTGATATTAATTGATCTATAAATTTTTGCATCGATTGAACATATTTAAGAATATCTCATTACATATGTCTATATAAGATTACTTTTTTAAGAAAAGAATATTTATATGTGGCCAATATTTTGTTGCAATATTTTAGTGCAAGAGTGGGATGTTGGAATATCACCACTAGTACCAACTATGCTCATCTCAAGGCCAACCAGGAACTGTCCTTAATAGGGACCATATAATATATATCAGATATTTTCACTTTTCCTTCTTCTCCAAATATTTTGAATTTTCTGGTTAAAAAAAATATTTTGAACTGTTCTTAATACAGACCATAAATATTAGATATTTCCAATCTTCCTCTTTACTGATTATTTTGTTTTAGATAAAATTTGGTCATCTTCATGCATTGTGTGGAATTTAAAAAATGAACTGTATTGTACTTGTTTATAACTTCAGAGTTCAGACCAATGTGACTCCTTACCATAGAAATGTTATGAAGCTGAAGGACTGAAGCATGTTATGGTATAATATGGGACAATATAATTTTTGAATTTCTAATGATAAATAAGTAGAATTGTGGCTCACACACAACTATAATGTTTTTTCAGCATCAATGAATCTAATATTTATATTCTGAAAAAAATAAAGCCATTTTGGTCTGGCTGCATTTTATGTTGGTAGAAGGAGATTTTTGTGTGAAATGAACTTAAATTTTAAAACACATTGCACCAAAAAAATTAAAAGCATATTAAACAAATAATAAAAAATTTAAACTGCAAGATCAAATTTTAAATTAAATAAAATGATATAGATCAACATATTAATTTAACCCCATAAAAAAAAAAGAAAAAAGAAGATAGGTTATTTCAATTTCAAGGCAAGACCCACCACAATATGGATGCCTTCCACAAATTATATCAAATTTGTATAGCATTGCATTGTTAATAAATTGTAAATATTAATACGAATCAATATCAATATTAACTATCAAATTTATATAGCATTGCATTGTTAATAAATTATAAATAATGTAGTTTGATTTCGGATTCTGTAAAAAAATGCAAAGAGACGCACCAAATCAGAAGTCAAAATGGTTTGATAGACAAAACTTATAATTATATCAATTAAGGCAATCATTGCTATTAGCCAACAATTTTTTTTTATTTCCAAAACCATTACATGCATAATGAATATTGATATTCTAATCTATAGATGTCTCCATCAGTCTCCTTAAATGTTGTGGCTGTGTTGCAGATTTGCATTTCAAGTGGGTGATATCAGTTTCACGTGGGGATCTCCAAATTTCATTGAAGAAGAAAGAGAAGTTTGTGTAATTATGTATTTTTAATTTCTCAACTGTTAAAAAGTCCTAAACTACTGAATCCACAAGATAAAGCTCAGCTAAAGCTTGCAGCTGCTTACAACTGGCACCACGCACACACACACACATAATTGATGACCAGTTTATGAACAATTCAGCTTGACATTACTCTCCAACGGAAAATTTTAATTTGATTAATTAAAGATAGAAATAGGTTGTTCACACATGTTGAAAATTTATTTTCACTAAGAAAATCATTATATCAATATAAACTACAAAAAAATGTAAACGGTTCATAAATCATACATAATGTAGTTTATCTTGAATTCTGTACTAATGTACATATCACATTCTATTTATAGCTATTTATAGCCTGTTATGAATAAGCATTTAAATGTTTTAGATTTGAATCACACAAATAAAAAAAAAATGAAACACTACATCTAAAGTCTCTAAGTTTTTCCTAAAAAATTGTTGAAGAATCTTGAATCTTACAAATTATAATTAGTTTTGAATACCAAAATTATTATTAGATTTTGCAAAATTTACTATTAAGTTTTAAAAATATAAATATCAAAGTTATGAGAAATTATACTATTAATAAGTAGTGAAGGGTAAAACTCACCATCATGAAACCATTTTAATCTATTATAAAAGTTTAAGAAAATTAGAATTTTAACCACCTTAGTGCCAACTTCTTTGAAAACTTAACATGGAATTTGGCAACAAAATTAATTGTTGAAAATTATTATGGTTTTAAATCCCTCTTAACCTAAATTTTGTAAGGTACAAGTTCTTAGATATAATTTTTTCCTGAAAAAATATATCCTTAAGTGACGGACAAGCGACTATATCACAGGTGAATTACATTTTAAAGTGTTCCCAACATTTTTACGTGTAATCTAGAATTGTTTGATCTATTTATTTTTAATTTTTTTTTAATGATCAACAGGGAAAAGTCCTGCTTCTTTAAGCTCCTTCAATTTCAAAAAATGAAGCATTACCAGAGAAAAGGAAAAAGAAGTGAACATATGAGTAAATGCAGCCTGCAACATCAACTAACCATACACTTCTCCACCTGTAAAAATTAACTTCACTTTGAGTGAACCATGCTCTTATATTTCTTCTCCACTTCCTTCTGCAATGCACACTTAAAACCCTCAATCCTCCTATCTTCTTCCTCACAGTGTTGTTCTTAGCAGGGGCAGACATGGAGAAGACAAGAAGCAGTCTTGCTTCTCTAGTTACATTCACACTTATCACTGCATTGATCTCCCAGAATCTCGTAATCCCTGTGATTTCCACCACCACCACCAATGAAGATCAGAAAAACTACTACTCTCCAGACCCACATGCAGGATCTCCTCCCTCAGGTCTCTCAACCTCTCTCTGCAACTTTCTTACTCTGAAATATCATTTTTCTTTTCTTCATTAACAAACATTCCAACTTTTCCTGATGATGCAGTCCATGACTATGCATGAGTAGTTTTGAATAATCGAATGCGTAAAAGAGAAACTATTTTGAGAAGTTCACTTCTTTTGCAGGCTCATATGGAAGTCCTCCATCTCATGGTTCTGGAGGTGGCTGTGGAAGCTCACCACCTTCTCATAGAACACCATCACATGGAGGTGGTGGAAGTTATAATCCAACCCCATCAACACCCTCAGGTGGGGACTGTGCGTCACCACCACATGATCCTTCTCCAACTCCATCAACGCCATCAACACCTTCAAGCCCTCCTTCAGGAGGTGGTGGCTACTATAACTCACCACCTTCTTATGGAGGTGCCAGCCCACCAACGTCCCCAGTCGACCCAGGCACCCCCATTACTCCTTCACCCCCTTACCTTCCTCCTCCTTCTCCCTTCACTGGTACTTGTAGGTCAGTTCCTTTTCAGTCTCTTACTGCAGAAAATATTACATGGTCATGAAAGAAGCAGGTATATAATGACGCAGATATACAAAGGCCAACTATAGAGTTTAGGTGGAAGTGTTGTGCAGATAAAAGTACTGGATTCATATTACACAGATTCATTTTTCATATCAGTGTTTCGTCACGTTTTATATATAACCGTGCCAATGTCATGACCAGTAGGAAGCATATAGATAATCTAAAAAAGGAGATCTATTATATTATATTCCCATTTGATATACTTATCCTACTCTACTAATTAGATCATTAGTTTTTTTTGGGATACATTTCAAAAATAAACTGGTGCATTCCCGTAAAATTTATTGAATATATATCTCTTTCATACCTGTAAACTTTAAAAAACTATCATATTCATGCATCATACCATGTCATATTTAATACACATACCCATATCAATGCTTTATGACCCTATGGACGTGTGTGTCTAATCTGCAGCTACTGGAGGAACCACCCAGGAATCATCTGGGGATTGCTTGGGTGGTGGGGAACCCTAGGGAGTGCATTTGGAGTAACCAGTGCTCCAGGTTTCAGTGCAGGTATCACTTTACCTCAAGCTCTTTCCAACACCAGAACTGATGGTCTTGGAGCACTCTACAGAGAAGGCACAGCCTCCTTCCTCAACTCTTTGGTCAACAACAAGTTCCCTTACACCACCAACCAAGTCAGAGATAGATTTGTGGCTTCCATTGGCTCCAACAAGGCTGCAGCAGCACAGGCTCACCTCTTCAGAATGGCCAATGAGGGACGCATGAAGCCTCGAGATTGATCTATACAGTACTTGGTTTGTGTGTCTGTTTATTCAAATGAGAATGTTTTATATGTGAGACTTTAGCTGGTGTGTGCTGTTTTGATTCTTCAGTGTTATGAGAAGGATATTGTGTTATTCTCCAATTACAACATTAATTGTTAGCTTTACGATTTCTCAGTTTTGAATAAAGTTCATTAATTTTTAGTTTGGTAATGTAAAATCTTTGTTCAGGCTAAGTGTCAGAATATGAGATATATCATCAAACAAACATAAATTAAAGGTTCTAAATACTTTTAGTTCAAAAATGGAATTGTGAAATAACAAAAAAGAGAACCAGAGGAAGCATGGGAAAACAAAAGGAAAAGAAGAGTCTGGGAGTATTTAAATATTAATCGTATTATTAGCATTAAAAACTAACGAACTCCCCAGTAAATGAGGATTTGACTAGTATTAAAAATTCTGTAATAGGTCTTCATAAGCGTCATCCTTCAACCTAAAATGAACTAGACACATTTATTGGCATGTGGATAAAATATAAGATGAGCCACACTCTTTATAACTTATAAATAATTGTAAATGCTATATTAAGGATTGTATTTCTAGACATAGTGATCCAAAATTAGCCATACAGGTGTCAATTAGGTGTACGTACGGTATAGTACATGAATTGCATTAAATTGACAACAGGCAAGTGGGTGTTGGGGACGGGAGCAAGGCCCACACCCCACCATGGAGAAATTTTTCTAGCATTGTTTCTTAGTTAAATGCAATGGCATGGTTTGGTAGTCACATGTCCACATAAACAAAAAACAAAAATACTATTCAACATCCTAGGGAACCCCAAGTAATAGAGCATTCAAAACCATAATTGTGGGGGGAAAAGGTATGAGTCGTAGGAGGTCTAGTTAGTGTCCATTTAAGTGCACTTAACAGCAGTAGCTAAGCCCTATATAAATAAAGGTATCCTCTTCACGAGTAAATTAAGTTTTTCTTCAGCTTTTCCTGAAAGTAAATACTTATTCTATCTAAAGTTTATTATGGTTTATGGAGTCTACATCAGACATGTCATCTATTTAGGCTTAGGAGTCTCATTCTAGATTATATTGGGGCCGCATTAATATTTCAAATCTAGGTCATATTGTGTCACCGTCAATGCATGGTCAACAGCTGTACCAGACACGACGTACTATAAATTGCACATGAATACCATATATTTTGTGCTGTCATGATATCTCTATCTTATCTGTATGACTAAAGTCTAAAGGATTCATCATAGAAGTCTTTACATTTAAACCACTGGATATTACAAAAAGAAGAGGAAGACTATTTGCCTAATCTTTAAGAAAAAAAGAGTCATAATGGTTATATTTATTTATATTACAAAAAAGAATAATTGAAAAACCTGAGTAAGGTCCCATCAGCTCATGTGAGATTCAAACCACCTAAAAATCTGGTCAGAATGAACGCTAGTCATCTCATGGTAAGCAAATGCAAGGTTTAGCTCCTCCTGGATGTGTGGGAACAGATGCTTATCAAGTAAGAGATTTTTCTTCTTCTGAATGGCCCTTTTCCAATTTAATGCACGCCCATCTTTCTTCATGTATCCCTTTTTATCAATAAATCCCTTTTCTTGAAAGAATTCAAACAAACTTGCAGAAACAGTTTGATCAATACCAGGAATTCTATTTGCTAAAGTGTTCGGTAACAGGGGGAATTCCATGCATTCAACAACAGCAACGTCAATCCCTTTCTCTTTAAGAACTTCCACATATTCATCTATTTTCTGCTGCCTATAGAGATCTTTGGGCATGTGCACAAAGAGAGTAGGTGGATAGTCCTTTTTGACATCAATTTGCTCAAACTTTCCCTCAGCAATCATGAGAACAATGCTACTGAACTTCATAATTTTAGCAAGTACCGAAACAAAATACCCACCAGAAGAAGCACCCAAGGCCACAAGAGGAAGTTTCTCAAGCTTCCTTTCACTAACCCACCAATGTATAATGTTTTTAACAATTAAAACTTCTTCATTTAATGTCCAGCATCTTCCCGCACTTGAAATAGTAATAACAGCAAACTGTCGAGCAAGACTATGAAGTACAAGTAATCGCTCTTCAGGTAGTCCAATGCAGTTAGGGCACTCAGAAGATTGATCCCAAAAGTTGATGGCCCTGCCATTGCATCCATGAGCCAGAAAGAGAACAGCCTTGGGCGATTCAGGTATTTGCCATATTACATCTGTTCCATTCCGGAACTCTACTGTAGGATGCAATTGCACTATTGAGTCAAAGCTATTCCATTTTTGTTTTAGAAGTCCATCAGATAAACTAGGCTTTTGAACTTCATCTTGAAATAGTAATAAAAGCGCAATTAGCATCAGAACAAGAGACACAAGAAGTAATGGGACCCGCCAGTTCTGAGGACCATTCCATGCCTTTGATTTGTATCCACGCCTCAACATGCTGCAAGCAGAGATAGAATTCTTTACTTTGAGGTCATAAAAGAAAATAATGGAAAGTAGAATTCAGTGACTATTTTTTCGGTGAAATTTTCACATCAACCGCTGAATTACAAACCTTCATTTGATTCCTGAAGAAATATATGAAAGATCAAGGTTTCAATTCTAAACAAGCTTCTTCAACCC
Source organism: Adenanthera pavonina (assembly GCA_026686845.1). Classification (NCBI taxonomy): domain Eukaryota; kingdom Viridiplantae; phylum Streptophyta; class Magnoliopsida; order Fabales; family Fabaceae; genus Adenanthera; species Adenanthera pavonina. The sequence goes on from JAIVEN010000014.1 coordinate 4,411,574, forward strand.
ATAACATAAGTTCTGATGGGCCAACTTCACATGCGTAAATCAACTAGATATTGATGAAACGTATAACACCAAATACACACAGCCACCATAGCTAGAGATTAGTTCTCACCTAAGTATTGACAACAGTTAAGCCGCAATATAAATGATTATGAAAGTATGAAACCACAAAGTTGTCTGTCACAAGACAAAAGAGGGCTGACAGAACACAGCTACTGGCGCCAGAAAACTTAAAGACTTGAAAGTGGAAACTGCTTAGTGGAGGACAATGATTGAACTAATATATTGGATGTTTTTTAAAGAATGTATCAGTGACTAAACCAATGAAAAGAGGGGTATCTAACCATGTTCAAAACGAATTTTTTTTCAAATGAATATATTTTAATTAACATTTGAAAGGTAAGTTTGAATCTGACACTTAATAATTAAATAAGTATATGATAGAAAATACAAATATATTTAACATGACATGGAAGTATGTGTAGCACTAATATGATCTTTTAAATCTTCTGGGACCTATTTGTTTATAAATCCGCTGAGTGTATTAATTTGTGCGAGACATAAAATTCTACTGTCAAAGTTTGTGTCCTTATTATAACCAATTCCTTCACAAGTTTATAATAGCTCAAACTTAAATCCACATTTCCTCGTTTGCACATCAAAACACAACATATAACATAGAAAAAACAACTGAAATCTGATTTGATGAGCTTTTTTTTATGTTCCTACATCTCACTTATAACCACAATTATACTTTTCCCAGAAGCATACAATCTGTAATTCTGTAATCTGCATTGACATTATCGAAAGACAAACATTGCAATTCCTAAGTTTTACAGAATGAGTGATAGCTTTTCTTGAAGCTACCTTTCGATATAAACAATTACATGTTATATATAATATTCAATTATTAGAGATTAATACGCTCACTAACGACCATTTTCCCAGATCTAAGCAATTCAAGCATTCCCCCAGTAAGCCCAGCAATAATTTTTAAGATGTGCAACAAGCCAACAACTTATCATTTCAGCATCTCTCTTCCCCACGCTCCCCTCCCATTGCAAATAAAATCTCCATAACTGTAATAGGATCCTTCACAAATGCAATGCGAAATCTCCAACATTTTGCTTTTTGTTTGCTAACAATACTGCTTCTGCACTTCAAATTCCACTCCAAAACGATCAAATACAATGAACGTGCAAACAAATCAGGAAGAACCCACACCCAGAAAATCAAATTTCCCAAACTTAAAATCCATTTAAGTACAGAACTCCAAACAGCTCCGACCCAATTTCCAGAAAACATAAGCCACCTTGAAAATCAGCAAACTAGTAACCTATGAAGCAATCAAAAACCAGAATGAAGATAATTGACCGAAGTTTCTGTAGTTTTACAGGAGAAAAAACAGAACATACCTGAAACTACAGACGCAGATAATAGATGGGTTGGCGAAGCGAGTTTTACACCGTCATTCATTCATTTGATTTTTTTCTTCCTGGTAGGATCGTCATTCATTCGTTCTGCACATGCGATCTGGAAACAAAACTGCTGGACCATTGCTTAGGTCCATCCATTGAAGCCCAAGCCAAATTCCTTTCCGTTTTAACAAAGCCCATTTCTTGCTTGGTTGGACGGAAATGGAGGGAAGAGAAATAAAGATGATGGATGGAGTTTTTTTTTTCTTTTATTTGAACAAATACTTCTTCCTTCACATCTTAATTGTCATTTTACAAAATTTTAAATATCCCAATTTAATTGGCATCTTACATTATAAATAAAGTATTAATTACTTTTTTTACTATTTTATCTTTTATTAAAAACAATGGTGGATAATATAAGTCTTTTTTATAGCATTTATGTTAAGAATATTTTAATAAAAATATCATTAAATTTTATAATAATATAGTTTCTTTAATGATTTTATTGGTATATGGAAAAATATCAAAATGACAATTAAAATGAGGTGAATGGAGTAAAAAGTAAAAGAAGGAATTGTGAGGTTTGAGGGGGGGAAAATGGAAGGAATTGGGAGGGAAGCTATTTGTCCATCCAAAGATGAGAGAAGGAAATTGAGAGAAAAGGCAATGCCGTTGGATCTTGTTTGTTGTTGATCAAGAAATGTAGAGTTTGGATTGATAGTAACATTGAAAATTATAGCAAACTAGATACACTTTTTCTTTTCTTTTCTTTTCTTTTTTTTTAATATATAAAGGTTCCTATAGATTTTAGATTTTAGATTTCTCTTTTAACATAAAAATAAAAGTAATTATTAATAAACAAGAGGTAATATGAAAGTCAAGATAAATAGATGTATGTTTATACGATATAAGCAAATAGAGATGAGATACATTAAATTTCATAATTAATATATTTGATCAGATACATAATAGTAAAATTATTTGGCCTTATTTTTTACTCTTTTATTTTTTTACACTTTCATTTTTTAATAATAAAAAACTGAGGGTTAACTTTTTATTTTTTGTGTTTTGGACTTTTTTTTCTTTCTTTTTCAAATACAATACAAGAGAAAATTATATTATAAAGAAAAAGAAAAATAAAGACGTTCAAGTTTTAAACTTTAAAGCTTTTAATTAAGCATTTGAAAATTTAACTGCATGTGTTTAAAGAGATAAAATATTGTGGAGACCTTATGACTGTGACCGATCTTATGATTGTGAGAACTTATTTAATATTCCATTCCATTTTTTTTGGTCACTTACTCCCTCCAATCCTTTATATTAGTTGCGATTTATAAAGTTTTTGTGGTCCTATATATAAGTTACCTTTTATAGATTTCTGAAATATTAATTACTTTATTTTAAAAATATTCTTATTTAATTATAAGAAAAAAATAAATTATTTAAATTTATGATATTTATTAAGAATAAAAATAAAAATTATATTATTTTTAAGATAATCTTAATAATATAATAAATTTTTCTTAATCCCGGTAAGATAATTAAAAATAATTTATATTAAATATCGAAGGAAATATTTAATATTTCCTTCTATCCATAACCAATAAATATAAATCACAGTTCCAACTGGTTTAAACATTTTTTTAACGAACACCCTTATTAATTATATTTTACAATTTCGATGCTCCTTAGATTTAATTTTTTCAATGGTCTCATCCCATGCATGGATAAGGAGAGAACGTTATCGCCACAAGAGGAATATGTAGGGAATCTATAGTCGTTTTGACTTTCTCTCATACAAAAAGAGACATTCACGTTTTTGGTTTGTTGTGAATCTTGTGATGCGTCATATATTTGGCTCTTCACGTTCCGTGAAGGTTCAGCGCGTTGTGCACATATGTGGACGGAATAAGAGTAACCAAAATTTTTAATAAATACTTTCAACTTTTTTAATATATATAAAATAATTATAAATAATTTATATCACATATCAAAAGTATTCCATCCATTTCATATTATAAGATAATACGTGGAGTTTTTCTTATCTTATAATATAAGACAATAAGAAGTAAGTTATTATTTGTACTCCTCATTTATTATATTATTAGTATTATAACATGTGTTATATTTAATAAAATAAATAAAATTAATAGAAATAAAATTAAAAAATTAATTTTTTTTATAGGTTTAAGGATGATATAAATATTTTTTAATATACGTTAAACTTTGATATTACTTGATAATATGTGACAAAGAAACTAGTAATCTGTCAGAGTTTTAATGAGCAATTAGTTAATGTGTCCGTTTATATCGCTGTGAGAGTGTACAGTTCTCTCCTCTTGTGAGAGTTATCGTTGTTGTTTCCATGCAATTGGTTTTTTGGTGCCTCTCTTCTCGATGCCCACCGAAGGAGAGGTTGTCCAATTTGGGATTCCATTTTTGTTGGTTCTTTGCTTGTTTCCTTTAGTGGTTGGGCGTGTGGCTCAAGGTGGTGATGTGGAATTTGGATCTGTGTTGTTGACTTTAAGGGGAAGATGGCAAGATTGGCTCCAACAAATTTAACAGTGGGTAGGTGTATTGATAGATCACAGCAATTTGGCATCCATCTTGTTGATATGGTATGCGATCTAAATCTCATTTTTTGGTTGGGTTGGTTTTAGGTGGGATCTTCTTGTGCTACACAAATATGAGGGGTTATTGATTCAACAATTGCTTGGTGGTGCTCACCATATTTTCTTCCCTTGCGTGGAGGCTCTTGCATAAGGATTTGAAATTTGCTATTCGTAAGGTAATTCTATTGATAAACTGGTTGGGTCTATTGGATGATTCTATGAGTTCCCATCCCCTTTAATGTTAGTGTTTGTGTTTTTCTTTGGTGAGACAACATTTTTAACTCCTTGATTTCTAGCAAGTAGGTGGTTAAGGTTGGTGTTAGTGGTGTTATTGGCTTTTTATGTTTTTGTCTTTTAGGGTGTGTTTGATAGGATGGATGTGAGGGGAAGGAAGGGGAAGGATTTTAATGGAAAGGAGGAGATATGAGATATGGAGGGAAGGGGAAGGGAAAGGGATTGAGGTGCGGTGATGGGAAGAGAGGAATTCTAATAATTTGTTATTTAATTCAGGAGAGAAGGGGAAGGAAGTTAATAATAATTTGATCATCTTTATTACTTATTTATACTCATACTTCACAATTTTATATTCAATACTAAAGTTTTTTATACTCATTTTTTGGTACATGAGACTTGAATGTAATATTTTTTTGTATTGAAACCTTCAAGTAAATATTTTTATGTTTTGAAATTTTTTAGTGATTTTTTTATTTTTAAAAATATTTTTTATTTAAAAAAAAAAGATTAGGAACAGAAAAAATAACTGTTCCCCCCGCTCCCAAATTTCGGAGGGAATAATTTAAGGGGAAGGGAAGGGGAGTTGCTCCCCTCCCTCTCTCCAAAATTTCCTATCCAAATCCCCTTTCCTTGTTTGGAATTTACAAAATTTATGCACTCCCCTCCCCTCTCCTCTCAACCCCCCTATCAAACGGGGGAATAGAATTAGGGTTTGGTAGTGTGTTTTTTTAGGTCTTCGACCTTTTAACTGTTGAGTTTGTATTCCTCTTTTGTTTTGTTTCTCCTTCTTTTTGTGCTCTATTTCTTTTTTATTGTTATAATATAATCTTTCTTTGTTCCAATAAGAAGAAAAAGAGCAATTTTTTAAATGGCTAAACCTAATATTTTCCAATTCATTGAAACTTATAAAATGTAAAAAATTATATGGAGGCAAGAAAAAGGTACGTTGGCGGCACAGAAACTATTTGGGCCGACAAAGCAGTCATTCATCCAATTAGTGGGCCCACTTGGATGTTGCATGTACCACTTTCTCTAATAAGGCTCCACCATGTGCACTTACCCCAAACAAATAAAAACAAAAAACCCCACCATATACGCTCAACCGCGTTCCCCTTTTGCATGGATTGTAATTTGTGTTGAGAAAAAAAAATAATTTTTTTAACTCAATTTATCCCATGTATAAAGGTTTTAAATTAAATTTTCAATTATTTGTTTAGAGGATGGGAGTCCATATCACTCACACTAATTTAAATTGATCAAAAGAATAATTTGATTTATCTAAAAAAGATTTATATATTTCTATAAAGATAAATTAATTTTTTAAATAATTTATATGATTAAAATTTACTTAAAACAATAATTTTCCCCCAAATAGAATCGCTTTCTTCATTAAGTTTTGTCTTTTTTAACTTTGGGCTCTCAATTACATTCCTCTTTTGGAGTGGTTTGCATGTGGCTTTTGAAATCTTACAAAGCAAAGCACATGCCCTCTCTGTCACTAATCTTAGATGATAGGTTAAATCATGCCATGCCTCCTTCATATTTGCTGAACGAGGACCTTTTATTGATAGAAATAAAATAAAACGAACCAAAAACTATAAGAATTGAGTTTCTTTAGCTACACGGTAATTAAATTTAAATTAAATAATTTGTATGCTTCATTACTGAAGAAATAATTTGTATGCTCTCCATTCAATATTCGAAGACATGCCTTCCAAGTCAGAAGCTGGGGATTCAGAATATTTTTTCTCACTTTATCCATGACTTTATATTATATATATATATATATATAAATATATTATTTTTGAAATAAAAGGCTATAGTAAACCATACAAAAGAGACACAAATTATTCGACACTCTATTCATCCGTCAATGATCATCCTATGTCCTAGAGGTGGATCAATGTTATACACATATATTGGTACAATTATTTGGTATTATTAATCCAAATTCAAGCATTATGAGGTTTAAATAGAAGTAATTCCTTTAATGTCATTTTTGTTATCCAAAAGGTTCAAACTGATATTGTTGAAGGGTATTGAGTCGCTTCCAGCATCAATTGATTTGTATTATTTTAATAACTTGATATAAAATCTGTGAAAAATTTTTACTTTACCTGTTTTATGATATACGGTATTTTTAACAATTTCATGTATTTTAAAAAAATTATATATTATATTTTTAAGTTTAAAAAAAATTAAAAATTTTATTATTACTTCTATTTATTTAACTCATTTTCATTATTTAAGTAAAAGTTATAAAATTAGTCATTAAAATAGATAAATCAGTACATAGCATCTTATATTATGAACCAATAAAAAAAAACTCTAAAACCATTTTATAATAAGGATTGAAGGAAATATTTTTTATTCATTAAACAATCTTTTAAACTATCGCCAAACTTTCTATGATCAAGTCCATTAATTTCTTATGTTTGTAAGACTTTTACTAAACATTATTTTTATGCTGTCATTTTCTGATTAAAACTAATCACCGCAATGCCAAACTCAACGTCTCTACCTCTTTGTATAAGTCTAGAGTCAAATACAAATCAATTAATTTCCCATTTATTTTAGAACAAATCCCTCTTTTGATGGTGACAATCATCTAGTTTCTATATACTATGAACAAGTTCTAATTTGAGCATAGTTAGGCCCCATATATAAGATTCAAACCCATTATTTTGCTTAAGGAGCATTGAATTTTTTCTACTCAACTCAATTATTGTTGGTAAATCTATATTTAAACCTATATTTATATCTATAATCAACCAAAAAATATTAACTCTTGTAAAATAATATTTCTCATGCATACCTTAATTTTGATATGTAATTAATTTACTTCAATCTTTATCGAGAAGCTTACAGATATATGATAAAAATAACAATTGAACAAAAGAAATGCGAGAATACGATCAAATCAATTAAACTGTAAATCAAAAGATAGCTTTTAAGTCAAATTTCTCTCGAACATAATTGATATTCCGTAAAAAAAGTAATAATGAAATATATCACAGTTTAATGTATTTTATAAGAAGAAACTATTTAAATTAATGCAATATATAGATATATTGTCCAATACATAACTGTAACGTAATAGTATTGTTTTGGTACAAATGAATTAATACTTACTGGGTTTTCCCCTAACATTGAACCAAACAATTAATCAAATTGTGATGCCATACCGAACAAATCAAGAACTCTAACTACAACAGATTAACAAACCCATTAACACCAGTTTAAATACGGATTTTCTTCCTTGTTTGATTAGTTATTAAAACGGCAATTAATAAAATCAATGTTTAAGTATTTAATACACGAATCATTTTAGTTAATAGCAATGTGTGTGTTTAAGAAAAAAAATGGACCATGCCAGGATGTTCATCTTCTCTTGTTTGGGAACTAATCGCAATATTAGTGTTCTATTATTTTTATTTTTAAATTAAATTTAATATGGATAATTTAAATTTATATATTAGAATTTGGAACTAACAATGCTCAAATTTATAGTAAAAAATGACATAAAATAGAAATGTTTTTAGTGACAACTATCTAGTGTTTTGATGCTATCATTCTTTTTATTTTTTACCATAAATTTGAGCATTGTTAGTTCCAAATTCTAATATATATTTTTTATTCATGAAACTTAAATATGAAATATTACTTAAAAAGTATTGAGTCATATTTACTTGATTTAATTGATATAAAATTTTGAAATAATTAATTTTAAATCAAAATCGATATGAATATAAAATACTATTTATAAAATTTATAAATGGAAACAACATAACTTATTTTTTTAAAACTTCGTAAATAGACTAGGAACATGCGCTCCTATATGCTAATGGTAACATATGCATTTAGTTTAAATAAATTTTATATATACTCTCAAACTTTTGTATTATTTAAATGAAGCAAATCATATATGCTTTTTTGTTACTAGCTAAAAAAATCAAAACAAATTTTAAACGAGCTATCATTCTTTTATATCATTTTATTTTTTTTACCAACTCATCCAGCTAGCGGAAATAGTAACAGCTTTTATTCCAAAGTAAGTAGGTAGGATTTGATTATAACCTTTATGTAGGAAATAAATTTAGAATAAATTTAATTATGAGGAATTTATCTTTTTCCTTTAGTAGATCTAGAGAGATTAATTTCTGTTATGAGCAGGGATATTCCTGATTTATGCCAAAAATATCATCTAATTTTTTTGTTTGGATAAAAGAATTGGTAACACCGGTTAAAAAGAGAGTAGCTAATTTCTCTAATTATTTAACGCCATCAACTCTGCAGTCTTGGGATGTACTGGTAAATGTACAAAAATGATTATCAACACTGTACATGAGTTGGTGTCCAATCTGTGCAACCATTAGTTTCTCAATAAGTAAATATACATGAATATAATCTCCATTTTTACTTTCTTCTCTATTTTAAAATATATGGTAAATTTAATAAAAAATAAAATTCTAAAATATAAGTCATTTCATAAAAATGAGTAACTATTTAATATATATTTTTTAATTTTATTTCAATTTATAATAATTGAAAGAATTATAATGTGAAGAGATTAAAAAAATAATAATTAAAATAAGATAATTTAATAAAAATAATTTTAAAAAATAATAGTACTATACCGTAACCTCAAGTCATTAGTAGTGGCCCCAAAAACCTCAGGTCATTCATTAGTCATTTACTGTAGTGGATCTGAAGTGAAAAGTCGTAACTAATAATCACCGATTTTGTCTGATTTCAACAATTGATCGCCCCCACGGTAAACGACTAAACGAGAGCGATATTTACCACGTCATGTCTGCGTCGGTTGGAAGGAGGGTCAAAACCGTAATTAAGGCCCAAGATCAGTGGCAAAACACGAACACGCGAAACCCACCAACGTCTATGGGAATCGCAAAGGCATTTGCTTAGTTCAATAATTGGGAAAAGATAATTTGATACCTGAAAATATTTTTTTATGAAAACTTGATTTAAAAATTCTGTAATTTTATAATCTGAATTCTTGGGTCAACTGAATTCTTAATTAATACTCCCTCTCATTTTTAGTATAAAGAATTTTTAATTATTTTATATAAATTAAAAAAATTAATTATTTTTTTAAAATTTTAAAAAATAAATTAAATATTTTTTATTTTTAATTAATATAATAATATAACTCATATTAAATATTATTTAATTAATTAAAAATATCTATTTTATTTAAAAAATTTAATAATAATTTATAAAAAAATAAATAATGAGAATAAAATATAAAAATTTTTACAAAATATTATAAAGCTCCTTATAAAAGGGATCAAAATTTATAGAACGTACATTATAAATAGCACAGGGGAAGTATTGTTTATTTGTAAATTTTCTTTTATACATGTCCTGAAACGTCATTTTCGCTCGATGATTTCCCACGGCTTCGATCACGGCTTTTGTTTCGTCTTGGCTTTTCTTTCCCAAACACGCGCCCATCACAGTCTCTATCACCAAAAAAATTCAATTTGATTTATTATTTTCTCTGTTCTTTTTTTTCTTTTTTCTCGAGAAAATTGATTTATTTCACTGTGCCAAGAGAAATTCGAATCCCGTGAACTCATTTAGCTCCTCAAAGCACAAATGCGCTGCTTCTCTTCCTCCCTCCCTCCCTCTCTTTCTCTTCCTTGCTTTGCTTATTCAGCACTCAACCAGGGAGCCAGTGAGGCACCAAATCTGTTGCTAATGGAATTGAGAAGATGAAGTTCTACATATCAACGACGGGGATTAAGAGAGTGATCACGATATCAAACGGAGGCGCCGGAAAAGGATCTGCGAAGGCTAGTACGGCGGGGACTGCGGCTGCTGCTGGAGGCCGCCGGATTTCCACCGGCGCTCTCCTGCCGGTGGTGCTGTTGCTCGGGATCATCCTGCCGTTTCTCTTTGTCAGAATCGCGTTTTTGGTGCTCGAATCTGCTGCAGTTTGCTCCTCGTTAGGTAATTCTAATCCCTGTTTATTCTGCTTCAGTTTCGGCTCATAATACTTTCTCCATTTTTCTTTTCTTTTCTTTTCTTTGTTTACATAAGGGAGTGAAAGAACTACCCTACATTATTTTTTTGGGACCAACCTACACTACGCTATTCTATACTCTAAATTGGAGTGTTTTCTTTCTTTGTTTTTATTTTTCTTTTTCCCAAATATTTTAAATCAAATGAAAATTAAGTTTAATATTTGGCAATAATGGGAAGAAACGAAAAAATATAAATTTCATTGTACAAGAAAGAACTGTAGCCAGAGACGTCGCACAGCGAAATTCTAGTGGTGGTCGTTATTTATTGTTTTATTTATTTATTATTGTTATTTTAAACCTTTTTTTTTTACCAAATAAGTGAGAATCAATATATCAATATAAAAATATAAAAAATTATAATAACCCACATTATTTATAAACTATGAAAAATACATTTCATCTGAAATTTCATTTAATGCACTAAAAGACATATGTAATTTTTATAACTATACAAATTTTCACTTGCATGGAGTTGAAGTTGAACTGCAGTAAAAATAATTTTTATATTATATATATTGGAAAAAAAAGATAAATATAAAGGAGGTGGGAATTTAATCTCATATGTATTTGTACATTTTGTAATTTTTTGTAAGTAATTAATGATTGTAACAAATTCAATTTGCTTTATGTATATATGACTGTCTTATTGGCCAATATATATATAATATTAGTTTAGCATTTTGTATTTTAATTTGGATGCAACTGAGATTGTATTTGCGGTTCTGATTGATTTATAGTTACTGGTAAAATGAAATAAAGTTTGAATTAAATCATGAAAAAAATTAGCCATTGTCTTGCTGAAAGCTATTTTGTATTGTATTCGAGGAACTGATAATTGCAGATTGTGTACGATGGAGGGTTTTCGGCGAGGGCGACACGTCTCAGGTATGTATTTTGTGGAATTTACATTATGTGCTCATCATCATCAGAACAATCCTCATCATCTAGATGATCAGCATCAAGTTTTAATTTAGATGGTTTAAATTTAAAATATTTTATTTTTTAATAATATTATTATTTTTAAAAAAGATAAAAATTATAAAATTATTTTTATTTTATATCCTGCATGTAATAAAATAAAAATATATTAAAAATATAATACTAAAATTAAATTAAATTTGAGCTGTCCAGTTTTGATCTGAATGATCTAGATTTTGATGAGCATTTTGTGACCCTATCTACAAAATTACCCTTTTATTTTCTTATAGTTTATACTGTAATTTTCTTTAAATGATAAATATAGGCTATTTAGGACTAACTTATAGGATAATAACAGTGAGATGTGAGTAAAGAAAAAGGCAAATGTAAAAATTATTTGGATATTTGTGTTACATTAAAAATTGCAACTAGCAAGTTAACCGAATGTAGTAACAAGATATTATTAGAATAAACATATGATAGATTTATTTTAATACAAAGAACTTTTTGTAAGTTTGTAACATTAGTTACGTTTTGGTAAAAAAAAAAAATAGTTAGATAAATAATTTGTAGATAATGCAATTTATATTATAGTATATAATTTCTTCTTTGTGTAAAATTAAAGCAAGATATAGTAATTTTTTTTGGCGGACAAGCAAGGTATAGTGATGATAATTATAAGTTTACTTTACAATCTTATAATTTTTTTTCCGAACCCATGTTTTTAATCCAACTAGATGCCCCTGAAGAGTATAGTCATATTATAAGTAGTAAGCCTAACGTTGGCTAATACTGTCAGTCATAATTTTGTATACTACTCTAGATCGATTCTTTGCGTTTAATTCAAGTAGTGAAATTCCAGTAAGTAAAATGATAATGAGAATAAATTAGTCAAGTATGTTCCTGAATCATAATTAAGTAACTATATTTATTGATAACAATTATATGTAATTTTTCATATATTTATTATCAATTTTTAATCAGAAAAATAATATATAGATGTATATTTTTTTAATAAAGGCATGTATAATCTTTTAATTAAATTATAAATATATCACGTTATTATTGAAGGTCTAAATATTTATTATATACATTTTTAATTTTGTGAAAATTAAACGGCACTTTTGAATAGAACACACACATATATATAATCCAGACACTTAAACATTGTTCTTTTCTGTCAGCGACCTGTCCAATTTTGTCTATTAATCAACCCGTGGAATCTCCATTGCATGTATATAGTTTAGTGTTTTGCCAAGTGCTAACGGGTGTATTATTGAAGCAAGATAGAAAATAGGACAAGGAAATGAATAGAAGGGACAGTTCATTCAACATATTCCACAATAATTAAAAAAAATTAAAATAGTCATGTTTATCCAGTTGCAAATACTTTTCTTCTTAATCATTCGTAGTTTTCTTCTCTTTTTCTCCATATAAACTTTATTTTTTATGAGCCACAATTTCATTTTAATCTCTAAGAAATAGAGTATTGATAAATTTAGTACATAATAATAGAATTATTTTCACTCGCAAATAAAATGATTATCAATATTATCTTTTTGTCGACGTACTGTTAGTATAGCTTTGTCACTTTTGTTGATGTCTGTCAAAGCGATGCTTAATCACAATGCCAAAGCTAAAGGGCTCCTTCCCTTTTTTTGATACTGGACCCCTGTAATATTTGCTGTAAATATTCCTCGGCCCTGGCCTTGTGTGTTGTATATATTTTTTGACTGAATTTTAATGGCGTTGGCATAGCTTTTTTCCAAAATAAAAAAAATAAAAAATTTGGTCACTTTATATTGGTTAAAAAAATTATTCTCTTCAAAGGATTTTTTGGGGCAAGTTTTTGAAAACTAAAATGTTATTCACTCTATAAGAGTTTTTGTGATGGAAGATAGTTATTTATATATTAATAACAAATTAAATTAAATTAAATAATTTGATATATGTTATATAATATTTTTTATATTTATACAATGAATTTTTATTGACTACTAGTAATATAAATTTAATATTATTCTATTAGAAATTGAATTTACTTTTATTGGACTTAAATTTTTTATTACAATAATAAAAATGACGTAAGACTCCATGTTCTTGAATGTCTTGAGCCTAAGCTTGTGCTAGAGAGTTCATCAGGGTATAAAAAATTAGATCGGATTTACCGGTTCGACCAATCCTACCAGGAACCGGTGCCTAGTACAGTCTAGTCATAAATGAAGGTTGGGCAATTTTAGAATCAGTAAGAACTGATATAATATTGGTCAAATCGGTTAAGAACCGATACAAAATCAGTTTGAACCAGTTTGACTTTTTTTATTTTTTAAATATTTTTTTTATTTTTAAGATAAAAAACATTATTTTTTATATTAAGTTGTATTATTTTTTGTATAAATTTTTTTCTTTCTATATTATAATGTTATATATGTATTATTATGATACATAATTAATAATGATAAATTTACTTAATAAATAATATGAAAATAGAATATCAATTAACTATTTTGAATTCAAAATATAATTATAAATAAATATTAACTTGTTTAAATTTTAATATTAAGCTGTAAAACTTATTGATGATATTTTTAATTTTTTATATGATATATAAAATTAAAAATTATTAAATTTACTTTTCATCACAAATTGAATGTTAATTTTATGATCATGGATAAATATCTTTTATATTTTTTATTTATATTATTTAAAATATATAAATTTATTCACAACTAGTTTGATCTTAATCTAACCATTGAATATTGAATCGCTAAGTCAGTTGGTTCAATAGTCGGTCCGTAATACGTTGGTCTTCACTATCAATTTCCAACCGGTCAGTCGCTGTCTTTTAGAACTTAATTTAATTTAATTGAATTTATAGAATTTTTAATTTGAGAATTAATTTTTGCATTCTTTTTCTTTTTAGAAAAATCTTATTTCATTTTAATATCGATATTTGAATAGATTATGCTGATGTAATTATTTCTGCGTTATTTTAATATATTTTAATATTCTTTAATATAAATTATTTTAAATAGAATCTCATTGGTGAGTGTCAGTGTGTGTGTCATCTAGTGCCGCTTAATAATTACTAATTAGTGTTGGTTAAGTTAGTATAACTCATGCAACATACATAATAAAAATAACATTGAGGCTCAGCATAATTTAACAGTATAGTCATTAAAGTATACTATAAGAATAAACAAATTTGAAATTGTATGCCCAAATTATAACTTTTAAATTACCAAAAAAAAAAAATTAAAATGGGTGAAACTTTGAGCAAGGATACAATTTAACCACGAATATGTTAAATTTACCTACGTCATCAATTGATAATGATATGGTGAAACAGTTATCAAATATTTGAATTTTAATGGTTCGTTTTGTTTTCTACCATGGCGATGCATGTACGTATCTCAAGAAACTCAGAGATGAGCTTACCAGAGCACTGCAAGAAGCGAACGACAATAATGTAAGCGAAGAAGGAGCTGAGTCGTTCAATGAGCTCGTGAAAGAGATGAGGGCATCTAAACGACAAGACCTTGAGACATTTGCTTTCAAGATCAAGGCCACGGTATACATATAACTTAGAAATAAAGAAAAGATTCAGTTCTGTTAGTAAACAAACGACTGGTTTCTTGAACGAGTAGACTTGATGGTGTTTAAGCTGTAAAACTGGTCGTTTTTTCCATCCCTTACATATATTGACTCCATTTCGGTACATCCTCTTCTAACACATGCTATTCTTCTGATCACTTGAAGCTATCAAGGATGGAACGCAAGGTGGAATCAGCAAGACATCTGGAATCAGTTTACTGGCATCTAGCTTCACATGGTATTCCCAAAAGCCTGAATTGTCTGTGCCTCAAGTTAGCTGAAGAATACACTGTAAACGCTAGGGCCCGATCTCGCCTACCTCCGGCTGAATTCGTGTCTCGACTTGTTGACCCTACCTTTCACCACCTTGTTCTTCTAACCGACAATGTCCTTGCTGCTTCTGTTGTTGTCACCTCTACTGTTGAAACTTCAACCAACCCTGAGAAGTTAGTCTTTCACATTGTCACTGATAAGAAAACTTATACTCCCATGCATGCATGGTTTGCCATTAATTCTGTAAAATCAGCTGTGGTGGAAGTCAGGGGATTACACCAATATGACTGGTCTGAAGAAGTGAATGCTGGTGTTCAGGAGATTCTGGAAACTAATCAATTGATTTGGAAGCATTACAATGACAATATTAAAGAAAAGGAATTCAACCATAGTGATCAAGAGCAAAGCAGATTCATGGAGGTTCTGAGACCAAACAGCCTTTCCTTGATGAATCATCTCCGCATTTACATCCCTGAGGTAGCTACTTATTTTTTAGAGAATGCGCAAAATTTACTTCATAAAAAGTTATTTTTGGTAGAACTCTCCTGATAGACTAATGATAAGTAAGATTAAAGCTTGATGATGGTTGTTTGATCAGTCGATTTTTATGAACTGTCACAGCTGTTTCCAGATCTGAAGAAGGTAATATTTTTGGATGACGATGTTGTGGTACAACATGACATATCTTCTTTGTGGGAACTAGATCTTAATGGCAAAGTCTGTGGTTCGGTTTTCAAGTCATCCGGTAGAGACAGTACTGGTTTCCCTGGAAGTAAATACGTCAACTACTTGAATTTCTCGCATCCTCTCATATCATCCAACTTTGACGGTGATCAAAGTGTATGGCTTTACGCAATGAATGTAATTGATCTTGAGGCTTGGAGGCGGTCAAATATCACTGAGACATACTTCCAATGGCTGAAACTTGTGAGTATATCCTGATGTGCTTGATATAAAGTTAATTCGGCTGATAATTCTGCTGTAGAACGAGTTTCTGTGACCTTTATTATGCTTCAATGGGGTGCTTCGTTCTTGATGAAGCACTAAAGTACCGAATAAATAATCTGAAAATTTCAATGTCTCTAATTTTGAACTGATTAGCAAAAATTACTTGGTCTATAGTTAATTAGGCTCAAAATTCCCCTATGGAAAGAGTTTTGGTGACCTTTATTATGCATCAATGGGGTGCATCGTTCTTGATGAAGCATTATAGAATTGAATGAGTAATCTGAACATTTCATTATCTCATTTTGAGCTGATGAGCAAAAATTACTTGGTCTATAGTTCTGAATTACATTTTTCCATCATGTTTAATATCACTGTGAGCTGGTTTGTGTTTGGAAACCATGCAGTACAGATGTCAGTTTATTCAAATCTTCTAGACTATAATAGTGCTAGAATATTTGATGTGATTCTTGTGAATGTTTCTCGTCAGAGTATAACAAAACTATTCATGTCTCAACTGAATAATAGCTTAAGCTTGAGTTAAAGATTGGGTTACAGATTATTAAAAAAAGTTGGCAGTACTGAATCTATTGTGCCATGATATCATGTTCTGAAATTCAGTATCTCTATCTTTATTTCACAGAACCTCAAATCTGGGTTGGCATTATGGAAACCAGGACTTCTTCCACTTGCCTTGATTGCTTTCGAGGGTCAAGTGCATTCTATAGATTCATCATGGCTTGTGACTGATTTAGGTTACCACTATCAATCAGAAGAAATAAGCCCAGACAGATTGGAAGCTGCTGCTGTAATTCATTTCAGTGGCCCTGCAAAGCCATGGCTTGAAGTTGGGTTCCCAGAAGTTCGGAGTTTCTGGAACAGATATGTAAATTTCTCCGACAAATTTGTTAGGAGATGTGGAATTACACGGTGAATCAACATGTAGTTCTACTGCCTTCAATGCTCAAATATTTGTTCAATTTGAGATTGATCAGCACAAAATGCGTATGGGATCCGAGGGAAGAAGGTTTTGCCTTCAGTCTCTGACTTATACGCTCTGCACAGCATGATATTGTCAGCAAATTGAATCCCCTGTCTGTTCATACATTTCAAGAGAGAGTAACACAAAAGAATGTGGCTGTATAAGGGGTTCGCGTCTCATAGTCACACTTATCCACTCTTCTCTCTCTCACACCAAATGCACTCCTTGCATTCACTTTTGTGAATATAGAGGAATGGGACTACATTGTATAGATACTTCAATATGCATACATAGGGAACAGTCATAGTTGAGTACCATAGGTACTCATATATAGCTGCAAGCATCTCATATATAATATATATATATGTATTATATATACAAGCATCTCATAAAATCATTTCACTTGTTTAGTATTTTTCCATTTCCTTTAATTTGGTACAATTCATATTGCTTGGTTTGGATGTTACTTGTATCAGGTGCTCTAGGGGTGTAAAATAATTGTTAGACTTACTACCCTCTATCAGATGCATTTCCTTCAGTTTAAGACTTAAGAGAGATCGATGTAATCATGATCATCATAATTGTAGTCTCTGATAGTACTGTGAATTACTTGATTATATAAGCTTTTCCAATTGTAGAAATTTTGTTTTATACTCTTCTATTTTGTTGAATTGGTTTGGCTCGAGTGATATTAGAGATACATATTGTGGGGAAAATAAAGTGTAGTGGTTAAAGGTTTCTTTTTTTAAGGATATATCAAGACATCGTTTATTATTATTATATTTAATAAATGTTAATTTAATATAACACTACTCATTGGTACCTTTATTGTATGGTCACATGTTCCATTTCTCCCACAAGATTGGAAAATAACACCATGAGAATGAGAGACTAGGCACTAGTAGGAGATGCTGGAAATTGACTACCTAGAATACATCAATTTGGAAGCAACACTTGCATAGTATTTTAGCACACATCAATATCAATTTATAAAATATAAAATTCATATTAATTCACACTATTTATAAGTCTCATATAGTGTGATGAATCAATCAAATTAATCCTTCCGTGAGCTGCACTATTCATAAATCACAAGTAATGCAGCTTGTTTTCTACACTTTGTAATGCAAGAAATTTATATTTAGCTCACATAATGATAATGACAATGATGACAATTAGTCAAATTGATTTTTTTTTTGGTAAATCAAATTGATTATTTATTCATGATCCAAACTAACACCATAGGACTTGCAGAATTTTCCCTTCATTCCTTCAATTTCCCTAGGCATGTGTCTTCAACATCGATCTGTCCTACCATAAAATATACATTTAGCGCATCTAATTGCTATAGCTTCAAGTGCTGTTTGATTGGCTTCTGAACAATTCAAGATGGACTCACATATGAACAAACTTAAATTGAAAATTCTATACATAAAAACAAAACTTAGTTTTTACTATTCGTTACTATTCTTAATGTCTTATTAATCTACAATGTCAATCGTAGCGGACCTGAATAAACAAACAAGGATTGAGATATAAACTAGCTAGTGGTTAATAAAAGAAAAGCGACATAATAAACAATATTGTATATAGATATAATATATATATATATATATATATGAAGTATGGGCCAAATTGCTGGTTGTTTTGCTAGTTCAGAGAGTGATTGAAAATCGAATTGATTAATTAAATAAAGGCACTCATTAAGAAAACTGATCACATATGAGTGGCTCTCCACAGTTTAGACACCACTTGCAACGTATATTGACCTAAAGCTTGTCAAACAATTTCCACTGTCCTTCCCTCATAATTATCAGCTACCTGAGCATCAAATGAATGAAAAAAAAAATAATAATAACAATCAGAAGAACACATAAAAATAGTTAATATCACTAAGGGAAGTAATAAAGCAAATTAAGTCCATGAATTATATGAATGGTCTTTCAATCAAGTCCCCATAATATAAACACATAATCTTACCAAACAACTCACAAGTATATTAAATGCAACACACACACACACACACACACACTCTCTCTCTCTCTCTCTCTCTGTGATTTGTACTTCGAGAGTAAATAATTGACCTCATGGTCCTCATCTTTCACTGAAAATCACTCCTCTGTCCATGTAACACCCCCCCCCTCCTCCCCACACACACACACAAAAGACACACTCAGATTAGTATTCCTAAAGTGAATAATTAACCTCATCTTTCACTGAAAATCACACCTGTTACTGTGTGAATCTGTATACCCACTGCACACACACACACAAAGTTGAGAAGGTTTTCACAATATCCATAGGAGAAAAAAACCCTTCATATATACTATTTTATGCTATACTTATAAGAGGGAGAAAGGAATCAATCAATTAATTATAATTAAGAAGGGATGGTTAAATATATACTTACACAAGCTGGAGAGCAGTCTGATCTTGACGAGAATACTGATGACTATTGGAAGCCAAGAGATTTACAGGGAAGAAGTTCCTATCATAAGATTGTGAAGGTATGGACTCACACACACTTCCCTGCATCGCACTTGGTTGCTGCTGTTGTGCTCTCTCGTGTTCTGCTATCTGCATTACATCAACACTTCAACTCCACAGACAATTAATTCTAACAACACAACCTTTTATACATGTGTGTGTGTGTGAGCGAGAGAGAGTGGCAAGTCATAAAGAGAGAGACCTTTGCTCGCAGATAATTATTATGGTTTTGCAGCTCAATCTCCTGCACAATGTCAATAAGTATATATTAGAAGAGGTTTACTTTACCACACAATTGTGACTTAAATTTCTTCAGAATTTTCAAACTATTAAACTTGAAAACTAATAATATCATGTTTGGTGCAACTTAGTTTAATCTGAAAACATAATTTTAACACTCTTATTTCCTTTTTTTAATATTTATTCTGAATTCGAAATACAATTTCTATTAATTAATTGCGTGAGCATTTGATTAATTATTAGGATTGAATTCCCACCGCTAATCCCTTATTTAAAATTTAATTTTGGGAGGAACATTACCATTCATATAATGACACAAAAACTGAAAATACCTTCTCCTCGCTCAAGATTGATTTCAAGAGCCAGACTGTGCTATACTGCCATAATAATAATAGTTTAATACACACATTTCTCGTATACGAGTTCAAAGTTGAGAGGTATTATTTATGATTTGTGAATAATATAGTTTACTATAAATTTTATATTTTATATTGATCTAACTATATATATAGATATAATTTAGAAGAGAATAGCATAAATAACTGAGCTAGAAAAGAAGAGTACCCGCTTTTGCATGAACTCGACTTCAGCAAACAAAGTTTCATGCTGGAAACAAAAAAGAAAAGGAAAGAATTGAGAGCTTCTAGTAGAAATGAGTAGCAAACATACAATGAAGATTCTCTGCTCAGATTATATATCTTGTATTTTGTATATATTTACTAATTAGTGTTGTATTTCATAGTTAAAATAATGAACTCAGGCTTCGTTAGTACACTGAACAGAAATTTGAGGAAAGAAAAAAAGTGACGGAAAGTATAATTAGATACTTGTGCAAAGCTGGTGGTATCCTATACTATATATCTATCCATGTATATCCAAACATGCACTAAATTCCCACATATATAAGAGTGCTTACCTTTCTGGATCTAACTCTGCTTAAACCTTTCTCTAATCTTCCCTCCAGATTTTTGAGTTCCTTAAGACTCAAAGTGCTTAGAGCTTCACCAAGGATGTGCCTACAAATCAACGGCGTTAATGGTAAACATCTGTGTGTGTGTGTGTTAAAAATGTGAGACAAGAGGAGATGAAGAAATGAATCAACTGACCTGTTTAGATTCTGAATCTCGTGTATCTGCCTTCTTAACTTGGACGATTCTTGCTGATAAAACTATAATATTATTGTACAGATAATTATTTAAGTTAGTATATGCAGGAGAACCTCGGGATCCTAAAACTAATGTTAAATTTGTGAAACACCGATACTCTGAAAGTAAACTTGTCGATGTATATTGCGTCTGATAAATATTTGACATTCAGGACAGAAATTTATAATATTTTAAATTACACTCAAACATTGTGCGTGGGTCCATTTTTGCGTCTGAATTTGAAATTTTTAGTGTACCTGGGTATTAGCTTCAGCTACAGATTCTGTGTTTGAGGAAGCAGCGCATGCTTTCTTGTACCTTTCAATAGTTGTTCTAACACTGCAATTACATACCACAATTCAAGCATTCATTAAAGTTCCTTCCACACAGATAATTCCAATAAAAATGCATGTTTGTTTTACTTTACCAATGGTGCGGCCGGTTCCAAGTAGACCTTTGTTCAAAAGCAATAATCTGTTTGTTTCTTATATAAAATGACTAATTCGTGCACCATTCTTTGAACATGCATCCAAATCCAAATTTTATAATCCAGTTCAAGATCAAGTAATATAAAATTTTTGCAGGTGTTTTTTTTTAAAATAATTTTTTCATAAATAAACTTAAACTCAAGTTTTTCATGTTGAATCCCCAGGTTCTGGCCACATGTCAGTTGCCCATAACTATATTATACATTCCCACAGAATATATTGGTGTTGGATTTATGTGTGTGGAATGAGTTTTGACGAGTTTGTGTCAGGGAAGCTTTAATGAATCTGAGAAAGTGAATGATGAGATGAGTATGAGGTGGTAGCTTCCCATCCCTATGCACAACAACATTGAGCTAAAAATAGATCACACATTCTCATTGGCTCTTTCTCTCTCTCTTTCCTTTCCTTCTTACCTTTCGCTGTTGCTTCTTTCCACTTCCCTATGTTCTTCTTCCTCATTTCATCTCTCATATTTCCCATGAACCAAAAGCTTCCACACATGCATACAACATGACAAATCTTATGTAATATTTCTTCTGTGTCTGTTACAAAGCTTCTAAACATATATATATATATATATATATATCATTAACAGTACCTTTACTCAATTCAGACTCCATCTATTACATAAAAAACATGTCTAGTTTCATAATATGTCGAGATATTTCATCTAATAAATTGTATTTGAAGTGTTGTCCGCGGCATAACATTCCTTCTTTGCAGGTTTGAATCTCTCAGATTCATAGACCAAATTTGAGTTTCAACATGCCATGCATGCATCATTGAAATTGAAGTAAAAAAATTTAAATGCATATATATATATATAAATTAAGTTTTTGCTATAAAATGATCATATATACACACAGAGAGAGAGAGAGAGAGAGAGAATATTATATTTAAGAAGTTAATAATGTAAATTTGAATTGTAAAAAGTATTCATACAGTATATTTTAATTATTACAAATTATGATGGGAAATATCTAAAGAAATTTCCTGGTTTCTGTCATGAAATATTTCATTTTATTTAGAAATTGTAACAAGTCTTTCTCTGAACTTCTCTGATAAAGTCTTGACACAAAGTGGTATATATAGTATAGAGTTGATATAATAAGTATTGCCTTCCCGTTCTGTGAAATTTCCAAAACACATAATTGACGGTTGGTGGGTTATTTATGTGTCATGTGTAAGTAACTTTACTCCTAAAGATGAAAGCAATAAAAAATGTACATGAGAAAGAAGGACAGAGAGAGAACGATAAATTTAGTATAGATGAGCCTGGAGAGAAGTCATTTTTTCACTATCCATTCTTAGAAACATGAGATCATGGTGTTTTACTTTTTTATCAGCTCGAGCTTCAATTAGAAAAGAAAGATAATAAAGAATAAGTTTCTGGGCATGTCACTAATTTATTTGACTTTTTTTTTGGATTTTTTTCTTTTATCATCTGAAAGGCGTACATCTGCATGAATGGAGAAAAAGGGATATTAACGTTAGACGACAAGATTCAAATAAATGAAAGACAACACCCACCTGTGTCGTTAGCGAAGAACTTAAAGATCATCTCTCTAAAGAGCGGCGTGACCTAGCTAACAAGATAGACAATATTCGTTGCAATTTTGCGAAAAGGAAAAAAAAACTTTTTAACTATTTGGTGGTTTCTTGTTCATTTCTGCCTTGTACAGATATAAGAAATTTAAAGTAGAGAGAGAATGAGAGAGTGCCTACTATAAGTACTATATATAATTAACCCAGGTAATTAATTGACTCCATGGTTAGCATTTTTTAAGAGGGAGAGTGAGAATTAGCAAATTGGTAAATGCTAAGAAGCTAAGATCTTCAACCTGCAAAATTTTGCAACCCTAGGTTCTTACTCTTATTTTTAGCTCCTCGATATGTTTCTAAATTCTGAAGTTTCACGTTAATGCCTATATTTCTATCTATCATTACCCCCAGATCTGAGTCCTAATTGGGTGAACAAGTGAGAATTGAATCTGAAAGCCGAAAATGGGAAATATATAGAATAAATAATTATATATACACCACAAAGCTCATTAAGGAAAGACACAAACAAAATGATGTAGAAAGAAAGTTCAGGAATTATTAAGAAAAGTTATACACCTTGGACTAAACTTAGAAGAACATCATCTTAACTTCATAAACCTCGAATAATTAAGGTGTCGACTTAATATTTCATGTATTATTTTTTATTTCGCTTTAGTATATACACATGGAAAAGGTGAGATTAATCGAAACAAAACCACGCTTTCCCGGGTACTCAAGTGATCGATGAAAGAAAAAACTTAAAAAAAGATTAAATTGATGTTTCATACATCCAAATAGAGCTTTCACCCTGAGATTCTTTCACCAATATATATATACGTACAAACAAAAGAACAAATTTCGAAGAGTTTGCAGAAAAATTATCAACCAGCAGCTGTTTCCATTCGGAAAATACAGCAGATAAACCAAAGAAGAATCCTCAAGATCGATCTCATATATATGTGTGTGTGTGTGTGTGTGTGTGCAGAGATTGAGAAGTGAAATTAATTAATCAAATCCAGTGCGTCTTTACATATGCATATAAATTATTACATACCTGTTATTGGCGTACTCGTACAAGCGACCACGGCTAGAGAAGACGACGAGGGCGACTTCAGCATCGCAAAGAACAGACAATTCATAAGCTTTCTTCAGCAATCCATTGCGTCTCTTACAGAAAGTCACTTGCCTGTTCGTCGTGTTCTCTATCCTCTTTATCTCTATTTTCCCTCTCCCATTCTTCTTCTGAGACGACGACCCTTCTGCTGCTTGATTCGGAACCTCCATGGCTGAAAATATAAAAGAAAAATATCAAAACTCGATCCTATTGGTTTCAAGATGATCGATGATCATGGAGTTTAAGCTCTTGATTTTGGTATATATTTTCTTACCATGAAAGAGATGATTCTAGAGAGAGAGAGAGATATGAAGGAAAGAAGGAAGAAACAGAAGACTGTGTGTGTGTTGGGTTAATATTTATTCTAACTCTGAGGTTTGAAGAAGCTATTTGTAGTTGTAGGGTTAAAGTGTGCAAAGGTTGCAATATATGGAAGTGATAGTTGGCCAAGCAAGATGAAGACAGGTATTTATGGAACAGAACATGACCCTTCAACCATCACCCTAATTAACTCTCTGCTAATTAAATTAATTAACAATAGATTGTTACTATTATTTTGATTCTTAATTAATCACCATGTTCTCATAATTGGACCAAGTTGGTTCAATTGGTGAACTATCGAATTGGATCCTCTTGACCCTTGTCTAATTTAAAATGCTTCAAAAATTCAGTAGAAAAAGGTTAAAATCACTAAAAAATGGTCAAAAGAACTTAAAATTGATAAACACAAATCAAATTTTTTTTATATAATAATAAAAATATACTAATCTAATTACAAATGTTTTAATCATATTAGATTAATAAATCTTAAACCAGTGTTTTCATCAATTCAATTAATTAGCCAGTTTGATTTTGAAAACATATTGCTTTTACACATACATATATAAATTAATGAAACGTATATAACATCCATTTTCAAATTAAAGGACTCAAACAACAAATTCTTAGGATTCATGAAGTGATAGCGCAAGTTATCAACAAAAATTAATTAATTTATTAATTAATACACATTGACTACTTCATGAGTTGATAAATTTTTACTCACTCATTACATTATTGACCAATATTATGTTTATAGAGGCCTTTTGAAGTCAATTGATATATTTATTTATTAATTAAAGCATGGAAAAAATATACACAACTAGATAGATTTTTTCATGATACCATGAAATTAAAGAAATGAATTGTTTTAATTTATGATTAGTAAATACTTCCTCCGATCTATATTATAAGATATTTTATATGATAAATTTCTGATTCAAAATATAGGGTGTTGGATTTTTTTTCTCATTTAACTATTGTTTTTAATTCTTTCCCACTTTTCATTTTTAACCTTACAATAATAATAGAATAAGGTATTTAATAAGGGTAAAATATGAAATATTAATATTTTTTGTATTGATTTTAAATAAAAAATAATTTTCTTAATATGTATGTAATTAATACAAAATATTTTATAATATAGACTGGAGGGAGTAATATAATTTTACATTAAATATCTATAGATGGGTCCCATATTTTATTAACAATTTGATTTATTATAAATTGTATATAAATATATAGAGAGAAAAGGGGTTGAAGGGGGAAGAAAGGGTCCATTAATTCTTCAAGTATGGGAAAAAGGGAAGGGGTGACAAGAAAGAGTGGGGGTCTTTAATCTTTGTGAAAGTGACATATATATAGTGAATGAATGGTAATTTTGAGTGGATGAAAGTGACCTTCAATCTGTTGTTTCACCCTACAAGCTTCAATGTTTTCAATGTCTCTCACACACCAGGAACAATCACACACATTTAAAAAAAAAAAAAGAGTCATTCATCAACACCCTCAAACACATATAAACATGCAAATTTGCTTCTCTAGAATTTTGAGTTTTTCGGTTTAGACTATTTAAACCTACAATTCTTTACTTATTCCTAACCCCAATACTTGATGGGTAGTGCAATGGATATCAATATATAAAATAAAATTTAAAATTATGAATAATGTGATTTTCCTTGAATTCTGTGCAATATAGAAAAAAGTACATTTAATTCATAAATTTTCAGTTTAATTTATTTAATTTTTATTGTTTGTTTTGATCCATCACATCAAGCTATATGCTATCTAAATGAAATGACATGATTTTGAATTATAGGTCAAATGATGTGAAATAACAACAAATAACAAATCAAAAGAAATGATAAAATCAATTTTTTTAGCAAAATTAAATTGAAAATCTAACTCTGACACAGTCGGTAAATAGTTGAGTCCCATAAATATATTATATAAGATTTGGTTCCTGACTGTATATATGGAAATGACCTTATTAAAAGAGGAAAAACTCATTTCAATAATTTTCATATGTCGAAAGAATTAGTTTTCAGCGTTGTTGCTTGAAAGATACATTGATGCACACCAAAAAAGAATTGAAAACCTAAATATTGCACTAAATTCCAATGCTAATACTCCTCTTTCGTAGTTTAATTAGCTTCATATTTCAAAACCTTCTCAGCATCCAACCCCCCCCCCCCCCCTCCTCTCTCTCAAGCTGTGTTACGTGACTGAATGGGCCTCCCAAGCCACGTGATCGTCTTGATCATAATCTTCAATTTTCGAACTATAATTAATTAGCTGTAATGTTTATGGTCATATGTATTCAAGTCGATCACTCTCATTATTTTCATTCCTCTCTCTCCTCCCATTCCTGTACTTTGATTTTGATGGCCCCCCTAATTTTGAAAATCTTTATTTAACTTTTGTTTTTGCTCTACATTAAATTAGTATATAGTTAACACAATAGCTTTTATTTGTACGTACATTTTTACAATTTCAAAACTTCCATGTATTCATCATTAATGGAACAAATATTTAAAATAATTTCTTATAAAACTCAAGTGAACCATGTTAGACTAACTTTTTACTACAAAACTCATATTGTTGAGTATTCTTTTTTTTTTTATACTCTATTGTTTAGTAGCCTATAATATATTCTTTCACGCATAAGGACATGAATGTCATGAATTTCATACTTAATTTAAATTACTTAAAACTCCTCATCATTAGACAATATTTGGTGATTTATTACGTTAAATACCAGTATAATGCAATTTTTATTTATAAGCAAAATTATTCATTAAATTTAATACATTTCAGAATAATAATGTTAACCAAAAGTAATATTATTACAGCCTGACCTAGGTGCAGAAAAACCTTATGCGTGCCATTGCGGGACACCTTTGCGTTTGAGTAATTAAAAACAAACTATCTATTCTTAATTAAGTAGGAAGATGTTTTTGACTAACTTGAATGGCTATTAAGGAACATAAATTTCGTTGTTACCCATCCAATTGGATTTGGAGGAAAAGAATATAGGGATCCATATAAAATATAAATTCTATAACAAGCTACATTCTTAAGTTATGAACAATATAATTTATTATTTGGACAATATATGTAATGTATATAGAAAACGTGTCTAGTTTAACTGAAAAAAGGGCTTGTATGCAGGTAGCACTAAGGATTTGGATTCTCTCTATATTTTCTCTCCTTACTTCTTTTTATATATAATTTTCTCTATTAATTATGATTGAATGACTGAGAAAATGGTCTATAAAAAGATAATATATTTGATCTAATAATTTACATTTATTATTATAAGTAAAATATACTTGAAAAAAAAATCACAATGCTTATTTGTGGTAATGATTAAATTAATAATATATTTGGTTTAATGTCACAATTAACAATTTTTCACAATTCAAATCAAATGGATATATGGAGATGATTAAGTATGGAAAGGATTCAAATCTATATAACCACATAACAACTTGTCAATTAAAAAAAATTGATGCTGACCTGGACTAGATATATTATGGAAAATGAATCAAAATTAGTTATAGGTACAAATAGTCACTATAATTTTATTATACGCTTGTACTCTTTTTTAAAAAAAAGAAAAAGAAAAGAAGAAACTTTTTGAGAAATCCGTGTATATTGTAGTGTAAATCAAGTGAATTGGTCGATTACAGCATAAGCTGCATGTTATAATTTGATATCTTTTAAAGGATAAACCCAATAGTAAATCTCATTTAATCCTGGCTAAAAAAAATCTCATTTAATCAATGGAACTTATTAGTACTACATATATATGTCTATCTCTCCATATATATGCAAATTGAAAAGAGTCTTGATTAAAAATAGAAAAACAGTATGTGTGTAAAATAAAATTTATAGTTAATCGAATTATCAAGTCATAAACATTTTCTCTCATTTCTTAAAATTAGTATAATATATAGAAAAATGTGTAATTTAATACTAAATCATAATTATCTTCATGAACATGACATAGTAGGTAGAGAATAGGTGAAAAACTTATGTCGAGAACTAGAAAAGAATGACACGGCATATATATATACATACATACATATATATATATGTCCTCTTCTTTTCCCTTTTATTTTAGTTTGAAACGGAATTTCCTCTGGAAAAAACAAAAAGTAAACGTAATTTCCGACATTTCTTGAAATGTTAGTTAACGGCCCACTTCTGAAAATGTCACAGTTCACGTTTGAATCTTACTAATACCTTTCATTTTCCATGAAAATTATCAGTTTGTTTGGTTGATTTTTTCAAAAAAGAAACTATGATTTCAATCATGATTTTTTAAAAAAAATTGTTTAATTAAACACAAACCGTCTTTCTAAAAAATAAAAAGTGGATTAAACTATAATTTTAAAAAATGAGGGAGATAGTTATTCTTCTTTTTCCAAAATCATGGTAGATACTGACTTTATATTATACATCTAAAAATATTTTTAACTATTATCATCTAAACATATTTTTTATCAAACTATGGTTTTGTAAAAAAAATATCAAACCATAACAACTTATAACAAATTTATTTTTACTAAACTTCATTTATTCTAACTTATTTTTACAAAACTAAAAGCCAAAGAGGCCCTATTGCAAGCTTTAGTTGATGTAATTCGTCAATCATCACAATATGTAAGTTTAATTGAAGTGCATGTTCAATCACCTAACTTAAGTAACTCCATGCCAAATTAAAACAATGCATGTGTAGTGCTTATATATATATATATATAAGAAATTTGTAATTTTAAAAAAGAAATACAGATAGAAGAAGAATGTGAATTGCATGAAAATCATAATTAAAACAACAAATGAAATTAATTGGATACTACTCTCTTGGAAACCCTAGCACGCAAAAATCAACTTCTAATTAAGACACACTAGAGGCATGATCAAGGCACATTTAGATATGAAAGAAATCACGAGTTCGAGATGTTTAGTTTATTAAAGTGGGTGAATTTTTTGCCTTTAAAGTTATTGGCAAGAGAAATGGGCCACAACTAGAAATTATTACCTAATTTCGCATCTCAAAACCATTGTGTATCATCCAACTTAAGGCAGCGGTTTTGAAAATCGTACCCAAAAAAATTATCTTAGAGAATAGGTAACGGTTACATAGATTATAGTCGAAAATCATTCCCAAATGTTATAGGTAATAGTTTTTAGTTTTTTGGGCACATTTTTTGTCTGTTGTCAAAAGACCAAAATGTTGTAGATTCTCCACTATTGCCATATCCATCAAAATCATTTAAAATGATTTTGGAGTGAAAACTTATGATGTCAGAGTTATCTCATAAAATAAAATATAATGAATTCTAGATCCCATATATATAGTTAATTTGCTTTATTAGTAGCTAATCACTATATATTCAAAAGACACATGAACATCCAAAATTATAGACTCTTAAATTTCTAAATTTACAAGATAATATTGTTATTCAAAATAGGCACGAATTCAAATTAAATATTAGACTATACATATTGGATAGATATATATAGTACCAGACATAGGGTCTGTTTGACAGTGTTTTCTGTTTTATTATTCTGAGAACAGTTTTGTAAAATTATTTTCGAGAATAAGTTTTGAAAACAAGAAAATAAAAAAATTTGTTTAAATAATTGTTCTCAAAATCATAACTAGTAAGTGATAGATGAGTTATTCAAAATTTATAACTTTACCATTAATGAGGTGGATGTTTCTCACTTTTCCTTGTGTTTTCCAGAACAAAAACTACAAAATACCTTAAAGGTGTTCTGAGTTTTCTGTTCTTTTATTTTTCTATTTTCTAGAACAGTTTATAAAAAACAGATTTACCAAACAAGTTTTCTGAGTTTTTTGTTTCCGAAAACAGAAAAACTGTTTTCAGAAACAGAACCAAACATGCCCATATCCTCTAATGGTTCTTCATTAAATATAGAATGATTGATCTCCTATTAGGGATGCAAAAAAAATATTGTTTTTATGAAAGACGAGATATATATATATATATGTATAAAATATATATATATATATTATTACAGTTATTATTGTTGGTTTTACTTTAATATTATTAATTAAAATAATAGTAATTATATAATTGCTCACAGGTTGTGAATAATGCAATTTATGAGGGCTGACCTAGTTATTATTTAAAAAAAAATCATTTAGAAAATCACTTTTTTAAAGTCTATTACATTGTGCAAACCAATTAGAGGGGTTCTTAATCTTTTACTTCATTTTTTGTCTCTTAGACTATGTTTGTGAGTTTAGGATAGAACACAGTGGAATGGTTATTAATAAAACATAATGGAAGGAAATGGAACGAAATGAATTGGAATGAAGTGTTCCATTATTTGAGAGTTTTATGAAAGTGAAAATCAGCCTTATTTAACCATTATTTGAGAGTTATTGTAAAATAGATAGAATGGAATGGATTATAAATTTTTTTCACCAATATAACCCTTATAAGCAAATTTAGATTACAAAGTGTGTAAATAAATTACTATTACTTTTACTTTATAATGAGAACATCCAATAATAATAATAATAATAATAATAATAATAATAATATGCTAATTTCTCATTCCAGAATGATCATATGCACTTTTCTTTCACCAAAAAAAAAACTATGCAGATTAATTTCCCAACCAATCTTATGATATCCTTTTAAAAAGTAATGAAATTGAAATAAATGGTATCTTTCTTGTTTATGTAGTTCACTTATCATATAGTACTGCTATTTCACCGAATATTACATAGACATTAATCACCAATTTTATGTTGTCGGATGAAGGTGTATAGAACTACAAACTCCAAACTTGTATGAGATGGAGAATGAAAGAGAGCACGAAGAAGCATAATGGTGGAAATAGCTTCGGTGGCAACTATTTTGGGTCCGGGGGAGGGGGGGAGAGGTAGGAAATTGTGTTGTGGCTAAGGTTAATTTTGTAATTGATAAATTTAATCCCGACAATTCTATTCTTGACCTCTCAATTTAGGGGGATAAAAAAAATAGGATTTATGATGACTAAGGATAGTTTGAGAGATTATCTTTTATCATTCCACTCCCTCTTAAAATAATCTTTTAAATGATGGCCTATCGGACCCCATGTAACATTTCCACTCCATTTTACTTCCCCCTAAAAAAATCTCCCAACATACGCTTACTGTTTTTTTGGCCAAATCTTTTTTATCAAATTATTCATGTCCAAACATGGAATGATTGGAGGCTGAACTCAAAATTACATAAAAAAAAAATTAATGAAATTTCATGTTTGAATTAGAGTCATTCTCGTGAATCAGGCCCTTGCATGTTTCAGATGTTCCGTGCAGAATTTCTAATTCTTTTTTTTTTTTTTGGCCACTTGCAGAATTTCTAATTCTAACCTTCAAAATCTGACTTTGCATATCAAGAGGTTGAGGTTTTACCCCAACACATGGAGCATCTTATTTGATGGACCCCTTTGCTAGACTCATTAATTAACTTGCCATTCTAAATAACACCATAAATTATCTTCATTCATTGAATGAAGAAATTTTGAACGAAATCTCCATATGGGTTTCCCTTTCACATATTACATTTAATTAAAAGTTAACATTAGATAGGTGAAATTGCATAAAAAACTCACTAAATGTTGTATCATATATAGACTATCTCTTGACTTGGTAATAACTTTTTCTATTCTTTTAAATTTATGTAGATAATTTTCTTATTGTAAATAATCAGTATGTTATATATTTCACAAATCGAGTGCGATCCGTCAATGATAATATTTCTTTGTATTTTGAGTTATGTGCAGATAAATTACACTGATTATATCTTTTTTTAATAATCTTAAAAGCACGTTCTCTTAGATTAGTCTGGTATACTTAAACTTTTATTCATTAAAGACTCAAATGAATATATAATCTAATGTCAATAAAAAAAATTATTTTACATCTGCTAGGTGGACTAACCTGATCAGTTCAAAAATTCTAAGCATATTTTGATGTGAACGAATAAATGGCAGAGGGATCATCATCTTCTACAAATACAGAAGGTCAAAATTAGGGCTAACTTCTATATATTATTAGATATCCCATACAGGAAAATCTCAAGGCAAGAAAAAGATTTGGTGTTAGTGCAAAGAAAGAATGAAAGCAATAATGATAATGCTATATGTCCGCACCCTTTTCTGTAATATTCTGTGAAGTGATTGGTACGTAGTACTATATGAAATTATTTGTCAAAAAAATTAAAGAATGTAGACCCACAACCACATCTCTATCTTTCTCACTCAATTTCTATAATTCCTTTTTACTCTACCAATTAAATGCAATGAGTTGTTTTTGTAGGTACAAATGTACCCAAATTGAAATTATTAAGCTCTTATGGAGATATTGCTGTGTACTACTGATGCCTGCCAGTGCATGCCAGTGCCATAACTAGCTAGCCTCTTTACAGTAGATAATTATATATGCTGTGTCAATGGGACCCTAATTAATTAGAACCCGTTTGATTGAGATGAAATATTTTTAATGGAATAAAAATAAGTATGAAAATAAATTGCTTGTATGCGTAGAAAAATAATTTAATTAATGAAAATCAATTTATGATAGTGGCTTGAGGAAACTAGCTAAATGGAGATTAATTAAGAGAAAAAAATGGGGATTAGGGCTTAACTAATTAAGGGTACAATGGTCATAAACTTTTACTTCCATGGAATCAAGGCCCTTTCCATAGGTCTTGTGAGGGAAGCCTAGCTAGTTTCTTCATTCCATTAATAAAACTCTTGTAACTAAATATATATATATATATATATATAATATTAGAGAGAGATACGTGGCACACGTTCGAAGTGAGACTACCCAATTCTAGTCATCAAATTAACGTTAATTTGCTTGACCCAAACAAGACGGGACATGTTGGGAATCTCTATATCAAATCTAAATTACCATCTCTAATTAAACCCATATGTACAAGGCAGGATAGTTCATCTTCTATTGAAAGTTATGTCATTTTGATTTCACATCCACGTCTACCAAATTTATATTAGTCCATTTGAAATTTATATATTTTACTATTTTTGCTGAACTTTAAACGCAAGATTTTGGCCATGCCATGTGCATGTGATCTGAACGATCGAGTTTGATGCCATTCTTAATAAGTCTATATGGTATAGACTTGGTGACCTTACATCGGAAAAGGAAATTTGAGTAATTGAAATTTCTGGTTCGAGGACCACAATGTCATAACTTGGAAAGCTATAGGGTTTGAAAAATAACTCAATAATTAGTGATTAAATGCAATTATTATTCCTTCATGTTTGCCTCTAATCATGGTGTCTGGAATTTGGGTATACAATCATCTTCTTCTTGACAATTTTCTCGATCATTGATCAATCACATTCTATATATAGAGCTAATTGAAGTTTTTGGGAGCTTGGGATAAAAACAATTCCTAAAATGGACTTATATGAAAGAGACATTTATTTATTTATTTATTTATAAATCCCTAGCTAGAAAATGAACGAGAAGTAATTAATTATCTTTTTGATTATTTTTCAGCTAAAATGCTCTCTTTGACTATTTTAACGATGATTTTCAAAACTGCCAGTAAAATCTTTAACAAGAGTTCAAATTGTTGTTAAAGAATATATATATCTATATATATAATGTGTGTTTTTGGTAGTGTACTAGCAGAAAAATTCTACACTTTGACAATGGTCAACTAAGTCGGCAGTCCTAGATGGCAAAGAAGATCCAAATGCTAAGGTGAATATGCACAAAAATTGATTTTTTTGTTACTTCATCACTGTACTTTTATTGAAAAAATAATTTTGGACTTCTTAAATTTGATATAGATGCTCTAAATTATATATATATATATAGCTAAAGTGAATCTCACGCATTTTTATGTAGTCTAAAA
Source organism: Adenanthera pavonina (assembly GCA_026686845.1). Classification (NCBI taxonomy): domain Eukaryota; kingdom Viridiplantae; phylum Streptophyta; class Magnoliopsida; order Fabales; family Fabaceae; genus Adenanthera; species Adenanthera pavonina. The sequence continues at coordinate 4,445,848 of JAIVEN010000014.1, forward strand.
TGAGCTGCAAATTTCATATTGGAAATAGTGCAGCTCCCTATACTTTTTTATATTAATATATTAATCAAAAAAATGTTTAATATTTTTATGATCTTGAAAGAAGTAGGACATAATAAAAATAATATTGGTACTATAAACTTTAAAAATATAAATTATCTAGATTTTGATCTAAGCTATTCAGATCTATTGCTACGAAGCAGGAGCGTAACTTTGTATACAGTAACCCCCAAAAAAATCCAAAGGTAAGGGATATTGAAAATAAACAAAAAGAAAAAACCAAAGAACTTTTTTCTAAGCTTGTAGCCGATGTTTTTTAAATTGTGATAACATTCAAAAATTATTGTTGTGGAAAAAAATCTCATACAAAGGTAAAGGGTCAGAAAGTAAAACCTTAGCCAACTTTGTTTTATTTTATAACAACAACAATCATCAAAATAAATTCAATGAAGTGTATGAATACAATTTTCTCAAAATGAAAGATAAAAAATATCCTAATTAATATATAAACAAATAAACAATAACTAGAGTACCACGTCGTTTTTAGAAAAGATATGTGAAGATTCGAATTCACTGGTTTGATTGATACGGAAATGGATTTTACTCTAAAATATCAATATACCTATAAAAAAAATCACTTATGACTATAAATTTACTACTAATTTGCTCTTCATCTAGATAGATGGTTTTTAGTTTTTACAAACAACTGTTTCTTTAGAACAAGTGTTTCTTTCAAATTTAAAATTTGAATTTAAATATCCTTATACATTTTCACAAGATTATTATAATTAAATATGAAAAAATGCAAGTAAAAAATTGATTTCATATCCTTATTAACAAAGGCAACAAAAAGATAAATATTATTAAATAATAAAATCAATGGTATTTCCTCCAATTTATAAAAATGATCACTTTAAGACTTCTCATGCAAATTAATAAAATCATTAAGTAGTCTACAATATAATAAAATCTAGTGGTATTTTACTAAAATACCTTTAAATAGTTTCTTAAATATTTCATTTCATATCGATGAGGGATAAAATAGTAAAAAAGATAATTAATATTTCATCTATTATATTATATAAGGCCCATTTTGGAGAAATTAATATTCCATAATATAAGAAATTTTATAGATTATGTAGTATATTTAATTTTCTTTTACCCAAAATACCTCTGAAAAAGGATGGAATTTAATTAATACTGGAAAGTTTAATTCACGAGTTAACTATATTAAATAAGGATAATTTATAAAATGAAGAAAAAATTTCAATTATTATAATTATCATTGGTAATTAAAAGTATCTTATAATTTAGAATGGATGAGTATTTTATCAAAATTTTAAAACAACAAATATAAACAATAAGTATTTTGAAAAATTACAAAAACTCTAGAAATGTCAACAATTGCAATGGGTGGGGATTACTCGCTTTCTTCTGCTCTCATACCAAAGGGGAGAGAGAATACCCGATAGGACAAGAAGTGAGAATCGACTATATATTCTCTCATTACTTCATAATGACAATAATTAAGAGCTTATAATAATAATAATAATAATACAGTTGTGAAGCAATATTCAAAACCCTAAAATGCTAGCACCCACCTACTTGTCTTCGTTTTCCAAACTCATAATAATGCGTATTGTTCAGAACTTTATATTTAACTCTTAATGTGTATGACACGGGACCACATCTGCAACATCATTTGTTTTCTAAACCCTAAATATTGAATAAGGTGATGAAGAAGATGCCTTCTCTCTCGATGCAATCCTTCGTACCATAAATGGCAGACTCACCTATCAAAATCACTGAACCATTTTAATTAGGAATAACCCTATTACTATGAATAGACTTTTTTTTTTTGCTTCTCTTATAATCAAGACTGCTTTTGAATTTTCTTTAAAATTCATTCTTCCAAAGTCCTTTTTTTTTTTTAAATTACTGTTCAGTCATATTTTACTAACTTCTTCAAATTCGAGTAGTCTCAGACAATTATGAGTAGAAATACATCTCTTAATTTTTTTTTATATCTAAAAGATTTGAACCTGAAATCATGTTGGAATTAGAACCCTTTCCATTAGACCATTTTAAGAATAGGCTGATAATTATATCCCCAACTAACTAATAGCTAAAACTAATCTCTTTAAAATGTATAAATTATCGAAGTAAACTTTGCTTCTTTCAATAAAACTTTTTCTATATACACGGATAGAAATCAAATCTAAAATAAAATAATATATTTAAAGAATCTAACTATAATACTTTTGATTTTGTTGGTTGATGTTCATTCTCAAAAAGTCTTCAAAGTTCAAAACACATCCACACATTGGCCTGTGGCCTTTACAACGTTACTCTCAAGACGTAATCAATGAAATAAATAAATTTTCAAGTTGGCTTTGGGATTGATGTGGGATTTACTTTGGAAATAGCTTTTTTGGAAATGTAATTTTACTAGATGTGATGTGAGAGTGGAGGGGTCTATGTCAAGAAAAACTATAATACCCACTTTTGCCAATGTTGTATTATTTGGCTAATTTTCTTTTGTGAAAGTGTAGTGTGGTTTCAAGTGTCAAATTACTTGTAGGATAAAAAAACTATTTTTTCAGAAATATCTAAATTACCTTAATTTTCTTATATTTAGAAAATATGCACTCCTCCCCAGGCTTCTCTTTCATATGACAAAATCCTTGGCCTTAATCAAAATGTCTCTATATCTAATATTTATATAATATAAAAAAATTTGATAGGAATATAAAATTTATGTTTATATATTTTAAAAAAATAAAATAATTGATTATCTGGATTTAAGCAATTGCAATATTATTTGGGAAAAAAAGTGAAAATTTTGTTGACAAAATAATTTTCTAAATTCAACTAATTTGTGGATAATAGTCTAATTTCAGGAATAACATTTATATTGAATATATTATACTAAGAATAATTATTTCCGTGAATTTAATAAAAATTTTAGAATAAATCAAATTAATGATTTTTAACCCTGAGAAACAATCAAGTTAAATTAAAAAATATATTCTCAACAAGATAAAAGCAGCAGAAATGAAAATGTTAAAATAGATGCATGGTTATATATATAACAATGGATAACATATGAAATAATTATTTATGAGAAAAAGTTAAAATAGTACCCATTGAGGAAAAAATAATGTAAAATCGTTTCAAGTGGTTTGAACATGTACAACAACAAAAAACAAAGAAGCCAATGGAGAGAGTTAATCAAATTAATGATTTTCAACCCTGAGAAACAATCAAGTTAAATTAAAAAAAATATTCTCAATAAGATAAAAGTAGCAGAAATGAGAATGTTAAAATAGATGTATGGTTATATAAAAATGGATAAGATATGAAATAATTATTTATGAGAAAAAGTTAAAATAGTACCCATTGAGGAGAAAATAATGTAAAATCATTTCAAGTGGTTTAAACATGTATAACAAAAAAAAAATAAAGAAACCAATGAAGAAAGTTAATAAGATGGTTTTTAACTTTATAAAATGTCATAGAAGGAGACCAAGAAAGACACTAATAAAAGTTATAAAATAGTATCTTTTGATAAATAATTGATTTGAAGTGATAGGTTTTTATGAATCCAATGGCACCATATGATCTATCCATGTAGCCGAGCTCAGTTGAGCTCAATTAATGCAATAAGGCTTATGCTGCTGTACATTTGATAAAGTTACAAGCATATTTCAATTCGAAGGTACAAGTGTCTATAATTTTAAAATAGAAAGCAGAGTTGAGTGAGGGCAAGTGTGAGATACAGAAAGTTTAAGTAGTAAATAGTAATTAAGGATGGTAAGAGATTAGATTTTTGTTTTTAAAAAATTTGAAATTCCTTCATATAATTAAAATTTGCTATTGTTACCCCTTAATTATTGTTCTTCTTTCACAAAAACTCCACGAAACACATTATTCTCAGAATAAAAACCATGATATATATAAAAATTAAAGCAAACTCATCACTCAAAAACCAAATCCAGTAAATTATATAAAAAATACCCCTCCTACTAACTAAGCAAACTAATTTACATAATACTGTAAGATAAAAATTTTCTTTTTCAGCCTGAAATTGAAGATCAAATTCACAAAATGTTTGTGTGCCTTTCTAAATTACCTTACATAAAAGATATAATGTGTCATCTCGGCATTATTTTTTCCATTTTCCTATAATTTGTCCGACAAATTGATTGACCAAATTAAAGAGTTGGTACTAATATGCTTCTTATATTGCAACCATACTCTCCCTTCTTTTTGTAGGTCTCATCCAAAAAGGAAAGCAAAATCAGTACCCTCTTATCCTTTCATTAATTTTCTTTGTATTTCAATCCATTACCAACAGAATAATCTGCTAATACTGCTTATATATGTGTCTATATATATATATAATTTAAACCCATAACACCTGTAAATAAAACGCTATAAATCAAAAGAAAATTTATGGGAGAATAACACTTAAGGACCAGATTAGCTATAGACAAGAAAAAAAATTCTTAAAAGTAAACAAAAATGAAATCAAAAGTACCGAAATACCCTTATTTACAATCCCACCTCCATCATTTGGATGAACCCGGATTTAGATCTAAAGGGGATTGAAGAAAGAATCAAGAGAACCTGGATTCCATTTGGATCATCATTTAAAATATGTACATTAAAAATATTTTATTTTATACAAGACAATACTCTTAATTTACAGCCTCTCGCATATCATATGAAATACAAGGAATGAATTAAACTGTTTAGAATTTATGAATAGTATTTTTTTTTCATAAATTTCATATTTACATTAATATTAATATTAATGATATTGATTAATATTTTGTACATAGGCCACAGTTCATGAAAACTAGAAAAAGAATATGTACTCTGTAACACCCCTTACGATTTTTCCTTGGCATTGTGTTTAGGATGGAGGAAGGCTTAAGTGGAGTCTGGAAACACTCCACGCCGTGTCGAGAAGCAGGTCCGTTGCGGCGAGAAGCAATTCCAGTGGCATTGTTTGGCTGAATGTGGTGGAGCCGCGGCGAGATTCGGGATTTTTGTTTAAAACTGGATCATTTCGGTCGATCGGGAAAGAAGAAAACGGAGGAGAAACCGAGGAGTAGAGCTAGGGTTCGTGATTTCCGGTCATTGGGAGTGATTTTCGGACCTTAAGAGCTTGGATTCAAGTGGGTAAGTGTTCTCTACTCCTTCCTCTCCATTTTATTCTGTTGGAATTTTGGGTTTTTTCGGTTTTGAGGTTGGATTTCTGGTTTGGGACGAAATCCACCAATTGAAATGGATGTTATGAGATTAATGAAGTATGTTGTGGTGTACTTGTTGCTTGGGTGTGAGTTTTGAAGGGATTATATGTGTTTTGAGCTTAACCCTAAGTTGTTTTCGGTTAGAGCTCTTAGAAATCCGAAGTGTATATGTTTGAGTAGTGTTTAAATAGTCCTAAGAGCTGATTGATGCATGGAAGGGGTGTTGGAACCTTGGGTTTGGCCTAAAGTGGTTGAATTGTGATATTTGAGAAATGGTATATTGTGCTAATGAAAGAATTGTGTTATTATGAAGGTTGTTTGGTTAACCGAGAGGGGTTTACGCGTGTTGGACAATTTGAGAAATTCGTGGAGCTCACGTGTGTGGTATTGACAACCTAAGATAATCGGGTGTATGTTTGTATTGTATTGTTTGTATGGTATGATAGAATGTATATCTGTATATATATGCATGTTCCTTTTCATACCACGATATTGATTGTGTATATGTATATATGGTTTTCTTATATATCGTGGTATGCACGGCTAGTTGATGTATGATTGTTGTATATTTATATTGTGATGTGTAGTATCCTCATACCATTGCATGCTAGCATGTCCATATGATGATTGTGATGATAATGATGTATATATATATGTGTGTAAAGGCATGTTGGCATGACATTGACATCATCACCATATGATTGCATAGTGAGAGATTGATGATGAGGTGATGATGATATGATGTGATATGAGATGATGATATGAAAGAGATCCCTGTCGCTAAATCCTCTTCATGGAAGAGCCATACGGCAGAGGACAATATGATATGATGAAATATCCCTGTCACTAAATCCTCTCCTTGGAAGAGCCAGGTGGCAGTGGATTTGGGGATGCACCTTCCTTAAATCACCATTAATTCGTGATGGCCCAGGGGAAGGAGAGCCACGGTCCGAGCTCTAGTGTAACCATTGGCCGGGTTGCATTAGAGTAAAGTGAGCTTGGTGATGTCCCGGAATCAGCCTTCATCGACTGTTGGAAGGGAATCATCTATTGAAATGTCTTGTGATGGTGACAGCTCGTGGTTCTAGCCGTGTAGGAGGGAGAACATGCATACCATTCATTAGCATTGTATTATATGACTGTGTGGGTCAATATATATGTATTGTATGCGGTTGTCCCCGGTTACTGAGATATTGTCTCACACCTCTCTCCCATGACTAACCTTTCATGTGACGGTTCTGGCACTAGTCCGGAGAAGATGCAGGAGTAGCTACGTACGTGGGAATAGTCTATGTAGTGTTTGTAATGTTGGATATTGTATCTTGTACCAAGTAGGATAGAATGGTTTGTAATGAATATTGGATAAGGTATGAATTGTATAGATTATGTATGTTGTATGTATGGTTGCGTGGTTTTGGATGTTCAGAAGTATGTATGTTGGTGTTTGTGAGGCCAGAGTGGTTTTAGGCCTGATTGGTGTATCTTAGGGCCTGTAGCCCATTTGTCAAATAAGGGTTCCAAGGGGTCAAATCTCAAAGGAGTGGTTCCTTTAGAGTGAAACCTCTTTGGACAAGTTGGTTTAGAGGTTTTGGACCTGTTTGAATGGTCTCTGAGCGACCCATTGCCTTGGTGGCAATTAGAGGTGATTAGTGGTGAGTTTTAGTCAATAAGTGGCCAAAACAGTGTCGAGTGTCCAGAATCTCCATACGGAGTTGAATTGAGGTGTAAGTGGTGTCTTTGGCTAGATTGGGACTAGATTAACTTGTAGGAATTAAAATCAAGTCAATCGGAGATTAAAGCCTAAAGTTATATGCGTCGGAAGTTCACCCCAGAGTTGGAAGTTACTGATATGGGATATCAGCAAGGGGTGCCGTGGCGCCAGAAATCAGGCCGCGACACCAGTGAGGCCAGAAGCATGTAAAAACAGAGGAGGCCGGAGCCACGGTGGTACTGTAGCGGCCACGATCCCAGCCTAGTTTTTGGTGTTTTTGGGTCGTTTCCGCTGGTTGAAAGTTTTGGAAAGTGTTTCGTGATGTTTAGGGGTGTGTAATGTTGAATTTTTGAATTTTTTGGTTAAATCTGAAGGTGTCAGGAGATAAGGTGTAACATACTCTCTCATTGTGTCTTTTAAAGTATGGGAGATGAAGCCTTCATGACCGACCCTTTGGAAAGATTCTTGAGTACAAACACAAGATGTACAAATGTAACTATGCATAGTGATTCAAAATACATGTAAAACATTTGTACTTGAACAAAGCAAATTTATGTGTCTGTAAATAAACTGGTTCCCTAATTGGGCAGTAAATATTTGCAAGGAGGGAATCCTATGGGCTATTTTGTACTTTTTGCACCCAAAGAATAATAATCAGCCCAGAATGGGGTCAGAGAGTGTGACTCATTAAAAACTAGACACATTACCGTTTTTTTCTTCTAAGGAGATACGCTGAAAATGATAATTCAACAGATCCTGTAACATCAGCATCTCAACAAATTGACAACACTTTTCTTCCAAAATCTTTCTGACAACAGATTATAATATTTCTATTCTTATTTTGGGTAATGTCATCACGCTCTTTAACTTTGAGTATGAGTCCCAAAATCACATCCACATTAATTTTTCATCAGTACAAAAACAATCAGGTGGGAGTTGTTATAAATATAAATACCAGTTTATTATTAATAAAAATCAAATAGAATTGGGATATAAATATTATAAAGCATTATTTTATTATCAGAAAGAATTAGACTAAGCTATAAATACTACCATTTATTTTTGAATTTGTTAGGCCCTTAATTTTTAAAACTTATTTCACAGTCAACATAATTATAAAAATGATTTTGAATTTAGAAAAGTATGAATAGTGACTTTTGAAAGTATCAGATATGAATAATAATTTTGGAAGTGCAAGTGATCACTTTGATACTTAAAAATTTCAACTTCTAAGGTCTTAAAGGATCGTTAAGTGTGAATCCTGAACTGAAGTGTCAGTTTCCCCAAACAATACCACCATCTTCACAAAAAAGAAGAAATGTACGGACAACAGTATGAATATTGTGAAGAGACTGTCTCCTCTCAAACAAAATTGAGCATAAAGCAATCTGTCTGTCACTGTAATTTCAAGCAACACTACACATTGTTTCCCTCTAAGACGATAACACCTATATATATACATACATATATATATATATATATATTACTACTTCCCCAACTACCTAGGCAACTCCATGTGACTTCTTCATGGACCATTACTCGTATAGCCTATCATTGACATGTTGCACAGGAAAACTACCTAGTTCCTCAAAAAACAGCTGCCAAATGTGCAACTTGTTTTCTTGATATCTCAAGTAGACCAAACAACAAAATTAAATATCTGGGAGTTCACACACGACACATCTAGCAATTTCCTTTTTAAATAATCCGTTTTTTTTTCCTGGACAGAGGAGGCCTCAAAGCCTGATAGTAGCGAGTGAGAAAAACAATAAGAATCTAAGACTTGACATCAATCTCACCTCAATCAAGAAGACTGAGACCAGTGGAACGTGAGCTATCAGCTCATTGTCTCTTGCCTCATTGGGGCATATCTAGCCGTTATTGAAATCTCGAAACCAGAGATGCTCAAGTTAGAAGTATTGGAATCAACACAAGTTAATGATACTAATATTACCCATAATTTAATCTTAAAAAGAAATATCTAAGGAGTCCAGATAGCTCCAGCAAGCCTATACTTCGTATTCTCCCAAAACATCATAGATGGGGAATACTGAAATAACCTGATTGACACAGAATTCTTGGTTTAGAGGATTAACAAAGTTTTTTTTTCCTCATTGGTTGGTTAACAAAGTTAAATTGATAAAATTATATCCTCAAGATAAGATGCGTTCCTATCAACCATCAAGGAAGAAATTATTTACAACTACTGCATATTGCTGTGCATTGAAAATTCTAAAACCCACAGATTACTAACACAATTAAAAAAATTTAAACAAATAAGTAAATAGAGATAGCAAAAAGTAATATAATAAAATCAATTTGCTCAACCACGTAAGAATGTAGACTAAATAAAATCTAAAATAATAAATTGGGGGCTTGAGGATAATTAACATGTGGAGTTAGAAGATCTAACTTACAAGGGGGATTTCAGGCCAAAAAAAAAAACTTACAAGGGGGATACTTAGGAGAATTGACATAGAATTAGAGGGCAACAGAAAAGCATTTCTCAACTTTCCAGTTCACTCTGTATCCAGTCTTGTGAACACACCAAAGCTTGGACAGTAACAGGATTAAGTGAACTCCAATCACGATCAAGCACCCTTCCACGATTATTGAATGCCAGTTCCAGAGGGACTTTGGACATTGGAATGCCTAAAACGTTTCTTGCCATCATAGATAAGACAGGATACCTAGGAGTGTGAACTTTCCACCAATTTAATATGCTGAAATCAACATTACGCGGAAAGAGAGGTTCTTCTAAATACTTGTCTAGATCTGATTTCACACCCTCACTCTGAGAAGTTTCATGGAGAAATTTGTCAAATCCCATCAGCCTATCCCTGGAGTCCTTTGCAGAACTTGGTAGACAATGTGGACCACTGCCCACTTGCCATGCCAAACCCTGATCATGAGAAGCCAATGGAGAACAGATTGAATGTTCATTGTACAGAGCCTTTACACCCTCAAACACCTCCTCAATACGAGCAGCAGAAGTACTACCATAGATCTGTGGATAGTAATACTCTACCAATTTCATCTTAAATCTAGGATCTAACATGGCAGCAACTGCCAATCCTAGGCTACATTTTCCCCAATATTCATCAAACTTGCTTCTCATCCTTAACGCCATAGAACTTATAAAGTCATCTGAATTCTTGCACCATTCAATCAATTGCAACTTAATGTCACAGAGCTCAGGGAAGTATATATTTGCAGTTGGATACTTGCTCCTTGTGAAAACATTTGTAACCTCAACAAAAAGCTTTAAATAGCTTGTAACTGCAGTTGCTCTTTCCCACTCGACATCAGACAGACAAATTCTGTTGGCAGAGTCATTTTCTTGCAGAAGAGTAAACACGTCCCTGAATTCCAAGGAAACTTCAAGCATTGAATAAGTCGAATTCCAATGCAGTGGATTATCTAAGAATAAGCACTTCTGACTCTGAATCCCAACTTCTTTGGCCATCTCATTGAACTTTGCTTGTACAGATTGTGAACTCTTAATATAACGTATACTTTCTCGAATTTTATCAAGTATTTCACCCACTGCACCCAAAGCATCCTGAACCATGACATGTATAACATTTACAGCACAGCGCATATCAAACAATTGTCCATTACAATAAAGAAACCTGTTTTGTGAAAGCCGCTCACCAATTCTTTTAGCAATGTTATCACTAGTCGAACAACAATCCATCGTCATGGAAAACAACTTTCGATCAATATCCCAATCCATCAGACAATTCATGATAGCATCTGAAAGCATGTCTTCAGTGTGGGAATGATCAACCATGATAAAATTTAAAATCCTCCTCCTTAACTGCCATGATTCATCAATGTAATTTGCTGTTAAACACAGATACTCAGAAACACCAATAGCAGTCCACACATCAGCGCTAAGGCTGATTTTACCAGGCAATCTATCCAATATCTCATTCATCTTTTGTTTCTCTTTCTCATAGATCTCAATACAGTCAGCCTCAACCATATTCAAGGTCACAAGCTCAAACAGTGGCTGTAGATTCTTTACAAACATTTTGAAACCAACATGCTCAACCATACTCAATGGGTATCCATGTAGAATAATCATACGTGCAAGATCAAATTGACTCCGCCTTTGATCTAAGTTATTGCTTCCGGTGGTGACGGTATCATCTTTCAACTGCTCTGGCTCATATTTAATATTCACAAGGTTAAGGGCATCGTCTTTCTTCTGATCTTGATCTAAATTGAAATTTGTAATTGCAAGAGTTCCTTCCTTTCTCTTTTCTCTTGCTGTAACATATTGTGCTATGCCATGGTTAGCTCTTCTCTGACACCTGATTAGATGGTTCCTCAAATGTGATGTTCCACTAGTACTTGAACCACTCAGTTTCTTTTTACAATGCCTACAAACAGCAAGATAGGTATCACCTTTTTTAATCCTATCAAAATCATTCCATACGACAGATTTCAGCCTGCTAGATTTGACAACTACAGCATCCGACATGTCCATGGCATGAGCCTGTCACAAAAGCATGGCCATCAATTCAACTAAAATATGTAAAATGAACAAAATAACACATTTATGAAATTGCAAAGAAATATTGAATAGCAAGAAAAGAAAAGGGAGGGGAAAAAGAAAGAGCAACACATAATGCATCCATCAACTTCTACAAAAAAGTATAAAAAATTTCCGACCATTTTCCAACCTGCAGCAGTGCCTACTATATTCTGAGTCTGATAAATAAAGCTGGTAGAAATTTATTAATAGGAGGGGGCAGAAGGATTTATAAAAGAGAACATGTACAGGGAGGGACCTTGAGTTTAAATTTTTTAAAATAGACTAGTTAATAAACAATGACAACATTCACAAGATTTAATTATACATTTAGCTTTACAGTTTACCCAACGTTTTAATTGAACCTTTATAGGTTTTCTTCCCCAAATTGGTCGCTATAATTTCTTAATGTCTTTACACAAGTTGATCCTGTTTGTTAGACACAGTCTATTTTAAGCTAACGTAGTTAACAGAGTGCCTACTTGGCACCAAATCAGTGCAGGTATGGCCCATAGCTTGTCAATATAGCAGCATATTCCTTGCACATGTTAGGCACATGCCCATCACACCCTCTATTTCCCTTCATTCTGAAAACTCTATTTCACCAAAGAATCAAATCCCTTCACTACTTCAAAATAAGGGAAAGGCAAATCTTCATTCTTCATCAATCCTCCTCGTTCTTCCTCCTTGATTTAATTTCATTCAATCCCCTGCCTTCCCCTATTCTCCAATCCCCACCAGGCCTCCTCTTCTCTTATTTCTATGCTTGGCTTCCATCATCCTTCTCCACCTCATCTGTGGATGGTGCTGCTTTTCACTGCCTTTGCTCCCTTCCTACCTGCACTCTTCTGAGCTTTGATAACTCAACTGCCATGCCATTTATCAAGAAGCCATACCCAAAACTCCACTATGCTCTCACCAACCCACATTGTTTGCCTTTGTCCTCCAAACACACTCAAGGGAATCGTAACATAGAACTGAGAAAGGAGAACATAGTAGATTAAAGAGGAAGACGAAAGAGGAGGATTGATGAGGAATGAAGAGCAGGTGGATGTTGGTCACTCAACTTTCCTGTGTTCAAGTCAGTAGGATAGGAGTCAGAAGGGATTGGGTCTTTCACAAAAAAATTGTAAAACTGAAAGGGAAAAAAAAAATTGTGCCGGTCATGTGCCTAACATTAACAAGTGCGAAAATATGCTATTTTGTTGGCAAGTTATGGGCCATGTCAATGTGGATTTAGAGCCAAATAGGCTGTCAGCAACATAAGCCAAAAAAGACAGTGTCATAACTGAGACTAAAGACAGGGAACTATTTCAAAACATTAGGAAAATATAGAGACTCGTTTGAAAATTAATAAACTATATGGACAATTAAAAATTCGAATAAACTATAGGGACCAAATATATAATAAGACCCATTCATAAATATTCATCCATAGTATTATCACTAGAGTAAAAGCTCTGAAGAGCATCAAAGCTTCAGAAAAGGACCCCATATTTCTTCACAATGGTAAGTCATATAACCACACTCATTAGGTTCTTAACTTTGGGTCTTCCGTCAAACCTTTACAATGCCAAGAAATCATCTAAAACCTCAAAAGGCTATTGCAGCAACACAATCTAACGTATTAGTACAATTCTGTATATGACATCAACCGTTATCATGTTGTAGAAACAACGTGAATTGGTCCAGAATATAAGGAAAAAGAAACCTATAGATGCAGACAAGATGCAGGTCAAATTACAAAAGACCCTCAATCACATAAATGGAATTTGGTCCAGATTGAGGGTAGATATTAAACAGCAGAAAACAAAAAGACGCCCAAATTCACAATTAACAAAAAGTACATTCTAGATATCTTCCAAGAGGTTTTTCAATCAAGACAGCATAAGTTTAAAGGCATTTTCTAGCATATATTCAATTACATTCTGGGCTGCCAAAAAGGAGAAGTTAATATATCACTTCCAAGACAGAAATCAAGGGGAGAAGTTGCAAAAGCTACTAAAAATAAAAACTCTAGGGGAACTTTTCCACTCTCAACTTTCACTAGAAGTCCAAAAAGGTCAGAATCAAGTGAACTGATTCCTAAATCTCATGACACAACCAGTCAACAAGATATATATATATATAACTATAATTTACAGCTCAAAATATCTGAAAATAATAAAATACTATCAAAGGACGAAAAAAGCTATCAGTTTGCCTTGAAAAATGAGCATCATGTGGGATGAAATCTTTTACTTATATAGTTCAACATCAGCATCAATTCATCTTCTTCTTTCATTAATTATTGATGACACGAAATTTTGTATAACTGATACTCCATAACTTCAAGAACTGGGGGACTTCTCTGAAACATTGCAATAAAACGAAATCAAGCTCTAAGCAGCAAATAAACAGCTAAGTGATAGTTATACCAACAGCATTCTTATGCACATAATCTGCAGAACAAAATAAAGAATCTTTGAAAGTGCAAAGTACTACTAAAATCATCGCTAGATTAGCAATCAAAAGGAAAGAGGGAATCCTCAAACAGAGAAAGCTACCATCGAATGGCAATATCCTTCGGAAGTTCTATAAAATGCATGTACAGACATAGACGTTTCAACCCAACTTGCCGGGCCAAAAAAAATATACACTTAAATTGCAACCAAAATAGATGAAGCTACATCAAATGGAAAGGCTAAGTGACAAGCGAACGTGAAGACGTAATGGCGGGTTGACCCGCCTCGTATCACACCGGTGGATGTACGTAATACCCCATGCCATTGATGGGACATGGGAAAATTGGCATCCAAACCCGCCTGGCCCAACTGACGCATAACGGGTTACAACGTCGGGTCGATTGGCCGACAGGGCACCCGGCGGGTCTCGGATCGGAATCAGAACACAGCATATAATTTACATGAAACTTTGGGAAAACGGACATGGCACCCCCAATTAACATTCGGACTCGGACCCAGAACCGGGATTTGGAGTTTAAAAGTCTAAACACTCGAATTAAAATGGCGAAACGAAATCAAGAACAAATCGAATCAAGGAAGAGGGAAACAAGAAGCGAAAATTAGGGTTTTCAGAGCGTACAGCGATTGAAGAAGCAAAACTACTGTGGATGTTGCAGATTAACGGAGGCTCCGAATTAGGGTTCAGATGCGCAAGAACGAGGAAGATAGAGAGAGAATGAGGATTGATTGGGATATAGAGCAACAGCAGCCTGGTGAGAAGGCGCGCAATGTACAAGGGGTAGCCAGGAATAGGAAATTACCGAAACGCCCTCGGGACGATCGTGATTCCTGAACGAAAAAACAAATCACATGCAACTGCAAGAATAAAATGCATGAACAAAAAATATATAATTTGTATATATCATATTATTACATTATCGCTAACCCTATTAAACTAAAATAAAATCATGATTAAAATTTTTTGGCCTGAAATAATAATTAAATTGATAAAATTGATTTTGATATATACAAATCAACTTTTACATAATAATTGTTTTGTTTTCAGTATTGGGTGTCAGTTGATTCAATTAATTTAATTATTTTTTTAATTTCATATTTTTAATTGACTTAACATAAGGATTTTATTTCATGAAATACACTACATCGTGAAGATTAATGAGAATGACATTATTTAGATGATCAATATCAAATTTTGTGCATGTAAATAAATGTATGTGCAGCATCAATTCACCTTTAAAAGTAAAATATATATATATTAATGGTTGTGTCCATATATGATCTTTGAAATTAAAGTTATAACATGAATTATCATTAATATAAAGTCAATATATATATTAAAAACTCTAAAAAATCGCACTATTTATAAGTTATAACATATAACAATATGACTCTTTTTATAATCACTTTTTTTATTGCAATTTGTCTTTTCTTAAATTAAAATATTAGGGAATCACTACATCGTTTACGTAAGAACATCTGTTCACAAACAAATTTTAACACCGAACATCTGTTCACAAACAAATCTTAACACCGACTTTACATAGATAAGATTAATTTTGATTTTGCAGCTTCATGTCCATACCCCTTACACTGAAACGTAGATAAAGTGAATGATCAAGCTCTGATGGTCCTCTAAATTAAACAGTTAAACTCAGTGTTTCATTTACTGAATAAACAGAATTAACTACTGATTAGATATATATATATATATCTCATGAATTCAACGTAATCTTCAGTGCTTCCTTGCTTCCCTCTCAGCCTGCAAAATGAAGAACATGTCCGAATCGACACAGAAAGAAAGATTCAGATGATCATCATTACAATAATGAATCATATATATATATATATATCTCCTCCTCTTCATATATATAGGTCATATATATACATATGATCATACCGTTCTAATTACTCTCTCAAAAGCATCAGAGCCATATCTATCTATATAACTTTCCACTGCCTTCCTGGCATCAAAGCTCATCATCTGAAGGACCTTCTTGTGCTTCTCAGGATAACTGGAATCGATTCCATAGCTTGCTATATTCTTAATGTACTGCCTCACAAAATTCTCATATACGTAAGCTGCTCCATTGAACATTGGCAGCACCAGCCACAGGCAAAACACAAGCTTCAGGTATGGCCAAATGGGAAACCTATAATATAATATATATTAATTAACCACCCAGAAATGTTAAATTTCTTTATACAGTACGTATTATAAACTTCATTTTAGTCCTTGCATGATCACCTACATTATTATCAAATGATCCTCTATAGATTTTTTATTTCAGCTTTAATGCTTGAGAAGTGAGATATTTTAACCAAAAGGTTTTATATATCATGATATTAGTGTATATTGCCTGTTTGGATTGTCACCATAACCACTTATGGAGATCCGTAAGTGATTATGTGGTAGAGTTGTCAAATAGAAACAGTTTTTTAATAAGCACTTATACATTAAATAAGTTCTTATGAAAGAAGTTAATTTTTTCAGCTTATGATAATCACTTATTCTCCCATAATCACTTATTTTATTTTCCCTTCTCATTATTTATCTAATAATTGCTTAAACCTCAATATTCAAACACATTTCTTTTCTCAAAATCACTTATGAGATAAAAATATTCAAACACAAATCATTTTTTAAATAATCACTTATTCTCATAATCACTTATCTTCATAATCACTTATACATAATCTAATTCAAACACACTTATAGTAACGTTTTAAGACTACCTCTCTATAAGGATGTAATTGAAATGAAACTATATTTGTCGATATAAAAGTAGGACAAAAGATTTTTTTAGAGTATCAAATTGATAAGCAGACCTATTTTATATTTTGTGGTTCAAATTTTCTTGGGCATTCCTTTTATTATCTCCTGAAGTATCATTGTTTTTCTAGGTATGTCCAAAGTGATGAAAATAAATTTTATCGTGCGTGAACTTGATAATTATATAATTTTTTGAGGACCAAAAGTATAATTATATCCATATATAATTAATTAACACGTACACACCTTTTTTTTTTTTTGTGTCCTTAATTGTGAAAATTTGAACGTACCAAGGTAAGATTTTATATGCTGAAAGCTCAAAGAGGGTGATGAAGGAGTATAAAACCCAGTAGGTCAGCCATTGCTGGTCATCCAAGGTTGAAGGACTCTCAATTGCTTTCATTGATGCGAATCTGTATGATCATAACTCAGTTTCTTACTGTTAATATATAAGGAATTATAAAGTGCTTAAAATAATAGAATTAAACCATAAATCACTTACAACGGATACAGAAGCATGACTCCAGGTCTGGTATAGAAAAGTAGAGAGTAGAACGTCAACTAACGAACAGAACAAATAAAAACCAGAAGGCTAAAATTCTATTTTGATCCCCCATGAGATCTGTTCGCAAAGTTAATGATTTACTAGCAAGTATACTGATCAATTTAGATGGATTTTGAACTGTGAAGAATCATCATTATAAGAATAAAAGTTTGCGAGGGACAGATTATATATATCTAGTGAATGTAAGTATTTACCCGATCAAGGTATCGACATGTCTTGCCATTGATGCAAGGATGCCCATGATGAAGAAGCAGCGGTTTCTGACGTTGTCTGATCTGATGATCGAGTAGACTTGGAAGAATCAGAAGGAGAGAGATGGATGATATATGGAATTACCTTATGGTTGTGTGTGTGTATATATATAGATATAGATATAAGATATATGCAGGAATATATAAATATATATATATATAGTATAATAAGGTTAACGAAGAAAGAAGCAAAGAATGTTCGAGGATGAGATGACCCAAAAGTGTGGTTGAGTTTTCTGTAACGCAAAGAAAGAACCATCCATGCATGAAGCTTCAGATAATGTACAGAAAACAACCTTAATTAATTAAGGGTTAGGATTTGCATGTGCTTATGAGCTGCACACCATAATTAAGGTACTTTCCTTTCACTTTTTAACATTTTGGATGATAAAAGCTTTAAGAATTAGCAGACTGAAGTGTATATTTTAAAATGAAAGATGTGAATATTTTACTTTAAATTAAGGATATATATATATATATAGTTGGCCAAAAAAATTAAGGATATATATACTGTGCTGACAAGAAAAAGGTTATATATATAAACAAAATCAAAATTCTCTAACACTGAATATAGAAAAATTGCTGTGATAGATAAAACATTAAAACCAACATAGAAGATATCGTTAGTGTGAAATGGAGGCACCAAGCTTCATATGAATAACTAGACTACCCAACGTTTTGAAAATAATCTTCATCTTATTTGTAGTTCCAAGGAAAATGATATTACGTACGTAAAATACTCATAAGGATCATAATTAATTTCAAAGCTCAAACTTATTTTCAGATTTCACACGATTTTACTTTCCTACCTTTTTAAGAAAAAGCTATTATCAGATTTTAAAAAAATTATAATTTTAAGTAACTTTATAATAAATTTTCTATTATTTAGCAATAATTCTTTTAAAACTCAATCCTAAGTTCCACAAAATTTAACAGAGAGTTTGATCTCTAAAAATAATTGCAATTTTTAAATCTTTTTAATTTAAATTGTTAACTTCTCGATTTAATTTTATATTGTATCGATATTTAAAAAAAAACATGTTTATTTCTAATACATATTAGAAAATCCTACTTTATGATACATATCATTACATATATATTATTGGGGGGTTTTAAAAAAGTTCTAAAATGACTCAATAACTTATAAAATAACTCTATTTTTAATACCATTATATTACTTTTAAAATACTTGTTTAAGCTCAAATTTTTCACATTTTTTTAAATACATTAATTTATTAAATACATACATAATTTCATATGTGTCTATATATATATATATATATATATACTTCATACTCATATCATAAAATTTTTTAATTTGTCTTATCTAACAAATTATATCATGTCACGTCCAAATACTTATTAACGTATGCATGCACGTAGATATAACTTTTACCAAGTTCTACCATATCTCCTTCCCTTGATTGGTCCATATCTAACCATAGAAAAACATTACCAACAAAAAAGATTACATTTGTCTTATTGTTTATTTGTAATACATCTTATTGATACAAAACGGACAAAACACGCGACGAAAGGATGTCAGCTGCATAAAAAAAATTTACTTTTTGCCTCTCCGGTTGTTTGTTTATTACATATATATTATTGTTTATTGTTTATCTGCCTCTCCGGTTTTTTTAAAAGTTCGGTAATTTTTATAAAAAAAAAAATTATTCATTTACTTTTTTTTTTGGTTCACAATTATTCATTTACTTTTAATTGCATTCATAAATTATTAAGTTTTACTCTATAGTTTGGCCCACATTGAAGATGGATAGACTTTTCTGGCAATATTTGAAAGGATAAAATTTACAAAATTTCTGAATCACAAATTATGTATATATATATATAATTATTTTATTTTTAAAAATTGACAATAAAATTTCTTAAATTTCAAATTTCATGCCCATAACTCTACATTGTTAGGCTATTATTTCACAAACATAAATATGATATATTAAGAATTTATCTGCAAATAAGTTAAAATTCAATTAGATTGTGATCTCAAAAAATATAATTCAACAAATTTCATTTAACTTGATATGTTACATTTTTATTAATAAATTAATAATATATTATATGAAATTTATCGAATTTTGAACATAGACTCAAGTTTTTAAACATTAGATCATCAATCAAAACAAAATTTAAATAAAAAAAATTATTCTCATTTAAAGTTGAGCATATGTAATATCCCAGAGTTCACTAAGCCAAGAACTTCAAGTCGACTGGCATCCCTCGCAAGTCAATTAATAGCTTGGAATTTTTAAAATGATAAACTCGAGAATGACTAGCTAATTGGTAGGCTAAAAACTCAAAATATATAACATATTACATATATATAGTCTTCAAATACAATATATTATATTATACATTTTTCATAGAAACTTTTTTCGCAATATTATTACAATCTTTGCTAAGTAGTGCATCCCTTGCAAAAAAATAAAAAAAATAAAAAAAGAGTGAAAAAGTTATTGAAATGATTTTTCACTTACAAGAGAAGAATGCTCTAGAGAATGAGAAACAGCTTTATTAAAGTCGAAAGTTACAGAAGCTCAACAGAGCAAATTAGCTTATAGATTTATTGGAAAGATCACATGTGAATACTTGATAACTGAATGTAAACTTGAATTGAAATCAAATCAAGATAAATTCAATTTAGAGTTTCTCTTTGTTCCTTTTTTTTTCTGGTAAACTGTCTTCTCTTTAGTCTATTCTCTTTACATTCTGAATTGCTTATATATAGTCCTCTTTCGTTTCAATATTTTACATGAAATATCAATTATTACCCAATAGATATAACTATTGCATTAAGTGCACTAGCATTTAGTATTTTTATATATTAACTTCTCTTTGCTTGAATAAAATTATGCTTTCTAAAGCACTAACGTTAAATTTTACTTATTATTATAATTATTCTTTTACTCTGCTCTAAAAAACACCTCAATAAACAAGTATATTGAAAAAGAGTTTTAAAAAATAAATTTTTAATGGCATCTAATTTATTTTTTAAGTGGTGATTGCATTGTCTAGCTAATAAAGAATTCACTAAGTCATATAATATAATTTGAAATTACAGTTGACATACATCTCAAATTTCATAGACAAATTTTTACATATCAAAAGACGAATAGCAGTTAAAAAAATAAATTTTCAGTTTGTTGGTGAGTGCATTAAAAATTTTCACTTTGATAATCTTCTCCTATAAGTTTATCCATACCATGTGACGGGAAAAAGCCTTACAATTCATTTTAAATTAAATTCTAAAACAAAAATCCATTAAACCTTACAATTATAGTAACTAAAAATATGTTCACTAAAACAAATGTGTAAGTAAATAGCATCACTTAATATAAATTTTCATGGTTCTATAGATAACTACATAGTTCTTCATATGTATGCAAGAATTTATCTTCAAACGTAGAGCTTCAAATTTGAGTATGTTTAGTCAAATATGGATAGGAGGGGATGAACTATTCCCATATTGTGTGGAGTCCGGATTTTAATTAGCTGCATGTGCATGTGCCCATACACGTGTGTAGAGAGAGGGGGGGGAGGGGAAGGAAGCTAACCCTAAAGCAATGTCTTCATTGCTTCTATACCATGTCTCTAGATTCTTTTGTTGGGTATTACCACGTTGAAGAAGACAACTAATACAGGAGACTATAATGGCCAAAAACAAAAGGAGGCTATAAAATTACTACGACGACTTCAACAGACCAGGAATTTCTGACTGCACGGAAATGCTAAATTTTCAAGTAAATTCCCCAAAAAATATAAGTAAACCAAATCAATCCTAAAAGGTATATAAGAATGTGAGATTTTGAGTGACGTACTTATATGTCTTTCTCGCTATTGACACAGTCTTCTTATCTTTCACAAATTGAATCTGCCTAAAAAATTTTCTAATTTAAGCATTAGAATGGTAAGATAGGAAGGAAAACATCATTTCCATGTATGTCATATTTAACAGATGCCCACGTCATTTTACAGACGCCAAGTGAAGAATACCTGTAATCCGAATGAGATATCATCAATAGCATCATCAACCAACGTCTTTGGTGAAAAAAATCTGAAGTGGCCATAAAACTTTCACAATTTTATAGCTGAACGATCAAAAAGACTGGACGGTATTATATCAAAATTCCCACCTGTTCAAGCAACCTGGCAATAGTTGTACATGGACGATTCTGTTATGCTCATAACAAGTGGATATAATATGAATACAAAAATTGATATATCATGAAATGATAGACCTGTGTCTACATTCTGTATACTCTTGTCAATTTTCTCTGAATTTCTACATCCCTACCACGGTCAGTAGTTGCAGCAATGGGAATGGAAGAATGGATCAGTTTTGAGTTATCCTCTATATTTTGTGAGGGTATTAAGATATGCTTAGCTCCTGGACTTAGCCTGACAGGACCTGAAGATATCATACCCACCGGTTTAAGAGATTCAACACCAGGATAGCTTTTAGGATGAATACTTTGAGCCTCATTCTGGCGACAGTATTTTCTTCCACTATCACCACGCGGATCAAGTTCAACCATTCTTGTGTTCCGTTGCATTTCGGCACTTTTGTTTTCTCGTGTCATACCCACCATACAACTCAAATTTTCTTGCACTTCTATATTAGGTAACATGAAAGCTGTTGTGGAAACATCAAGATTAGCTGCGGGCCTCTTCCCGGTATTTTTGCATCCATGTTCTTCAGTACTCATGTCATCGAACTTCACTCTGTCAGCAAAAGTAATTATGCTTCTACAACCACCCTTTATAGTAAAGGATGGTTTAGTAACAGATGTAACTGGAAAAGGTGGAGGTTGAACAATTGAAGTCGGACAAGGTGAGGTCTTCATTTGACTGTGAGAATTCAAAGAATTCGGAGGATATATTACGGCTGAATGATTCACATAAGGTGCAGTAAAATTCCCTCCCCAATTATTATGAGGAAAATTTTTACAACTCAAGCCAGAAAGTTGCTGAGGTGTTCCAGGTGGCTGTTCATGTGCTGAGCTCAACAACCATGGTGGCAAGCTTTTATAGGATCTCTGAAACCAAGATGTTTGAGCATGTTCTTCAACACTGGGATTATAGAAGGGATTTCCAAAGGCTGATTGTGTAAAATTGGAAGGATTAGATACTCCCTCTAACTGAGGACCGAGTCCAAGAGGTTTAGCTCCAGAAATAGCCTGTTTTGGCAAGTCATGAGCTGCCGTACTGAATACCCCACATGATGTAGGTGGTTGAGCAACAGGAAGCAAATATGAACTAGCATTTCTACTGACTCCGAGGCTTCCATTTTGAGATCCATAATTACTCTGTGATGCCCGATTGCTGTGGATTTTCACTGACTGCGAGGTATTCTCAGTTGAAATATGTGATGGTGAACCAGAAACCAAATTTTGCTTAGAACATCTTCCCACTAAAGAATTTTCTGAAGCTACATCTTTTGAGCAATGCCTTCTTCTGGATGCCTCATCAGCCCAAGCACCTTCAACAAACTGTTTCATCTCATGGCTGCTTCTACTAATCGGAACATCTTTACCCATCAACCGCATTGTTGGCTGGCTGGAACTAAGTGAAGCTGGATCTGAACTTTCTTCTAAATAAATCATCTGATTTCCCTTGTGCTTTTGAAATTGCTTGTGTTGATTCTGCTCAATGAATGAGTTTTTCATAAGGTTCAACTCTGAATCAAGTGGGTTGGCAAAGAGATTAGAAGTGGAACTACTATCAGAACCAGGCCGGTGAATATATGCTCTCTCAAGGCTTTGTAATTCTGTAACACCCAGCCTGGCTGGATAATGTGGAAATGGGTCTTCACAATCTTTTATAAGCATTTCCTGAACATAATCCCTCTCATTAATGCTTAAACATTCCTGTTCACTACGACTGACAATATCATTAACAGGTATACTGGGAGTCTGCGGCTGATTCATCCCAACTTTTCCACTTGAACTGAAATTAATTAATTCACCATGTGAATTGAGTGGCAAGCCAAAAATACTCTCGTCCAGGCAGTTATTTCTTATGCTTCCTTTTCCCCAGCCTGGAAGGGAGAATGAGTTATCTACCATTCCTGCTAAAAACATGTGAGACAATGGTTTGATGCCCAAAGCTCTGCCGTTATTATCATACTCTCCATAAAACTGTGACGGAAGCTTGGGTCTTTCATTAGCTTCATTATATGAAGCAGAATAAGATGGTGAAGGCTTCAGAAAGGTCCTTGTACTTGCATTTGGGTTTACAGTAGAAATCTGACGGGTTGGATCCTTCCCATGATCAACAAACTTAACAGAGGAGCCAAAAGCTTCAAAATCACACATTTGAGTTTTTAAGCTGCAAATCTTCCCTGGTTGTTGAACAGAAGTAGTTATAGGAGTGCCAGCATATGGAGAATAAGGAACTGTTGTCGTGTTGCCTCTATCAAACGGGTGTAGATTTTTATCTTCATGAAGTGCCGCCTTTGTTAATGATTCAGACTTCTCTATTAGATGCTTTGGCATCCCTTGATCGGTACATGACCTCATAAAACATTGTCCATCAACTTGTTCAGGAGTACTAGAAAACTTTTCATCTTCAACTACAGGGCAAACCTCTTTTTTCTTGTCTATATCAATGGAAATGTTGTCATCACTTCTGTTTACCTCCAAAAGAGCAGCTTCTTCACTTCCAGAGGACTGCTTCCCTGATGCTGTACCCAGCACATCCGAAGATAAACTGAACATGTCTTCATCAGATGAGTGACCAAGTATGTCATCCTTACCCGAGAATTTCACATGCCTGTCTGATGTTGTAACTTGAATGTCACAATGGCTATCTTCAGTACCATCTTGTACATTACAAACGTTTGAGGTCCTTCCAGAAATATTTTTTGTTTGATTCTTAAGAATGCCACGAACAGGAGACACTGCCTTTTGTTGCTTTCCAACTGAGTTGGAGCTTTTAACTTTTTGCTTCTTTTCTACAGATGAGGACTTCAAACTTAATTTCTTTTTACGAGCTGAAGCATCAATTTCATCAAGTGCAAATAATTTCTTTTTACGAGCTGAAGCATCAATTTCATCAAGTGCAAACCTTTCATTATCAATTGTACCTTTCAGTTTTCTGGGATTATTAGCTGGAATTTGCACTTTGCGCTTATAAGCAACTCCCTGAGACAGACAAGGTTAACAAAAAAATTCAATCCCAACTAGTTGACTAAGCTCAACCATTTAAAAACACTTGTGTCAAAAAGAACGCGTCTGAGTCTCTGGTCCCAAACTTACCAGAACAGAAATGAAATAACACTGAAAGATTTTAAATCAGTTTCTATTCATAGTAGTTTTCAGCTATTTATATAATATGAACAACTTAAAACCATACAGAAACCCCCACAGTTCAAAGAATGACAAAAAGGCTGAAATATATATAATTTTGTTACCAGCTCTAAGTTACTGCAGAACCAATCTAAGTAATGAAACAATGGCAATAGATAAGCTTAATAATAACACAACATTTCATCTGCATAATTTAGCCAAGATATGCTTTATAAACTGTTACTAGACTGAATCAGGAAGAAAGTCCTAATATCCCTCCAGTAATTACTGCCAGGAAGATGACATTGCCTGGCAATAATCTTTGCCACATTACACTATCACAACCTACAACATTAAATTGATAAATCTAAATCATCGTGCACAACAAAACTTTATTGGTTTGCAAGACTTTTAAACCATATCAAGTCTATGTTCCCTTGATCACCAGTGAACCAAAAAAGATAAAAACATAATTACTAAAATTGCAAATGTGGATAGCCATCATGAAAAAATTACCTTAATAACAAGTAATTTGGGATGCAAAAAATGCATGTCTCCTATATATATATATATATTAAAAAACAATGGTTCTTCTGTCCGATGACTTATCCCTCATCAAAAAGTTAGTTGTAAAGTATTGCAGCGATTATTGTTTTGGTTATATCCAGAGATTACATATGATTAAGAAGTAGAGATATTTTTAAATGATATAATGGTCAACTTCCTGGGAAATTGATTATACATAACGTAATTATCAAATTTATCTTTGATAGTTAAGAAAAATAACTTATTTTTCAATGTTTCAAACACTATAGAAGACAAAGTTCAAACAATTTTGGAGACGTTTTCAATGACACATTGACAATCTAATTGGTTTGTTGTTGTGTCCTAACTCCATCTATCATATAAATTATCATTTTGGTTTACATTATTATCATCAATTGCCTAGTTTTTATGGAGCATCACAAAGTTTAATTTAAAGCATATTCCTCTACTAAAACACCTGAATGAAGAACAAGTGAGGAATTTTTTTAAAAAAATTATTAAAAAAAGGTATACTTACCTCAATATGATAATCTTAGTATTATTCGAAAGGGAAAAAATAATAGTATACAAACATCAACAACGTTAATCAAACAAATAGTAACAGTATATATAAATGATTAGCACAGTTTCAAGTCCAAAATGCGTTGCAACAAACAGAAAGGAAGGTGGAAACCTCAACATGTAAATGAGAAAAAGAAATTGAAATTGAAATTGGTTCTTTCTTTTTCTTCCTTTACTGTCTCTCCCTTTCTCATTCGCTTTATTTTGTAGCACTTTGGAGTGCGAGAAGAGTTAAGAGTTTAAAGTCCTTCCACTCAAAATAGGTTAAAAAGATAAAGACTGGAGCATCTACAAGAGGTCTTCAAGGGGAACCATTTTAAGGAATGCGCCATCAAATCAATTTACATTTGTACTTTAACCAATGAACCTTTTAATAAATCATTTACATAATATTGAATATTCAATAGTACAGTGCAATGAATGTTATAATCATTTAAACAATTATCACAAATTTCTTAGTCGACTTCAAATCCAACTGAATTCTTGAATTTGATATTTTCAGTAATTATTTTCAAAAGTGGAAAATTGATTCATCATAGGAAAAGACTTTGAAGAATAATCAGTATATATCATTGAAGCTTAGATGCATTTTCTCACTTAACAAAAATAAACTTTTAAAGTTTCTCCAATCCACTTTTGGTTTTTATAAAAAAATTTTTTAAAAAAATGAGAATATGACAACTGTCAAAATTTCATGGCAATGTATTACAAACAAGATCAACTATGCCATGTTCATATGTAATGCAGCATTAATCTTGAGTTTTGTGACAAAAATGCTCAAAAGCTTTCCCTTTATAATTAAGAAGACAAAAAAGAAAAATCCGCAAAATAGTAGGTTGACATGTATAAGATTAAAATATGAGAAAGGATTTCCACAAAAATAATAGTTAGAGAAAGGACTGTGCATCATGCATTGATAGAGCTATAAAAGGAATTAAAGTTTGATTAACATAAAATCTTCTTTATAACTAATAAGAAAAACTCTTGAAAACTTATAGTGCATGTTTAGATTACTTTTTGTTAAAAAGATCTTTTAGAATAACCATAGTTTACAAAATGAAATTTGGATAAAAATAAAGAAATTCATTATAAACCTGTTTGATTAAAAAAAGGAAAAATAATGGTTAAAAACCATGGTTTGATTTGTAAAAATGCAAACTAAATAGGCAATAAATAGGAACCGAATATATCATAAAAAAGCATAGTTAGAAGTTATAAGGTTATATTAATTAGCTCATACAATTTTGTATAAATATTATTTTAAAAAACATCTAGCAATGAGTAGATTATAGAAACAAGAAGTCAGGAACACCAAAGGGAACAAAATTTCCAGTCCCCAACCACCCCCCCCCAAAAAAAAAGAATAAAAATAAAATTGCTAATCAACCACTTTTTGACATTAAATCATTCAAAGATATCAACAAGAAGCTTTCTCTATAGATTACTTTCTATATTAAATATAGTAGTAAAAACTGCATATCTACCCCCATATGGGCGGATAATGTTCAAATCTAACTTGACAATACCAGATGCCAAATAATTATCTTAAACAAGAAAGAAAGAAAAAGCTGTAAATCTAAAAGTTCAAAACACCACAGCCAATGCAATTGTTTATAAAGAATGCTATTCAGTGTAGTTGTGATAACGAGGGGAAAATTCCACATAGTTAATATGATGTAATATAAAAATCACTCTATTTTCCTCCAAAAAAGTATTGAAAGGAAGGTTTAAAACATTCAGTCTACAAAATCACAATGGTAGTTGTTCAAAAATAATTTAATAGCTAATATATTAAGAGTAATTAGTCTAAAATCCTTAAGACTAAAAACAATATATTATACAGATGGCATCCCTTCGTAGAGTAAGACTGGTGCGCCCAACTATTTGAAATGTCACTGCAAGTTTTTACTTCAATTTGTTTTCAACTAATATCTAGGGAAACAGTTGGCACTAAGATCATCCTAAATCATCATAGCGAAACCATGATTAGCCCCAGGTACAGATTTGACAACTTCCACTGTCAAAATTAATTCAGCCAGCACAATTATAACTGACATTTTTAGTCTTCTCTTTCACCTGACAATATTCTCTACTCTGAGGTTTTCATCTGAAGGACACCGTTACTTTGATTGGCATCTCAGAAATAAAGTCACTTGACTTTTTCCTTTGTTGAATAAATCACTTGAATTTTTGCTATGGCATGAGGATGATCCCCACTAAATGACTATGCTAACAAAGTTTACCTACTATGGTTCCTCAACTAAATAAAGGGAAGTCCTACAGAATAATAAGTTGAAAGCACGGCAACTTCATCACCATGCAGATAATGCGAATCAAAGCCACCATAGCCGACACATCTTTCAGAATGAAATCAGATTATAAGGACCACTCCTTTCACTCCTCTCTGGCATATTATATACCAAATCATTATAAGATAGGTTGCCAGAGCCACCCACTTCACTAATGACTCGAGTCACGACGAGGAAAGCACAAAGCACTCGGAGGCTAGTGCCCATGTGATAATGATCTATATAACTCAAGTCAGAGTTATTTTCAAATGAGATATCCATATCCATAACGTTTCCAGGCATTCGACGATGTGACTCACCACACGAACTTCCAATGTCACTCAACAGACCCAATCATCCTTGTAATTACACAATCCCTAAAATTCTGAACCTTCACTTAATGCTCCACTAGTCAAAAACTAGGTCTTCCACCTCCGGCGTTAACATTTCACCAATCTTTATATCAGAAAGTTAGTCATATAAGACGAGATGAGAGAATATGTTCATTTACCCATGGCCCATGAAGATTCCCCCCATTTTATTAGCCAATAGTGCAAGGACAGGAGAACCACGCACTATTATCTCAGCTCTCCCTCTTCGTAAACCATAAGTGGCCCCTTCGGTAACCTGTACTAAGCACCAACCATACAGCTCGTCTAGAGCAACATTGTTGCAGCCCCTTCATTACCTCGATTCCTTACGCATGAAGGTGCTTACCTTAATATTTTCTGCTCTTCTAACTTTTACTCGCCACGGAGCCTACATGATACAAATATTAAACGAAAACCACACTTTCGTTCACAAATGAGCAGTTGTCTCTCTAACCAGCTTTTTCAGCAGTAATTTTATGCAGAAAAAGCAGGAGAGTTAGTAAAGCTATGATTCCATGACATGAGCAGCAAAATTACCACAAGACTACAGAATTCAGTAACATTTTATGCCAAATAAATCATGAATTCTATCCGTCGTTACCATGAAACAGCTAAAACCCATGAAACTAGCCTGCACATATGAAAGATTAACTATATTTTATGACTATAAATCGCATACCTTCTTTGCAATTAACTCGTTCTTTTTCTTCTTTTTCTTTTTCATTATCATCTTCTTCCCATTGTTCACAGATTCAACCCTATAATTTTCCTCCATGCTTTTCCTCTTTAACTTCTTCATTCTTTTCTTTTTCCTCTTGTTTGTACTCTTCTTGCTCTTGATTGTTGAAACCACGGCAGCAACACCAACCCCACCTGAATCCCCACCATCATAATCATTTTTCTGCCCTATTTTATCCTCCTCTTCTTTGTTGACCTCAAGTACCTCACTATCCGTCGCTTTGATCTGAGGTGCCACCGTTAGAATCTCAGCAATCGACCGCTTTTTGGGAGCCTTGGGTTTCATCTTCGAATTCATCTTCATCTGCCGGCGTTCTTCCCTCATCGCCTGCGCAAGACAGCTGTCGATGTGAGCATTCACCGCAGTCACCGTTGCAGCGTTGAAATCCCGGCAAACAGGACAAACCATCTCCAATTTTTCCTCATCCGCAGCAACTGACGCTCCCGATTTCACACATTCGGCGTCATATCCAGAAATTTCACCATCAACTTTGTTGGATCTCATTGCCTCGAGCCGGCGAGACCACCACTTGAACTTAGTTACCGTTATAGACACCTCATCCGGATTCTCACGAAAAGGCCAGAATTTCAAAACGGATTCAATCTTTGGCTGCTCCTCCTGTTCCTGTACTTCAAAAATCTCAGCAATGGACCGTTTTTTCGGCGCCTTCGATTTCGACTTCATCTGCCGCCTCTCCTCTCTCATCGTCTGCGCGAGACATCCGTCGATGTGCGCGTTCACCGCCGTCAGAGTGGCGGCGTTGAAAACCCGACACACCGGGCAAACCATCTCCAACCTCTCCTCCGATCTCACCAATTGATCGCCCTCGCTTCTAGAAATTCCTTCATCCAACGGCTTTTCGTCATCATCTCGATCGGATCTCGAAGCCTCAAGCTCGTTGCAGCAGCTCCGAGGCTTTGGAACAACCATGGGAGGAAGCCAGGACTCCACATCCTCTCTGGATACCTCATCAGAACTAAAGGGCCAGCACTTGAAGATGTCGATGGACCTCATCTTAGAGGTATAGTCCCTGCAACAAAGAATCAAAAACACAAATTAACGAAGAATCAAAAGTCACAGTTATACTATAATAGAAAAGGGAAAGCAGATAAAAAGAAAATAAAAAAGGAAAGATCTATGTAGATAGATGCCTTATGGAGAATCCATCGAATGCATCGGCCATGATGAGCGAGACAAAGAGGGAAAGAAGAAGAAGAAGGAGAAGAAGACTAGGAGATAGAAGGAAGAGACATGGACGGAAGGTTGTGTGAAGAGTGAGGAGTGAAGAGCGGAGCGACGAGGCGATGAGAGAGAAAGAACAGATAAAGAGAGCGAGGGGGGCAGTGGCAATAATGTTTCCCGCTCGATAGAAAGAGAGTGTGATTCCGTAGCGTTTTGCTTTTGGCTAATTTATGACTGAAAAGGACGTATGAGAGAGAAAGAGTGTATGTGTGTGTGCGGGAGTGTGTGGAAGGTAAGGCTTAAGATTAATCAGAGAAGTGACAAGACTGCTATTATCAGAGACGACAAAGAGCGAATAAATACTAAGTAGCGAAAATGGCCCCAAAAAAATTAATAATACTGAATAGTGAACGCGAGGAAGCGGGGTTTATAATTCACTATTAGGATTTGTCTCCAAAAAAAATTACTATTAGGATTTTTATTATATAATTATTATTGTTGTTATTATTTGAAGTTCGGTTTTCTAACTTTCTATTTTTTTTCTTCGATGGTATGCACAGCAAGGATGGCGTAATATAATAATAGGAAGTGGATTTTATCGTGTGTGTCCACGCTCGCACAGTCAAGGGAAACAAAGATTCTGCTGTAAGAGGATGATCATTCCTACGCGCGATCCTGGGCCAATTCTCACGCGCAAACATTAATTTTTAAGAAATTCTAAAATTAAAATATGATGTTGTTAATTTGTCGAGTTAATTAAATCAATATCTCTTATAAATTAATTAATTTAGGTTAAAATTTCGATTTATATTTATATTTTATTTCTTTTAAAATCTATTTTTTTGAATAAAATTTGATACAATATTACTAAAATTTATTTTCTTTGTTAACATATACTTGAAATAAAATTATAATTTTTTTATGTGATACAGTCACACACAGTAAATTAAATAAAAATATTTTTGTCATATATAAAAGAATATCTTTTGATGTTAATCAAATACACTATATATTTAATACACATGTTATATAATTTATAAAATCTGCTTCTTTGCAATGATTTAAATCATGTGTCTCTGTGTGTGTAAATGCATTTAGTTTCTTTAACAAACAAACATAATTGAATTTTATTAAAAAAATAATTGAGTTTAATTAATGATGTGATACTCCTGTTTTCTAGTCTAATAGTAGGAAAATCGGGCGGCTTCTACTTTTTACAATAAGTTTAAATGTTGGCCATTACATATTGGAAAAGAAAGTCAACCTTTTCTTTTTTTTTTACCAGAGAGAAGAAATTCAATACATACAGTTTTTATATTTTATATTTAATAATGATTCAAACACAATACTGTTACTTCCAACAAAATGTAATATGTTAGGCAAAAAAAATAAAAGTAATATAGCCGACAAGGAACAAACGACAGCTCATACTTCAAACAGTGAAAATATATCATTGATGACTAGTAATGCTAAATATTATATTATCAGGTTAAACAGTTTTTTAAGTTTTTGGTAGATCAGGTAAAATACTTTTGTTGAAAAACCTACTTGGGAATGAGTCTATTAGTGTGTTTGGAATAGAATTTTCACTGCCAAAACGTTCTTTTCAACCGCTAAAATGTAGAAGCTCAAAATTTTAGTTACTGTGTTTTGGTGCTACAGAAATGCTTTTTGGCTTTGAAAATTTTTTTCCAAACACACTATATGTGAAATTTCACTTCATGATCTCAAATTTAAGATATTTATATTAAATTATTTATTGATATATAAGAAGTAAGGACTCTCAAAAAATTTTAAACTTCTGTTAATAAAAATCTATTGTTAATTAATTTGTTTGCTTATTAATAAGTGAAATAAGTGAAGTAGATTATATCAATAACTTAAAATTTAAGAGAGAAATCTTTACACATATTTTGAAGCTATCTTGAATTCTTTGTTAAAAATAAATTTAAAAAATTTCGTCAATGGCATATTACATTTTACTAATAAAATAATAGCCTAATTAATTGTTGCTTAAAAGGAACTCAAATGATAAGAACACAATGGAGTGTGAGTAATTATCAAAATTTAAATTTTCTCAATTAGATAAAAATAATACTCATGTCAATCCTATTTATAAGGGGGGGAAATTACTTTACAAGTATTAAAAAAAGTAGTTTTAGTTAATTAAAATTAATTAAGTTGTCTCACATTTTAAATCTCTTCCAAAATTATTCATACTTAATTTAATATTAATTTGAATCACTAATATATTTAATTTCTCTCTCATATAATTAATGAAGGATAATTTGAAAAATAAAAATTCAATAATTCTTATTAACTCCTTTTTTTTTCTTATATTTAAAACCATTCAAGGAAAAAAATTTTCTTATAAATGAAACTGGAGGGAGTAAGAAATTAAGTGCTTATTTCAATAAGTATTGGAAGCCCTGAGAAATACTTTTCTATATAACTACTCCTATAATAATAGTAATTTATAACATTGAGAGGCTACTTGAGCACGTGTTCGAAAATCTCGATTAATTCGGAGACTAAATATTTCCATCACCAAAACATAATTATATTTAAGATATATTGAGTAAAATTTTTTATATAAAATTTTGAAGATTAATTTATAAATTTTCCCCGGGGTATTGAATTGTCAAGTCCGTTGATATAGAAGAACAACTTAAGAATCTTTGAAGTGGTAAAGATGAACGAAAAACAATCATCACTCCCACTATCTTCAAATTCGAAATTTCCACCGCAAGTCCGTAGATTCCCAGAATTGTTATGGCCAAGATAACACAGGAATCCAACCTTTTTCTTCAACCTCTCTTTCACTTTAATTTCTTAAAATATTTCTTCTGTTTTTAACTTTCTCTCAAGCCTTCTTACTCCATTATTCACCTCTTTAATTAATTTTTCATCATTTTCAATTTATAACTCGTTTCAGTTATTCTATCTCTTCTCAAATATACTCACCATGGTCAAAGAGGTGTGTCATACGATTTAAAAAGTGCTTAAAGAATTTACAAGAACTACATTTCTCCTTCACACTTCGTAATTAATTTGACCAACACAGTTTGTACATTACTACGTACACTGTCGCATTTATTTTACAAAATCGTTCTGTCATGCACTAATTGGGATGTCTAATAATAATTGTACCTTTTAGAATTAGAGAAAGAATGAAGTAGAGGGATCCACACGTTTATAAAATTTATGAAAGTAAATGTAGATGATGTAGTGGGAGATATAGAGAAAATAAATGATGAGTATAAATATGAGATATTAGTTTCATACACATAATTTTTTTAATCGTTCACTTTTTGAATATGCTTATGCATAAATATAAATAAAATATTTAATTCGAACGGAAGAGTTCCTTCAATTACATAAAATGTAATACTGTAAAATATTTTATTTGAGTCACATGTAGCTATGTGATCTATGACACTATATAAATAGTTGAGGCATATAAATATAGTTTTTCAAAACTAGTTGGTATCAAAATAAAGACATTATTATTAAATAATAATATAATAGTAATAGTAAATATTGCACAAGATAGTTAGAATTAGATGCCTGTGAGAATAAATTGCATTGTTCCTCATTTTCAAATAAATATAGGTTAATTTAAATTTTATACCGATAAAAAATAAGTTACGAGGACGAAAAGATTAGGAAGCGCGTGAATAAGTTGTTTAATTGATCGCTGTTGAACTAGTGAAGCAAGTACAAACAAGTAACAAGTTGCAAGTTAGACACCACACGATTCAGACTATTAGAAATTTGACGTGGGAATGATGATGACCTTTTATTTATAAATATATAATAATACTCAATATCATTTTTCTTGTAAAGTTTCCCATGTCTTCTTGCATGTCTTTTTCTTAATTACTTCTTTTTTTACCGCTAATTATTAAATATAGTCTTACCATTTGTTTATGAAAATATTTGTTTAGAATAAATTCAAAAGGGTTTGTCTGCTTCCTTTTTTAAGAAAAAAAGCAAATAAATTTATTTTAAATGATTAAAATTTAATCTAAACCATTTAAAGACAACATATATAAAAAAACAGAGAAACCAACAATTAGAATAAATTAAGCTCTATCTATTACTTTTTTAGTCTTATAAAAAAATATATTTAATATCCTATGATTTGTTGGATCAATTAAGTGTAAGCTAGTAGTAGAAAGAAATCTCATATTTGATAGAATCAAACTAAAAAAAGGAATGTAAGTAGAAATGACTCATAAATTTAATGCATGATTTGAGTCAAGAGGTGGTTTCTTAACAATTACTCTATATTTTACTCATCAAGTTCAATCAATTAGAAAGATCTGGTGGATCTCCCTAATATATATGACATTCCCCTGAGCCCTAATGAGATATCAAAGCAAAGATTTGCGATAAAGAACAAGTATGAAGATAATGGCACGAGTTGATTGAACCTCACAGGTATATATATATGGTCATTGTCGGAAGGGAAAAAAGAAAATGTCCAAAGTGGATGATAGTTTATCTTGCAAGTAGGTTACCATTTAATTTGTTAATTTCTTTTAAAATAAAAAAAATCTTGAAGATTACTCATTAATGAGATCAACAATTAGAATTAAATTTACATTCTTATAGGATATGAATTACATCCTTATCAAATAAATCAATCTTTATTGGCTTTTCTCATATATTTCTTTCTAAATGTTACTTACATACATTGTACATTTATTAAATTAGAGTGGGCATATGCATTTCCATGAAATTAGGAATGGGTTGCACTTTTCATCAATAATAGAACTCTCTATAGTTTTAATATTGTATAATGATTAAAATTCCTCGCAATAATATATATATATATATCTCGCATTTAAGAGCAATAGTGGCACATAAAAATCTAAATGTATGTGAAATTTATTTTCTCCCTACTCTCCCGCTTTAGTTTTCTAGATTTTTCTGAATATATATTATATATATTTATTAATTAAATAAATAGAACCAAACACAACAAGTATTCAAAATGGACTGCGCTTATCGCAATGATTAGGGAAAATACATCTCTTATATGAGAGATGTGATAGTATTATCAGTCTCATGTGGTTATTTGGACTTCACTGGAGTGACTTACAAATTTGATCATGAGAAAATTTTTAAATTTTATTTGATAATTTTAAATATTTTAAATAAACATAATTTTAGTCTAATAAAATTAGAAGAAAAATACATATAACTCCTTGAATTAGGAGTTGAGTCTTTTGAAGTGTTCAGCAGAAGAGAAGGAAAAAAATGTGGCAGATGGGTGAAAACATTCTTTTTCCCGCTTGTTTAACTGTGTTCATCTTAATTTTACTAATATTCATTACACTGTATCCCCCCAAAAAAATAGAGGATATAAATCCCTCGAATTATGATGTAATTATATACAATTTCAATACACAAAATTTAAAACATAATAACACTTCAAACCTTAACTTAAATTATCTTAAAAAATGAAAAACATCATATTATATATATATGTTGATTATTATGCATGTAATTATCTAGATTTGTCTTAACTTTTATCTTTATTTGTAACCATCGCGTGATTTTTGTACATCTATTTCAACTAAGAAGGTAAAGTTTTCAAGGATGAAAAATTATGAGTTAATTAGTGGAATATTTAATTTGTTAGCTGTTATATTGTTGTGTCTGAATTTATGGCTGAATTGTTAATTATTAATTATATACTCCTTTTAAAATGAGTCAAAACAGCTTTTTGTCTTGGAATTTGACTGTAAATGCTTCATAAAAACTACTATTAATTCATCACTACCCGTATGTGTATCATAGTCCCTCAGTCCCGCTTGTTTTGATTAAACTAAACTAGTATAATTCTGATATCAATTAAATCAAACGCTCGGTGATTATCAAGTTGATACAATATTACCAATGTCAATTAAACCAGGCGCTTTGGCTAGACTTATAATGGAGTTTATTATTTTGGGTAATAAAAGTAAAAGGGTGGAGGCACATCCTAAGGTCCCCCGAAGGCTGTGGTGAATGGTGGTTTGGGACGGCTCATCAAATCAGAGGTGAGGTGAGGGAGGGAATGGATGTGGCCGCAGAAAACGACAAAGCGTTCCCACTAGGAGCAGAGGTGGGACCCACGCATTAATAATGAGCATGCTATGCTAATGCTATGCTACTACTGCCACCTTGATCATTCTCTAATGAAATGAATCTGATAATCTAGTCTCTGCTCCCCCTGCCCGCTGCTAATCAATTCCCTCCTCCCTTCTTTCTGTCCTGCCATGCCATCCATCATTGTCAATGACGCTTGGGGCAGGGCGTGTTTGGATATTATTTATAAGTCCCTTTAAGTGTTTTTTTGTGATTTATAAATACTTATTTATTACTGAAAATTTTTCACTTTTTATTTTAATTAATCACTTATTATATTGTTGGTTTCACTTAAACACTAAAAGTGATTTTGATAATATTTTAAATATATTTTATTTTTTTAAAATCACTTTTGACATAAAAATATTTAAATATAAATTATTTTTAGTAAAATTAATTATTTTTAAAATTACACGTGCTAAAATTTCATGCACTCTTTTTTTTTTCTTTCTCCTATAAATTTTGATGTAGTGTTAATATCATCTGTGTATATCTGACGCATAATATTTATTTCTTCAAAGTCACACACAGAGATATGATGCCAATTCTAACATGACACTTTAATTTTACTCTTAACATCATAAGTAAAGTTTTGACCAAAACAAATGCTAAATATAGGAATATACAATTTTTGTTATTTGAAATTACCATCAAGTTTTCCTCTAATGTATCCCCTCCTTGCTTCCATTCTTTTTTCAACTTCGCTTTCTCTTTGGAAAAATGCTAGCGCCATAAAAGAATTATAAATATATGGAATCAAACTTGATAATTATAAAAGCCTTATGTAAATTTTTTTACTAGGAAAATACTCATTACGTAAACCATTCAACTATTCAGGTCTTTAATTTGATATTAACAGTGTCAAAGATCAGAATGATTAATTTCTTTGATTCAAATGGCACCCTAATGATGAAATCTCCCAATAACATCCGGGGTAAATTGAGTAAATTCAAATGCAATTTGGTTGTTAATTAATTAATTATTAATTATTATCGTAATTCGTGGTGTGTGCATGCATGTTCAGGGGGACATGTATTACAACAAATCAGCAATTTGATTTTGTTGTGTTTAAACGATACGACAACTTTTCTAATCTTTTTCTTTGACTGTTTTTTCTATGTTAGAGAACATTTTGATAAACTAATGATTAGGTATATATGGGGCTTTCTCTTTCTGTACTTCCTCTGTTTCTTCTATCGCCTTCTCTCATCCTCACCTCGTTGGTGTTTAAATACTTATTGACTTAAGCATTAATAAATATTAAAATATTAATAATATAAATGTAAACACATGTAATACAATTTAAAGGGTTAATCTTAATATATACTCACGGATAGAAGCTATCATTTCTTAAATAACTAGTTAAAATTTTGATGCAAATTTAATTGGGAAGGATTTATTCTTCATGCTTGCTACTTCAAGGGAGATGGGAGAATAACCCTTTAAAAACAAAATCTTAATGTCTAATGAGATAAACCTCTCGTACCCATAATTATATAAAAACTTTCGTGAAAAGCCTTTCGTATGTGTGTGTTTGAATTTGAGATTAATGACCATAACACCCAAAACCTAGCGTTAATATTCTTTATTGCTCAAGCCTCAAGCTGAGCACATCTAAACCTCTATTGATTATAGAACCTGGAAAAAAATTACATGTAAATTTTTCTAAAAGAACTTTGATTGGCTTCAATTAAATTATTGAACTATCAGGTTAAAAAAAATGAATTATTGAACTAGGAATTGATATAAAAATGGCATTGTGAATGTGAAGCCCAAGACTAACCCATTTATTCTCTATTTTAGGCCCAATTAAGAGTTTACTTTCTTAGAAACTCTTGCTTTTTTTAGCAAAAAAGAAAAAAGGAAAGAAACTCTTGCTTTTGAAAAAAAAAAACGCTTGCTTTTTCTTTTTCTTTTTGTTACAAGCTCTTGCTTTTCCCCCCACTCTCTCTCTTTCTCATAGCAAAAAAAGTTTTAATACTCCTTCTGTTCTAAATAATGATTACTTTGGAAAATTAAAAATGATAATAAATAACCTAAATATTAGTAAAGTTTGAATATATTTTACTACAATATCCTTATTAATTAAAAAGTACTCATTAATACTTTTCTTCTTTTTTATTATTATTGAATGATAAATTTATTTAAATATAATGCTCTATTGAAAATTATAAAGCAACAATTATTTTAAAAAAAATCCTAAAATGAAAACTATTTTAAAATAAAGGGAGTAAGATGGTTTTAGAAATACATCAAATAGAAGGTAAGTTTTATGGCTAAAAAATATTTATAAATTATTTATTAAAGAAGTCTTCAAATTGATAGCCTGACACGAATTTACTTCCTTGGACATTATGCAACCGATCCATACCATCTGAAACTTTTTTTTCACAGTGAAAAATTAATAATAGTTTTGATTTTGATGCAAAAATTATTAATAGAAGATTAGAATTAAAAATATTAATTATATAATGTACTATTTTTGGGCCAAAATTATACTATGTATTTAAGGCCCAACCATATGGCCCAGCCAATAAGCTTCAGGTTTTTACTTCTATCCCGTATTCTTTTACGGTCTCATCCTAAACCCTGAACCCCGTCCGTTCGGGACGAAAACATTCTGTACCTTAATCTTCTTGCTTCTGATTATCTTTGCTTCTTCACTTCACCAGAATGCCAAGGAATGTAATGTTAGTATGTTACGTTTATGGAAGCTCACTTACAACATCGAATTTGGGAAGCGATTCCGACTAACTTAAAATCTCGATGACCTGAAAGCGTCTCGTCTCACATTGTTTGTGAAGAACGATGAAATTTCTCATCATTGGAGTGGCTGCTGCTTTTGCTGCTTGCAGGAAATTCAGCTCCAAGAGTCCCGGAAAACGAAAACTCCCTTACTGGATTTACAGTAAGTTGAAGAAGAAGGATAAGGCGAAAGAGACAAAGCAACGTAAGCCTAAAATCGAATGGACGGACGAGCAGAGGAGTGTACTGTCTGCAATTAATCGGGGCAGTTCGGTGTTCATCACAGGCTCGGCTGGGACGGGAAAAACCCTATTTCTTGAAGAGGTATTGATGAACAACTGGAAGAAAATGTTTTCAACTATTTTATTATTTGAAGTAATTCTGAAGTTGTAATTAGCATATTGGGGGTAATTTAGGGTTAGTTAGGATGTTGGAGTGTTTGAGTGTATGGAATTATGATAAACAAGTTATTATCAGGAGAACAAAATATTTAATACTTTATTTTTGATAAACTTGTAAAATTGATAGAGCGTTGAGAATTGTGATTCTCTAATTTGTCCCCCCTATGTCCCACATCAGGTAATCAAACAATTAAGGGATTTACATGGATCATCTGGAGTTGCTATTACCGCCTCAACTGGGATTGCAGCTTGTGCTCTCGGGGGCCAAACTCTGCACTCCTTTGCTGGTGTCAGTTTGCTCACTGATAGTCGTGAAGTTATGTTAGCTGGGATTGTCAGCAATAGGAGGGCCTACAATAGGTGGCTTAATGTTCAAGCATTAGTTATAGATGAAATCAGCATGATAGATGCAAGTTTGTTTGATAATCTTGAGTACATAGCTGGAGAGGTGAAAGGTAAAGAGCGTGTTTGGGGGGGAATTCAGCTGGTTGTGAGTGGGGATTTCTTTCAGTTACCACCCATTCCCAAGAAGAAATCTTCCCAGGGCCGTGTGAAATTTGCTTTTGAAGCCAATAGTTGGAACATGAGCTTTGATATACAGATAGAATTCACTAAGATCTTCAGGCAGTCTGACGTTATTCTCATCAAATTGCTTCAAGGAATAAGGATGGGGGAGATTGAACCCAAGGACATCGAATTCCTTGAACAATCTTGTGTCTCTGAATCCGAGTGTGATCCCTCTGTAGTACAGCTTTTCCCATTGACCAAAGACGTGGAGAAAGTGAACCAAGAGAGGCTAAACAGCTTGCAAAAGGAGGTCATTGTTTATAGAGCAGTCGATAATGGTGATCATCAATGGAGGAGGCAGCTCAGTCAAGGGATAGCACCTGATGCAATCTCCATTTGTGAAGGTGCACGAGTTATGCTGGTCAAGAATTTGAACTCCTGGAAAGGATTGGTGAATGGAGCTACCGGAGAAGTTGTGGGGTTTTGCCAGGCAGAGAATTATGATGAAGTATGCCCTCATATGCTGCTGCCAATAGTCAAATTTGATTCTGGAAAAGAAATGGTTGTGGAACCAGCAGTTTGGCAAATAATGAAAGGGGATGAAGTTGTTGCTTGGAGGAAGCAGATTCCTCTTATACTGGCATGGGCTTTGAGCATTCATAAATGTCAAGGAATGACACTGGACAGAGTTCACACCAACTTGTCAAGAGCATTTGGCTGTGGAATGGTGTACGTGGCTCTTTCTCGTGTTAGAAGCTTGACGGGTCTTCATCTATCTGGTTTCACTCGTTCAAAGATTCGAGCACACCCTAAGGTCTCAGAGTTCTATAAAAGTTTTGCTCTTCAACGTGGTAAGGAGGATGTGGATGCTGCTGTAATTGTGGGAGATGATCAAAGCTCAGATCCTGTTCAAAAATATTAGACCCGTCTCTGGATCTAAACTTGGGCAGATAACAAATTCAAGATGTAACCCCATCCCTACTGAATAGTCTCTTTTACTCGATTTTTTTTTAAATGGACAATTAAACTGAAATTCGTTGACATCAAGACTTCATGAAGTTTCAGTTTTTGTGCAGATACGTGTAACCATCTCTTGAATCGTGTGAAAGAAAAATTGTTAGAAACTGCCCAGACCTAGAGTCAGTTGGGTATAATTTACGAGTACTTTTATAGTTTAGGCAATTTTAATGCTAGTTGCTATGCAGTGGATGGAGATAACCTGTTTGGTATACAACATAAAATGAAATGAAATGAAAAAATGATTTTGTAGATGAAAAATAATCATTATATGCCTTTTTGAAAGGTATTATTAAAGACTTAAAATTTGTTAAATAATAATTTCAAGAATATGATAGGTATTGCCAAAACGTTTACTTCATTTTTTCATTGTTAAACTAAATTGTGGGTTCATGTTTTACACATAATCTTCGATGAATTGTATTGTTTATTACTTATGAACTTTAGTTCTGTTTGCCTTCTAATCCTCATTCTAATGTTCCACCATGACGGGGATGCATGTGATATTGATGTAAGTGGTATACCGAATTAGAGGGCTTGTTATTACATTAAATTAAGATGTAAAATGAACGTGGGATGATTTAGGATTTCTTTATCGGCAATTTAAGGTCATAGAATCAGGCCCAAAAAAAATTTAGATAATAGAAAAAGTATTTTGATCAATAGGTTATATCATTTGTAGGGGATTAGGATTTTATTGTTCGTATTTTAGTTTCATCAAAAGACTTTTCATTTTAAGATTGCCAATAAGTCTTGAGGACTTTTAAGCAGACGCTGGTCACAAAAGATTTGTTTATCAATTCGTCGGTATTCTTCTGAATGACTCAGTTTTAGAAATGTTGATCTATTGATTAATTTAATATGTAATTCAAATGGATCAGCCTGAGAATTTTCCCAATGGACTCACATGGCCATTTTGCATCAACATCGTAATTAGCGGGGAAGGCCACTTAATAAAGCATTTTTCCAATGGTTCAGCCTTTTAAAAAAAACATCTTTCCAATAAATCATTGAGAAGTTTTTCCTCGTTCAACTTATTATGGAACACCTCTATATATCCACATATTTTTTCTTCATACGCATTCATGTTCCGTAGTCAAAGCTCACCTATTAATTTCATTAGAAGGGGCAAAAATAGGCATTCCATGAAGGCCACAACTATCAAATAAACATGGTTTACCATGGAGTGAAATGTAATTTCCAAAACCTATGTATATGCAGAAGAACTGAAACTCTGTTTGCTTCCACTGGCAGTTACTTACTCATCTCATCAAGCGAGATGATCGGCTTCCTGGATTCGTACGATTCTGCTGAAACAAGGCCCTCAGACTCCGGAAGCATCCAGAGGTACAATCCTGTGTATCATACAAGTCAGTACAGTATTACCGACCAAAATGTACCGCAATCAACTCTAGCATGCAACTGTCAAGTAGTATTTTGTTTGACGCACGATTCTTTGTAGAAACATAATGATAATCTATGGGAAAAAACCTGATATTTTTTGCTTTTGGATGCTTATTCGTTCCTGATTAGAAAGACAAAATGAGATGCAGAATGAAATTGTGGAAATGTATTCCAAATCATTTCTGGGTTAACCTATGATGTTTCCATAGTACACACGAAATTTATATAGACAAGCTGGCATGCATGACAAAACCTACTCAGGATCTAATAACCGTCAGCACAGGTTAAGTCCTTAAGGTAACATCCGTGAAATTATGGTGAGTTCTAGTACCAAAGTTTTCTTCTAAGGTAAAAATTATGTTAACAGGAGGACCAAAAATTAGTAAAGAATTAAATTTCTCATAAAAATAATTAAGGAAACTCCCGCTGGGTGCCGCCGGGGGGGGGGGGGGGGTGGACACAAAAAGACATGAGAGAGGGGGGAGAGAGAAACCTCCCAGCGCTTTTCATTTGCAAGATGGTTACTGATGTTTTCCAATCTCTCAATTATTTGCCCAAACGTTGGTCTCCTGTGCGGTTCTTTATCCCAACATTGCTCAATTAACCTTATGGATAAACACACAAATTTCTAGACTGTTAATCCCCAACTCAAGGTATGTTTTGAAGCTGAGACATTTATGAGTCAATAAATTTGCTGCAAACAAAATGTAGTAAAAGGACTCACTCCTTTAGTCCATGAGCATAAAGCTTAGGGGAAGCTTTAAACTGTGGACGCTCATTTGCAACGTATGCTTTTGGAACTTCTTTGTCCGGCATTGCAGGAAATGGTGGACAACCTTCAATCATCTATAGTTAAACAAAATCACATGTTTCAGTCAACATTTTGTCTGTCATCTAATAACAACTCACTGATAGTTGTAAATCTTCACATTTCAGACACATACTCCATAACGCCCTTCCTCTGAGAATAAAATTACATGAACTGTACTAGGATGTTATTCCCCTGAGATGAAGTACCTCTGTGGAAAATCTTTGGAGCCAGTGTAAACATACTTTTGGCTAACTTTATATTTGTCATATTTTGAAAAGTCTTCCTGTAAACTTACTTTTACTTCTAAATGTACTTTTAGTCATCGGATTGAAGAAGTTAATTTTCAATTTGTAAACATACTTTTATCTGATAATCATTTTGTCAAACTTACTTTTACAATAAAAAACATTCAAACATAAATTATGTTACAACCAATATACTTTTATCAAAACTTCATTTTATTTCAACTTAAGTTTACAAAAACAAAGTTTCTGTCTTTACCAACCATGCAACCATGATTTTTTTTTTTTTTACCACAATGCAACCATGAGTTTATAAGCATTTGAAAACTTAAAATACAAAATATAATCATTTACTTTGAACTGAATGCTGATAACTTGAATTTTATATGAATTTCCCAAACACTTTCGAATGGACCTTGTCAAGGAAATCCTACAAATATCTTCTTGATAACTAAAATGGGTCCTTTATGTAAATGAAGTCTAATATCTTCACATCTATATCATCCAGTGACAATACAAACGCAACTCAGAAGCTGAAAGCAACTCCCTAGATACAAAGTAAGACATTTTTGGCATCAATTGCATTATCAAGTCAGAATGTTGCTAGCTGTCTCCTTAAGAAATTTGATCTGAAAAATATCAAGGAAAGGAGTTTTTTATTTGGTTCCAATTATTTTGTTAAATACCAAAGTAGTTTCCCCGATCATCAATTCATCAAATTGGCTTTAAATCTATCTTGTGAAGTTAGGTCTAAATAAGAGAAGAATAACATCATCGAGAGTAAGGAGACACAAAAACAGTGTATATAACAAAAAATCCTAGAAGGAAAAGAAAAAATAGGAATTCAAAGGTAATTATGACTTCA
The DNA here is from genome assembly GCA_026686845.1 of Adenanthera pavonina. Lineage (NCBI taxonomy): Eukaryota > Viridiplantae > Streptophyta > Magnoliopsida > Fabales > Fabaceae > Adenanthera > Adenanthera pavonina. The sequence continues at coordinate 4,490,526 of JAIVEN010000014.1, forward strand.
CATGAGTTGCCGCCAGCAAATGGGGAAGAGAGGGAAGAAGAGGCTTCTTACCTCCTGTAGTATTAGAGCATATGAAAAGATATCCACTTTGGTATCATACTCCTCATTTTTGTAGACCTCTGGAGCAACATAGCGCCCTGCTCACATTTGAATTACTTCAGCAACAATAACTACACATATCAAAACCAGCCACAATGGTAACAAGACGTGGCCAATTATATGACAATATACAACAAAAAGCATAAGTTCTATAATCATATCAAATTAACAAAATTCTAACTACTAATGAAAAACAGCATTGCTGTAGCACATCTTTTTGCAGAATACAATCCTTACAAAGTCATAATTTGCAATATTATGTTTATGCAGATTTTTTGGCTTTTACAAAAGGGGAAAAAATTCCTTATGCAGAATAACACGAATCACTAAGGAAGAAAACATACATGAAGTATCCTCGCCAGTCACAGGTTTGTCTTCTTTGACAGTTTTTGCAACTCTAAGCAGCTTGCTAACCCCAAAGTCTGCAACTTTCAGATGCCCAGAATCATCCCGCAGTATATTTCTGTTATCTTACTCATGTACAATGAAGAAACTTTTAACAGTTTCAATCATTCAGGAATGAACAATGCATGTCTTGGGTTAAATAATCTATGTCACTTAATATGCATGCTGAACGAAATTAAAGTCAACTAGAAGCCAGAGAGTAGAAAGCATACGAAGGTTCAAGGTCTCGGTGCACAATTGCTTCTGGTTTATGCTCATGCAAATAATTCATTCCCCTGCAAAAATATACAAAGATATCACATTTATTACAAGAAACCAACTGCAAAATTTTAAAGTAAAGAAATCATTTTAAACTTAAGATGGTGAAGGAGGAGCAAACAATTAAGAGTAAGAGAAAAGTGATTTAAAGAAGCATAACACTTGCAATAACTTGGTGTTAGAGGAATTCTTTTCCTGAAGGGAATTCTTGTCCTTCTCTTGTTTATTAACCACAGAGTACGTAAAGAAAAAATGTATCAACTGAAGTACTGTGGCTTATTTCAAATTTTTATCTACTTACAGAGTTGCAATTCAACTTCAGCCCTTTAAGATCAATTCAACCAAAAATTTTCAGTCCTCTGCATCAAATGTTTTCTTATTTTGGGATGAGGATTGGAGCTTTGTCAGAGGTTTACAAGTTATTGTAACATCAGACAAGCTCCATTTTATAACAAGATAATTCAAAACCTTTGGTCATGGCAACAGTAGCATGCTAAATTCTCTTCTTTGTTAAGGATACAATTTTTCTTCCAAATAAAATCATTCTTGAGAACTAAGTATGTAAAAATTCTAAAACCTTCAAGGGCAATTTCTAACATTCATCTTGAAAATCAGATAATAAAGGAACTCCATTCCTTGAATCCCAATAAAAGCTACTGATAGGTTTGTTGTAAGAAAAGACATGATGGACCTTGCAATGTCAAGTGCAAACTTCAAAGCTGTTATTGGTTTTAGTGCACCTCTCCTTTTCAAGTAGGCTCGAAGATCTCCCTGAAAAAGGTGATAATTGATAATGGAATCCAAATAATTAAAATTATAAACATATTATATATATATGTGTGTGTGTGTGTGTGTGAATATGGCAGTAAAAAAATCATTAAGAGGAAACAATACAATTACGGAGGACAAGGAATTCTCCTAACCATAAGTCAAAAACTAATAAATTTGTAAGCTCAAAAGAGGTCACAATCCTGCTCTAAATCCACAAGGGAAACCCCAAAACATCCAATCATTAAGCAAATGACTCTTCTTAAACCTGATATATCCATAGGCTTCCCAATTCCAAATTTTCAACTTCCTCACAAACTTTAACATCACTAATGTACTCTCATATTAATAGGTTCTGGTATGAAGAAAATACCAGATTCTGATACTATCAGATTCCAATTCCATTCATCATTCATGGTAGTTACATCAGTTGCATTCCAATTTACAGATTAATAAGAATGAAAGGCTGTGTAACTTCTCTTCAGGAGTTACAGAATTCCAAACAGTCAATTCTCAACAGAATCTAACTAACCTGACCCTGCAACTACTTTTTCTTAAAATTCACACGTAACAGGTTCCTTGTCACTTCTTTCTTAGAGGAATTTTTAGCAAACTTGATTGAGACCCTTAAACACCCTAAGCTTGACTGTTCCCTATTCTTGAGTTTATCAGGGTCAAGAGGAGCCCAATTCCATTTGATTTTAACAGCTGGTTAAGATTAAGCTTTTCATTGATGCAGAGTAAGAATGTTCAAAAGGGAGAAGTGAAAATGGGAGAATAAATATCCTCCAAGAACAGGTTACAGGAGACATTTAAAAAGAGAAAAAAAATAATAAGAAAAGGCTAGCATTCACTTTAAAAAACTTACCTAAACTCCAACCACTTTGAAAAACCAAAATGGTAAGCCCGTTGATAAAACAAAACCCTCATATTAACTACTTGTCCATTTTGGGTGCCAAAATAAAGAAATTATGGCAGTAGTTGGGTGTAATTAAAAACACATTCTATGCCTAGGTATTTAGAAGAGAACTTAACAAATTTTAAATAATGGATTCTTAAGAGAAAGAAAAGGGGCCGGGGGGGGGGGGTACTTAAGCAAAAGGGGTAGGCAAGTTTGTACTTTAAACACCATTTTTTCTCTAAAAGTAATACTTTAATATGGATAAAAGTCCCAGAGAACAGGGTGAAACTCAGACAGAAAAAGACATAGTCCAATAAACACCGAGAAAACCAACATTAAGCAACATTTGCAACCTGATACTTTGCTTGTCTTAAACTTCCATTGTTTTGCTTTTGAATAACCAGTTTTACAACCAGAACCAGAACAAATGCTAGCAGATACCCTAATATGATCCATGGGTATATTAAACCTGAGACCGTAACCAGATTAAGTGCATCAAATTTAACTTGCCAGCTTAGTTATCATCATACTCATATGCACACACCAAAAAAAGGACAAGAAACAGGAAGCATGTCACACCTGAGAAGGAAATTCAGTCTTCAAGAAAGATAGAAAAAAAAAATTCTTCTCTTTATACCTAAAGATCCTATTGTTTCTTGACCTTCAAATAAACTCCAAAAAAGAAGATATGCCCATATAGGATACATATCCAATACGATAGGCATACCGTCTTTCAACTTTTGTAACACTGGTCTTTTTTTGGTCCAATATGTTTCAAAACATTTTGAAATCAACCAAACCAGCAAGTTTCTCCAAAAACACCATGAGCAGATATAAATAGATGCATGCCAATAACATAAGAATATAACGACGACACATCCGCAATTCAAGTAGTCATGACATTCATCCTATGAAATTTTTTCTTCCAGTAAGCATAGTATCAATACTGACCTGAGATAGATATTCTGTGACAATCATCATTGGGGTGCTCTGTGTTACCGCACCCAAAAATTGGACAACATTTGGATGCCGTATTTTTTGAAGCAAAGCCAGCTCATCATGAAATGCTTTTCTGTGAGGCAGAAAAGAGCATAGAAGAAACCACTGAGAAAACTTTCAAGTTTTGAGCTGAACAAACAAAGTGATGTGGACAAACAAAACCAAATCTTGTATAATAAGACCAACCCACACTTTGTCATCATCAGTTAATACGTCCTCCCCAAGTGTTTTGACAGCAACATGAGTGCCACGCCATAATGCAATACGGAAAGTTCCCTAAAATTTTTAATTCAATATGAAATATGGAAAACAATAGAATTGGTGAGAATATGTGAAGATTTGAAGAAGCCAGGGATAAACAAATATATTAAAAGTGAAACTGAAATGCATACCTTTGTTATGCTAACACTATTTGTAAAATCTAGCTCAGAAGGGCTAATCTCATATTCTGGGACTTCACGAGCATTTTTTACCTGCATGGGAGCCATCTACAATAAGCAAGATTAAGAGAGGAAGAAATGTTTTAGTTTGATGTTAAAAAATGAAGTCAATGGAAGCAAGAATATCAAATCAAGCTACAAACCAGAGGTTTTGCTCCATGTTTTTCCAAAAGCTTTACAACATCATGGTTTTTGTAGTACCATGCATCTGCTATAGGCTATAAAATAAACCATAAACTTGTATTAGGTCACAGAGTTCGTATCTGCATATCCAGCCAAAAACTTCCCAGATTGAGATACTTAATCAGAATCAATAGAGCATCTACCAAAAATACCATACAAGAAAAGTTATATCACTATATCTTGAGTCAGGATGTGGCAAACACAAGGATGCACATCTGGCAAGAAGAAGACATAAAATTTGAAAGGAAAAATATGAAAAATTTCTATAAGATGATCAGATTAAGATTCAGTCTGAACTAAACTAGACAAAAAAGAGAATGAATTATATTTCTACAAACTGATAACGCCTAACAACCTTTTCAATTATTTCTTTCGCAGGATCTGAGTAAACTGAATATGGCACAAATATGAATTGCAATAACTAATGATTTGATGGTAACGACTCTGCTGACTCACTTCTCGATAAACATATTTTACTTTCACCATGCTTTGTTTATTTCATGAATTGACAGTAGCCAGGATCATAAGTTTGAGAATGTATTGCAGTGTTTCCAAACAGACTACTATATCTGGATGCAAGGCTTAAAACGTTAACCACACATTTTTTAGTATAAACATATTGAAAAAAAAGATATATCTTACCCAATAAAAGAGAACGTAGGTTATTTTTTTCACTGGTTCAGATAGCCAAATTCACAATAAGATATTGAGACCCTATGACTTTAGGTCTGATGGGACCCCGTTCATTTCCACTTCCATAAAATGAAAATAACTCTAATGCCGCATTTCAATCAATAGGTAAACTGGCTTTCTCCATAGGTTTTTTGAACTCTTTGAAGCAAAAAATATTTAATCATCTCTCTCTGTTTTATTCTTTTAGCCTCAATTAATTGGACATTCTTATCTGATATTTTATTTTCTTTAACCTTACTGAAGCATAATCGTAACCCTAACGATGGGAGGATAAAAGAAAAATAGTGTAAAAGTTAAAAATAGAAGTATAAGAAGGATCAGATCAATGACATGGAAAGTGTCCCATTATATTGGCTAAATTTAGATAAAAGATCCATCACTCTTAGGCCAATATATACATGAGAATTCCAAATTCTACAGGATCAGCTGAAGCTGTCACAAACATGTATCCTAAAGTACGCACTACAAACTAAAATAATATATATATCAACATCAAATTTTTTCCATGAGATTCAAAATTGAATTGTGACATCCCAAACTAAAGTAATATATATATCAACATCCCAAATTTAACAATAAAATAGTCAATAGCCAGAAAATCCAACAAAAATTGAGTTCTCTGTTCTGTTTCTTTTAAGAAATCATAAAGAAAGATTTTATGCACATTCCAGGAGTACAAACAAACAGCAGACCGACAAGAAGGCAGAAAGAAACGTCAAGGGACATAGGAACATTACCGTGCTGCCCCACCGATCCTGTGGCTCGACCTCAGCACCTCTTTGTATCAACATTTCAACGACATTGGTGAGACCCTGACACGCGGCGACGTGCAAAGCGGTGCGGCCGTCAATGTCTCTGTAATTGACATCACTGCCAGTGTCCAGGAGCTCCTTGATTCCATCCAAATCCCCTTCGTTCGCCAAGTACATCAACCTAACGCTCGAGTCCAACTCGTCCGACCCAATATCATCGCCGGCGTCCAGGCGTTCTGGCGCCATGGAGGATTGCCTGCCCAGCGGGAAGCGACGTTGGGGCTTGCTGGCGGCTTCCATGATGGGTGGGAGTAATCAAAGTGGAGAGAGACCTGCCTGCTTACCAGAGAAACTTGGAAAATCAGAAAAGTGGTTTTTGATTAATAATAAAAGTGAGAGAAAGATTCGACGTTGAAGTTAGAACTGAAAAATTAAAAAGGAAAAACAAAAAATATCTAAATAATGGGAAAAGAATCGCTTGCTTTGCGCTTTATTTTAAAAGAGAAAAAGACCGGCAATTGGAAGTTGAGTGCGCGGAAAGGGTATTTTTTTTTTTTAAAGAGGATTCTGTTAAACACTGACGTTCTCTGTCCCCGTTTCCATTTGCTTCTCCAACTTGACGCCACTGCCGTTTAGACACATCTGTATATTGAATATCCAATGCCATAACCAGGCTTCAGGAAACTTCATGGACTTCGGAAATATTAAAAAACAAAAAAATATCACACGGACCGACACACGAGCGATAGAGCCTGATACTACTCGACAATGATAGAGTATTATTTTAGTAATGAAAATGAAATCTTGGTTAAGAACAAATATTTAAGGAAGAAAATGAACAGACATAGATGAGACAGATGGGTTGATGTATATGTAAAACCACTACTAACAAATTTTGACATAATTAATAGATAACTATATCCCTTAAATATATTGTATAGGATTTAATTATTAATATGTGTATTGGAATTTTGATAATTTCTACTCTTCAAAATAGAAATAAAATATCTACAACTATCAGTTAGGGGATATTTTATAAAAGAAAAAACATATACAGCAACAAAAATTATATATTATTAGTCATATGTGCAAGAACACAAGTCACAATAACTAATTAAGATAAGAATATATTTACCTCTTAAATCTGGTCAAGCATCAATTTCATATTTTTAATTTAATTTGAGTGGCATGAATAGCTATGGGGAAACGAAATATATACTAACCTATGCTAAAGTTGGTTGTGATTTTAGGACTTGAGGTACTATTTAGTAACGAGAATGAAAATTTGGTTCAATATGAATATGAATACTTAAAGAAGTAGATGGACGCTGGACTAAGGCTGATGTATTTGTAGTAGCAAATGTTGCCTGAAAGATATGATATATAGCAATTTATGGAAGTACATGAGTCATAATAAATAATACAGAATGAATAAAATATCATTGTTCAAGGTGAGTCACTAACTCTCTGGTTATTTTATCTTGATATTATAAAGGTTATTTTATATGCTCACAAAAATTTTTTATTTTTGTATTTGGATAAATTATGTCAAAATTATATTGAATAAATTTTTATTTATCAAAGTATTTTCTTCTTGTTCATTTACCATAAAATTTATTATGGTATTGTGTGTGAGTAGCTAGAACATTTTATTATTTTGAATGCTAAAAAATACTTTTATTATTGCCTATTGAATTACTAAACCATCTACTGAAAAAAATTACTAAACCCAACATTGGAGCGATAGGATTATAAAAGTGAAATTTATAAGATTCAACGTGAAAACTACAAAATTATTCCATAAAAATAATATTAAAAAAATTTATAAAATAATTATAAAAAATACTTTTTATTTTTCCATATATTAAATAATAAAGAATAAATAAAAGGATGATTCCAAAATAGGGTCGGGCCTCTCTTGTTTGGGCTCTAATAATGGATCAGTCCATTTTTTGGGCCTGTTCTGCGGGTTAGCCCACGACAAGATTAACCCCTCTTAAAAAAAAGGACCTTCATCCACCACGTCCTTTCTTTTCTTGCCCTTAACCTCCTAAGCTAAGCGACGACGCCGGTGGAAGTCGTATCGTGTTCGCCTCCATTCACTGTAAGCTTTCTCTTTATTTTTCTCTCTATCCCTTCATTTCTCTCTCTATTTTTTACAATTTGCTGCTCTGTTTTTATTATAAACTCAGCACAATTCCAATCTCACATGGATCTCTTATTGCCTTCTTCATCTGATCTTTCCCTTGTTTTCCTTCTCTGGGTTCTCAATTTCCCGCTCTTTGAATCCGTTGATATTGCCTAGTTCGGGTTGAAATTGTCGATTTTTTTTAAAAATTAAGATAGATTCTTTAGGGCTTTAGTTTGTGTAACTTGCTATTTTCATTGCGAAGGACAGTGATGCAAATACTAATGCCAAAGTATTCTGTTTTGAATGAAATGGGCATGCAGAAAATGGTCTACTTTAAAGTTGAAGCCAAGTTCAAGGAAGCCCCAGCAAATAAGAAAATTAAACAGAAATAATCAAATAAATTAAATAATTAAGATTTGGAAGTTCTAAGAAGGTAAATTTTCTTATAATGAACATAGCACACAAAAAAAACTTTCTTCCTCAAACCTGTTAAGTGAGATCAAAGAATTTGAAATTATTTTTAGCTTTTCTTGCAGAAGAATATTACTCTTTTGTGATTTAAATGATAACAAAATGTTTTAATACTGTGTAATTCTTGGGGTTGAAAGTTTTGGATGTTCTATATGGGATCATTTTTGTAAGGGATAAGGTCTAGAGGTAAATTTTAAGTCAGAAGCTACTTGTTTGTAGCCTATTGTAGTTGTAACCAATCAAGAAGGGACAAAAAGTTGATCTGAAAAACTGGTAAATTAGGGAAGAGGGAGTGCGGGAAGATCGCCAAATGATTCAATTGAATTCCCCTATGGTAGTCCACTTCTGTTTCATAAAGTTGTTTTATTTGTGTTAACGTCAGATATGTCATTTTAACCATAAAGAGAAAAGTTTAATGCAAAGCATCTTAGTCAGCAGGATAAGAACTAAACTTCTTTCTAAATGTTCGAGCTCCATTTATTATGTGGAATAGAATTTTCTACTTACCAGGTTTGATATCTTGTAAAAGTATGGTGGTTTTCTGAATAAAAAATTATTTTCTAGTCAGCTGGGATTGGTGGCAGGGGGATCCTCAGAGACAGAAAATGGTTACTCCCCAAAGGCAGAAGCCATTTTTGTCATTATGATAAAGTCTATGTCTTCATTTTTGTCGTCGTGTTCAAATGTTGTGCTTGAATTTGAATGTCAACTTGCCACCTTCTTCCTGCTAGCTTCTGTTGATGCCTGGGAAACCTTTCGTGGATTTTAGACAGCTTGCCAACAAATAAAACTACCTGTTTCTTGTCGTTGTTCTCTGTATCTATTTACAGCTGTCTTTACTATAGAGATATGCCTACTTTGATGTCTGCTTTTTACTATACATCAATACCAACTTAAATGTGCAACGGATGCTGCAAGCTTTTTCCATTTGAATTCTTTCAATTGAAATGGTTTTTATGGAACACTTAATTCTTGCCAACATGGTATGGTCTAGGAAACGAACAGATTCTAAGTTTCTCCCTTAGAACCTTTCATTCTTGATTATGAAGAGAAATTAAGTTCCATGTTTTATTCCTTTGGGCCACTGGCGGTGACCGTATTATGAGACTTTTAAGTTTCTGGGAGATGGAATAGATGCTGATCCATGTTGCAAAGGTATGGGTACTAGTACGGTTGCTGGTATGGTTATGGTTATTATAGGATATAATTATTTTTCCATCATTTAGGGTGCAGCTTTGATGATATATATAAAACAAATAAATAATATATTATATAATTTATGTGATGGAGTTTCACATTGCGTAGTGACAAGTAATTCTTGTGGCACTTAAACAAGGAAATTCTTCCACCTTAAAAGTCATTGTGTAGGGACAAGTTCCACGTGCTAGCTTAGGTCTCCATCAATATGTCAGTTCTTACAACCATAAAATATATAATGAAATATGAACCTTCTACAATGTATATAGTGATTTGGAAGTTTATATATACACACGTGCTTCTATATATACATATTAAAATCAAATTTCTTTTTAAAGGACAAAATACTGCATGATACTTATTTTGGAGTACCCAAGAGTACCAAAGAACTATGGGTACAGGTAAAGCTTGAACTTCAAAGTATTCATTTTTCATAGATGGTGATAAAAAAACTTCCTATTGATTGTACGTGTATTATATATCAACTAACTAAATAGTATTGCAGTTCTAATGATTTTCTACTGTGGCAATATTTCCTCAGGATGTCGATGCGAAAAAGGAGAACTTTGCAACTTAATGAAGCATGAATATATGGCAGTCAAAGTTGAGGCTTCTCCTGTTCCTTTTAATCACTTGCTCTGAGTCACAGGAAGGATTTATCCCTAAGATCTGTAGTACAAATCCTCCATAGTCCTTGGTAAAGAAGAAAAATACTTATTAACCTTTCTTTACATTAGTTATCAAGAGACTAGAACAAAAAAGTGTGGCTCCATGTAATGAAATTTAATGTTGCTTTTCCATAACGTTTTTAAAATTTTAAGCTCGTCAATATGTTGAAGATTTTTCCATATTGCATCCTTGGGAGAATACCTCATCTGTCTCAGTGGAACAAACATTAGCTTTGTCCGTTCCATTGAAAAATATAATTAGTAATTGTTTCATTAATGTTAATATTCTAAGAGGCTTGAAAGTTGGGTGCTCCCATTTGTATAAATGCCTGTGAAAACTAATAGAAAATCCATGCATAATTTCACTGCCTGTCATAAATGGGTTGAGGATTCTGGAATTTTCCTTTACTTCGAAACACTTCTAAGAATATACATATGTGTTTTTGTAGGGTAAGTTTTATAGCATTCTTCAGGTTGAATCAATATATAATAAAATGGTGGGTGGAGCTGCACTGTGTGGCTCCAACCCTTGGGCTGCGTGCCCTTTTCTCTCTTTTTTTTCTTTTTTGTTTTCTTTTCTATTTAAATAAGTCTTATTTTTTCCTCATTCATTTATTCATTCTTTTGTGGGTGAGGTCCATCTTTTCCCTTTTTTGAGGTGGGCCCCACGCTCTTTTATTTTTTTTGCCAAATTCAATATTTTTTAATTCTAAATTCTTTTTTTATTTTTTACTAATTAATTAGCTTTAATTTTATTTTTCCAATCTATATTAATTTTAATTAATATCATTTGATATCAATTTTTTTGGGATAGGGGAGTTAGTGATGAGATTCTTTTTTAATTTAATATTTTAAAACTAAATAAAACATCTATGTTATCCCTTGTGCATCCTCACATGGGAGTAAAATCTAGTTGTTTTTATATATGTGATTGATTATGGTATGATGAGTTAATGATTTTGGACTACTGTTTATCTGGATTGGTGGGCTTTGATGTATTAATTTGTTTTCTTTCTTTGTCTGTTCTATGTTCCTTTTAAGACGGTGCCTTATCTGAAGCTGTTGTGTTGCTCTCTTTCTTAATAATTGATTTTTTTGTTAAATGAAAATTTCCTAGTTAAGGGGCTAATTGTTTCTTGTTTTGCTTCTGCTTTGTGTGCTTGTCATCAGTTATACTAATGGAAGTTGGAGCAGTGGACCTCTATGCAACTAATCCAGGACCAATTGATGGTTCAGTTCTTTATGATCAAGACAAGCATGTCTCCACTGCAGTTTGGGACGGACAGGTGTAGTTTGCTGTTGGAGGATCCCTTACTCTATCTTTTTTCTTCATACTTCTTCTGCAAAATCTTTTCAACAGCATGTTCTACATTATTTGATTGTTCTCTCCTTAATGCATTGACAGGAGCGTGGTGCTCTCAGATGTCATGAACATACATCAAAGCTTGATCAATGGACACTTAATCCTGAGCAGATTGAATTGGTAGAGAAGGCTGGGTTTGGATACTTAAGATCAATTCCAGCTATTAGTCTAGACAACCCCCTTATATCAGCACTAGTTGAAAGGTGGAGAAGAGAAACAAATACTTTTCACTTGAATGTTGGAGAAATGACTGTAACCCTCAAAGATGTTGCACTTTTACTTGGTCTGTCCATTGATGGGGAACCTGTAATAGGTATAACGTACACCACATGTAGTTCAGTTTGTGAAAAGTATCTAGGCAGGGCACCAGAATCTGGTTACACAAGTGGTGGAATGGTGAAGCTAAGTTGGTTGAAGGAGTTCTTTTCTCGTTGTCCTGATGATGCTTCGAAAGAAATGATAGAGCAACATACTCGTGCTTATCTTCTTTACCTTGTAGGTAGCACCATATTTTCCACCACTACAGGGAATAAAGTCCCAGTAATGTACTTGCCATTGTTTGAGAATTTTGAACAATGCGGACAGTATGCCTGGGGTGCAGCAGCATTAGCATTCTTGTATAGAGCACTGGGAAACGCCTCACTGAAAACTCAAAGTACCATCAGTGGCTGTTTAACTCTATTGCAGGTAATTTCTCTTCCGTCTATATTTTAAAAGTTCTCTTGATAATTTTCTTTCCTCCACTAAATGCTGGTAAAATTACCTAATATGATTTTGCAGTGCTGGAGTTACTTTCACCTAAATATTGGGCGACCAAAGCTTAATCAAGATCAGATGCATGATCGATTTCCATTTGTCCTTAGATGGAAAGGAAAGCAAACTAGCCCAACAGCAAATCGTGATGTGGTTTTCTATCGGAAGGCTTTGGATTCCTTAAAACCATGTGATGTTAGTCTTATTTTTGACTATATATTTAATACTGATTTGGTAATATTTTGATTTTTCTTTGAAAGAGAATATAGTTTTACTGTTATAAATGTACAGGTGGAGTGGCTCCCCTACAGAAACATGGACAGTATGATAATTCCAGAACATATCAAAAGTACTTTAATTGTTGGGAGGTCAAAGACGATGTTGATTTGCTTTGACAAGGCAGAAAGACATCTTCCAAATCGATGCCTAAGGCAGTATGGTATGCTTCAATCAATTCCAGAGGATGTGGAGCGCTGGGAGAGGAAAAGTAGAGGTGTTGATGGTGGGGTTGATTTGTCAGGGAAAATGGAAGCTGAGCTTAATGAATGGATGGACCGTCAACTCCATATTGTTGATGGGGATGAGGGTGTAGATGAGGGTGAGTACATGCAGTGGTACCTGAAAATTACTCGTAAGTTTATCGGAAGGCCTATCTCTCTTTCATCTGAGTTTCAGAGAACGGTAAGGATATGTTTAAATGAATTTCATTTTGTTTCTTATAGCAATTATAGATTAAGTTTGAAATGCTTTTTAAAGAAAAAAAACAAATGTTTGCAGAATGCTGGTCTGAGGGATATTGCCCATATAGCAGATACCTTTTCAACAAAAGGGTTGGATCAACAACAAATCGAATCAATTTCTAGGATAAGATATATAGCCCATGAATGTTTAAGAGACCAAATTGGTGGTCCAGTCATAATGTCAGACATTCCCCAAGAAGAACTTGGAAAGAGGATAAGAGGAAAGGAGAGGGTTAGAAGAAAAGGTACAGGTAAGCGATTACGGAAGGATGATGCAGTTCAGTATAGTGCAGTTAGTGAGGATGAGCAACCTCAGTTCTTTAGTGCTACCATTGAGGTTGAACAATTACATATAAGTCATTTAGATGGAGAGGTGGATCATGCACAATTATGTCAAGTAGACAGTGAGGTTGGTGACGTTTCATTGATTCATGCGAATGCTGATGGTGAGAATCTGCAGCTATGTGATGCAAATGTTGAGGTGGATCAGTCAGAGCTAGCCTATGCAGATGGTGAGGTAAACAATGTGGAGCCAAATCTCGAAGTTGCCAAGGTTGACTATAAAGAACTGCAGCATGAGATTGGTCAGGAAATAAAGGAAGAGCCTAACCATATTGATCAAAATATGGAGGAAGTGGGTCCAGTTAACAAGGGTCTTTGTCATGCAACTCTTGAAATCATCAACTCGAAGCCTTCTGATGCTACTGCAGAGGTCAATCTTGCGCTTCCTGATAACCCTAGTGACATCAACTTACAGCAGCAATGCAGCAATGATGTTGCTAATTCACAACTCCCTCACATTACCAGTGAAACTGCAGTTACTGAACCATCGTCTGCTAAAGCAGCAAAGGAGGTGGCTCAACATTCTTCTCTTGAAGCTTATGAGGATATTGCTCAGAAAGGAAATTGTAGTGTTGCTGTATAGTGTGAAGGGTTTGCACCGTCTTAGAGAAGCAATTTTCTTAGGCAAACTTTAATTTAAAGATGTGATTGTTTAATTTGTAATTATATATGTTCTTTTATTATAACTTTCTCCCCTATATGATATCCGATTTAGCTTTTCCTTGTGTTTATGAATTGGGATGCATCAAATGCAGTTGGACTGCCACAGGCAGTCCTCAGACCATTCTAAAACATGGTCATGAAGATCTGCTTAGGAAGAAGGGGAATGGGAGTTTTGTCCTTTTACGTGAATGACAAAATTTACACAAAACATGGTCACGAAGTTAGGTGCAAATTTTCAGTGATTTTTTGTTAATAATTACTTAGAGGGGTTTTTTTTTTTTTGAAGTGAAATGGTATGGAAAAAAGCATACAAAAAAATAATAAAAATAAAATAAATAGCGCACACTAAATTGTCTGAATCCATGAACTCCCTGCAACCTAGTGGGGAAATCTATGCTATGAGCAGTTCAATTAGCATATTCATTCGCCTACTGATCCATAATAACATTCTCACATTCTGTCCTTTGTAAGGATTGCCTCTGCCAAATTTTGCATTGAAGCATGAAAGACCCCCAACATTGTCTTTAATGATCATATTAATGTCAAATTAGGGGTTACTTTCTCTGACATTTTCATTTAATAAAAAAAAGGTCATCTTTTATCCTTTTAGGATCTGTTTGGGTACAGGAAAAATTGTTAATGAAAAGGAATGAAGAACAGAAAGGAATGAAGTATAATTTTCTAGTAATGATAATATCCCATTATATAACTCCAAAGTCTCCAGATAAAAAAAATATAAAAATCCACAATATCAAGGTAATCTTTTTTCGTCGCCAGTCTATCAAGCTATTGGGTTCAACTTCAATTGTGGAGCCCAACGGTACAACCCGTGTGCCCATCGGAATTGCCCGGACTTACAGTAGAAATGACTATTGAATGATGTTAGCTGTGAGGCACGTAACTTAACCATGGCTTCCAAGCTTTCGAGTCAAATTCGAAATCTGAGCAACGATGCGATTCTCCTAATTCAGTTGCGTCGTTTTCCAAATTCTTCAGCTGCAACCCGCTCTCTCCTCAGTTTTAGGTGCTTTTCCAATGGTTCTTCTCAACCAATGTCCCCCATCGAGCCCTCTGCGACTAGTCCAAAAGTTGAATCGGTTGCGGCTTCGGCTTCGGCTTCGGCTTCGTCCTCTTCATCTTTGAAGGAGATCGAGCTCGCCAAATTTGCTGCTATTGCCGAAACATGGTGATTCTTTTTTTCATTTTTAAATTTTGTAGCTATTTCGTTCCCTTTGTTTGATAGTTTGTGGGAGTTCTTCCAAAGAACCATGTCCATAGGAAAAGTGAGCAATTAGTTTCTAGTTTTTCTAGTTGTGATTATGACACTGGAAGTACAGAAATTGAAATCTGATGCAGCATTCTCATTTTAAATAAATCAACACTAATTTGATCATACTTTCCATTGATGAAGCAGCATTCTGACGATTATATGCTTGGGAACTTAATAAACAAGGAAGGAAGCAATTTGTGGAAAAAAAAAAAATGAAATAGTAGTGCATGTGGCCTGGTACTGCATGTTATAAGTAAAATTACTTTTGACCAAAAATAAGAAACAAATTTACCCTTCCTTTTTTGGCAAGGAGTCAATTTAGTTGGAGATGTATGTCGCATAAACTTATCTGTAACATGGTTTGAGGTGTTTATAGAGTTGGACTTTTTAAGCTTTGTTTCCTCAAGAGTATAAATTCTTTCAAGATAACGTTTTAAACTCACAATATATGCATCTTATTATGGTTTTGTGAATGACATTTATTTTTCTTCTCATGCTGTACTTAGGTGGGATTCTGATGGTCCATTTAAACCATTGCATGTTATGAATCCTACAAGACTTGCTTTTATCCGGTCAACATTATGTAAGCATTTTAGGTAAGCAACCATTAGACTTATTCAGATTTTTGTATTTTGGTCTTCTACATGCTTCTTTTCCTCTTATTTTAGTCATTCTTAGTTGTTACAGCTATTTTGAGTTAGGGAGCTGTTTATTCTTCAGGTCACTTTGGTGGAAAGTGCTTGACATGTAATGTATTTTAAATCCTAAAGCCTAAATACTATATGTACAATCATAGGTTTTCCTTGTCTCAGGAAGGACCCTTGTAGTGTTCGGCCTCTTGAAGGACTTAAAATTGTTGATGTAGGTTGTGGTGGTGGAATTCTTTCTGAGGTACACACACACATATATATATTTTCATTTTATGTGTTTTTTGGGAGTCTTGGGTTTTATGTAGGATATTTGACTTCTAGAATAATTTTTATCATTAAAATGGTAAGTGTCCTCAGGGTGATTTAATATAACAAGTGCCTTATTGACTTCAACAAAATTTAGGAGTTACAAAGCCATTCTTGGTGGATGCTTCCTTTTTGAGATGTATTCCTAAAACTCTCATTTAATTGAATGGAAAGAAAATTATGTCTATATGTCTGTTTTATTCATCTTTTAGAACTAAGGCTTTGAGAAGTTATATGGTTGTGTGTGTGTGTGTGTGTAAGACAGTGTCTTAGATTCTTTTATAAGGAAACAAATGGATTAAGTTATCATTAAATTCAGGCTTCTGTTGATAAGGCTGCTTGTATCCCTGCCATAGCCTTGTGCATTTTATTTTGGAATTATGGGTCTTCTCATATATATAAATATTTTATGTTGTCAGGCGGCCTAATGCACAAATAATGTGGAAAATAGTTGCATTTTTTTAGAGAAAGACACACACACATGCACACTCAATTGCAAGTTATTGTTCAATGATTTTCTTTGTATAACTAATTACACTCTTTATTCGTGTATATATATATATATATGATGTCTTCTCTTTGTTGAGTTTTAACATTGTTCTGACTTGCAAGGTCAATCTAACTATTTATAGTTGCTATTCAGCCATTAGCTCGGATGGGGGCTACTGTGACAGGAGTTGATGCTGTAGAGAAGAATATCAAGATTGCTCGCCTTCATGCTGTATGCATCTGTAAACCTTATGTCTGGCATAATTGTACTTGGATTCTATCAACTGGCAAATGGTGTCTTTTAGTGCTAGGATATGATGCTATAATTTGGCGCTCTCCCTCTTTTTTCCTTTTCATTTTCCTGGGGAATTTGTATTCAGTATAAGTTCAAGACACATAAGGGCTCTAACCATATTTTGGCTCATGATCAATCCTGAAGTATTTTTCTGTTCTCTTAATTTTGAAATATATGTCTTTATTTGTAAGTCATCAAAAGAGAAAAGTGGTATTAGGGGTGTTCACTGGTCACTCTCTGGTTTGGTAAGGGTATAAAACTCATTTATTTTCTAAAACTCATGTTGTGAATGTGAAAGTCCTGCACACAAACGACTGCAATGAAATGAGACATAAGCTATCAAACAAACTGCAATTTTATTTTATTTCTGGTTTTTATTGAAAGCAGCAATTGAAAGTGTGGTCTAATTTTATAGTAAATGAAATTCAAGAGATTAGTTATTAAAGGCATCTTTGTTATTATTTTTGGGCCTGAAAATTTTTAAGCCAATGTGTATGCTATATTGACTGACCTTACATTAGTAGGATAAGGCTAATGTTGTTGTTGTGTATGCTATATTGTGTTTGGTGGCTATAGTGTTGAGATCCAGAGCTAGGAAATGTTGGACTGAATTTACCCACTGTATTTGCAAATTTGAAAATTTTCATTATTGGTGGAAGTTGCTAGAAAGTTAGTAGTATTTAGGAATTTATTTTATTAGATCTTCACTATTAGCTGAATAACTTAATGATTACTTGTTCATATTTCATAGGATTTGGATCCAGTAACTTCAACCATTGAGTATTGTTGCACAACCGCTGGTACATATGCAAACTTTGTTCATTTCCTGTGTAGGTCAAGCATTAATTTATACTTCGGTTATGCTTCCATGATATTCATGTTTATCTATAAGTATGTTGCTATTTTCCTTTTAATATTTGAAAACTATCTTACTTGTGAATTGTGACTATAGCTGATGACTTGACCATTAATTATTTATTTTTTTAGCTTTCTGAGTGACTTATTTTTGTATGCATAAAGAACTTACTTTTTATATGAGCATATGATGCATCAGCAATTTAGCGTTGAAAATGTTCTATTTTATTTTTAATTTTTACTTCCTACTGCATTCATGTTCTTTCTCTGAACTTATAGTCTATCTTTGGCTGTGTTTGGTGGGGTTTCAAAGAGGGAGGAAACAAGTCAAAACAGTTTATTTTTCCGGGGAACAAAACCTTTCATTTTTTCTCTCATTATATTATCTTCTCGGAAGTCCTTATATTGAAGCAAGAGTTTTCTCCATCTGTCAGCACTTTCCTTTAAATAAGGTTGGAAATTGATATTGATGATATGCGGGTGGCAAATATGTGAGTATATGTCCTTCGGCCAAAATCCATGAGTCATACTTCTGCAGTTCTACGTTGACAGTCTGATTGACTGATGTGGGATCTGTCTGAGTTTTTGTGGGATGGAGTTTTTTTTCTTGACTTTTATCTTGCTGTCAGCACATAGTTTAATTAAGGTAAGAGAGTTTCTTTTGCAGATGTATGGAGGAATTGAGATCTTTTGTGCTGTTTTAGTTTTTCTTTTATTTTCCCTGCGTTTTGTTTTTCATTTTCGGTTGCTCCAGGAGGATTCATTAATTATTATCCCCCATTTTGTTTTCTAGTTCTTTCTTTTAATGAGCTCTTCTTTAATCAAGAAAAAAGTTTTTAAATAAAAGGACATAGCTACACACCCTATATTGCATTTCTTTTTTTCTATGTTGAGGATTTTTTGTTTCTTTACTTGTAATGTGCAACCTTTTTGTTTGCTCGACTTAGAATTGACATAATTATGGAAAATCTATTTCTATTGTACCCATTTGAGAACTTGGGGTAACTCATTGTTGAAATAGGTTACGTCCATGGGGTTTGTGCAGTTCTTTTCATTTTAATGTGTTTACAAGCTCACAGATTACAATATTTACAAGCATTTATAAAATGATTGCATGATCAGAGAAGCTTGTTGAAAAAGGAAGAAAATTTGATGCAGTGATGGCCCTAGAGGTACAGTCATTCTTTCACTCTGCTTTTTATGTGGATAAGTACATTGCATGCGGATTTATGAATATGAATGAATGTATAATACATGTTGATATGTGTGTAGATACGTATGTAGACAACTAGACATTAGTGTAAAAATTGTGTTATTATGTCTGAAGAAAATACTACCATGATTTTTTTTATAATGTATATTGGATATCGGGTGTACCTTATAATGTTTGTTTGCGACGGCATCACGTGTATGCACATGTGCATAGCCAGATAATTGACAGCTTGATATGTACAATGAGATCTGCCACTTCCAAGGTCCTTAGCCACACTTATATTCTCCTTTACTTCAGAATTTCCAAGGTTTCTGTTATTTCTTATTTTACTGCTCCAACTCAGTAGTGCCTATTATGAGTACTTTAGCTGTTCATTTTCATCATTGTCACAATTATCCAAAAAAATATTGCGCGCCAATCAAATGACTGTTTGAAGAAAGGTGAAAAGCATAAGTAATGCTAAACTGAATAATACTGCAGAAAGATAGAGAGTAGAGATTATAGGTCTACATTGGCTTAATGCTCCTGCATCACTGAGATGCATTGTATATAGTTCAAAGTACTTCGGAAGTTAAAAGCCTTTTAATGGGGGGAAAAAAAAGGTCTTGTAAGCCTAAATTAAATTTTCAAGTCAACTAATGATGGTTGAGTTTAGTAAAAGGTATTCAATACCCTTTAAATAAAGTCTTGGGTTTGAGTATTGTAAATGGAAAAAATCATATTGGGAGAGATATTCCCATTTGGGGCTCAACAATGTTCAAATTTGGATTAGTTGTAGTACCGGATACTAGATGGTTGTTATGGGGAAAAAATATTTTGAAGTCAGCTTTTATAGGATTGTGCAAGAGATCACCTTTTAAATTCAGTTTAGGACCTTTTGATGAATGATGCAAATTTTTAGTAGGTCTATCCAGTATTCAGTTTAGACCTTTAATATCTTGTTCAGTGCTTTTATTGAGCATATTATGCTGTTTAGGACCATTATCCCCCATGCTTTTTTGAATTTTAACAGGTGATTGAACATGTAGCAGATCCTGCAGAGTTCTGCAAATCTCTGGCAGCACTTACTGTACCAGATGGAGCTACTGTAATATCAACAATCAACCGGTCAATGAGAGCATATGCTTCAGCCATTGTTGCTGCAGAATATATTCTCCACTGGGTAGTATTCTTTTGTTCATTCTACTACGAAACCTTTTGATAATTCCATTAGGCGCATCACAATTCTGAATTGCTATAAATTCGTTCATCCTCTGAAATTTACTAGTTTTCCGACTCTGTCAGTATTGAAATGTTTCCAACAATATAGACATGTAAGACTCAGACACAGGAGACTCACCCCTCCCCTACGAGAAAAGGAAAAAATAACCAAAAATTTTTGTTATGAGAAGTTAGAAACTTCATCTTGATAAAATAAAAGTTTTTAATGAATTTTATTGCACAGAAAAAGTGACAGAAGGAAGAAAAGAGTTCTGTTATTTCATCAACAGTCGTACCAATATATAGAGGGTCTGTACTCTGTATAAAGGACCCTCCCTTGCAATTCTCCTATACTAACTAATAACTGCCCTTCTGTTAGTTAAACGGAACCTCCTCTTACGTGTAACAATAAGTTTGAATAGTGATGTTTGAAACTTTCCTATTTAGCTGATCTTCTAGAAAAATATTAGTCAATGTGAGGTACTTCAAATTTTTTTGGCCGAGAGGTACTTCAAATGAAATCTATGATAATGCTAGAAGTGATATTTTATGAAAGTATACCCATGTAGTGTTGCATGTCTTTGTTTTATAGATCATTGCAATTGATGTATTCTGATAGGAAGATGACAGTTAAGGACCCATAAATTAATGAGAGTTAAGTATAAAGTTACCACTCATTATATAAAGTTACAATTTGATCTTCTGAATTTTGAGGATATTTTAAGTTCGGTACCTTCTCTAGATGAAAATTTTCTTTGTAATATTTAGAAGACTAAGTTGTAACCTTAAAGGGTACTCACAGTAATTTGTTTTTATGGTCCTTAGGAAATTTAACTTTTAAGGCCCCTAATTATCATTAATTTGAGTCTTTTCACTGTCATTTTCTCTATTCAAATTGTAATATTTACATGTAGTGATACTTTGCAGCTTCCCAAAGGAACACATCAGTGGTCCAGTTTTCTCACTCCAGAGGAGCTAGTCCTTATTCTGCAGCGCGCTAATATCAATGTAAGCTATGTGAATGATACATTAACGCCCTCCCTTACAAATCTCACAATTGAATCTAACTTCTTGCGTTCACGATCCAGATCCTCTGAAGTTGAGGATGATACTTTGTGTTCAACTTCAACTTTAAGTGATTTGTTCTCTTGTGCTGATCTGTACACTTGTGAACTTTCTTTTCCCTCTTGTTTTCTGACGCTCCAATACTTTGTGTTCAACTTCAACTTCAAGTGATTTGTTCTCTTGTGCTGATCTATACACTTGTGAACTTTCTTTTCCCTCTTGTTTTCTGATCATTTGTACAGGTGAAGGAGATAGCAGGATTTGTTTATAACCCTCTGACTGGACGATGGTCTTTATCAGATGATATTAGTGTCAACTTTATTGCGTTTGGTACCTTGGACTCTGTATAGAAAATTGCAAATACGTAGAAATAATTGTTCTGATTATTTTTCCTTAATGCGGGCAAAAAATTTTTTGTTTATTTTCCATCTTTATATCATTTGAGATGGCGTATGCTTAGCTACACTTATAGAAATTGTCAATTTGCTCTAGTTTGATACTAAAAAGACAAGTACTTCAATTGAAATGTAGGTATTTTATATCAAGACCAAATGATTCTTCCTTTCCTTTGGAGATCTAAATTGCATAATCTTTTCTTTTAAAAAATAGGCCAAAATACCAGAACTTATCGATAGTCTTTTTTTTTTGGGCCAACGAACTTCTCGATAGTTTGAATCGATGTGTAAAATTTCGGGTACTTCTAAACCTTTGATATGTTCCGTTAGGCTTTCATTTATGCACAAGTAATATTCTTTTGTTAATAAATTGTTAAATTATTAAAAGGGAAAGTGCCCCATTAAACATAATGAAACCACATGATATCAGAAATGATAATATGTGTGGATCAAAAAAAGACATAAATGTGAATTTCAATACCTTTTTAACTTATGCCACAATTCTTTTTTTTTTTCGGGCCCTTGTGCCAAAACGTATAAAAAAGAATAATGGGTTTCACCAGAAAGTACTTCATCAGTGTTGTTAGCTTAATAGATTCATGCAAAAGAGAAATATTTTAGTCAAAAATTTTCGAATTAAATAATTTAACGGCTCATTAATGAATGGACAATTAAAAATATGATTTTAAAAATTGAAAGGAGATTTGTGTAAAGCAAATTTTGATTTCATGAGAAAATTATGTAAATTTTCAGAAATCTCAATAATTAAGAAAAAAATAGAAAATTTTTTTTGTAAATTTTATTCTTCTTTTAATTTAGGTTTTAGAAAATTAATTGCCATGCAGAATTAAAAAGAAAAACTAAACCCCATCCAAATACTATTTTTATGAATTTTTTTTCAAAAAAGAAAGTCTCCTGCATTACAATAACGATTTAATGCAACTAGTTTAAAGAGTTTGATTCAGTTATTTAAAGAAGAAAAATAGTGCTGTGTTTTTTCCCCGTTTCGTCACATTAAGACAATCTTGTGCATTCAAATTCCGTTTAATCTGTTAATTGGGAAAAAAGAATTCCGTTTAAACCGTTTCAGGACTTAAAAACCCGCCAAGGCGTTTACCTCCCGAATCGTTAATATCGCCAAGTCATCCAAACTTGACCGAAAAACGACGTAGCTTACTTTATCACATATCAGTCTCTCTCTGTTTCTCTCTTTTCGGTTCATTCTCTTCCAGGCCGAACCCGGATAGAAATGTCACCGACCAAACCGGACTCGTCATCCCGTCCCCAAAACCCTAAACGGACATCATCACAGATATCCGTAAATGCCACTCTTCCGGCCTCTTCACATTAAACGCCACTCACCACAATTCAACATGCTAATTCGAAGTCGTTAAAACCAAAACCGAAGGTCAAGAATCAGATAAAATCAATCTCCTACATCTTTCTACCTGATTCTTGCCTTTCAATTAGATTCCGTTCTCTCCCTTAGTTCAAATTGGTACGTTGCTTAGCTTCCTCGTGTCATTTCAAGTTCAATTAATAAATGCCGCTCTCGCTCTCGCTCTCCCTCTCTTCACCATTGTGTTCCGTTGCTTGTTCAGCAGGTTAATGCACTTTATGCTTCCTAGAAAGAGAGTTTGTGAAGGAGTGGTTGTAGGAGAGAGTGAAAGCAAGAACAACACAGGCACTGCGTCGTCATTCCCTAGGAAGAATCGGATCAGCTGCTTGGGTGCCTCCTCCCCTGCTGATACCACCGATTCGACGGGTAACAGCAAACAGAGCTTCGATTCCGGGAACAATAACGACAACAACCTCAGTAGCGAATACTTAATTGAAGGATCATAGGTCATGGCTTTGGGTGATTCTAATCCGCCCGATTTTGATGAGGATTTGCACAGCCGTCAGCTCGCTGTGTATCATCGTGAGACGATGAGGAAGCTAGGTGAGTCTAATGTCCTGGTCTCGGGGATGCAGGGTCTTGGTGTCGAGATTGGTATCTTTTCTTGAAAATGAAGTGATGCAGAATGTTATGTTATGGAGCTCTTGTACATCTGATTTACTGTTTTGGCAATTATCGGCAGCTGCTTATGTTAAATCTTGCAAACTTAGGCTTTTAATTTTATTATCTGATAACTACATTCTGCGACTCCATCCACTCTTTCTAAGGAGCTATTGAGTTAGTTGCTAGTACATGAATACTATTTGAACAATTATGTTGGTTTAATAGCTTGCTTTTTACTGCTATATTTTTTATGATATTGGGTTAAGTAACATTAACTCTGTAATACCAAATTATGCTAGTGTATTCAGTTTGTGTGTTTTACAACTTGCAGCCAAGAATTTCATTCTTGTTGGTGTCAAATCTGTGACTCTACATGATGAAGGGAATGTAGAGCTCTGGGATCTGTCTAGTAATTTTGTGTTTTCAGAGAATGATGTTTGGTAAAAACAGGGCAGTGGCTTCTGTTAGTAAGTTGCAGGAACTCAACAATGCAGCTTAACAACTAAATTGACCAAAGAACAGCTTTCTAATTTCCAGATACTTCTGTCTCCCTTTCTTTCTAAGTTACATTAAAAGCATTTATATGTATATCTGCTATATATTGGGTAATTTAGTTTGTCTTTTGCCTATGTTGGATTTCAAGGGTATCCATATATGTCAATAGTGAAATTACTTGTTCTATATGCCGCATCTTGGTTTGATCCACTTAAGACATTAGCTTATATAATTGACTGCATCAGTGCTAATTGATAATGGATGGGTAATTGAATAAAATATATCAATCTAAATGGAAAGTCAATATTTCATATGCTGCCATATTTTGCTTTGTATTTGTAATATATGTCTTAATAGTTTGATTATATTTTTGACCAAATGTTCTTGATTTCATTTCCCATGCTATGGTGACAAGTCACTTCTTAATTGTTAAGGAATAGTATTATTTTACTATTATTAATTACATGATTATTCTAGTATTTCTTAAAATTAAGCATACATTTACCAATTCCCACTCCCTAGGCCCTAAGGTGTTTTTATGCAAGAAAAAGTTCTGTTAGAGAAGCTAAATAGTTTATCTTCTGTCAAAGCGCCAAAAAGGCCATTTCAGCCTTTGTGGTGTGAATAAATCAAATAATACGAAAGAGATGGTTCAATTTTTTTTACATATTGGAAAGGAAACAATTTAATTAACTACATTGGTACCATGGTATTAGTTTTTCATTTTTTCTTTCTTTCTTTCTTCTTCTTCTTTTTTTTTTTTTTGTGTGTCACCTAGAAGTAACTATGATATTCTATCTGTTGTACTATTGTTTGATATATGTTGGTGGATTAACATTATTGGAGAAATAATTGATGATGATGATCCTATATAAGAGGAGAAATTTTGAATTTTCCTGACCTTAATTCCATATATCTGTGTCATGTTAATCTGATGTGCTACTCACATTGCGCATATCTTATGTTCTAATTGTGCATGTTAATGCAAAGTTTGTCTAGTCAGGTACAAAAATAAATGTTTTTCACTGTGATTTATTTTTGTTTGCAGGCTGTTGTTTTCACTGATATTGGCCTTGAGAAAGTCATTGAGTTCAACGATTACTGCCATGGTCATCAACCTCCAATTGCTTTCATTAAATCTGAAGTCAGAGGCTTTTTTGGCTCTGTATTTTGTTATTTTGGGCCTGAATTCACTGTTTTTTATGTGGATAGAGAGGAACCCCATATGGGTATAATTTCATCAATTAGTAATGACAACCCTGCCCTAGTATCCTGTGTTGATGATGAGAGGCTTGAATTTCAGGATGGAGATCTTGTTGTATTCTCTGAGGTTCATGGTATGACAGAATTGAATGATGGAAAACCAAGGAAAATTAAAAATGCTAGAGCATATTCCTTTACTCTTGAAGAGGACCCTACACATTATGGTACCTATGAAAGAGGTGGTATTGTCACACAGGTGAAACAGCCGAAGGTGTTGAAATTTAAGACACTCAGAATCACTCAATGATCCTGGGATTTTCTTCTTAGTAATTTTTCCAAGTTTGATCACCCGCCTCTCCTGCTCCAGGCTTTGGATAAGTTTGTCTCTGAGTTAGGTCATTTCCCTGTTGCTGGTTCAGAAGACGATGCACAGAAACTTATATCTATTGCCGCCAATATTAATGAGAGATTCGGAGATGGGAAATTGGATGATATCAACCCAAAACTTCTGCGGCACTTTACCTTTGGTGCTAGGGCAGTTTTGAATCCCATGGCTGCCATGTTTGGTGATATTGTTGGACAAGTTGTTAAAGCATGCTCTGGGAAGTTTCATCCACTTTTTCAGGTTAGTATAATTTCTGGGTATTCATTTAGCTGCATGAATTTGCGAAGGTCAATGATATGTGTAGGGTTGTAGTCTTTAAATTATCCTTGTTGTACAAGTGTTAATGGCCATAGGGTATGAATGGAGGCACAAAATTTGTGGTTTGGGTTTTCTAATTTCCTATGGTAAGCTTTTAGCTGCATGAGTTTGTGATGGTCCAATGATATGTGTAGGGTTGTAGTCTTTAAACTATCACAATTTATGTTGTTTGTTCAGATGTTTTATGTGATTGTATCCAACATATGTTGGATATGACATGAGTCTTCAAAATGTACGTGTACTCCTTAAAATTTGCCATGTTGCAGTGCTGTTGTGTCCTGCATTGTGTTACTGTCTTGGATAGAATCTCTCTATCATATGCAATATCAATATTCTCAAAGTGGAATGTTTTCTCCTTGTGGAAGGAATTGCATATCGTGTCACATATAAGTAATGAAATTCCTTTCAATGACCACTTTCTCAGTTTTAGTAATTAGTTGGCTGATTTTGTGCTCAATTTTCTGCTGTGAAGTACCATGCAAAAAAGAAGAGAAGGGCGGGCAGTTTGTGGAGTTTTTCTCTCGTTTTCTTTTTCTTTTCCCTTTTTCCAATTCTGGGTATACAGGTTGGATACAGCTTGGGTTCTCCAGCCAACATGCAAAATCAATTTTTATCCAAATTTTATGAGAAACAAAGTAAAATCAATTTTTATCCAAATTTTATGAGAAACAAAGCAAAATCAATTTTTATCCAAAGTAAGTGAATAGAAGACAAGCTGATGAGCAGTTGAGCACTATACAGTTTAGAATTTGTCATGGCTGTTCATGCTTCGAAACTGTGTTATAGTACATGGCATGCTCATGCAGACATGTAGACACACAAATAGGAGACACACCTAAGTCCACCTAGATGGATGTTTTTATGTTGTACATGACAAGATTCTCACTGATTGATGTGAACATATGCTGGTTGATTTACATTCTTGATCTTTTCATTGTCCTTAAAGAGGAGCAAGATGTGACATCAAGATCTTGGTATTATGAACTGTTGTGAAAATAATACGAGATGGAATATATCAGAAAATATATTGCTATATACTTGTTATACGAACTGGTTAATATTTTTGTCATCGGTCTCTATCCCATGAGCATTTCTTTTAGATCTTAGAATACTCTTTGTTTTGTTGGTTAATGATTTATTTTTTCTTTTGACCACCTGGTTAGTGATTGTTTTAAATTTCTCTTTTCCTCTTTGCAGTTTTTCTACTTTGACTCAGTAGAATCACTCCCTACAGAACCACTTGATCCCAATGATTTTAGACCCGTAAATAGCCATTATGATGCACAAATCTCTGTTTTTGGATCCAAGTTATAGAAGAAATTAGAAGATGCTAAAGTGTTTGTCATTGGATCTGGTGCTTTGGGATGTGAGTTCTTGAAGAATCTTGCCCTGATGGGAGTTTCTTGCGGAAGTCAGGGGAAGCTGACTATTACTGATGATGATGTTATTGAGAAGAGTAACCTAAGCTGGTAGCTCCTCTTCTGCGATTGGAATATTGGACAAGCCTACAGTTGCTGCATCTGCTGCTGTTTCTATAAATCCTTCTCTGAATATTGAAGCACTGCAAAATCGTGTTGGCCCTGAAACTGAAAATGTGTTCAATAATATTTCAATGATATGTTCTGAGAAAATTTGAGTGTTGTGATTAATGCACTAGACAATGTGAATGCTAGACTATATGTTGACCAGAGATGCTTGTATTTCCAAAAGCCTCTTCTTGTGTCTGGAACTCTTGGAGCAAAATGCAATACCCAGATGGTCATTCTCCACCTGACAGAAAACTATGGTGCTTCTAGAGATCCTCTTGAGTCTGGAACTCTTGGAGCAAAATGCAATACCCAGATGATCATTCCCCACCTGACAGAAAACTATGGTGCTTCTAGAGATCCTCCTGAGAAATAGGCACCAATGTGTACTGTTCACTCTTTTCCACACAACATTGACCACTGCTTGACATGGGCTTGATCTGAATTTGAGGGTTTGCTTGAGAAGACACCAGCTGAAGTAAATGCATATTTGTCTAACCCAAGTGAATATAGTAGTGCAATGAGGAATGCTGGTGATGCTCAAGCAAGGGATAACTTGGAGCGTGTTCTTGAGTGCCTTGACCGGGAAAAGTGAGACCTTTGAAGACTGTATAACGTGGGCTCGTCTAAAGTATGCTTCTTTTATTGCACCCTTTTGTTCATAAGTAACATGATGTTGTAGTGGTACTATGATAATTATTTGTATCTGTTGCTCAAACTTGGGTCTCTATCACAGGTTTGAAGATTATTTTACTAATCGGGTGAAGCAGTTGGTATTCACTTTTCCTGAGGATTCTATAACTAGTAGTGGAGCTCTGGTCTGCTTCAAAAAGATTCCCTCATCCGCTGCAGTTCTCAGCTTCTGATCCAGGTCATCTCCATCTTGTGATTGCAGCTTCTATACTGTGAGCAGAAACATTTGGCATCCCCATCCCTGATTGGGTGAAGAACCCAAAGAAGTTGGCTGAAGCAATTGATAAAGTGATAGTACCAGATTTTCAACCAAAGAAGAATGCAAAAATAGTGACAGATGAGAAGGCTACAAGTCTCTCTGCTGCTTCAGTAGATGATGCAGTTGTTATTAATGATCTAATATTCAGGTCAGAGCGGTGCTCCGTGAACCTGCCACCAGGTTTCAGGATGAAACCAATCCAGTTTGAACATGTCTGTTATTCAATATTTTCATCCATGCAACTGATTGTCATGGTTCTTATTCCAGCTTCTTCACACTCCATATAGTTTTTTAATTCGTGGTCTTAGTAATTTGGTTTTTATGATTGGGGGATTTTAGAGCAGTTCTTTCTTGGTCATGTTTGAGTTTGTTTATCAGGTGGGCATAGGATCCTTATTAGTGTTCTTGAATTTATTTGAACTCTTTCACCTGCAAATCCTGCATTGACCTTTTTTATTTCTTTAGATGTAATTCATTTTCATTAAATATGTCACTAAATCATTTTTATCAGTATTGTTCTGTAAAACTGCAGGATGATGATACAAACTACCACATGGACATGATAGCTGGGCTTGCCAATATGAGGGCTAGAAATTACAGCATTCCTGATGTCGACAAGCTTAAAGCTAAGTTCATTGCGGGACGTATCATTCCTGCAATAGCAACCTCAACTGCCTTGGCCGCTGGTCTTGTTTGCCTGGAGCTCTACAAAGTTTTAGACGGGAGCCACAAACTTGAAGACTATCGAAACACATTTGCTAACCTAGCACTTCCTCTCTTCACCATTGCTGAGCCAGTTCCACCTAAGGTCATCAAACATCAGAATATGAGTTGGACAATTTGGGACAGGTGGTTTGTTAAAGACAATCCTACTCCAAGGGAATTTCTTGAGTGGTTGAAGGCAAAAGGCCTAAGCGCCTATAGTATTTCATGCGGGAAGTAGCTTGCGCTAGAGTAGCATGTTCCCTATGCACAAAGACCGAATGGACAGAAAAATGGTGGATCTAGCAAGGGAAGTGACCAAAGTGAAACTCCCTACATACCGTCGTCACTTGGACGTTGTTGTGGCCTGTGAGGATGATGACGTTGACATCCCTCTGATATCCATCTATCAACTGTCTTGAGACTAGGTAGATTAGAAGGACTATCTTTCCAGTGTGTTTGACTTCACTGGACTGTTCCATGTTCATAATGCGCACACAGACCCAACATAAACGACATCACAGTTAATATATGAATTGAAAGGCAACTTCATTTCCTTGTATTTTAGTTACTTGCTCTTGTACATTTCTTTTTCCCCTTTTGCCCACCCTTTTACTTGCCAAGATGGTGAATTGGTCAGTTATAACACTGCCTCTAATACCTCTTTACCCACCCTTTTATTTGTCATTATGGTGAAAACCCCCTTTTTGCCATTCGAGTATGTCAGATTATGGCAGGAAAAAATGCATGCCATTGATTTTGCGCACCACTTATTTACCCTCTGAAATTTGGGTACATTCAAGGATCATTGAGGGATTGGAATTTTGTTCGAGGAATACAGACGATCAATGTGCTAGTTGGAATTATGTTGATCTTGGGGGGAAATAAAGGTTAATTTTCAGGAGTTTCCTTTTTTTTTTGGATAAAAGGAGTTTCCACTTAATAATAACAATCTAAATGATCATATATAATTTTTTCTTATGAAAAGGAAGAGGCATAAGCTACCCTGAAGAGTAGTCTAAAAGTGAATTAGTTTATTGCTAACTGAATAAATATGTAAACATTGTTAAGAATCAATCTCATTAAAAGGTGTACGTGAGATATTTGTATTAGTTGTATATTTATTCAGATATTTCTCGATTTACGTATTGAAGCCTGATGTGTAACACAAATCCTCCATACCATGTATTTTTATTGAAGAATATCTTACAAAATATGGCAATACAAATATATTTACAAGTTGATCTTTTCTGTGTTCAAACTCATTGTGTATTTAGTGAGAAGGGAAAACGTTTTCTCCCTTCAAAACATAAATACAACTATATAAAGTATTAAATATGAGAGTTATCCACCAATCAAATTTGGACATAATTAGTGATTGACGGATAGCTGAATTTTTTAAATATGATATCTAAGAAACTATGTGCATAAAAAAAATTTTGTTGGGAGAGGTAAAATTGACTACTGTGATCTCTTTACCTTGAAAAGGTTAGTTTTCAACCATCAATTAGAAAAAAAAAAGTATTAGTTTTTGACTATCAATTTAAATAAATCCTTTGAGCTCACCCAAAATAGAAAAATGACTTACCCTTTTGTCATCGGTTTCGAGGGAGATTAGTTGCTAGTGTTGGTAAAAATGATTTACCCTTTGTCATCGGTTTTCGAGGGAGGTTAGCTGCCAGTGTTGGTGGCCGATGCTCCTGATCCGAAAAAAAAAAAAGAAGTTTTGAAGCCAAAATAAATTCAATTGAAACACATTTATTCATTTATTTTTTTAAACCCATATCATCATCGTCACTTCCAGTTTTTTTTTTTTTTTTTTTGGTGAATAATGTCGATTAACAGAAAATAAAGAAAACTGTCTCCTTTGAATCATCAGGGAAATATCCAAGTTCATCCTATTATATGGAATCTTGTGATGACTCAATTAAGGAATCACAAAATACAGCTAGGCTTCTTGAAAGGCAAGCATCAAAAGTCGTTAAGGAAAAGCCAGTAAATGATTTTAAGAGATCATGATGAACGCTACATAAAGGAATCGAGGAAATTTCACTGGGATAATAAAACTATTTACAGATTGAAAATGAAGGGCATGGACAATTAAACAACCGAAACCAGTAAATTTTTGCATAAAGTGGGTAATGAGTGCCTACTTCCTTCTCGTCAATATCAATATCAAATATAACTAAAGCATGCTGTACTGTTTTTAATGCAGCATTTCTTACATTTTATACAAGGCACGGGGAGCTTATATTAAAACTCGGACACCGAATCTATGGACTCCTCAAGGTACAGCTTCATAATGAGCATAAGATATGAATGATTATTTGACTTTTATAATGAAATCGACAGAGTAATAGTAATTGAACAAGCACCTACAGGGGAAACGTAAATATCAGCAAAGAAATTTAGAAATGATTGGCTTGGAAAATGAGGCCGAGCTTTCCTAGAAATACAAATGGAACTACAGTTGCAATTTTAAAGCAAATTATGATACACAACATTGCTATTCCCTGCAGGATCATGACTCACAAAGTCTACTGATGATGTATGCCCCCTATAAAATTGGGCGTTTTGAAGTTGAACCACTTCCAGAAATGCCTCCTTTCTTGATAATGCTTGATGAACTGCAGGACATGGAGCAACAGCATGAGGATTGTTGAGTAGGGCAGGGTAGAGAGAGAGAGGGAGGGAAAGGAAATGAGAAAAAATTTCCTCACAATCACAAACTAACTTCTGTTCTACTGGAAGTATTCTCTAGAAAATTGAACCTTGCAAGTAGGATTACACAAATTACAAACAAGCCTACTATTCTAAACAATAAAGTAAATATCTCAAAAGCAGCTTCTGCCAAAAAAAGTGATGTCATACCTGTGACTCCTCTGGATAGAATTTCTCTTCATTGCTGCAAGATTTTTCACTTCAGGACTGCAAGATTTAGAAGGACTTGGCAGTCAATATTCAGTAGAGAATACGAGTTTTGAGGTTCAATATTGGAGCACACTTTCTACCAGACAGAACACTAAGCATACTTCATTATAGACGAAGTTTTCAATTATGAATATCTAAATATATTTTTTTAATGGATGAATATCTTAATATGTTAAATCATATTATTATAATGAATTTTTATTAGATGAGGGTTGTAGAGTAAGAGTTTTCATGTGGTGTTTTGTAAAACTCTAAGCAAGTATCACCAATCTGATTTGAGATTCCATATATAAGATGGAAACTTTTTGCAACAAAGAGACAACCCGTCAGGTAATGCAAAGCGATAAATGGAATTCATATTTCATAGTAAGAGATAATGCAAAGTTCCCATAGAGAGCATATCCACATACAGTTTCCCCAGTTTTATTCATTGGTGTGATTCGAATTGGAACTCATATTCACTACCACAAAGTGAACTCTACATTACAGCTACTTCACTCTCTTTTTACTATGTCTAAGCTCCTATTAATTTGCAGTTTGCATTCACTCTCTTATATAACATCTTTGGAAGCTAGAAGCATCAGATCATCATACGACAAAAAAAATTACCTCTTTAAATATTCTATCTTTGATTTCTTCAGTATGTTGCTCTTCAAATGTGATACATTATAGCTAGAACCTCCATCTACAACAGAAGCTCAGATCAAACAATCAATAAAAGCTACAACACTGATCAAATGTATAAAGCAGATGACCATGGTAACTGACACAAGGAAACAGAAGACTTAGTGACTTACCGCCCCAAAATTTTCTTTTACTTGAAGGTGGAACTTTGGTGCATAGCTTTACTTGCCTACTCTGTTTCCCTATATAAGCCCAATACGGGTAAGTATTCAAGTAAGTAAACAAGTAACTAAAAGAATTGGCATGCTGCTGTATGCTGTTTAAAGATGCTAATCCAATTAAGGAGAATTATGTGGTGCACATAATGTACCAAAACATGTTTGACCATTTGATTCAGTAACCATATTCATTGAAAGACAAACACCAGTTTACCATGGATACTAAATTATTTTACCAGAAACTACATGAGAAGAAAGAAGGTAATATATTATCCTTAAACTAGGCATCAACGAAAAGAGAAAACTGTTTAGGGTCATACGGTCATCTAATTTCTTGTATCGTTGCTGCATTCGAGCAACTGCTTGATTCTCAGCCTCAGCCACTTCCTTGACTTTTGCCTACAGAGATGTTACCAACTTAGCACAAGTGACAATTGGTGTTTTAAGCCAAAAAATTAAGATTCGATAAAGCCCTTTCAATAATCAGATAGTATAACTGGTTAAAAAAATGAAACATAAAAACTATAAACCCCAAAAAAATCCCACCTCATATAACTGTATCCATTTGAACGACACCTTCTTTTCTTTCATCCTCTTAATTACTTGATTAGTGCAATTCATACCAAACTCCTTCATAAAAAATCTTTTCCATAACTTATCAGTAACAGGACTGAGGTCTCTTCCCTGCAAAAGCATTTCAGAGTAAGCAATTTAGACTTGCAATTTTCAAGCATTATTATAAGAATTAAATGTCTAATAACAAAGTCTTTCTTACTGCAGTTGACTTTTCCACATGCATCAATTGATCAAGCGTGCAGTGTGGCAATATTCGCTCGAGCAGATGGGCATCAGTTTCACCAACATTTCCTAAGTACCTCACATTATCGATCGTTGTCTGAACACAAAGATCAACCAGTGAGGGCACCTTCTTACACCCAAGCATGTTCCTTGATCTCTTCCCGTTGAACTAACTCTGACAAGGAAATCGAAACATCAAAGTTTAATAAAAATCTGATTATCCAATGCATTCAAACCAACTAAAAGTCAAACTGACACATTTTCGCCTTCAGCTAAAACATAGAAGCTATTTTTTCCGAATAATTTTTCTGACTTCTCAAACAGCAAAGAAACAAAGCCATCAATTTGGTTCTTTGATACAAGTAACAGAAGAATGAGTGAGAACTTTTCCGATTATCAGAAGAAGCTTCAGCTATATGGTAATAACAGAAATCCAAAATTCCCAGATAATCCAAATAGACTTCGCTGTAATTATAAATATGTATATCTATGTATGTATGCATGCAGGTATGTGGGGATATATATATATAATCAGATCCGGCACCAATAATCATTCAAGAAAACAGTGAACAAATTAGGAGAAGCTAGATCGATTAACAGGAAATGAAATTAACAATTATACTCACAGATTAGATTGGGATTGACGTAATCTGATCAAACGGAGATCGGATTCGAGGGACAACAACCTCAGCTAAGTCGATCAGAAGTCGCATCAGCGAAAGAGAACGGAGGAAGAGAAAGTCCTACCAGAGGACTTAGGAGCGTGCGGTACACGCGCCACCTGTGAATTTTCTTCAAACGATGTGCGAAAATGCGGCCATCACTTCGCAGGATAAAAAGGGGTTGGTGGCGCGATTTTTAACCACATGGACAGTCCCGCGCGTGGGAGAACTACTCTGTTCCGTTCCGAAATAACCAAATCCGGCTTAGAATTATCTCAAAAACAAGATCACCGTATTCCTATAAAATATGTATCTGTGTGTCTAGCGAAAAAAAAATCTATACGTATGTACTGTTATTTTTTTGCATATTAAGATACTTTTAATACGTTTTTAAACTTAAAGAGAAAGAAAAAATTAAAATTTTTAATTTTATTTTCATTAATTTTATTTCTTTATAAAAAAATTTTAAAATATCTTATAATATAAATAAAAGAGAATATATATATATATATATATATATATGGCAATCGCCTTCCTATTCAATGATACTAAGTTAATTTGATATATTTAATTTGCAATCTCCGCATCTGTTTGGCCAAAAAATTCTATACATGTGTATATATAATAATTTCCTTCCCATTCATGAATAGTATTTGATTTGATATTGTTTTTTATTTTGCCCAACTTGATTTGTTATATTTTAATCGGGAATTATATTTTAAGATTAAAATAATAAACTTATTATAAAATAAAATTTATTATTTTTTTAATTTTATTACTTAATATTATAGATTTTAACATTTTTTATTAGTTAAAAAATTTTTTTAATTAATCTATTCTATTGATTCCTAATTATAATTTTTTCATTTTGATAAGGAAAAAGTAATGGAAGAAAATAGAACTTAAAAAGTAAAATTTCTTAAATAATATCTAGATAAGTTCTATTTTTCAAGTAATTTATGATATTTTGTTAAAATTATCTTTAACTATTAAATATATTTCTCTAACAAAAAGGATATTAATATTTTTTACACTAAAACATAATATATTTAAATTAAAAAAATAATTTAAATTTCTTAAAATTAAGAAATTAAACAAACATAAATTTCTCGGAACTAAAACTACCTTTCAAGAACTCCACTTCCAAGAAAGTAGCTCTTAGTATATCTTATATATTGAACTCTGTATTTTATTTTTTTCTTATATTTTTTGTGTGCTATTTATTATTTCCTATTAAATTTCATAATGCGATTCATAGTTTCTTAAACTCTGTGTAAATTGCTTGAATCCACATATAATTTTTATTAATAAATTAGGAATGCTATATTCAAAAAAGTTAGCTAAAAAATATTAAAAATCCTTAAAAAATAAATACTCCCTCTGTCCCATAGATTTGGGACAGAGGGAGTATTAATCTATGTATATAAATTTTATTAGTTTAAATTCTTTATTTTTAATATCAAATCATAAATAATTTTTAAAGTAATTTTATGATATGGAAAAGTCATTAAATAATGAATTATGTATAGTGGTACAAAAAATTATGTATAGCAATATAAAAATCTTAAAAATTTTCAAAAACATTTGAAGTAAAACCATGTATGTAATATATTAATTCAAAAGAAAAATTCATATGTTATATATGAAAACTGAAAAGCTCGAATTTTTAATATACTTTTACCTGTGCTCGACCTGTAGCGAGTTTTAATATACTGGTGCTGCTAGATGGATGAGCTCAAATTGTAAATCTGCAGTTCACTGTGTTTCTAAGTTCTAATGATAAGGTTAACCATGATATTACCTTGGATGGGAGAAGTGATATGCAACAAGGTTCAACTGTTTTAGATGGTGATACATGTGGACGTGAATATTGGAAGTTCTCAATTAAATTAAAATTAAGAAACAGAAATTTCCAAAAGAATAAAATATTTCTAGAAACCAATCACAAATTCACCTAATTTCTAAAAACTACTAAGATTTGTAATTAGAATTAAAATTAGAAGGTACAAGTAATTCATTCGTAAGTAATAATAATATATTTGTGACTGACAAACATTTATTTACGAGTAAAACTGACTCATTTGTGAATGATAATAGTATCGTTTGTGTTACTTGCAAATAAACACATATCAATTGCAAATATATTATTATCACTTGTTAATGAATCTTTGTCACTTATAAATAAGTTACTTGTACAAAAAAGATATTTTCATCTTTTATTTTTTTTAATTTTAATTTCAATTACAAATTTTAGTAGTTTTTAAAAATTAAGTGAATTTAGGATTACTTTTTTAAAATTTTTTGTTTTCTTGATATTTATTTAGAATTTTTTCATTAAGAAAAGCCGTGTTTGTTGGGAATTTCACTGCTGTGTTAGCTTTTGTTCTCCTATTATGGGAAGCTATAATTTTTTCATAAGCATCATGGTCGTTGCAGAAGCTTCCTGGAATGTCTTTGCAATATGCTTTGGTGGACTTCAAAACAAGTTTTGATCCCTTCTCCTATGTCATTGCCCTTAGTTATTGTTTCTAATTATCCTTTGTTTTCCGAGTTTTTTATTTATCATTGCCCACTTTGTTTCCTATATTGCTCTGGATGTTCAAAATCTTCTTTTTAGTTTTAGGCCTTTTCATTCCTTTCTTGAAAACTGATTTTTGCACTCTTTATTTCTCAATTTGTGCCTGTCATCTTTGTGCAGTGTACTTTTTATTTTATATTATAGTATTAGATCGTTTTTATCGAAGAAAAAAAATACTTTTACGTATCATTGTACATTGATAATTTTTTTATACCAAATTGCATATTGATAATTTAAACAAAAGACAGATTTTAATGTTTATAAAAGATAAATCAACACACGCACACAAATGTAATTGCAAGATGTATAAATCAATATATATATATGTGTGTGTGTGTGTTCGACCTACTAAAACTAACCTTAATCTTTTTTTTAGGGACTAACTTTAATTAATATTACATACTAATTTAATAAAAATAAATAAATTTATATCAATGAGAAGGTCAAAAGACGAATAATGAGTCAATAACAATAAGTAGCCAAAAAAAGGTAAAAAAATAAAATTGATTTGATAACAATAACATAATTATTATTTGAATTAAACTAGTAGTTTGTTCTTTCACAAATGAGTAGAATCTTCTCATATAATATAAACCCAGAATTTTAGCTATATTCATGAACGAAATCACAGAAAACGATATAACAATCATTTAATATAATAAGCTCATGAATAAATCACGCATTTAGAATATATACAAACTGGCTTCATAACATTTTAGTTTGACAATTAATATTTTACTTCGAATCACGCAAGATGAATATAAACCACATCTCCTCAAGAAATGATAATTGAGATGTCAGAGTGAAAAGAAAAAACAAATTCAAACCACATCTCCTCAAGAACGAGAGGACATCAATTGAAGAAAGACGAAAAATGAGAGGTAAGACATACCCTTACGTGGATCCCCTCAAAAAATAATATTCTCAAGTCCATACTTCCAAAAATATTTAAAAACTAATAAATAATATTCACAACATTACATAATTTTTTTTTTAATTTTCCTTCCCATTTTCCATCAACAAATCTAACATTCCCCAAACACTATCCAAGAAGGCAAAGCATAAAAGGAACTACAAATTCACTTATTATTCTAAGGAATTGGTACTTAGTGAATTAATACATCTTCACAAGCAAGTAGCAGCACAATAAGCGAAATTGTTTGGCACCAGCACAATGCATCACCCCTTTACACTTTATCACTAGATTCACAAGAATCCAACTACTCCAACTAAAAATATTAAATGAAATAGTACTGCTTACCAAAACTGACATTGCTATTGGTACTTCATCCACCTGTGAAAAAGTTTTCAGAATGTTGTGCACAATTACAACATACAACTCAATTGTTCAGTTATCCAATCTCAAGTGCTCTTAGCAGATCTCCCAGCAAGCATTCAGTTCCAGCAAAATGATGTTATAAACGTCATCATTTACATCACACAAAAAACAAAGTTCCAATGACATAACCTTACATAAAAGTAATTAATACAACAGAAAAGAGGAAGGAAAATAAGTCAGGTGGCAAAACATAGGTGAGCCCGGGCCCGCCCAGTCATTGACTTTGACATCTAAAAAAACTAAGATGTAATGATTGCAAATTGCTGGAAACGCCTCACTGGTAGGAGAGAAGAAAGAAGGGAAAAATAAGCAATGGATAAAGAGAGGCTGAATAGAGAAACAGGAAGGAAGAGAGATGGCACATGAATTAATACAACAGAAATTTAACATAAAAGGATGGCAGCTCCTGCTCCTCCACCGAAGAAGGGAGAGATGTTACTGAGGACTGTGACAAAAACATTTTGGGGATGAGACTAAGAGTTAAGGACAATAAAACCGACGACTGTGACAGAAACCTTTCGGGGATGAAATTTGCATTTTTGTTGGACATTGAAGGCATAGTGGTTATCATTTGCAAAATGAGAAAAGTAAAAATAAAATCAAACGGTAATTGAAAAACCAAAGTGCATAAACTAAAAGAAAAATGACAGATAAAAGTGCTTTAACAAAACCGTATTACTGTATGCCAATGCTCCAGCAATTGTCTCAGTTTTTGAGATTTTGAAAAGTGTCATATGAAAAATGACAGGTAGGGGATTTCTAGCAACTCTGTGCTGTACAAGAGGAAACCTTATACCCTCGGAAAAATTTTTTCAATTTTTCCATTTCACCAACTGCAGAAAGCCATTCAGTTAGAATTTCCATGGTCACATAGTCAGGTCTGCAAGCATCTTCAACCATTCTGTCCATAAGTTCGAATGCTTTGTGTAACATTTTCTTATCCTGAACCCCTTTCAAGATAGCATTATATGTAGTCGTATTAGGTCTAACCCCCTTCACATTCATGTCATCCATCAAAGAAATTGCACTTTCTACATCTTTAATCTTACAGAGAGAGTCTATTAAAATGTTATATATAACAGTGTTGGGAGGAATCTTTGATGTAGAACTCATTTCCCTGAACATTTTCATAGCTTCATCGACATTGCCATGCAAACAATAAGCATGTATAACTGCCCCATAAGTGACAACAGAAGGCACAAGACCCTCCTTCCTCATCTTTCTCAATATCTCAGTAGCAGTTTTAAAATCTCCAGTTTTGCCAAGGAATGATATTAGACTGTTATAGGTGATAATATCAGGCTTAACTCCGGTTTGTTCCATTTCCTGGAGCATTTCATATACTCTGTCCAACTTCTTCTTCTTGCAGAATCCACTTATCAGCACATTATAGCAACATAAGTCAAGACCGAATCCAGCCTCTTTCAACTTTGACACAACAAGGCTGGCGTCATCCATCCTCCCAGCAAGACTCAAACCTGATATCAAACTGTAGAAAACAATCACATCTGCAGAGCATCCAGAACTCAACATCATATCAAAATATTGCATGGCTTTATCAATATTGTTTACATTACAAAAGGCAGAAATTAGAGAGGCATAGGTAACGGAATTCCCTTTGATGCCTTTCTTTTGCATCTCATTGAAAAGCTCAACAGCACTATTGATCCTCCCATGTTTGCACATACCATCAATCAGTGTATTGAGAGTGACCACATTTGGCATCACTCCTTCATCGTTCATCTGATCAAACAGTTCATGTGCTTTATCAAGGTTGCTTGCTTTGCAGAAACCATCGATCAAGCAGTTATATGTAACAGTATTTGGCCTACATTCATCATGAGTTTTCATCTGTTCCAACAAGCTCAAGCTCTCTTCGTGCCTCCCAACTTTACAAAGTCCATCAATCATGGTATTAAATATGACCACATCAGGTTCAACATTCATCCCATTACACCCTCCTTTTCCTCTCATTTCTTCTAACACCTTCAATGCATCATCAATCCTTCGAGACTTGCATAAATGATTAATAAGAATCCCAAAGGTTATAACATTAGGCTGTATCTCCATTTCTTTCATCTCGGCTAAGAGATCATTCATTCTCTTCACATTTCTATCCCTTCCCAACCCTGTCAAGAGTGCATTGCAAGAAGCAGCTGCAACTGCACCACCCGATTTCGTTACATCATGTAAAAGATCCCAAGCAAGCCCAGTCTTTCGTTTCCCACAGAGCTTGGTGATCAGATGTGTGAGTTTGATGGTGTCCGGGAAGACACCGTATTTGCTTAGCTTTCTAACCAATTGACCTATTTCCTCTTCGTTAATGCTTCTTCTAGGGCTTTCCGTCTTCAATAACCCACCAAAAACAATACGACCAGTGACTTTGTTTGGAGGAAACATAGTATTTGGTTCACACATTTTGTCGAGCACTTGGACTGCGCTGTCCGTATGTCCCAATCTAAACAATGTACTTATCAATGTATTGGCAATACGAGTTCTCTTCACAGACGGGTCAAGATCATCGAAAAGAAGAAGCAACTCATCCACCATTTTACCCATTCCGAGGCACTGAATCAGAAGGGCAGCTGATTCAGAAGTAAGCGGGATGCCCCACTGTTTGACTCTCTCATAAATCTCCAAAAGTTTACATTCCGAAACGGGCTCTCGACTAAAAAGCTCAAGAACACCACGAAGAATGGAAGACAGATAAGAGTTCTGTGCAGATGGTGCATGTGCTCTAACGTACTCCAGAAAATTGAGGGCTTTCCAAGAGGAACCCAAATGGAGTGTGATTTTGAGCAGGTGGCGAGGCAAGGTGGTGGCAGAGAATAGCAGGGGATGAAGTTGATCGGAATTCCACTCCTTTTCAGGTACCTGGAGAAGTTGCACCACTTGCGTTACAACCGATTTATCGTCTGGTGATTGTGATGGCGGCGAATCACACTGGACGGTGGAGTTCAGACGATAAATACTGCACTGTGGAAGATAGCGGCGGAGGAGCTTAAATTGGCTTGAAGCTGAGAGCTTTATGCTTATTGCTGCCATGTGGAGAGAAACTCAAAGGAGTGACTTCCGAGTTTTATAGAAATTTGAAGAGAACTTTAATAGAGGTAAAATTAGGACTCTCTGGAATAA
The DNA here is from genome assembly GCA_026686845.1 of Adenanthera pavonina. Classification (NCBI taxonomy): domain Eukaryota; kingdom Viridiplantae; phylum Streptophyta; class Magnoliopsida; order Fabales; family Fabaceae; genus Adenanthera; species Adenanthera pavonina. The sequence goes on from JAIVEN010000014.1 coordinate 4,531,958, forward strand.
GGGCAACTGAAATGATAAGAAAGAATGAACATAAGCTGCAGGAATCAAATCAAACAGTAAACAAGACAAGCTAGCGGGAAGTTGAAGGCCACCGGAAGTTCCCTCATCGGAGACAGATAAACTCAGAGAGAAGACGCGCGAGATGTCTCTGGTAGACTACGCTTCCTCTTTAGACGACGAAGCTCCCGATTTCGTAGAAGAACCCCATCTTTCTCAAGACAGTCCACCGGCACCCCCATGAACAATGGAACCTCCACCTCCTCGACACACACCGTCTCCCAATCTGATCAATGCGAGGCTGCTCTGGCTCAAAATGTTTTGCGGAAGAGACTTTTAGGGTCTGTTTGGTTAAAACGAAGGGAAGGGAGCGGAGAGATTTTAATGGAGGGGATTGGGGAGAAAGTGATTAGAGAAATTTTAAAATTCTCTTGTTTGTTAGAATTCGAGGGGAGGGGATTGGAAGGATTTTAATAAAACCTTGTTTGGTTCAGGAAGGAATTGGAGGGAATTGAGTTTTATACTCTGTTTGGTTGGGGTTTTTTGAGGGGGAGAGGAAGGGAAGGGAGGGGATTTAATCCCCTCTCCTTGTTTGGATCTATTTTTTGGAGGGGATTTAATTCCCCTCAATCTCCTCCCCATCCCTTTTTCATTCCCCTCCAATTTGGGGTTTTTTGGAGGGGATTGAGTTTTATTACTCAATCTCCTCCTGAACCAAACAAAGTTTCATTAAAATCCCTCCAATCTCCTCCCCTCGAATTCCACCAAACAAGGGAATTTTAAAATCTCTCCAATCACTTTCCCTCCAATCCCCTCCATTAAAATCCCTCCCCTCCCTTCTCCTCGGTTGAACCAAACAGACTCTAGGGGCTGGGCAGAGTTTTTAAAAATAGTTTTTTTTTATTTGAAAAATAAAAAAAATTGTTTAATAAAGATGTTTTCTAAAAATTATTATCAGAAATAGAAAAATAAAATAATAGAAAACTCAAAATATTTTTAAGGTGTTTTATAGTTTTTCTTCTGGAAAACATAAAAAAATGTGACAAACACTCACAATAAAATTATAAATTTTGAATAACTCATCTATCATTCACTAGTTATGATTTTGAGAATAATTATTCAAATGAATTTTTATAATTTCTTGTTTTCAAAACTTATTTACGAAAACAGTTTTACGAAAATAGTTTTACAAAACTGTCTTAAAAACAATAAATAGAAAATACTATTAAATAAATCCTTATATTATCTTTGGTTAGGGATTTTTTTCGGGGGATTGGGAGGGAGAGATTGAATCTCCTCCTTTGACTAATAAAATTAGAAAGAATTGAGAGAAATTTAATTCTCTTATGAATCAAATAAAATTTTATTAAAATTTTTTCAATTCTCTCCCCTCCAATTACACCAAATAAAAAAATATAAAATTTCTCTAATTTCCCTTATTAAAATTCATCCAATCCACTTTCTTTGGATCTCCTCATGTCAACTAAACACACCCTTAAACGGGTTGGCTCCCTCAACTCATGAGCTTGCCAGCTTGGTAATGTTTTGAACTCAGGGCTTCCAAGTTAAAAGAGCTTTATATATGCTATGCCACTCGAAATTACATATAATTAAGTGCTATGTATATATATACATGCGGGTTTGATAATTTATTAGTTATTTTTAGTTAAGGATAATTAATTATAAAGCTAATAATTAATTCTGAGAAGTCAAACCCTACAGACTAATATTCACTTGTAAAACGATTTATGTCGAATAAATTTTCATTGTCAAGCCGGTATAAATGATCTAAAATTTCTCTGGCCCCACAAAAAAAATCTAAAATTTTCTAAAAAGTAAATAATTATTCTTAAATTTTATTTAAAATTTACACCAAAACTGTTAAATTTTATTTAAATATTAAAAAAATTATTAGCATTTCTGATAAAAAAAATTGAAAGAATCAAAATTTAAAGTTGGATATAATTTTTAAGTAATTATTTTTTTTTCATCATTATTCAACAATAGATTTTTTTTATTACTTTTTTAAACCAGGGACATAAATATCCTTTTCATGTTATAAATAACTTTTTTATTTTCTTTATATTTAGTTAACAAAAGATCATGTCATACAAAAGAAACAATATACATATATATATATATAAAATGTTACTCTATCCACTAAATTCTACTTCACATTCATATAAAAAAAAATATCTACTTCACATGTCTTTTTTTAATCTTCAAAAGATTTTCTCTTACAAGCAAAGCATAAAAGGAATACAAATTTACTTGATATTCGAAAGAACTAGTACTTCTAGTGAATCAATAAATATTCACTAACACACCAAAAGGCCAAAATATTTGGTACAAGCACGAGGCATTCCACCCGTTTATCATTAAATTCACAAGAATCCAGCTAAAATATTAAATGAAATACCGCTTAGCAAACACTACTGACACAACTAAATATTAGTAGTGCCCGTGCCACCTCCTGGGAAAAAGTTTTAAGAATAATGTGGACAATCACCATTTCCAACTCAGTTGTTCAGTTCTTCAATTTCAAGTACTCAATCCATTTCCAGACATGAGACCGAATGTGTTAGAACCAATTCTTCCTCGAGCTATAACATAATATTCAAATTCACCAGCATAAACTGCATGCTTTGCAAAAAATCTGTTGCAGCACTGCTTTGTCAAGAAATCAATGAGATGATTCATGGATTATCATAAGAAGGATGATCCCTTGTACTCAGCATGCAACGCTATCAGCTACAATTGGTGGAACAAAGCTATAATTTTCAAGAGTTTGCTCAAAGATATGTCCCACTCTCAGCAGCTCTCCCTGCAAAGTGCAGACCATTCAGTTCCAGCAAAATGATTTTGTAAACGTCATCATTTACATCACATTTCAGACTCAAACAGACAGCACATTCTTGCACACATGAAATATCAGTACGAGCATGCTATATAATTTTTAACCACGGGATAAGTTCAAATATTAAAAGCAAAGCAAAAGAATGACAGACTATAATTTGCAATTACATTTCCACAAAAATCTTTAGGCTTTCATGAACAATTAGAATGCCGACTTCATCGCAGGTATGATATATCAAAATCACCATTGTTTCAATAAACAAGGGTGCCTATTTAGCATGTGCTAGTGTATGGGATTCTTGTTATTGGCATTGATTACTGCCACATAGTAGCATTTCACACCCTTAAAAGAACTACCTTAAAGGTCAAAAACACTGACATTAAACTTCATAAAAGCTTCACTGCACAAAATACCGGTAGAAAACAGCAAAAAACAAAGAAGAACAAGAACACACCTGAGTCCAGCATCTAATTTAAGGGAGTGACATGACAAAAAAAGGGAGTCTCAATAAATGCTTTGGTCATATGCTAGCCATGCTCACATATATGAAAATCTGGGCAACAAAAACCTTAGGACCATCCCCTGAGGAAAGAAGAAACCCACATCCAAGTGTGACCCATCAGGAAATGTACCTTAACCAATTCATTTGATGGACAATAGCATTTTCAAGAACTCTAACAGATAATCACCATCTTTCTTTATTATAATTTAAAGAAAACAAAGACAGAAAAAGAAAATCCATCAATGACTACGAAATGCAATTACCTCACTAAATGCTGAACCTATCATTTGCAAACCAACAGGAAGGCCTACACTTCCCCCCTCAACAAATCCACATGGCAAAACCAGAGCAGGTAGTCCAGCTAGGTTAACATTTACCTGTAGAAAAACACACCACCCATGAAAGCCGAAGATTAGTTGTGTGATCTTGCATATGAACCAGCCATAATGAAACTTCAATTCATAGGTGTGCATATTAGTATGGCCCAATGGTACACTGAATTAAAAAATAATAAATATATTCAACATCTAACAAGGTCTTTCCCGCTTTTTTTTCTTAAAAAAAAAAATTCCAGGAACGGGAGGAATGAGACAGAAAGTTAGGTCAAGATAAGAATGAAATGCTTACGGTCATGATATCACCAGCATACATTGCCAAAGGATCATTTTTCTTTTCACCTGCAAAAAGGCAATGGAACAATAAAACTTCAGGTCCTGAACTTTAGGAGCTTAAGTATACAAATGCAAAAGCAAAAGAGATAATGCCAGATATTTACCAATCTTATAAGCAGGTGACGGAGCTGCAGGTGAAATTAAGACATCATTTTGATTTAATGCCTCCTTGAAGCCGTTCCTAATTATGGTCCTGACCTGAACAATACAAAAGGCATATATATCTTCTTGAATATCCATACATACAGACATAAATACGTACACACACACAAACACACATCCATTAATTAAGCAGCATAATTTAAACCAGTTTTGTGAAGTCAAATTCTTCATCAAGACAACTCTCACCCATGAAGAAATCCAAAAACCAACTTTAGGGGTACCTGCTGTGCACGCTTGTAATATGCATCATAATATCCAGCTGAAAGGGCATACGTTCCCATCAAAATTCTCATTTTGACCTGAAATATGTATTTAAAAAACAGCTCAACATAACAGGACAACTCAGGAAAATTTCTTTCAAAGTATAAATAAACATAGACCAAACAATGTACACTGACACGACAGGATACAGCACAGACATTGTGAAAACTAAATCTACCCTTTCCATGCATTCATTGAAGTGTTACGTCATCTTAGTGTGAAACAAGGACTTGGCCATTAGTTTTTTGAACTTCTCATCGATAGGCTGACAAAATAACGTGTCTATTCACAATTTCACACTTGAAATCAATAAGAACAAAACAGGGAACAGAAAAAGTTCCCTGCTACAGACGTCTGAAAGGGGAATACCTCAGAACCAAACCCTTCAGCACGGGAAACTCCATAAAGAGAGTTCAGCTCATCAGCAAAAACTTGCTTTCCATACCTGAATCCATATAAGAATGGCTCATCAAAAACCTAAATGGTTTATCCATAACCTTTGAAATCCAAAGGGGTGCAGGTGGGTGTTTCAGTGGGTTATCCTTACCTGACACCATCATAGCGAGACAAGTTTGAAGATGATTCTGATGAGGCAAGGATGTAGTAAGCTGGCAACCCTAGGGAAAAGGATGGCAGTGAGACCTACAGGTTGATAAGTGAAAGTTGTTACACAAAATGCTATAATATAAACCTTAAAATACCAATAGGAATTAGCATTAAGAGTTATAAAGACAAGAAATTGACCTCATTCACAGAGCATCCTAATTCCTCAAAATGCAAAGCAGCAGCACGAATTGCAGAAACTACTCCAGTATCAACACCATCTTCAATGGTTTCACGAATCAGACCAATTCTCACTCCCTTCAAGGGCTTACTTTCCAAGGAACTTGCTGAGACAAAATGAGATACAAAATCAGGTACATCCTGAAAGAAGAAATTATTCGATGTTAACAAAAATAGCTCAATGTCAAATAATAAATTTCATAAAAAAATACATTTCAATGATCTCAGTAGTTACACATCTTCATGAGAAATTACACCAATGTTAAAAATCCTTATTAATAATGAGAGATTACGTGGTTTACATGCTACAATAGTACCAGATATGAGAAAACCTTACTTGCTTACTTGTAGTGGCATCAAATCTATCATGACCAGCAATTGCATGAAGGAGAATCCCAGTATCTGCAACTGATGAACTGAAGCAGCCAACCACATCAAGTGATGAAGCATATGCCATCAGTCCAAATCGCGAGACCCGCCCATATGTTGGCTTCAATCCAACAACTCCGCAAAATGATGCTGGCTGCCTCACACTTCCACCAGTATCACTTCCTAGTGATGCCATGCACTGCCTGGCAGAAACTGCAGCAGCTGAGCCTCCGGATGATCCTCCTGGCACCCTAGAAATATCCCATGGGTTGGCAGTCACCTATTGAATGAACATACGCATCACCTGAGTAAACCAATCCCAGTTACAAATGGGCTATCATAAGATTGCTAAGTAACAACCTTTGAAATTCTTAATTTTCACAAAGAGGAGAGAATCAACAACATTCTAAACACAAAAGGGCAGAAACAAATGGCGACGCGAGCCTCCCTCACATTCATGTAGAAATTACAAACTGGGTTAAAAAATTCAGGAGCTTTAACAGTATAAAAAAGAACGAATGTCTCATAAAATACTGAATAATTATACAGTTTGGTCACTAAAATTGTCTTTCCTCAGCCCTTAGATTTATTCCCCCAAATTAGTCTGTTTCTCAAAGGGCGTAATCAGTGTAAAGAAAATATACAATTTGGCAGATAATGTGTAGTGAGTTCCAAACTTTGCGAGGCTGACTAGCATAGAGAGAGAGAAAAATTCAACGCTTTCAGGGAAAAATTGCGTATTTACTACAAAATGATGCATTTTGACTAATTTTTCAAACTGAAACATAAAACAAAGCTTCACGAAACAAACCAAAAACCTGAAAAGCAGAACCTTCGGTGGTGCTACCCATACCGAACTCATCCATATTGGTCTTTCCGATGACAATCCCTCCCAAGTCCTTCACTCTCTTCACGGCCGTAGCATCGAAAGGTGGTCGGTACCCCTCAAGGATACGGGACCCTCCGGTGGATGGCATATCCGCCGTACAAAGGTTATCCTTGACTCCAACAAGCACCCCAGCCAAGGGGCCAACTTCCTCATTGCCCGCGATTTTCCTATCCAACTCCTGCGCTTCTCGGAGAACCGAATCCGACACGTGGAGGAAGGAATTGAGTTGGGACTCGGTGAGTCGGAGGCGAGCCAGATAGGACTCGGCGACCTCCGAGACGGTGACGTGGCGGGAGAGGAGGGAGTGGCGCGTGGTGAGGATTTGGGACTGTGGGGTTGAGGAAGTTGAAGTAGTACTGGTGGATTGGTCAGTGAGAGAGGCATTTGGGAGCGAGTGAGAAGAATGGAAAAGGAAGGGTTTTGAGGAATGGAAGAGAGGGAAGCGAGAGAGGGAGCGAGGAGATTGAAGAGCGGATAGCATTTTCCAGAGACACAGGAGGGCAGTGCCTGTGATTGTGAACCTTGTGAGTTTAGGTTCATCCAAGAACGGCTGTAGAAAAAACGACATTCTTTAATCCTAGCACGACACTGGTGCATAATAGCATACTAACTGTTGCATTCTTCAGTCCTAAAACGACACTCTTGCATGATAGCATACAACCTGCACACTTGGTTTAAAAATGAGTTTTAGTAAAATTAAATTTATAATATAATTATAATAAAAATTAATTTTGAATTAAAGTATTTATATTTAGATAATTTATTTAAAAATTAGTTTTGATGAAAATAGATTATATTTGGATGATTTTAAACAAAAGTTATATAATTTTTTTAATTTCTAATAAATAAATTTTCTTTTTTCAATACCTATTTACTAAATCAATATGTGTGTATGGTTGTATTAAAAAAATAAAAGTTTTAAAATTAAAATATTATAAATAAGATTAATAATATTACATGATTAATTATGTTGCATAGATTATAATTTGATCTTTAATTACATCATGAATATGATTCATCTTCATTGAAGAGGTCATGATTGAATGTATGGAAGGATCCTCAAGAGCATGAGTGGGATCCTCATGTTTAATACTTATATTTTCATTTTTGAACTGTGTGAAGTCAAAATCAGTTTCAGAATGCCTTCTAATAAAGTTATGTATTATCATTGTTGTACAAACTATTTGAACTTGTACTTCATACTTGAAGTTGGCCATACACCATAAAATGTGAAACATATTCTTCCAAACCTCAAATGTCCTTTTTATCATGTACTTTAAACTTGAATGGTAGTAGTTGAAATACTCATAGATTTCAGAATGAAAAGAACGTAAAAAATGTGGAAGGTAATAACATTCACTTTTATACGGACGAAGATAACCAATTGGTGTTAAATAATCCGTATGAACCAAATAATATCTACCTAATAATACTTCAGAATATAGTAAAGTACTTGTTATTTAAATTAAAATAAAGCATAATTGCATCAATAAGAAACAAACCTTAAGGTGGATGTAAGAAGTTCATGGACGCATGTTGCAATACCTGAGTATCCTGTGTAGTGCCTTAATATCTACATAATGTAAAAGTGAAGTGCATGTCTCAATCACATACTGTTATCACATTTTGCATTACAGTTCCTTTTCTTCCAATAAATTTAATTTGTTCACTAGTAGGAACCACAAATGGGATATAAGTACTCTTAATTGCTCTTATAGCATTTTTATTTTGTGTATAGTATGTGCTATCAAATAAGGACCTCTAAAGTGGTGAAAAGTTATACAATTAGGAAAGTTAAGAAATTAGTCCCTCTATCCTATATTATGAACTAAGATGAGAAATTTGTCTTATTCCATAATATAAGGTGATTTGTAGCAATTCATCATTTTTACCTCTCATTTATTGATTATTAGTTTTGTAACTTGTACCATATTTAATGAAATGAGTGAAATTAATAGGAATAAAATTAAAATTTTTTATTTTTTCAAAAAATTTAAGAATATAATAAATATTTGTTAATACGTATGAAATTAAATCATTAAATGACATAATTATACATACAAGTCCTCAAGTATTATTTTTTAAGAATAAATGCATAATTTATGAGAGATAAATCTTGCTAAAAAAATATAGGCAAATAATATAATATAACTTATATGATATACAGAAAAACATGTCTAATTCGATGTAAAGATTTCCTGTTCCCACATTGGTCGGTTTAAATGGTATTTGTTTTGTGGATGTGCATACCCAGAAAGCTTCGAAGCAACTAAGACAAAATGAAAGAGTTTTTGGCTCAAAATCAACTCTCACTAAAAGTTTGATCCGCCAAACATGCTTTTTTTTTGGTGTAAAATCTGCAAGCATGTTTGGGGTAGCAAACCACAACCCCAAACACACATTAGTAGTTGTTTTTAATTCTTATGATATAGTAACATTGGTTGCTCTCAATATGATGAGTTTAGAGAAATGGTTTTGGTATATATCTTTACTTGTGTATGCATATTTTATTTTTTATTTTAATTAGCTATAATAATTTATTTTAAATGATCTAAAATACAAAATAATATCAATATTATAACTATCAAATTATAAAGAAGTATTGTTTCACTTTAAAGGAATATAAAAATAAAATAATAAAATTCAGACCATCCAAATGGGACAGTGATCGTGGACATGCACGATACTAAAGATGACAAGTTTAATGGCATAGTTGATGTTACCACTAAGAAACCCTAAACAAGGATAGCAATCTAAGAGTGAAAACACTTATAATGCTGCTCTTGACAGACACATGAAGAGCCATTTTGCCACGAAGGTGAAACAATTTAAAGAGGACCTAAAATGTATTCAGCAAGGTCTTCCTGCTTCTCCAAATCCCATATGATGACTCTTCCATCCAAACCTACAGTTTTGAATAGATTAGCAGAGAAGGGCCTATTGAAAATTGCCACAGAGAAATTATCTAAGAAAAATAACATTAAATTTGAGAGATGAAGTTTTAGAAATTTACAGACAAAACCAAAACTACCATTTTCACTAACCTGATGTGCTGAAACGTTTTATCAATGTCCCACGGCCCTTGAGAGGCAAGACACAACTGCACTTCCAAAAAGGCACTAATCATCATCAGTATCAATATGAAATATTCTTTTGGCTACCATCAATATCAATATAAAGTATAAAATTTATAACAACGTGCTCTTTCTGTGACACATCTCTTAGAACTTATACAATGCGTGAAATCTGTAATATTGACATACATTGCTCAAACTCTATTGTTGCTTCAATTCATCCACTTAAGGCTACATTTTGTTGGATGCCAAAAAGGGGAAAATAGACAGGGAAAGCAGGGTTTACTTTATTTGTTTAATATATATATATATAATATTTTTGTTATCATTTTAATCAACGATGTCTATTCCTTTTATTACTTATAAAAACACAAGAATCATTCTCATTCACATTTTTTTCATATTCATATTTAACATTGTACCAAAAATAGCCTTGGAGCGGGTCACGATCATTCATATAATGGAAAGAAAACAGAGAAACAAGCTAAAAGTATTGTAGAATTGAAAAGGGAAGAGCAATACACAAGGAAAAAAAATACGATCTAATCAAGAGCAGTTGGCAGGAGACAGAGGAGAAGTCATGAAGGAGATAAAAATACCTTATACACTTCTCATGAGAGCCCCCACTTTCTTTTGAAGTTTCAACTGTCACTTCATCCTTGGATTGGCCAGAAAATCTTCCAAATACATCGGTGAACTGCAGAACAAACATAAGTGAAAAATGAAAAAAATGAAGATACAGGGGCGAGCAATAAAAAGTTAACTAGATTTTCTGCACATGCACATCCTTTTTGGATTGTTTAGATTTAATTTAAAATATCAAAATCCTCGAAATGAAGAGGATATGCACACAAAAACAGTCTGCCTCAGGTGAACATTACAAGAATTATGTTATGTATCATTGAAATAGATATACCCATCAATGTCAAGCATTCATGAATAATAAAACTTAGGAAACCAATACTGTGGTGCTTAATTGTAAAATATATTGCATTTTTATTGGAAAATCTAAAACCAAACACCTTTAGAATTTTACCGACTTCATGTCTTTATTGAAGTAGCTGGACTCAGCCACATCATGTATCACTGTTGGAGGTTTTAACATTCGATCGTGTATTGCAGAAGTTTGGAAACAGCCAATTATCTTTATATATTTTCGTATTTGTGGGTAATCTGATTGGAATTTTTAATTTTGCAAAGGTGCTATGCCATTGTGCCCTTTTTGCTGGTTTGTGGGTAATCTGGTTTGCTGGTTTTTGGAAAACTGTGGTTCTCTTCAGGGGTTTTTAATTTTTCAAATAGCAACTACATCTAAATGGATTGTAAATCCCCGTTAAGATTTTTGTTTTTTTTCTATTCTCTCATTTCTTCGTTTTCTCAATGTATTTAGTTATTTTTTTCTATCTTAGCAGGATTCTGATACTACTGTTTTGTATTTGTTTTATCGTAGAAGAGAGTTTTCTTTCATCAGGAAAAGAAGCGAACCTCCATATAAGAAATTCACCCCTTTTTCTAAAACTAGACATTACACAGATAATATAAGATAAATGAATTATGATTTTCAATAGAGATCTATGTTTCTAACAGCTGTGCATAAAGCAGAATCCACTTTAGGAAAGTAGTTACCTGTGATCCATATTTTGAAGATCTTGCTGCTTTTTCCCCAATATATTTGATGAATTTCCTAGACAACATAACATAAAAGAAAAGGAAAGAATAGGATGAGTAATAGAAAACAAAGTCACTGCTCCTTTACTTGGAAAGAGAAGTATAGAGAGGAAAAAAAATGGATGAGTGTAATTATGAGATGTGGAGCCCATACACAAAACAAGACTGGACAAAGTATGTTTAATAGAAAGGTGGCAAAGAGGCTCAGCCCCAGACAGTGTCAAGTGGTTCATTCTTCAAATATGGTCTTAGTCTAAGAAACACAAAGATGCAAAAATTTCACATACCATTTGTCTTTTTCAACATCTTTAGCAAAAACCAATGGGGTGCAGTCGAATCCCACTCCAATTACCATATTCTCAGAAATGAAACAAACCTGAAAACATGCCATACTATAATGAACCAGTTCCACAGAATATCAGTGCACTGTAATTACAGGAAATCATGAGACGGTTAAAGAGGTTATAAAGAGTGGATGCTGACCCACATCACAGAGAGGCAGATCACGATAAGCAACAGTTTGGGTCACAGGAGAAGGACCGATGTTACTAACAAAATATATAATTGAATTATGTCCTGTAATTAATATAGCAAAAATATGAAGTGGTCATCAGCCTGTAGATATGAAGTATATATAATCCCAAGCAATACATAGAAGGCATAAAGACATCAGCAAAACTTAACCAGAAATCTTTACTTCAGAAAGAAGAAAAACAAGATTAGAAATTTAATAGCACATATATTACAGCCTTGATTTCAGCTAGCCAAAGTGTGCGCTGCCAAATTGAATTTTCTGACCTGCGTAAGCTAAAGTTTTGCCCTTTGGTGACCACTTGACACCAAACGTCCAGGACACAGAGAGATCAAGCTGAACAATTAACTGTTACATCAGAAAAATCATATAAGTAGAAGCTATGCTGCACTAATAGTTATTTTCATTTTTTTAATTTCTTTCTTTTCTTTTTTGGTGGAAAAGGGTGGGGGAGTAAAGCAACTTACATTAATGACAACACTAGTATAGAATATTGATCTACCCTTAAAAAAAAAAAACAGAAAGTTTTGTTTGTTGTTTTAATCTTATGAAAACTAGTTCTTTAGTTATTAAGTTACAACATAATGGAGAATACTCAACGCATTTACCACAAAACATCAAGATCACAACAATACTGCAATAAAAAAAATGTTCCTTCTAAATATCATTTTTGTGTTTCCAATCAATAGCAGCTAGATATTAGATATATGAAATACTTAAGCTTATATACTTAAGGTATTTCATTCCAATCAAATTAAGGCAAGTGGATTTTTTAACATATCACTTATTCTGTTACTAACTCGTATTATTAATATTGTTAGCTTATTTTCAAATTTAAATCCACCTATTTGGATTTAATTAAAGGAAATAACCTTAAGTAAATAAGTTTTCTTTTAGATTTATAGGATACAGAGTAACACATAGTTCACACATAGAGGATAGAGAAAATATTCAGAAGAATCAGATATAGCTCTAAAATACAATCACCAACAATAATATCATCTTATTTTACGTAAAATGTTGAGACTAACAACCATCTGTATAACAATAATATGTAAGGAACCAGAACTTCTACATGATAAAATGCGAGCATCATGCATATAATTAATTTTTGGGAGAAGAGAGGAATTTGAAACTGGATAACATTTTCTTCAATAATCAAGCATGCCGTAAAATTGGAAACAATATCAAGAATCCAGATGAGAAAACTAAGCTGATAGGACCTCTCCAAATTTAGTTTCTGGCGTTGTCGAATCCCTGCAGCAATTTATGAAGCAACCTTGAATAATATAAAACAAGCAAAAAGGGAAACATGAAAGGTCAAGCTTTTCAGAGTTCTTTTATCGTACTTTGTGTCTACACCTTTTATAAAGGTATAAAATACTCGGCATTTTCCATCTGTAGATGTTGTTGCAAGAAGAACCTGTAATCAAAAAATAAAATTAATATGAAGGACAGTGATGTTTCCCAATTGACAAAAGCATCTAATTTAACTAAGTGACAATTGATCATGAACTAAAAGAATTAGCAGATCAGGGCAATATCTGGCTATTATGGCCAAAAAAAAAAAAGAGAAGGCAATATCTGGCTACAAAATTATGCAGGATAAAAGATGCAAGGCAAGACAAAAAACACAAACAAAAATTATAATTTAAACATAAAATTACAAAAACATGGAATATAATATAAAACTCATAATTTTAAAAAAGAAAATTGAATGCTAACATTATTTGGGTGCCATGAAACATTTGTCACTGAGGATTCATGACTTTTCCTGATGAGTTTACTGATCCACCTGCAAGGGAGACACAAATCTGTGAAATAAATGCTAAATGTAGAAAGTGTCACACAGGCACAGTTTTTATTAAAATAATAACTTGAGATTCTCATTCTGCCAACAAAATTAAATAAACAATAGGAAGTATGTAACTTTGCATAGAATTAATCCTCCCATGCCTTCTCATTTGAATTACAAAACATCTTTATATTAAAAGCGATATTTAAGAGCATGCTGAAAGCAGAAACCAGCTAGTAAATATTTTCCCTCAAAGAACAAGCTTTTCAAATGACACACCCAATATAGGAAACATACGTGACCAAGTTGCCCAAGATGAAATCAATACACCATAATTGTATCTTCGCAACACAAGACATGTATTAAGCCATAATAGGTACAATTTCAAAGATAAAAGTAGATTTCACCAGTGATGGCAGAAAAAGGGCTAAAATAATGTGTAACAAGAAAGACAAGGGCAAACTTAGCATGCAGAATAATAAATTCATTTATACATTAATTAAGAATATGAAGACACAGCAAAGTATACATGGCCAATATCCTGCTGACATGTTGGAGAAGTTAAGTCAGAAAACAGAGTTCCAGAGATGGCTTACCAGTTGCTCTCCGGTTCATAGTAGCATATACAAACAGTTTTGGCCCCACTTCCAACTGCAAACTTATTTTCTGCATCACATAATTTGGTAAAATGCATTATAAGTATGAGTTTCCACAAAGAGGTGAACTCCTTGGTTAATAGAAATTTGAATCCTATGCAGGAGTGCACTGTAGAAAAGAGAGTGACATAAAGAAATAGAAGTGTATGGGATACATTTCATTTATGTACACACATTCTAATTTTTTTTTTTATGTCTATATCTTTCTAACAACATTCCCAAACTCATGTGCTTTGCTATCTGACATGACTTGGAATCTATTATTGTATGATTAAATTCAGGAAGACAGGTACACTTTTGAACTTTCTGACAAGCAGAAAGGAACTAGGAAAGAAGAAAATGGTATTCCTACCTTTTGGACTCCACTGAACACACAGAGCAGCACGGTTTAGCCTAAGTACAACGAGAGTTGGCGCCCATTTGGATCCTTCAAGGTTCCAGACATATCTGCACAAAAATATAAATGGTTACAATTTTATGATGTGATGACCATGTGTGAGTGGAAAAGAAATTATTAACACTAATATTGGAGCTTAATGTCACGGCCTCGGAACTTTCACGCCTTGAACCGTGCCGGCTTTAGCTTGATCAACCCTCTTGATCCCGTGCTAAGTCAGCCGAACCCTCGAGTAGGCAAAGAGAAGCGAACTAGAGAACAAGAGAACACTCAAAGGAACACTCACACACGAGAGAGTTTGAGAGAATTATGAAATACACTCAAATGCTTCGATACTTACAAATGAGGTGGGAGGTGGTATTTATAGGCCTCCCCCAAGGTTCCAGAACTTTCCCACCTCCTCAATGGACAGTGGTGATCAATTTGATCTAATGGCCTACAATGAATCTCTAGAATTCTCTACAAGATTATCACAAAAAATTCTCTAGAATGTACAAGAGAAAGACAAGCCTACAATGTTCTAGAATTATGTACAATGTTTAAGAAAGTGCTAGCCTCTTCAAGTTGTCTCTAGAACGTTCTGGAGGCTTCTGGTTAAACCTCTTGAAAAATCCGTGACACTCTCCCCCACCTAATCCGGCGTTCTCGTCACTGCTTCATCTCTGTACCGGCGTAGGTGGTCTTCAAACTGCCAAAGGTCTTCTTGTGATTCCCATGTTGCCTCGTTCTCTGGTAGTCCCTTCCATTTCACCAAGTATTGGGTACTTGGTAGCATTCCCTTTCGTCGCACAACCCTGTGAGCAAGTATCTCCTCGACCTGTCTATCATAAGACTTGGTTGTCACAAGTGGTGCTCTGGTGGAGATTCCTCGATTAGGCTCATCCTGGTCTTCATGGAACGGCTTCAACATGCTCACGTGGAAGACAGGATGAATCTTCAGGTTAGGTGGTAAATCCACCTTGTAGGAGACCTTCCCGACCTTCTTCAACACCTTGTAGGGACCCTTATATTTTCAAATGAGGCCCTTATATACCTTCCTGAAGGCCTT
Source organism: Adenanthera pavonina (assembly GCA_026686845.1). Lineage (NCBI taxonomy): Eukaryota > Viridiplantae > Streptophyta > Magnoliopsida > Fabales > Fabaceae > Adenanthera > Adenanthera pavonina. Next base: position 4,547,619 of record JAIVEN010000014.1, read on the forward strand.
AAATTGTTGTGGGAGAAGTTTCACCATCACCATGTCTCCCACTTGGAACTCTGTAGCTCGCCTCCTCCTGTCAGCGAACTTCTTCATCCTCTTGGCTGCCTTAACAAGGAAGGATCTAGTCTCATCGGCTTGTTCCTACTAAGACTTAGCCATGTGGAAGGCTCCTGGACTCTTGCCCCTATATGTTGTTGCAAGGGCATGGGGTGTCAGAGGTTGTTGTCCCATCACCACTTCAAAGGGACTCCTTCCTGTGGACTCGCTCCTTTGCAAGTTGTAAGAGAACTGGGCCACATCCATCAACTTAGCCCAATCCTTCTGGTTGGCACTCACAAAATGTCGGAGATAACACTTCAACAAAGCATTCACCCGTTCCATCTGCCCATCTATCTGTGGGTGAAAGCTGATGGAGAAATGTAACTCTGTCCCCAATAACTTGAATAGCTCAGTCCACAGTTTGCCCATGAATCGGGGATCTCGGTCACTGATGATAATCTTTGGCAATCCCCAAAAACTTCACCACATTCTTAAAGAATAGGTGAGCCGCTTCCCCCGTTGTACAGTCCGTTGGGGTTGGGATAAAAGTACCGTACTTGGAGAATCGATCCACCACCACCACCATGATGGAACCAAACCCTTCGGACTTAGGCAATGCCGAGATGAAGTCCATGGAGACACTCTCCCATGGTTGGCTTGGTGTAGGCAATGGCTCCAACAATCCTGCGGGAAGTTGGTTGTCTACCTTGTCCTGTTGGCACACAAGACAAGTCTTCACATAGGCCTCCACGTCATCCCTCATGTGAGGCCAGTAGTAGGCAGCTTCCAACAATGCCAACGTTCGCCTCTGTCCTGAATGACCAGCCCATTTGGAGTCATGACACTCCTTGATCAACTCCTTCCTCAAGTTGTCCCACTTAGGTACAAAGAGTCTCCTTCCCACAGTGTAGAGGAGTTCATCCTCGACCCAAAACCTCTTGGTCTTACCCTCCTTAGCCAATTCCACAAGCTGCTGGGCTAGGGGGTCTTGAGTAATGCCTTGCTTGATCTTGGTGATCAAGTCCCCACTGGCTTGACTTATAGCTGCTAATTCGGCCTTCCTGCTCAAGGCATCAGCAACTACATTCGCCGTTCCTGACTTGTATTCCAACACACAGTCAAATTCAGCCAGGAAATCTTGCCATCTTGCTTGCTTAGGGGAAAGCTTCTTCTGCCTCTGGAAGTAGCTGCTGGCGACATTATCGGTTTTGATCACAAACTGTGTCCCTAGCAAGTAATGTCTCCAAGTGTGCAAGCAATGAACCACGGCCGTCATCTCCTTCTCCTGCACCGTGTACCGCCTCTCGGTATCATTGAGCTTGCTACTCTCGAATGCAATAGGATGCCTCTCTTGCATTAGGACCCCTCCAATAGCGAAGTCAGAGGCATCAGTGTGCACCTCGAAAGGCTTGGTGAAATCTGGGAGAGCCAAGACAGGTTCCTCTGTTACTGCCATCTTAAGCTCCTCAAAAGCTTTCTGGCATCCCTCAGTCCACACCCATGGCTTGTTCTTCTTTAGCAACTTAGTGAGAGGGGCCGCTCTAGCAGAGTAGCCCTTGATGAACCGCTTATAGTAATTAACCAACCCAAGAAAAGATCTCAACTCTGTTACTCGAGTTGGAGGCTTCTACTCCTTGATAGCTTGAATCTTCCTCCCGTCCATGCGCAAGGTCCCTTGGGATATGACATGCCCAAGGAAGTTCACTTCTTCCCTCACAAAGAAACACTTCTCCTTCTTCACATATAGCTCATTCTCGCGTAGGGTCTTGAACACGGCTCGTAGGTGCTCGGCATGCTCCTCCAATGAGTTGCTATAAACAACAATGTCATCCAAGTACACTACCACGAACCGATCAAGATACGGATGGAAGATCTTCTTCATGAGAGTGCAGAATGTGGCCGGTGCATTGGTTAGTCCAAAAGGCATCACCAGCCACTCGAAAGACCCATAGCGTGTCACACAAGTAGTCTTGGGTTCATCTCCTTTGGCAATCCGAACTTGATGATACCCTAATCTCAAGTCCAACTTGGAGAAGTATCTTGCCTTCCCTAACCTGTCAAACAAGTCAGCTATCAAAGGGATAGGATACTTGTTCTTGATAGTTACCTTATTGAGAGCCCGGTAGTCGATGCACAACCGTAGTGATCCATCTTGCTTCTTCTGGAACAAGACCGGTGCTCCATAAGGTGCCTTGGATGGTTGGATAGATCCAGCATCAACCAACTCCTTTAGTTGGTTTTGCAACTCTTCTAACTTAGGTGGTACCATCCTATAAGGTGCCATGGCGGGTGGCTTAGCTCCCGATTCCAACTCGATCTTGTGATCTACCTCCCGACGAGGTGGGAGCTTCTTTGGTAGCTCCGGTGGCATCATATCATGGTTCTCCTCAAGAACCTGCTGGATGACCAAGGGAAGATCTTCACTCATCTTCTCCCCAAGATCCACCTCCTTTAACGCAGCCAGGTATGTAACTTCTCCCCTCTTGAAGCCTTTCTTCACTTGCATGGCTGACAACTGATTCCTGCTAGGCCCACTGGTTGCAGGTATCATGGCAGCAACTCCCTGGTCTAGGACACACAAGACATTGTAGTGAGGCATAGGGAAGATGTTATGCTTCCTTATGAATTCCTGGTCAAGAACAACCTTGCAGTCATCCATAGGAGCAACAGTGAGATCCGTCTTGCCACTCCATGAACCCAAGCACAACTCAACCCCTTGAGCTATGCCATGAATCGGTTTAGGAGGAGAGTTGACAGCCTTCATCATTCCTCTTCCAGCCACAACCTTGAGACCAATCCTCTTGGCTTCCTCTGGGGTGATAAAGTTGTTGCCTGCCCCTGTATCTACCATGATTGAGACAAGTTTCCCATTCAACTTTGCCTCAACGTACATCAAACCTGTGCTCTTGGTCGGTGTGGGCGACGGCTTGAACTTTAAGGCACTGAGTAGTGGGAGAGATCCCAACTCTGCACTTTCCTCTGCTTGTGCTTCTTGTTCGTCTACTATGGCTGCAAAGCTCCCTAGCTTTGGGCAATCCTTCATGCGGTGAGGACCCTTGCACACGAAGCAACTGATGTTGGTGTTGGAGCTCTTCTTCTGATTGTTAAACTTCTTTTGTGGTGGCTTATTGTCTCCACCCTTTTTTACTCCCTTACCCTTGTCTCCCCCACCTTTACCTTGATTATTAGGTTTGGAAGACTTAGGCTTGGAAGATTCACTCTTCTCCTTCTGGTAGTCGGTGAGACTTTCGGCCACTGCTATAGCTTCATCGATGTCGTTCACATCCCGGTGCTGCAACTCATGCTTGGCCCAGTTTTGAAGGCCATCAATGAAGTGGAATAGAAGATCCTCGCTGCTCAAGTTGGGAATCTGGAGCATCAAGGTAGTGAACTCCTTCACATAGTCTGAGATGATGGTCTTGTGCTTGAGCTCCCTCAGCTTCTTGCGCGCTTCATAGACCACGTTCTCTGGGAAGAATTGTCTCTTCAATTCCTTCTTGAAATCTTCCCAAGTGTTGATGGTGCAAAGGCCTTTCTCCATATCTGCATGCTTTCTACGCCACCATAACATAGCATTATCAGTGAGGAACAGAGAAGCAGTCCATACCTTAGCTTGGTCATCACTCAACCCCAAGCTTTCGGCATAATGCTCCATCTGCCATAGGAAGTTCTCCACCTCCTTAGCATCACGAACGCCCTTGAACTCCTTCGGTCTGGGAAGATCCAACTTCACTTCCCTTACTCTACTAGTTCCAGCCACTAGCGACTTTCTCCCTTGGTTCTCCAAGGAAGTCTTGAGTGTATCCAACTACCGCTGCATGGTTGTGATGGCATCCATCACATTTACCTCCAGCGTCTTCATAGCTTCCGCATGTTGATCCTCAGAGTTCTGGATATTCTCCACAGTAGCCTTGAGACCCTCAAGCTCGTCCAATGTATGGGACTCAAGGATTGCGAAGTCACCCTCAAGCTTGTTCACCTTGTTAGTTACCTCTAACAAGGCATCCTCTAAGTGACCAACTTGAACTGAAAGAGAAGCAAAGTCTTCAGCACTTACCTTATTAGTGCTTCGACCCCTCTTGCTCCCTTGGTGAGAAGCTTGGGTCTCCTGGCCTCGTACCTCCACGTTGAGTATTCCTGTTTCTTCTGACACCCTTGCCCATGAACAAAGCTTCAACAAGGTTCTCTCGAACCAAAGCTCTGATACCACGTTGTCACGGCCTCGGAACTTTCACGCCTTGAACCGTGCCTGCCTTAGCTTGATCAACCCTCTTGATCCTGTGCTAAGTCAGCCGAATCCTCGAGTAGGTAAAGAGAAGCGAACTAGAGAACAAGAGAACACTCAAAGGAACACTCACACAAGAGAGAGTTTGAGAGAATTATGAAATGCACTCAAATGCTTCGATGCTTACAAATGAGGTGGGAGGTGGTATTTATAGGCCTCCCCCAAGGTTCCAGAACTTTCCCACCTCCTCAATGGACGGTAGTGATCAATTTGATCTAATGGCCTACAATGAATCTCTAGAATTCTCTACAAGATATTTACAAAGAATTCTCTAGAATGTACAAGAGAAAGACAAGCCTACAATGTTCTAGAATTATGTACAATGTTAAGAGAGTGCTAGCCTCTTCAAGTTATCTATAGAACGTTCTGGAGGCTTCTGGTTAAACCTCTTGAAAAATCCGTGACATTAAGCTTTAAAGTATATATTAAGGAATTAAGTCTTGGAGGGTCTAATTTTTTAAATGACATTGGCACTCACGAATTGCAATCATGGGATGCGGTAACTATTCTGTTTGATTTATTACTCCAGTCCATCCCACAAACTACTTGGTCATGCTGCGACAAAGCCAAGAAATTGATTAGAAATTATTGAGAATAGTCCTTACTCTTTAAGAAAATTCGTCATCTCAAATTAAAAAGAGATATATCAGAGCAATACATATACATAATGTATATAAATATACATAACAGAACTATTTAATTTATCATTTCATTTGGTTGCTAACTAATAATAGATGCCCAAAAAGAGCGAGATAATTGTTGTGCACTTCTTCCAATATAACAGAACTCCAATATATATAGCATATTATACTTTTAGGGACAAAAAGAAATATATCTTAAAGTGTCAGCAACCTGTTGTGCACTTCTTCCATTGAATAAATTTAGATTTAGAAAATACAGGAGAGTACTAACCTTTTGAAGAACATGTGCTTTTTCCCATTTGTCTTCCAACAATCTATAAATGTGCACTTCATTATTGTTTGGACAAAATGCAACCACTAGAAAAGAAGATAAAATATATATGTTACATATGGCACTTCAAGAATTCATACAGTCATAGGAATAGAGAACCGTAATAATATGCATAATCAAATTTAATCCATCATATGAACAAAATGATCAGACATATCATTTTACAAACCAAAATGCAAAACATATAAATGTTGAGGCAGCCATTAACTTTAAAGGAGAAACTATATATAATTCCTTCAAAATATGACATAATTGTAACCACATGCATTGTTTAATTTCAAAGAAAATCAGATCAAATCACCAGATACATTCCATCCAACCAAATTTCTCAAAACCTCAAAAACAAACAGAGAACATTCCGTTTCTGCAAATCGCAATCACAAAACAACGAGACATGCGACATTTTCTCGGCATCCAAACAGAGGAATAGTTAAAAGAGAGCTGAATTACTGGATTGGTCAGGGCTCCAAGCGTGGCAAGTGATGGGCTGAGAGATTTGGTGGAGTGCGATACTCGTCATTTCTGAGCGATGCACCAGGTATGAAACTGAGAACAAGGGATCACATCGCAAGTAATGAATTAGTCTTTGGCCTAAGAAGGTGATTTGCGCCAATGCAGGAATATCAGTTAAAGTCGTTGCAAGCTTTGGACCATTTATTAATTTTTTTTGACGAAATATGTGTGTGTGTGTGCGTGTGTGTGTGTGTGTGTGAGAGAGAGAGAGAGAGCATTTTGGGAGTGGCAATGATAAATTTTGGAATTTTATTTCTAGGCTTCTTGGATATATTTTATTACTTTTACAATGTTATAAAGGTATACGAGAAAATATTCTTAAAATTACAGTTTAATTAATCTATTATCAATATTTTAATAATATTAAATTATTGAAAATCAAAATAAAATTATATTTATTTCCCCTATAATTTTACTTAATTTTAAATTTTAATTTAGTCTAAAATCTAAACTTTGTAAGTAAAACCTTAAGAGTTTTTTTTTGGCCAACAAATCCTTAGAGTTTTAAATAACTTGTAATGTCCGGCTAAAGAATAACTAAATAATTTGTAATGTAATTTGTATCATTATATTAATATAATCATCAATAAACTGTTTACAATTTGAGAACACTCTTTATTCAAACTTTGTGTAATGCAAGAAAATCCATATAATTTTATTTTATATGTAAGTTAACCTTGTTTTATTATTTATATTTTATTTTTATTGATAAATAAATGATATATGTTCAGAATATCAAGATGATAGATATATCATGAATTGTAATAACGAAATTTAATATGTGAATGGGAAAGTGATTGAGGAATCACCTCCTTTGATTTGATTCAAGCAGCTTTTGATCATCACGCAATTTATGAAATAAGTTAGTTATATACATGTGGAGACAAATTGAAACTGGATGAGGTTTAATTAATCGTATCAATGACAGCAATCCTATGCATTTCTTCAACTTAAATTTCCTACCTTCTGTTGATACATTACAATAGTAATAAGATCAAACCTAAGATCTCTGCAATTGGAAACTACATAAACCCCTCATTTACCAGTGTGTGTGTGTTTTTTTTTAACCAATCAATATTTTACCAGTGTGTGAAAGGCTTGAATTGTCACAAGTTATGTTTCAAACTTGTTATCTAAAATACACAGAAGGTTATCAACTTTCAAACTTCAAATCAATATTCAGTGGTCATGACTATAATCAACTCGACACAATTTTAAAAAGATGTAAATCATAGCCTAATTTACCACAATTGTCACGGATTTGGATCCTAATTTTCAAATAATAAATTACATGATAACATAATAATATAAATAATGAATATAGCTTCTGATACTGCAACATGGACTTCACTATAAACATGATTGTAGGCTAGATTGAGAATTGAGTGTTGGAAAAAGAAAAGAAAAGAACGAGATTGCAGTGGAAGATATATCTTATTAGGCATCAAACCAATGTTTTATACAGAAAATTAACTAGCTGAAAAATCTGCTACATATTCAATGAAGATAATACTGGGAAAAAAAACAGTTACATTAAATATTCATATATCAGTAAATAAAATATTCATATCCTAACAACCACTTGGACTATTACTTATAAAATTAATAACAGTAAAATCTTGACAACTTCACGAGTCACGTTATTCAACAGTAACATCATGGGTTTGTCTTCATTAGTCTGCTCTATTTGAGTCTGAGCTTACAGTTACAAGAAGGCGCCTCTCTTCTGTTTCAACAACTGAACTAGAGGAACCAGCACATAGACCATGAATTGACATGCTTTCTGGGAAGCTTGGATTCTCGCAGAAATGACTTCTCAAGGCCTCATATTTGAGATTAACTGCTGGATATCCTGGATCAGAAAGTAGATCCTGCATGTTACTTCTGCCTTCAAGCATGCTTAGAACTTGAGACATTGTTGGCCTAAGTGTAGGAGATGCATTCGTACACAAGAGTGCCACATTTAGTATTACCAGGGCCTCCTCGGTTGAGTATTCTGAACCCAAATCTGGATCCACTAGTTCTAGTAGCCTTCCTCTCTCTTGCAAAACACAGGCCTGAAAGAACCTCAGATTTAAGACAAGGTCCCAAGGATATATAGTCTTGATAAACACGTGGCTGATTTCATTTTGTACATATGCTATTTCACACCAGAGGTGTTTGGTGCACTATCATCTTGACACTTATATCTTGAATGTCAAGGGACGTTGAAGATGCTTGTGTTTAGTATATTGGCATCCAAGATATTAAAAGGCATAGGATGACACCATTTGGGGGTATCATTCATTATTAGCTTTACTAATTTCTATAACATAGGAATGATTCATACTAAAAAATTGCCACGCCAAGCATAGAATCTTGTACACCATAGTATTGAGATATAGGGAAGGGTTAGATGACATTAGACCAAATGCTTCCTAAATTATGTGGTAGTCAGAAACTAAACTGCTTAAAACATGGAAAGAAGCAGTTTGATACTTTGATTATATGGAAAAGTTCATATACCTTTGAGTGGAAGTTCCTGGATGAAGTGTGTGTATAGAGTGAACAGTAAAATCAGAAGAATTTTATTTTTGGGAAAGTTAAAAAAGTTTGATTGTATGAGCCATTATAGATGGTGTTAGTTGGAGTAATGAGACGATTTGTAATAGTTCTCCCGCTTTTCTACTTTGAGCAGTGAATCATGGCATTTGTTACTCCGAAATCTTTATTAAGAATTTCTTATTTATGTGACAACCAATGCAGAAGATCAGACAGCTTGTTTTGAAACCAAAATGTATACAACGAACTTGAAAGAAGGAAGTTCAAATCAGTTTTAATTACCCAATCAAGGAGGTAAACGAATTCCTCACTGGGCCTGAAATTTGTATTGCTCTTTCCACTGACAATTTCCAATGCAACCACCCCAAAACTATAAATGTCTGCTTTATCAGTTAAATAACCACGCATAGCATACTCAGGAGCCATGTAACCACTGCAAAATGACAACATTAGGGTAAAAAAGAATTTGGCAAAGTTTCAATGAAAACTATGTACAATGAAAGACGAGAATAATGCAGTAACATATGATAAAGTTAAGCACAAAAAAAATGACAAACTTACATGGTTCCTGCAACTCGAGTGCTAATATGTGTTTTTCCATCTTCATTTAGTTTTGCAAAACCAAAATCTGAAATTTTAGCATTAAAATCCTTGTCGAGCAACACATTACTTGTTTTTATATCCCTATGTATGACTTTTATTATACACTCTTCATGGAGATAAGCCAAAGCTCTAGCTATTCCGAGGCAAATTTTCCTCCGAGTTGGCCAGTCCAATATCACCTTGCAGGTTGGATCCTTCCCTGCAAGGATAATCATTTAGTAAGCCATATGTTTGATTTAATTGGACACCATTTCAACTCAAAAACTTAGGTTATTAATTAAAAGCTGATGAATAATATTACTATAAGTTTTAACAAACCCAGTGTTGCCTAATTTGTGGTTTGCCACAGTACTTTCTTGGCACTTGAGCATGGACAAAGCACAAGTTCACTGGACTTGCCCAGGCTATTTGCTTCCTAGGTGATCAATAAGATGCACTGGCTCACATCTGAACTCAGGATAGACTCTAATACCAAGTCAAGGACCACTAGCAATCTTAAGCTATTTAGTGAAAGACCATCAATAATCTTATGTTAATCTCCAACAAATAATAAGCTTACCAAAAAAAAACAAAAGAAGAAGCTTACCAAAAAGAACACGAGACAGACAATTGTTTTCCATATACTCGTATATCAACATTAACTGGTCCCCTTCCACACAACATCCATAAAGCTTAACAAGATTGGGATGTTGAAGCCCAGATATCATTCCTATCTCATTCACAAATTCACGGATTCCTTGTGCAGATTTTGAGGAGAGCTGCTTTACTGCAATTACAGTGCCATCTGACAGTACACCCTGCATAGTAATGCGGAAGATGTATGGTATATAAACTTGTGGGAATCCTAAGTTTTACCCAAGTTTTCATTCTTTTTTTTTGTGTGTGTGTAGTTAGATTACCTTGTAAACGGAACCAAAGCCACCTTCCCCAATTTTATTGGCTGCATTGAAGTTATTGGTTGCCGCTTTGATTTGTCTTAATGTAAATAATCCCATCTGAAGATCTAAATCTCTAAGATCTGGAAGAAAAAAATAAAATAAAATTTGGATGTTAATAAAAATTGTTTATAACTTTGTTGTCCACAGTATCTTCAAGCACATTCCTTTTCATTTCATTTTCTCGGAGCTAAAAATATTAAGGAATTCAATCAAACGCAGGAATAAAATATTCCACTAATTCTATGGCATTTAAAGAAAATTCCGTGTAATATGTATTTAGTATCAACTCTTCAAGAAACTGATGCAGATAATGACATACTATAATGTAAATAATTGAAATAGATAAGTCTGATTCTGAAATATCCATTCGAAAATAATTTAACTATTCACATTTTGGAAGTATATTCCATACCTTTATACACTGGGTTATTTTCTCCTAGCCAGCCCTTCCTCCTCATGATACATAAGACCAGGAGAATAAAAACTACAACAGCAGCTACTGTGCCGACGACCACCATGACATAAATTCTCTTTCCATTCTCTGATGGAGGTTTAAAATCTGTGCAAGGGAAGTTAGTACCTATAGATTTGGTTGAAACAAAAAGAACAATTTAACAAAGTATATGCAGTCTCAAAAGTCAACATATTCCCTTCAGTTTTTCTGTACTTGATTAAATTTCTTCTACACCAGTTAGCAAACTCTAAGTAGAAGTTCAAAATTAATTGTTTTGTCCATATTTCCTCGTTTGATATGCATTACTAATCAAGTTTCTGATTGAACTATTTCCCAGTTTGTGCCCCCTGCCCGTGTTGTTTTGGTGGGTTTTTTTTTTTTTAGGGGGGGGGGGGTGTGGTGGGTGGGGCAGCTTAAATAAGTTAATACTGAAGGCAAAATACACTTTTGGCTGTAGGATCTAGTCTTGAAATCAGTCAAAGAAAATTAATTCTTTTCTTTGCTGTCAAGTTCCAGTACCAAACACAACACTTTTTTGGACCTTTAGCAGAGTGATTTTCAGCATACATTTACTATAAACATTAAAAAGACTCATGTATTATCTTTCACTGCATATAAGATATTCTTTGATAGATCTAATTTACAAAAGATAAGTAAATTAAGTGAATCATTAGTTATGTATATCATACATACTTTTCAGAGGGACCTGCCTCCAATATGCTTACATATCTCTTCTAGATTGACTTAGTCTATCAATCTTTTACAAAACCAAGTCGACCTGAGAGCACTTCATTGGATACATCATATGATATAGTGTTTCAATAACTCAAGTGTAAAACCATATTAGGTGACCAGATTGATCCACTGTATGCGGAATGCCATTTGATGTTTCCACATCAAACTCTGGTCTCTCGAGCTTGGGCTTTTAAGTAAGGAAAAGCACTAACACTAAGATACAGGCCATTATAATAACTTACTAGAATCCACAGATATAGCAGATACTAGAGGTCCATAATATCCTCTTCTTGGTATGCCTGTTGTACCCTTTCCAGCCCAGTAAAATTGAATCTTCAAGGTATGTTGGGTGACTGTAGCATTAAATGTCTTCACAACAGGCTTACCAGCATCACCAGCTTCTTTTTCTATATTGAAGTCTTTCAGGACCAAATTCCCCTTGATATAAGCACATAATAATATATCAATGCACAATAAAGCTATGAAGCACCTACATTGATATAGACATGTGATGCAATATGGATAAATTGACATGTTAAATTTCAAACATAATAAAAATACAACACACATGCATATATCGGCATGTGTTATATTTAAATCATTTTTTTTAAAAAAATTTATGTCACGATCTACTTCAACATAAAAACACCATCAATGTGATTTGCATTTCATTTGTTTTTTAAAAATATATACCAAATAATAAGATGTTGAATTATATTATTTAAATTATTTACATACCACAAAACAAATTAGAAAAGGGTTTCTAGTCTTTCATCATATCTTTTCTGTTGGTCATTTTCCTCTTTTGGGGCCAGATATGTCAGAGCATTGACATATATCCAAGCTCAGAATACAAATTTCTTTTTATTCCACCTCGTTTGTACCAAATACTTGTGGGTAGCGTGTCATGGTAGTATCAATGTTACTTAAGTCTAATACAATTGAAAACAGACAAGTCCGTTTGGAGCAGGAAATTCTTACATCATCTGTTAATCACTTCAATAACAGTTACCTGGATGTAGACATCGAATATCCGCCTGCCAAGACTGTAATATGATCCATCATTCAAGAACAAAATCTCTGCAAAGTGAAGCTTCACAGTGTAGTTTCCATTTATGAGACAGAGTCCATAATATGTGAGAGAAAGAGGAGACATGCGAGCTGTTGTGTACAGTTGTGAATCAAGGGCGGAGACATTGAGAAGTGTAGACGTGTTGGCCAGAATATAGACATCAGAGGTCGAATTATCATCCATAAAGTCCCCTGTGCTGCTAAATGCCCAGTTCTGAGTGGAGTAAAACACTGCAGAACCTCTCTCTTCTCTGTCAGCTTCATATATTTTACCATTGATATTTACTTGCTTACCACCACAATTAACATGCATTGAATAATGATCTGTTGAATAAACAATGCAGTATGCAAATCTGTCAATAAGTAAAGGCAAAGACAGACAACAGCATGGAAAGGTGTCACTGTAATTGTTAGAATACTGTATGCGACAGCTAGGTTAAAATAATGTCCATTGGAGATTATAATAAAACATTATTTATGGGCCTTCATTCAAAAGATCAAAGTTTTTGAAGCGGTCCTTGACCTTGACTGATATGGTATCAATACTTCCACGACCAAGACATCAAGAATTCTACCTTTGTCACCTCTGTACAAAGCATGTTGGGCCTATGCGTCATTCATACTTCAAATTTGAGAGGATTTTTGTGTGAGAAAGTGTGCTAAAGATTATAACAAAACTTTTAAGCTTTTGAGTTGAAGCGAGTCCTTGATGAGAACACAGCCTCACAGAGAAAGTAATTCATAATAATTCAGCACAGTCACACACTTACAATGCTTGGTTGAAGCAGGACATGGAAAGTTCCTTTTCAGGCACGGGTTAACCCTGCTTCTGCAGTGGAGAGATAACTTCAAGGTTATATCTTGAATATGAATCCTTGATGTACCCCTACTATCATAGCTCATACTTTATAGAAGATTCCTCAAAGGCAAACGGTAAGAGTTCTTAGTCCAAGCCCAAAAGACTTACTCTGTATCCACAGATGAAGAGTAGCTTTCCACTCTGTTTCTGGCAAAATTACAAAATGTTACTGCTGTCATAATTAATACTGCTGGAGAATAATTGGAAAATTGAGTTTAAATAAAACTTACACACTCCCCTGCAGGCATTCAACAGGACTGGAGCTATCCCAGCTAAAGTTATTATTAGAAATATCACTGTACACCATAAAGCATAACGAAATGTTTATCTCGTAAGTTACAATCTACTATCAAGAACCATTTCATCTCATAAACTATTAAGTGAAATTAAGTATGATTAGTCAAGGAACTCTACATACATCTCTTTGTTTGATTCAAGGACCCAGCCAGGAATAATCCCTCCTAGCTTGTTTCCAGTAAGAAACCTGCATTATATAACGTGAAAATTTTGCTTTGCTGGTAATGTGAACAAGATGTCTCGATAAGATAGTTCACTCATTTCACCTACTTACACAAATTCTACTTTTTCAAGTTGGGCAAAAGCAGGTATCTCTCCAGTCAAGTCGTTGAAACTCAAATCTCTACAGCAACCCAGATATATGTGATTTATCATTAAAATGTAAGATTATCCAAAAAAAATTTTGATTTCAAGATGGATATAAATAAGCAGGTAAAACCTGTCCTTGTGTATAAAATCCTTATTACTGTCCTAAAATTTTCATCTAGCATTTTTAAGTTTCTTTACTGTACAAACAAAGCTACAAGGTAACCTAATACTATAATACTAGTCTTCAAAATGGGGTAGGGTGGGATTAACGATGGCTAAAAATAATTGAGGGTGAGAATGGGTTCACCCCTCCTCCTCCCCCACCCCACACCCCAATTTCAAAACCTGTTCAAATTGAGGGGGACTTGAGATGGTTTGGTTCCTCTTCATTATTTTTTACTTTTTTTCAGTTACTGTCTTACCTATTATCATCCAATATTCTTCCTTTTTTTCTTTATATCTTTTAAGGGTTATATTAAAAATTTATACTTCAGAATCTTGGCTTGTTCATGCTTTCTGGTTGAACTGAAACTGAACAGGGAATGTGTTAGGATGAGCTCTCTCTACCATATTCAGTACTAATTTAAGGCATGTTTGTGAGTTGAGAGGGGAAAATAAGTAAAGGAATTTAAAAGAAAAAGGCATGAAAAAGAATGGAGGGAAAATGACATTTGAATTGTAATTTGCCTTGCCATTATTTGGTTTAGTTTTCTCCTCCAAAATCTTCTAAATCGGGGAACTTAAGATTATAATGTAACCTTCCCCTCTATTATCTCCTTATAAAAAAACTCCCAAACAGGGGAGAGGTTTCAATAAAATCTTCCTTCCCCTCTATTATCTCCTAGCCAAAAATAACCTCAGTGCCCATGTTATATGTGGAGATGGTCAAGAAAATATTGATTATTCCCATGTTATCTTACTAGTGAGATAGTGTAAGATCTTGTCAAAATGGAACATGGTTCACAGAAGCACTGTATCAAGCGGTTAAAAGTTATAACTTGACGGTTATTTTCTGAATTACTTACAAGGTACGCAGGTTTTCCATTCCCCAAATATATTTTGGGATCTCGTCTTTAATCAAACATTTCCTCAATATCCTGCATTATGATATCCTCATATCCAAGTTAAATATAGATAATTTTGAAAGGACTTTAGAACAAAAAGAAAAGCATGTAGGTCGTTGAACTCACAATTTCTTCATGGATTTCATATTGCTTAATTTTGGGAAAGCAGAGGCTCCACCTTTTAGGTTAGTTATCCTCCTAAATATCAAGCAATAACAAGACAATCACTCTATATTTTCAATCTTCTATGATGAGAAATTCTTAAGTACAATATGGCGCAGAACATTCAATGGTTATTAATTATTCTGCATATGGAGAGCCATCATGTCAGATTGTTAATATTAAATCCTGACCGTTGCATGTACAAACACCATATTGTACGTTTCTCCTTATGATAAAATGAAAATAGCGTACTACAATGCGTACAAATCAATTAAGCTTGTCAAGGAAGAAATGCTTGAAGGTATGGGCCCCTCAAGAGAGCAACCCTCCATGTGCCTGATATAAAACAAAATTGATGTAATAAACTACAACAAATACAAAAATACGGAAAGAGAAAGCTGGGGGATGATGGGAAGCTTACAGCTTTTTAATCAATGTCCAGTTACTAATAAAATCAGGAATCCTCCCAGAGAAGTTATTGTCACTTATTCTCCTAGAATGTATTTACATAAGGATAGTCAGCAAAACAATAATGTCAAAAGTAAGTGTAGAATCATGTAAAAAAGAAGTCCTAAATTACAGTAATTCAATAGTTTTGTAGCTGATGATTTAAAATAAAGGATCATGATTCAATCACTTTATATTCTGATCCCGATTACAAGGTATAGAATTTGAGTCCCACATTAAAAGTTTGATTCTGTGAGGTCTTTGGACTCTCCAACTACACAAGTTTACTTGTAGTGATTGACTCTCCCAAAAGTTCATATAACTTTACAGTCCTCCATTGAATAGTTTATTTGCTATGGATTACCATTAAACTAGCCTGATAACAAAGCAAAGGCTTACAAATCAATCAATTTTGTCAACTTGGAAAGTTCAACTGGCAATTCTCCAGTGAATGCATTTGACGACAGAGTGCTGGAAGCCACAAAATGTTATTCATGTTAAACAGTACGGAATAACATGTTAAGGAGGCAATAGCATCAGATATGTATCGTCATATTACTATAAAGCAAATAAAATAAGGTGAAAGAAATTACAGATTTTCTAAATTGATCAACTTTCCAATCTCTGGTGGAATGGGACCTGAAAACAGATTTCCTTCAATTGTCCTGTGACATTGGTGCCAATATTTAATTAAGCAACAAAAGCAATTTGAAATTATGCTAAGGGCAATGCTGGACCAGTCATGTCCAGTTGCTTTTACGTAGGTATAGAAGTTGAGCGTTTGGAGAAGGCGATTTATCCCATACAAAATCTGGGGATACTCTTCATGGCAATAACAAAAAATAAAAAAATAATAATAATAACATGATAGAAGAGGGGAGATTAACCTAAGTCACATAATCGTTTTTCTTTTCACTTTCTCTTAAAAACTATGGATTTGAGAAATCTAAATAAATTTTTTGTACACACAGACATGAACATAGAATGTCGAAATGGTTCCAACATACAGGTGTTTGAGAGTTGTGATGTTGCTGAGAACTGTGGGGAATGGACCTGATAATCTGTTTCCCATAATGAAGCTGCATATTTAATTAATAAAAATTGATAATCTCAAGTTAATGTAGTTAAAATGAAGCTATTTAAGAGGAAAGTCAATAAAGCAGAGAGTGCATGACAGAAGGTTCTCACAGGTCATCCAAGTGCATACTAGCCCATTGGTCAGGTATAGAACCATTGAGGATGTTAAGATTCAGGCCCCTATTCCGAGCATAAGACAAGATAAATTAGCAGGCTTCCATAGGTCAAATCAAATGATGAGAACTTAACTATAGTTTTTAAGTCTGTATTATTAGGTTCTCCGATAAAAAACCAGTGTTCTATATAATTTAGCACCATAGAACTGGCTAGTAAAATTTCTAAACGTAGTCTTTTTATTAGAGAACTTAATAACAAACACATAAAGGTTTGTTTACATGAAAGATAATGCATGGAAGGGAAGGGGATGTTTAATTAAAACATTTCCATTATTTGGGAAGGAAGGGAGTATAATGAAGGCCTTCTTCAAATTTTCATGTTTTCCCAATTAGTGGAATTTCTGAGGAAGAAGTTTCCCCAAACAAACGGAAATTATCATTTAACCATCTTTTCACCTTTCTTCTCTCCCTTTCTATTTTCTAAAGATTCCATTCCTTTCCTTCTCCTCTCAACTCTCAGACATACCCTAAAGAACTTTACCTTAGGATTTTCGGGACCATGAATAAATGGATGCCACAGAAACATCATTCAGAGCAACAAGAGATCATTTAGTTTTAGAGAAGAGGTTTGATTTATCTTACAATTTCGTGAGATGATTTAGTTTGGAGAACTCAGGGGGAACAGTACCGGAAAGATTCTGAGCTGCCAAGGATCTGCAAATACAGAATGTGAAAATAATTTAGAAGTTATATATATAGAATATGTGCATTGTAGACAAAGTTTTTTATTCAGGTGCAGCTGATTTGCATAAATTTGAAGAATACAAAGCACTATTAATTGCTTTTATCAGGAACTGAAAGAAAATAACAAATATGCACTCTTAAATAGTAGTAAAGTATTTTTGAAGAGATAAGATTATTGTCAAAGCAGTAAACGCTGAGAAATACCAAGGCAAATAAGATAACATAATATGCAGGAATGTAGCAGCAACAACGTCTCAGATAGACTCATTCAACTAAAATGCAGATTGACATGACAGGATAGCTTTAACTGTGTATTCTGTAACTTCGTCGTACATTAAACTTTGAGTTGTTTTCAGTTAAAATGTTGATACGATAAGAGTAAGCAATGGCTAACTTGACCAATAACAACATTGATTATGCTTAGGTATATAACCAAAAGAACAATAAAATAAAATGAAAATTTATACCAAATTCCAAATTTCACAATTCCTTTCTCCGAATTATTCGATGTGATTTTCTGCCAAATTTGAGGTAGGCCATTCCCATTTCAGTGCGCCATAGAGAATGTTTGATGGAGGATAGTGCAGAAGAAGGGAAAGTTTCATTGCCTTTCCCAATTTTTAAGTTGTCAATAAGGAGGAAAGGATTTAAAAGGAAAAAAAAAGGAGGAAAGGATAACGAAGGGTTTTCTTCCATAACACCAAAATCAATTTAGTAGATTCTAGATAAAAGAAAGTTTTTGTCCAAACAAAGGAAGGAAAATTATCTTATAATTACTCATTCCCCTTCTTTCTCTTCCCCTCTTTTTTACTCGGATTCCTTTCAGTCCCTTCTCCTCCCAACTCCCATTCCCCTAGATTTTGCAGTGAGTCCTCACTTTCTCTCTTGAAGAAAACAAAACAACTCCTGGACTCAAATTCTTAGTCTAAACAGAAAGAAAGAAAAAAAGACGATCATGAGAATGGTGAGAGAGCAGTACATGCTTACAACATGGCAAGAAGACTTGTCGCATTTACAGATTAGACTGCTCCAATTCCCTTTCCCACTACAAGGCCCCTCGTCAAAGTCCCAGTCATTCTTCCCTATTTTCCTCGCTATCTCTTTCAATGTCTCCACTGCATTATGTACAATTCAAACATACATAAGAAAAGAGAAAACGACAAAAAGAAATAACCGTTACAGAGCATACAATCTTAACAAATACGTCCAAGCTACGCGCACATCTGTTATTCAGCCTCATTTTTTTATCCTAAGAAACATGACGCTGATTGCTAAACTAGTCTTCTTGGGTTTTGATCATACCTAAGTAAAATTCCTAAATTATTAGTTTTCTTTCGTTGCTTGGGTTACAAAAAACCAAGCAGGTGAGCTGCATCGAGGAATTCAATGCCGAAACATACTTCGACACATTCAAAACATGACACAATACGGATGCTACCATACGAGCAAAGAGACACCGTTGGAGTATAATTTGAAGTATCCAGTGGTATCTGATACAAATATTCAGCACGGATCAAACACAACAACAACCTGTGGTTTTCCAATTCATAGGCGCTTACCTTCTTCGCTGTCGAGAATGCCGGTGTCTGCGAAAACAAATTGTGAGAGGAAGTGCTGTGAAGTGGAAGCAATCAGAAGAAGCATAACGAGCAGCTTGGAACATCCCAAATGGAGGTCCATGTGGTGGTATTCTGGTTTTAGCTGAACTCGTCAAAAGTTGAGCATGGAAGAAGGCTATTTATATTTATATTACATTTTTTAATAAAGTGAGAGAGTGAAAAAAAAAAAAGTTACGTAGAAAAAGTTTTTTTTTTCTCTCTCTTGGACGGTGGGACCAAAGGTGTAACAGTTTTTTTTTTTTGGATAAAAAAGGTATAAAAAGTTAAAAACATGAAATGAGTTTTACATGTATTTTTATACATGCGTGTCGCCCTTTTTAACTATATTGTATTTAAAATGATAAACAATAAAGCCAATGAGAGGCGGAGCTGCATGCATCTTGATGATTTGATAATTGATATAGAAAATAGATATTACCAACCATGGCAATGAAAATAATACATATAAGTATCACATTTAAGTATTTGTTTGGTATGCTGAATAAAATTGAAGAGAAAAGATAATGTCTTAAGTTTTTAAATAAATTTACTGATACAAGTTATAAAAACAAGTAATGATAACAAGAATATATATTAAGTATTATATATTTTGTTATTTATTAAGAATATCTTTTCAAACAAGAATTTGCAAAAGCTTCAAAACTATAAAAATAATTAAAAAATTATTTTAAATATGACCTTATTGTCTAATTTTTTTAATTAATTCATGGAATCCTTCTTAAAATATCAACATCTTCATGTTATTTTCTTACAAAAGGATTGTTACGTGGCAGATGATAAAATTTGAGATGGCATTGTATTAATATAGTGAAAAGACAAATACACAAAAATGTCTAAATCATAAAATTTATAATTAAATGAGGTATTAGAAGTTGAAATAAATTTTTTCTTTATGAAGAAAAAGAAGTCAAGTGTGAAGATACATAAAATGCTGAAATAAGAAGGGATGGTCTAAGATACAAAGGATTATTTGGAATTCCAATGTTAGTCCTTGGTCCAAGTCTGAAGGAGTGACACATACGTTAGTGCTTTTTAAGGCTTTCGGTAAATGGCACCTTTTGTTTTTCAAGTTATTTTTTTAAATATGCATAAACTTTAAAAATAAAAAAGAGATTTTGTGTGATTTCATCGAAATTTAAGAATGAGTTGTCTAATGCGTAATTTACGTTGACTAACATATTAACAAATTTAATTTTTTAATTAAATTTGAGATATTCGTAGAGATAGCTATGTATTAAGTATTAACTATTATTTTTTTTAAAACTATGATTATTATGTAACAAATTAAACAATTTCAAATTTGAAATATAAGAAAATAATTATTTGATACCTATACTTTATCTAAATTTTTAATTTACATCTAATTTATTTTTTAAAAGTTAATCTTTACTCTTCTTACCACATTTTACACTGTGTTGTTTAAAGTTAACATGTTTTTAATTGTAAATACAAAAATATTTTCATGCTCTGAAATTGTAAAATAATTTTAAATTAAATATTTTATGATAAATATTTTTAACTTATGACCTGAGATATATTTTTTCCAAAATTTTTATTTATAAATTAATCCTTAAATACTTGCAAATGAAAATGAAAGTGAAAAATAAATAAATAATAAAAATATTAAAATATTTAAAAAATACTATCAATGGAGACTTAAATTGAGTTTCGACTTTAAGAATATAGTAAAGGAAAAATAGAGACATAAACTATTTAAATTTAATCTAAATAATTTAATTTTAATATTTTTAATACATTTTAACTTTTGAATTATAGTTTTTCAAATTTATAATTGAAAATTTTATTTTTATACCTTTTTTTAAAAATATTACAAATTAAATAAAATCTCTATTGACTAAAATAAATTAAAAATGAAATAAATTGATTTTCCGTCTTCTATAAATAAAAAGAAAAAAGAAAACTGAGAGATTTAAATGTATATATTTACGGTAATTTTATCCAACAAATTAAAATATGTTAATTTTAAATTTAAAAACTAGTTGATAGAAATAAATAACAAAAAGTTAGTGATAAGATGAGTGATGGAATAAAAAAATACATCTGTTTTAATTTAGTATTTTTTTTTTCATATTGTAACATTTGTGAGTCAACGCGTGCTATGTAAAGTTTGACGATTACACCATGCATGACTTGACGAACTGATCTCCTTCGAAACTTCGTTGAACCAAGGGTCTGCGCGTGAAGAATAAGTTAAATAGTCAAAATTTTCAGTTATTCTTTGTTTTTATTCGTGGCTTCTTATGAACTAATTAATGTTTGTATAATTATTTGGTACTCGATTTGATCTGGTTAGATTCAGTATTATCAACCTGAAATGAAAATAGCACTCCTAATATGAATTTTATCTTTCTTAGGACTCGGACTTACAACACTTTACCACACAACCTAGATATTAATTTAATGAGACTTCTATTGTCATACTTTATAAAAGTCAATATTTTTTAAATTAAACTAATGACAAAATTGATTAGAATCCATGGTAGTGGAGGAGCTAGGACCTTAAGTTAGGGTGCAAATTAATTTTAAAAAATAATTAAAAAATATCTTATGAATTTAAAAAATAATTAAATATCTTACAGATTTTATGTGTTGAAATTATTAAATAATCAATTCATTATTAAAACTATAGAAAATATCTCTTTCAAATAATCATTCATCCATATATCTATCATTACATTGCACGGCCAGACTTTTATAACCTCTTCACCTTCACGTTGTTGTTTTATATTAGTTTTTATCAGAAAAAAAAGTTTAATCTAGGTTGAGTAAAAGAAGTTAGAAAAACAAATTTCGATTTAGTGAGTTTATGATTTAAATTTGATGTACTTGTTGAAGTGAAAAAGTGAATAATAATATTTTTTTTAATAAAAGAAACATTAGTATTTGGATTTATTGAATATAAAATTTTACGTCAAAATTTATTAGGTTTAAGATAAGTTTCCATATATTTAAAATATTTTTAAATTTAAATCTATGAAAATAGATTAACAGTGTGTTTGAGAGTTTTTTTTAGTGTGGAAGGGTATGAAATTGATTAATTTTATGGGTTGAACCATTATTTGGAAGATACTTTTTAAGAGGGAGTGAGATAGAAAGGGATGGCTTTCAAGCCATTCTTGGCTATCCTAAATGTAATTTTTCTTGTCTCCCCAAATTGGGGTGTCAAGGATGGACGGACTAAGAATAGTTATTTCAATTATAAAATTACCCTTTAAATCTATAAAAAATATATGCATACCCCATGATATTTTTTCACACCTCCCATCACACTATCAAAGATAATCCCACCAGAGTGTGTTACTGAGCTTGCTTCAGTTATTTTCATTACATAATAGTTATTGCAGACCCTAGACACATTCATGTATAATTTATTTCAAGTCCTTTACCATGCTTTTGTTGATATTGTTCATATTAGTTTGTGTGTATTCTTTTTTCTAGTCATTAATAGGTTTCGTAGAAGTGATGTTATAATAACTTAATGATAGTTATTATGATGAGGACTTTAACATTAATTTAAAATTATTATTTAGTTATTTTTGTTGTTTGATAAAATTTTTACTTCCTTATTAATATGATTATTGGAATAACCTATTATTATTATTATTATTATTATTATTGTTGTTGTTGTTGTTGTTGAAAGATGTTCTTGTTAAAAAAGTAAAAGTAATAAAAAATTTGTTTATGTGAAATGAATAAAAATTTATTCACACACTTTTTTATTTAAATTTATAAATAAAGGTAATGTTAGAAAAAATAGTTATAATTCATTTCATTTCATTCATTTTATAATAACTTTAAAATAATGATTAAATGAGACTGTTTCTTCTCTTGTAAAACTTCCAAACAATTAATGAAATATTTTATTTCATTTTACTCAATTCCATTTTATTTTATTATATTTCATTAATAACTATTTTATTTTATTTCGTTTTAAACTTTTAAACATAACTTAAAAATCAAGTGAAAAGAATACATGTGAGGGAAGGTGTGCAAAATATAAAGGGTAAAGGGTAAATGGTGCAAAATATCAAAACTTTGGGTATTACTTAGTAATTTCTCTAAGTTTGTCCACCCTCACGTATACGCCGTCGATGTGTATGATCTAACGAGAATCATCCATTTAATCAATATAATGTATAGCAAGCCATGCATTTAAGTTAGAAATAATGTGACTTATTTTAATTATATGCAATGCAAAAAAATTAATTTAACACATTTTTGGGCTAACAATATAATAAGCTGTATTGTTTTTAAATCGGAATAATATGGATTTTCTTTGGGCTCCATTTTTTAAAAATGTTTACATATTTATAAACTAAAATTTTATATAATTTTATAAATTAAATAAATAATATCTATGCGTTTTTAAAATTAGATTGTAAGCCTTATTATTTATGCGAAGTTTGAGATATTTCGTGACTACTAAATGGTATGGAGTTTTTATAAATTGTATTATATATTATTTTTATTATTAATTTTTTTTATTTTTTTAAAGTAATAATAGATAAATAGATTAAAGGCTAAAGTATATATTTTTTTCCTTTAACTTTACACCAAATTTTATTTTATTCCTTTAACTTTATTTTATTTTTTTAATTTTTAAAATTTTAAAATATAATCAAAAGTATGTGTATTAGTAACACCATTAATCATATTAGTGGAAAATACCAACAAATTATTCTCAAATACTGACAAAATATTTTTCAATATTTATATATTTACCCAACTCATTTTTTATGGCAAAAAAAATCTAACATTTAGGTTTTGTTTCAATGTTTATTAATTGCAATGATTTATTTTTAATTTTTTAAATTTAATTAAAAATATTTTAAACCCAAGATTAATTAAATTTTGATGACTTGATAGTAAAAATTAATATGTCGACATTGAAAAATATTTTGTCAATATTTTTTGTTAACATAATTTGCGGTGCTAATAATGGGGAAACTGCTTTTAATTATATTTTGAAAATTAAAGAATTAAAAAAAAAAATAAATTAACGAACCAAAATGAAAGTTAGTGTAAAGTTGATGAATAAAAAATACGGTTTTGCCTAGATTAAAAGATATTTTTAACAGTAAACTTTTAAAACATAATGATTACTAATAAAAAGTAATAAATTTAAAACATGAAAGTTAAGCCTATTCAAATCAAAATTAAACGATCCAAAATTACTGCTGTAAAACAATATCAGCATCTACAGTAGCAGACAAACCAGGTCACATAGAAGGAGGGAAAGATGCAGCATATGTGTCCAGTGTTCACCTTGTGTTTGGTTACCAGCTGAAAACAAACACATATACATAAAGTTATATATTATATAGGCATGAATTTTATTACCTTCTCCATTCTACTTCCATTAAACTCCAGTAAATCATTCCATCAAAATCTAAAAGGAATGACAGTGTTACATCGTATAATTAACAACCAAGTTTTTCTTATAGTCTAATTCTTTTCCCCTGGTAAAAAAAAAAAGTTTATTTGTTTTTCATAGTATACCAGCAAGAAGGAAAAGGAAGACAATGTAGAGTCGTTCCATATACCTGCATTGGCAAAAACTGATATTCAACGAATTTTAGAGCGTTACGCCCACGCAGTTTTATTGAATCTATCATTTAATTAAAATTTATTTTTCATGTAAAGTGAGAAAATATATATTACCGCTGCTTACAGACAGTTACAATTGAGCTCCTTCCTTTTCAATTCTAACTAGAGTGGCTTTGTATATTGTGCGGCCCTTTATATGAACTGTTATTGATAATGTTACTAATTTGTGAATAGTGCCACTTTATATTTATAATGTTGAGATTTCTAAAATTGTTGATATTAAGAAAGTCATTATTTAATGAATGATATTGGATTTTTTTTAAAATCTATTATAAATGTAAGAAAGGCAAAATGTACGTATATATAATGCAGGTTAACTTAGCAAAATTATTGTTGGACTTGCTCATATGAGTTTTCCAACTCACAAATAATAAATTTAATAAAAGAAAGAATAATGTTGGCATGCTGTTGATCCCGGTAAAAATGTAAAACGTATTTTTCTTTGGCCAGAAAAAAATGTGAAAGTATACGTTGTTAACCTTTTAATCATTTATGCAAGTAGTTTTATCGATGAACTTTCATATTCCAATAAGTATACGTTATATTTCTTTTTCTACTTCAGTACTCTTACCGTTATTATCACATACAAATATACAATTTAAAATCACACATAAATTTGAACTGGAAGTGACATATATTAAATAACTACTAATAAGGTGTTCATTATAGTATCTTAAAATAATTGTAGTGGCAAGTCTCATTATGATTATGAGAATGGTATTGTGATTAAGTAATATGTACATCAAACTAGTTTGTTTTTTATTTCTTAATCAATCTACTTATTTGTAGACTCAAAACATAATCTATTTTTTAATTTTTAATTAAATATATACATGTGATCCTCGCCTTTTGTAGATTGTACGTTAAAATTTCTTTCAGAAGAATTGAACACTTGATATACATATATGTTAACCAAAGTTGATACATTAGAGGGAAAAATTTCTTGGTTCATCTTAAATCAAACGTATTGTTGGCTAAATTAATTTGATTCACAGTGAAGAAGCAACAATTTATGGTAATTATATCAGATTAATTTCACAGCAAATACACATTGGCTTTTAACATTCCTAATTAGTACATCAATAATCCCCATTTAAAGTAACATAATTAGTTAGCCAGAAAACCCACCACTTAGCACAATAACTTCGAGCCTCTTCTTCTTCTTTTTCAAATAACTGTAAATTAAATTAATTATACTGTTTTTCTACTATATAAACCGTAACCTAGTTTCACAAAACCATCCACACAAAAAACACTAGAACTTCCATATCTTAGCCTTCTATACTATGGCGTCTCACTTCAGCCTCTTCATCCTCATTGCTCTTTCCATAGCAGCAATGGCCTCACCATTTCCGGCTGAGGCCCAACGTCCACTCCTGAATCCACCAGCCACCTCTACCACTCTCGCCGCACGGCTAAAGCTTGAGTCCGAGCCTTCAACCTGCTGGGATTCACTATTTCAGCTCCAAGCTTGTAGTGGGGAGGTTATAACGTTTTTCCTCACCGGTGAGACTTATTTAGGCCATGGTTGTTGCCAAGCCATCAAGAAAGTGATAGGGCAAGATTGTTGGCCTAACATTATGAACTCTCTAGGGTTTACTACTGAAGAAGGTGATGTACTAGAAGGCTATTGTGATGACTCGCTTCATAATTCTCCTCCTTCTCTAGTTGAGCCAAAAGTACTTGTTCCATAGAATAATTGGATGTCTACTTTATCGAAGAAAATAATAATAAACCCTAGCTTTCGGTTTTTATTTTCTGGGTTCTTTTAAATTTGTTTGGAATTTTAAACATTACGGGTTTGGATCTATGATATATTAGCTTGCATATATATGAGGTTTTACTTGCGATAAATAAAAGAAAATGACCCTGATCTGAGTTTTTCAGATCATTCAGAGTTCTACGGCGAAAGATTAATTGTTATGTACTCTTATTCATATTTCAATCACAGGAGTTTTTATTATAAGAAAACATCGAACTACCTATCTAATTAACGGCATCACGTCTGGTAATTTTATTCGTTAATTAGAAAAATTAAGAAATAACTAGTAAAAACTAATAAGGAAATCAAATTGAAGCAATTGTTGACATGGATGTCCCAAATCGTTTAAGTCCTCCGAAAGATAAAATATCTCAATTTATTAATCTCACAGCATTTTGTTCCGATGGAAGAAATGATCTCTAAGAAGCATTTATGACACTATTTCGAGGATTTTTTTTATTTGGACTAAATTAATTACAAGACCATATATATCTTAATGAAAGAAGATTAAGTTGGGAGCAAAGTGATTATCTAAAATATAAATTAAGACACTTCATCTTCAATGTTGGTAGACGAGAGTAGCATACATGAGTTGGTTCCAAGTGTCAGGAACACCGGGGAGGCACCAGTGGGTGCAGTCGGAGAAACGGCGGCCACCATAGCCGTAGACAGAAGGGTGGCCATCTTTTCTGAGCTGAGAGAGAGCGGTGATGTTGAGCAGATAAACCGTTTTAGGGTTTTTCATTCCTCTGAGAACCTTCTCTACCACCATTTCTGCAGGGTGGGCTCCTCCTGAGTACCTTTCTCCTTCCACTGGTCTCTCTTGTCTCTCACATGTATTTGCTCCTCCTTCTCCCCATTCCTTTCCACTGAAATTAATCAACCATATCAACCACTATATATGTTAAACTTCCCACTTCTACATATAATTAGATTCAGTGGTGAAGAGAGAGAAGAATACTTACTTCATATGATCAGGAGATACTCCTTGAAAGAAAACCCTAGTTTTTGTAGGATCAACATTGGTCTCAACCCATTTGGCCCATGTCTTCAATGCCTTCTCGTATGCCACTAAGCGATCCATGTCTCTCACTGTCTGATTCCCCTCCTGAATGAAATCCCATCTACACAACATAGAATTACAATTAAATAAACAAAGAACCATTTTATTTTTAAAGTACCTAAGAGTCAGTTATAATTACATGGGTGAACATTTCTTGAAAAGAAGAGTGACTCTATGTCTAGGGTTTCATGTATGGTTACTTACGGCTGCTTTCTTCCAGTGTGAAGCCACCAATGCCAAGAATCGAATATCAACACATCAATCCCTTTCCACTGTTGGCCGGATTCAATGGAGTCCAGTTTCAGAACCCTACCAATACTTTCATGAACGAGATCCACTAGAAATACATTGCGGCTCATCATCACCTTCACATTATACTCCTGCAATTTATGCATCACACGGTAGGATTTAATCCACAGAACATACATATAAAACCAAGTCCCAAGCAACACTTGTATTTTGTAGTTTCTTAACCTTGTTTGTGTCTTAGGTTCATAGGTAAGGACTATTCTTGTTCTGTACTCGTTATTTTTGTCATGTTATGAAATGAAAATGTTGAGATATAATACTGTATTTGATACCGTATTTGTCTTAATTTATTTCACGCATGAACAAAGAAAAATATGTTACATGAATAAACGTGCTTAGTTATTTCAATATATATACTAGTTTAATAGTTTATATATCATGGAACAGCTAAACATTATTTAATCATAATAAGCATCATGTATCACATCATCCGAAGTCTTCAATTATTTGTAAATTTGCAAGGTTTAATAGGGGGATGATGAGATGAAAATCCCTGATATTAAAAAAGAGATGATCAACTTTCGGAGCATTAAATTAATATTAAAAGATAGATAATGAGGATTAAAATATCAATATATTAATTCTACACTAAAATATAAAGAATAAGAAATGATGGGTATAAAACAAAATTTAGAGTTAATAAATAATTATATGTTGTTGAGTACGTAGTTAGTCCAAGCCCAAATCAGACGGGTCTAATAAAACGTAGTTAGCCCAAGCCCAAATCAGAAGGGTCTAATAAGGTTTTTTTTTTAAAAACATCTATATCTGCACATAGGCTCAAAGCATGCAGTTTATGTCTGAGCTAACTAAATTGAAATAAATAATTTTACTCAGGGCTCACTCTAATTATCCATGAGTATAATTTAATATAAGGATCACAAATCAACTCGAATCTTCTGCAGTGGCCGTGGCCATATGATCTAATGAGAGAGATAGAATTAATAATATGAGTCACCTAAGCAGATTCTACCATTTTTTTTATCTTTCTTTTTATTGGAATGTGAATTAGAAGTTTTGTTTGGCTGAATTCTGGGGGCTTCTTATTATGAGGGCAAGACTATTCAAAAAGTACTTATAAAGATATTCACAAATTATCTATAAATAAGAATTCTCACATTAATAGTGAAATTTGAATTCATGCTCTTACGAAATATGAGCCAAATTCTTATAAAACTGAACCAACATTTATTAGTCACTCGAATGAATTTTGTGCCATCACAAACATGTTTTATGCAACTAAGAAATCTACTCCATTATTTTCCACCACAATTAAAATTACAAGCCACATTATAACGTCCTATTTGAGTTGTCATTGCATTAGCCACCATATAAGGTAGGAGCCATATGCGTGTGCCTATATAGACCATTATTTTTTATTAGGTCTAGCTAGTAATGAGAATATTATTCTCTACCGCAGTCTGATCATTTTCAAACTGGTCTGCGCCTAATACGAGAATCAGGAATCAAAATTATTCTCGAATTCATAAAATAGCTAGCCATTATATTCTTGTATGTGGACCAATTCTTAACGACAAGAAGCAGATAATAAAAAAAAATATATAATATAATAATTCCTGTCGATTAGTGATTTAAGATAATCTAATAAGAAATGATTGTTAGTTATGCTAATCAATTAGCACACTTATTTTTTTTCAATATTTGTTGTCCCTGTGGCTGTGTCGGTGTGCGATTGATCAAGGGAAAACGAATAGTTGGTTTCTTCTGCTATGTGCCAACCTAGCTACCTTGGGATTGCTTTTATAATATATATGGACTCATGACCAATAAATAAGTCTTACATTTATAATTAGTATCACCTTCCCTAATTGGTTCATTATATATATATATATATATGATATTTCGACTCTTTCGATCTCCTATATTTCAATAATAATGTATGAAGAGACCAGTAGTTAAGAGGTATTATATTCCTCCAATGCATGTATGATTTGCTTTCATGGGATTAGTTATAACTCATGAATCATGTAGACACTTGAATTTAAACAAGAAGTTGTATCTATGTCTTACATATTAGCCAATAAATATTTCTATAAATCAATCTAATCGGAACTCATCAGTCTCGCTACTCCGACAAGCAGGTGCTTCTCGGAGTAGAGGGACTTCATCCATTTAATTGAGGTAAGAAATTAAAGAGAAGAGGGAGAAAATATCTAACCAGGAAAGTGAAGGTGGAGAGAAGTCCAGTTCTAACATTGGTATATTGAGAGTGAGGAACAGCTTTGTGAAGCATACAAGTGAGTGATTGCCATTGGTTCAGACTGAGAGAGTCTCCCACAAACATTATACTCTTACCTCTCATTCTCTTCAAGAAATCTTCACCATTGAACCTGCTTCCACACATCATTCAAATGCTTAATTATAATTCCACGTAGGTCCAGTTTCAATAATTATCTGCAGTTTTTTAAATTTAAGAGAAAAAAAGAAGAAGCAAAACATAGGAAATATAAAATTATATTTTAGAAAGTATCATTCGTAGCTTTAGTTATGAAAAATAATTATTATTTTAAAGATCTTTATTTCTAACATGTAGATTTAATTTGATTTAAGTCATTGAAAGGAAATTTGACAGAAAATGAAGCGTATGTACCTTGGCAAGTTGCAGCTTGAGGGATGCCAACGATACTTGAGGTAGAAGTTATCGGGACGACCATTCTTCGAACAATCAAACTGTTTCTCTATGAAGTCACAGTCCGATGATTCATAAAGAGGATATGATTCATCGTACACCCAACTCCCTTGAAACAAATCACAGTGTCTCTTCTTACCAGACACTACTACTACCTCTTTCTCCCCATGAACTGTTTGAGAAATGAGAGAAAAATATAACAGAAAAACAATCATAGATAAGGCAGAATCCGCCATTCCACTGAAAGCAAAGAAATGGGGAATTTGAATATACTGATTTGAGCTGAAGCTAGAACTTGAAAAAGCAGAGCATAGTGGGAGGCTATTTATATTCCATTGGGAGTAAATAAATGAGAGGAAAAGAAAAGAAAAAAGGATAGGCATAAAAACATGAAATGAGTTTTATATGTATTTTTATTTATACTTGTCACCCTTTTTTAAACTAAATGGTATTTAAAATTGTAAAAAATAAAGCCAATCAGAGCTGCATTCATCTTGATAACTTGATATAGAAAACAGACATTACCAAGCATGGCAATAATATATATATATATATATCCCATTTAAGTATTGAAGAGAAGACAGTAAAATAAAAAATATATATAATTTTTTGAATAAAATATCTCTCAAGTTTTTGAATAAAAATACTTGTCCTAGTTATACATATGTAATGATAACAAGAACATAATAAGTATTATATATTTTGATAATTGATTAAAAATTATCCTTTCAATTTTTCAACCAAACAAGAATTTGCAAATGCTTCAAAAGCAACTATGAAAATTAATTAAAAAATAAAAATACTTCATTTAAATATCATGCTTTTGTTCGATTTTTTACTAATAAATAGAATCCATCTTAGAATATCAAAATCTTCGCGTTATTTTCTAACAAAAAGGATTGGTATACGTGACAAATGATAAAATTTGAGATAGCATTATATTAAATCAGAAGTTATAAATTCTTTTGTTTTTTTGGCCCGAACTAAATGGGGTATTTGATTGAGGTTGAAAGAATTGTTTTAGAAGAAAAAGAAGTCAAGTGTGATGGAGATGTGGGATGCGACGAAAGATATATACATAAAATACGCTGAATTACCGGATGCTCATTGGTTCATGTCTGAGGAGTAACACACACGTTAGTATTTGAGATGCATGACTTGACCAATTCATCTCGTGTGCTCGTGAAGAATAAGCTGTCGCTGAACCAAACCAGGGATCCAACTGAAGTCGTGATGGCTAAGTGCGGAACACACTAGGCCGCCTGAAGAGTAAGGTCTTTAGCCACATTTTCTACGTCATTTATTTGCTTGAAGAATAAGTTAACAAGCCACATTTTTCATCTCATTTTTTTACTATACATTTTTCACGTCATTTATTAACAGTTGGTGGGAGGGGAGAAGTGCCGCAACAACCTGGTCGAAGGAATCGACCATGTGGTGGAGCCCATGCGAGTCGAAGACGTTGGAGAGGAATCTGGCCGTGGATAATCGGTGACGAGGATGGAGCCAAGGGTGGCCTGAGGATAGAGAATGGGCGGCGATGGGGGTGGGGTTGAGGTGGTGCCAGTCATCGCCGGTGACGGTCAGAGAAACAATGAAGAAACGTATCGTCTTCCTTGTCATAAGCATTTTGGGACTATCTATCATATCGAGACGATGCGGCGCACGCAGCAAGATTTTTTATTTTTGTTTTGTTTTTTTTTTAATTTTACCTTTTTCAATGAAACGTTTTTCTTTTTAATATTCACAAATCACAATGAAACAATAGTTAACACTTTTGCAAATGAACTACTCCCTCTCTTATAAGATTCTGTTAAGAATTGAAATTAAAACTAATTAACTATTTTGATTTCTTTAAAAATCTCAATATTTTTTTAAAATTATCCTTGTTTAATTTTTCTCACTTTCTCTTTGAATACATTAAATATGGATGTTTTTCTGGAAATGTATAATAAATATTACGTCGTATATTATAAAGGATCTTATATTTAAGACCAGAATAAAAGATCCTACATATAGGACCGGAGGGAGTATTACTATATAAGTTGCAGGATAAAATCCAAATGGTATCACATAATTGGAGAACAGACAGACAGTATATTAAGTATATAAAACATCAAATACATATTTAAGTTTTGTCCTTCATGAAAGGAAAAAGCCCATACATATATAAAACACAAGTATTTTAAAATTTTATTACAATATGCATATGAAGGTGTATATAATAACACAAAGAAAAAAGGAGAATATTTTTCTAAGCTAACAAAACAAAGAAATACTACAGATTTTTCAAAAAGATGACGGAATATAATTTAACCGTAAAACAAGTTAAAAGAGACTTAAGCAAAGAAAATATGAAAATTGAATTGTTGATTATGACTCAACATATATAAGGTCTACAACAAAAATAGCAATTTAATTTATTGTCCAACAAATGGAGAATACATGTATAGAGATGAATCAATGATAATGTTGGTAGAAGAGAGCAGCATACAAGAGTTGATTCCAAGTATCAGGAACACCAGGGAGGCACCAGTGGGTGCAGTCCATGTCTCTGTGGCCGCCATGGCCGTACACAGAAGGGTGGCCATCTTTTCTGAGCTGAGACAGAGTGGTGATGTTGAGCAAAGAAACCATTTTAGGGTTTTTCATTCCTCTCAGAACCTTCTCTACCACCATTTCTGCAGGGTGGGCTCCTCCTGGGTACTTTTCTCCTTCCACTGGTCTCTCTTCCTTCTCACATGAGATTACTCCTCCTTCTCCCCATTCTTTTCCACTGTAATTCAACCATATATATATATATCAACCACAATGTAAAACCTCCAAGTTCTTGTATCTATATTTGTATATTCTCTCGATCTTATTAGTGGTGAAGAGAGAGAAGTGTACTTACTTCATATGGTCAGGAGATACTCCTTGAAAGAAAACCTTAGTTTTTGCAGGATCAACATTGGTCTCAACCCATTTGGCCCATGTCTTCAATGCCTTCTCATATGCTACTAAGAGATCCATGTCTCTCACCGTCCGATTCCCATCTTGAATGAAATCCCATCTACACAACACAAAATTGCAATCAAATAAACAAAGAACCATTTTGTTTATATATATATATATATAGATAGATATATGTCTAGGGTTTCATGTGTAGTTACTTACGGCTGCTTTCTTCCGGTGTGAAGCCACCAATGCCACGAATCGAATACCAACACATCGATCCCTTTCCATTGTTCGCCGGATTCAATGGAGTCCAGTTTCAGTACTCGACCACCACTTTCCTCAACGAGATCCACCAGAAATACGTTGCGACTCATCATCACCTTCACATTATACTCCTACAATTTATGAATCACTTGACGAATGTTAATGGTACTAAACTTAAAATCAAGTACAAAGCAACTTGCATGTTTTTTAGTTTCTTAACCATTTGTCTAATTGGGTTCATAGTTAAGGATTATTATTCTTCTTCCGCACTCATTTTCTTTTTTCCTTCCCATCAAACAAATTTGAATCATTGACCACTATCCACTCTCTACTCCATTAATTATTTTGTCATTT
Source organism: Adenanthera pavonina (assembly GCA_026686845.1). Taxonomy (NCBI): domain Eukaryota; kingdom Viridiplantae; phylum Streptophyta; class Magnoliopsida; order Fabales; family Fabaceae; genus Adenanthera; species Adenanthera pavonina. The sequence goes on from JAIVEN010000014.1 coordinate 4,581,425, forward strand.
GAGCTAACAGAAGGTGGCCTGGATTCATTATTTTTATCATGTTATAAAATGAAAATGTTGAGAAATATTGTTTATGCCTTAATTTCATAAACAATAGTCAAATTAATATATAGCATGATCTAGATCTAACGTGTTTACTTATTTATTTAGTACAATATAATAGTTCGATGGTTTGCCAATTTGTTCTGAGCTAAAATATGAAGAACAAGAATGATGTATGTAAAACGTAATTTAAAGTGTTAATAAATCGATACACAATGTAGGAGTATACAGTTGGGTAGTTTGCCCAGGCCCAATTCAGAAGGGTCTAATACTTGAGTGTTTTCGGACATGTCTACCATTTGAGATTTGTTGGCTCAAATTATGAAGTTTTGGCTTGAGTTCAGAAAGTAAACTAAATAATACTCATTGCCCAATAATAATAATAATAATAATTCATGCATGTCATTACATGACTTGTGCAATGATTTAATATAACCGGCTGTAATCAACAATGATAAAGTAGTTATGTCAATAAATTATCACACCTTAATTCGTCCCCTGTCGTTGTGTGTAATGTGTGATTCAAGAAAGAAAAATTGTTTCTTTTGCTTTGATCCTAACTAACTTATGATTACTTTTATGATGTGGACTAATGACCAATAATATATAACTACGACATCTATAATTAGCATCTCTTACCTTTGCTCAGCATTAGTCACATTATTTCTTTCTCACATATATGATTAGATTCTTTATATTAATCAATTATAAAGAGACCATTAGTTAGGAAGCATATATATATATATGTGTGTGTGTGTGTTCCTCGATGCATGATTGCATTCATGGCATTAGTTATAACTTATGAATCATATAAACACTTCAACTTAAAAAGAAGAATATATATATATATCACGACAGCAAAAAAAAAAAATTGCAATGAAAAAATCCATCACTAATAAGGATTATTTGTTCCATCACAAGGGAACGGAATTGCAAAAGTTTTTACAACAGATTTGTAAATTTTTTTGTCACAAAATTTGTTGCAAAAATTACGCCAAAGAAAATTTTTTGTTTTAAATTTCATCACAATTTAATTTCTTGTAGTATATTTACACACCACTTGATAAACATCTCTTATCTCTTAACCAATTTGATTGAGGTAAGAAAAGATGGAGAAGAGGGAAATTTAAGATCTAACCAGGAAAGTGACGGTGGAAAGAAGCCCAGTTCTACCATTGGTGTATTGTGATTGAGGCACAGCTTTGTGAAGCATACAAGTGAGGGATTGCCATTGGTTCAAACTCAATGAGTCTCCCACAAACATTATACTCTTCCCTCTCATTCTCTTCAGGAAATCTTCACCATTGAACCTGCTTCCACGCAACATTCAAATGCTTAATTATTCCAAGTGGGTCCAGTTTCAGTTAATTGCTCCATGTTCCTCACTTAAATATTGTTCTTTTTCTTGTGACCTATATTTGGATTGAGTTTCTTTGTTAAGCACAGAGTAGACACTACAAAGCAGCTCATTATATTCTAACGTTTTAGATTTAATTTGGACATTTTAAATTTCATACATACAATTTTTTTTCTAAAAATTATATATTTTATTTAAAAAAGAAAAATACAGATAACAGGGCAGCAACAGGTGGTCCTATTCGTTGCTACAAAAATTCCATGATTTGCCATGTGCTCTCTATTTGAGGACAAAACACATGAAAGTAACCTCACAACATCTCATATATATATGTGTGTGTGTGTGTGTGTGTGTGTGTGTGTGTGTGTATGTTGTGTTTAGTACTTATTACAAAATGGAGAGATTACAGAAAATTAATGCCCTATATTTGAATTGTGCAAAAGGAATCAATACATGAGGCATTCTTGTGTAGATGTAATCTGCAAAGTTTACCTTGAATACAATTTATTTAGGATATATATTTTATTATAATAAAATATTTTATTGCAGTCTTAATTTCATTTATTTTTGCAAGAAAAATTTATCAATAATTTGATAAATAAAATCAATACAGGGTTTAATTATTGCATTTTTATTTTATTATTTGTGAAATTCATTTCTTTTCTACTTTGGGATACAAGTGTAAAACAAGAAGATAATTGTTTATCATCAAAAAATTGAATAAATGAGGAAAATAATACCATGTTTGTATATATTATTTGGATATTTCACATGAACTAAATGTAGAAGTAGAGGGAAAAACAAAAGAAGAAGAAAAAGATATTCAATTATGGTTTCATTTTGTTAGGCTTATATGATAGCGTGGTTAGCCCTTTGGGTGGCTTCAACGACAGGCAAAGCCTCTTTTTGTGCTTCAAATTTAATTCTTGCAAGATTTGATTTACTGACTTAATAAACAAGTGGGCCCCAAGAAATTGAAAAGTCTAAGTCAGATGTCACGTTCAATTATCCAGATTCTTATAGCATGATAAAATAGGGAGAAAGATGTATAAAATCAATTTTAACTGGAAATCTCGTGGTTCTTATCAATGAGTATTTGACACGGACCTTTTACCCTACGAATGGAGGTTGTTACCTTCGAAGATTGGGTTTGAAAATTCTGGATCCAACTTCTCAAATGAACACAATTTGGAGAATATTTTATTAAGTTTTGGTGAAAAGTTAAAGGTTTAATTAACTTCCTTTAAAAGAAATAGTCTAATTAATTTAATAACTAGTTAGGAAATATCAGTTTTTAAATTATTGGCTTGTATTTTACTCCCTAAATGTGATTCAATTCTGACAATCCATATCGATCTCGTAATTAATTATTAACTATGTATAGAGGGATTTTTAAATAAGAATCGAACAAAAATATTGATGAAATAACATTTTGTCCCTAAATATATTAACATAAATTAAGCCAGGTCTAATGGTAAGCAACAACTACCTAAAAATTTGAAGAAACTTGATTTGAAATTTTTCATTTTTAATTTTAGTCATATATTTTTTAATTGATAATTTGAATATTATTTTCATTCTATTTTTGTGAGAAAAATAACAATATTTTTGGGGAAAAAATCAAACTTAGGTTGTCTCTTATCTAGATATAATTTAGACGATTTAGATGAAGATAAACATCATTATATTTAAAAAAAATACTTAATAAAATATTAGAAAAAAGTACGTCATTTGCAGTTTTTAACGAGACACGTTTTAACACGGATTTGAATCATTATAATTTTTTTACAAGTAAATATAATATTCACGAAACTCAGTTAAATAAGAAATTTTATATTATGACATCTCTAAATTTCAGCTTGCATTTTTTTTTCTTTTTATATTGTCAATTTCAATCATACTTCATACAGAAGTGCAAGAAAAAGAAGCAAAAGAGGAAAACTTCGGTTTTAAAAACATGCTTTATCAGTATCATTTGTAGTAACTTTAAACAATTATAATATTTAAGATCTTTCCCAATATATATTTAATTTGATTCCATTCATCAGAAGAAAACTAAAAAAAAAATAATTACATGGTGGGTACGTACCTTGGCAAACTGCAGTTGGGGTGCCAGTTATACTTGAGATAGAGCTTATCAGGACGACCATTCTTGGAACAATCAAACTGTTTCTCTATGAAATCACAGTCCGATGATTCATACAGAGGATATGATTCATCGTACACCCAAATCCCATGAAACAAATCACACTCTCTCTTCCCGGACACTCCTACTTCCTTCTTCTCCCCATGAACTGTTTGAGAAATGAGAGAAAATAACAGAAAAACAATCATAGCTATGCCAGAATCCCCCATCACACTGAAAGAAAAGAAACAGAGAAATGGAGAATATTTGAACACTAACTAATAGTAAATGGGTTGGGGTGAAGAAAGCTAGTGATTCTTACGTTAATATATAAGCGTGTGTATGTAGAGAGAGGGGGAGAGAGAGTGTGTGTGTGTGTGTGTGTGTCTGTCATTTTTAGCTTTTTGTGTGTTGGATGTTACTAGTGGATCCAATGCAATAAATGAGTGCATAGGCATTTTCTATATAAAATATAAAGAGACCCATTATTTATAAGTTATGAATCTAAAATTTTATGCTCAAATTTTTTGGTGTTTATTATATTTCTTCCATTTTCAAATAATAGTCATTCTAGTCTTATATACAAATTAATTAAGAAGGTTAATAAATACTTGTTAACCTAAGTATTATAACAAAATGCAATCGTATTTTACTAAAATAATTATATTATATGCCTTAATAATAAATAACCTAGAGATGTTTCATCATTGAAGGGTCACCTGGTAAGAAAATAATTAATATTTTATTAGAATTCTAAATTGACAATTGTTTGACAATCGAGGAGTGAGTAATTTTTAACCAATTGAGATATATTAATAAAGTTGATTAAAATTAGTTGACAATCTTAAATTATTTTAATTTTCTAAAATTTCTAAAATTATATATATCCTTATATAAAGGGCTGTAAAAAGCTTCTAGAGAAAAAAAGTAAGGTGAGGAAATGCCAAATAGAAAAAAGTATAGAATTAATGAAGAGAGAAATTGATGATGGACATGATAGAGAAAAATAATTAATGATTAATCAATATTTTTTATTGACTTATGTAAAGAACCAGCGAAAAACTTTAAAAAGTGATTTATATTAAAAATTCAAAGAAAACATGTTATACTTCCTCCATTTTTGAACAATTAACACTTTCAATATTTTATTTTATTTCCAAATAATTGTTACTTTTGAATTTTAAGATAGCATTAATTTTTTTTATAATTTTACTCTTCAATAATTATGAAATAAGAGAAAAGTATTAGAAAGTACTGTATAATTAATGAGGTATTATAAAAAAATATAATGAGGATTTATTAATTCTTAGACTTTTTTTTTTACACTGTCATGTACTAGTTAATTTTCAAGGGTTATGTCTTCTGTGGGTCTCTCAAGCGCTTTATTTAATATTGATATATTATCAGTATTTATCAGTACTAATACACAAATCTCATCAGAACTCCACACTTAAGCATTTTATTTTTATTGTCATTTTTCTCTTTATTATTCTTTCCCATTATTAAAGAAGATCGATTTAGATAAGATCCTACCCATATCGACCATGTCAAGTAGTTTTCAAGGGTATATATATATATAGGCCTCTCAAGCGCTACATTTGATATTTGATAATATGTTACACGAAATTTATAGAGAATGATTGGAGCCACATTGTCTGTTTCAATCCAATTTTTTATAAATATATGTATAAAAATGAATATCCATATAATCACATTTGTTTACCAGATGGTTTATGTATTTTTAATATGTAGACCGAAATCTCAGTTTTCTTTTTGGCCAAGATTTTTTGAATCTCTAAGTTAAAACTTTAAACAGGGTGTGGTTTCAAAACAGCGAATATGGGAAAATATCTTATTCATGTTGATTGTTACATAAAATAAAAAATAAAATAAATGATTTTAAAGATATATATATATATATATATCTTTTTTTATATTTTATTTGATAAAAATCAGAAAAAAACATAGTTTTTATTAAATAATGATAATAATAAAAATAAAATAAATATTATATATTTAATCTTTTACTAAAAAAAAAGCTGAATACAATACCTGGTGAACTTATCAGCCTTGAATGCTAATTAAGAGAGGAGGCTATGTTTTGTAGAACAGCTAGAAAATGATTGTGGGATGCGCAGATTGTTTCTACCAATAAATTTAAATATTAAATATAATAATTGCAAATCCTACCAATTTGTTTAAATATTTTTTTTTCATCAAAATCTCGCCTAAACATTAATGTGTGAGCACTTTACTTTTCTTTAATAAACTCATATTATATATATGAAATTACATATCTATTAATTATCAAATACTATGTTTTTCTGTATGTATTATCCTTTATTTGATATTCTTTATATATCTTAAAAATCTATTATTGTTAATAAAAGTGATGAAATTGATTATTTTCAATATATGTTTAGAATACTCATGGTTAAATAGACATGATAAAGTTGGATTGAGTAAGCCATATGGACCATGGATCATGTAACTATTTACAAATTCAAATGATTTGAGAAAAAATTTTGATTACTTGATTTATTTATTTCTATTAGTAATAAAGATAAATCAATATTTTAAAATCAAATATGAAGATATTCTTTTTCGAATGGTTGTTATAACTTGTATGATAGATATTTATAAAAAAAACTTGTATGATAGATAAAAGGGGAGTTATAAATTCCGAATAACGTAAATATACTTAGAATTATTATTTTAAATATTAGCAATAAATTGGATAAATTATACCTTTAATTCAAAAGAAAATGATAATTATGATTTAGAATTTTTTTAAAAAAATATTATCACCAAAATAAACCAAAGAGCCGTAGAATGTTTATATGTAAGTGGTCATAAATGAATTAATTATAATTCTTTTAAAATTATTAAAGAGGAATAATACAACATTCATTAGTCAATTCAATCAAGAATAAATGTGATGCCATTGATTTGTAATTTAAATAATTGTCTATCCATATTCTATTAATTTATAGATGAATTTTTTTTATAGCATTATAGATGAAAATTACATCATAGTAATTAATATGAATATAAAAATACAAGAGAAAATTAAAATATCATTATTCTGTATACATTTTTATTTATATATATACTTTCTCTATTCCTAAATAAATGATATTTCAAATAATTTTCTAAAAAGATTGACATTTTCAAGTTAGGAATCTAAGTTAAATAGTTTCAAATTATGGAAAAATTATACAATTTGCACATGAATTATTTTGTAAATTGGAATACCATTTTGAAATCAAAGTTATATGTGAAAAATTTCAAATTTTAAAATGTAATAATGACATAATATATTCATTATCCAACTATCAATAAATTTTAAAATTCAAATTAATTTACTGAAATTATGACATTAATAATTATAAAATGATATTATAGTAACTAACTCAAAGAATAGGAAAAAAAAGAGCCAAATAAAATGGCATGACAATATGACAGATACAAAAATAAAAAGACATATGCTACCTAATTACGTGATATTTCACATAAATAGATATTAAATCAGAATTAATGTAGTATTAATGCTTTTCACCCCTAATTTTATATATATAATAGATAGATTAGTAATAAAAGATTATCACCTATATTTTGTAGTATCATGTTATAATTTTTTTAATAATAAAAAATAAAAATAATTGTAATGTAGAAAGAGAAAGTGAAAAAATATTTCAATAAATAAAGAGAATATTTATGCAGAAAAAATACAAAAAAATATTAATTTATTTAATTAAAAAAATTTTCTCCAATTAATATAAATAATATGATATTTTAGGAGTACTTAATAATTTTTTCACAACTAATATTTTCGTTCAAAAATTAGAGGCAAGCACTATTGTAGAAAGTTTGCGCCTTCGAGGAAAAAAGGCAGATAGAAAAACAAATTTCTCAATATAGGCTCCTGAACATTTTTCCCCAACTAATTTAAATGATCATTCAAAAGCATTCCGAGCTCTCTTTTGATTGTGGATCATTTTAATTGGGAAAAAAAATTAGAGAACCAAATTAAAACCTTGTCCTTAAATATTTAAATTAAGAGGAAAGTGCTCTTGTCTAAATTTCATTAATTAGCCAGTTTTCAGAGACATGTACCCACCAACACAGCCAGAATTGGATCTCTTAATTTGATAACCTCTTCAGTTTTCATTTCTTTCAATTAGAAATTCTTACGGTTAGAAGTAGATGGAGGGCCAAATAGAACATTGAATAATTCTCACCTTTGATATTAAAGGTTTAGTATATATGATTTTTAACATAATTGACAACTAGAATATTAATTAATTAATATTCAACAATGAATTAGATTCAGCGAAGTGAATCTTCGTGCTCGCGTTATCAATTTAGACCCTCAATCCACATCCAACGGTAAGAATTTCCAATAGAGATACATGAAGAGGTTATCGAATTCGAACCTATCTTTCTCCTCAGTAGATGATTGTATGACTGCAAAATATATGCATTGGTCAGAACTGGAAACTTTATTATATATGTAACAAATGAAGAATAATCCATGAATGACATAAAGATCAATATTTGATCAATTCATATGGATTGAATCTATATATGCTGATTGAGTTTGGTTGATCAGAGCAGTATACAAGAGTTGGTTCCAAGTGTCAGGAACACCGGGGAGGCACCAGTGGGTGCAGTCTGAGGAACCGCGGCCGCCATAGCCGTAGACAGAAGGGTGGCCATCTTTTCTGAGCTGAGAGAGAGTGGTGATGTTCAGCAGATAAACCAAATTAGGGTTTGACATTCCTCTCAGAACCTTCTCTACCACTAACTCTGCAGGGTGGGCTCCTCCTGTGTACCTTTCTCCTTCCACTGGTCTCTCTTGCTTCTCACATGTATTCACTCCTGCTTCTGCCCAGTCCTTTTCAGTGAATTCAACCATGATATATAAACAGAGGAAAAGTATGTAGTTCAATCTGGGTACCGATCGATGGTTTATAAACTTGGCGCTTCTGTAATGCTCTCAGTCCTTTCCCTCAAGTTTTTGTTAGGACTAGTGTCACACCCGGATATGCGACGCGGATGGCGCGAGAAATAGAAGAAATTGGAGAAATCGGCCCGCACAGCGGGAGGCCGATTTCGGAGGGAGTCGCCACCAAAATTTTAAGGGAAATTTTGGAAAACCGAATAACATAAACAAAAAGGGACAAGGACTGGTCTGCAAATCAAAGTTGGGTTCGGGAGTACGATTGTGAGTGGGGAAGGTGTTAGGCACCCCCACAACACCCGTTCCTAAGAACGGTTACCTTAGGTTGATCATGCAATTTTTATGGCTTTTTACAAATTTAGTTTGGTTGCCCTTTTACCATTCACATGCAAAAATAAATAAATATAAAAATAAGGAAAATGTAAAATGAAAATAAAGAATAAAATGAAAATATGAAAAGTTAGGAAAAATAAATTAAGGAAAATATTATTTATTTACAAAAGTGGACTTGACCCAGAGTGAGAGTCTGGGGCCTACGTACCCTGTGATAGGGATCAAAGTCGACGTAGTTCGGACTAGAAATGCGTGTCACTGGGTTAATATTTTTTTTTTATATATTTTCTTTGAAAAGAGAGGTTTATAGAAAATAATTTGTCTTTCCACAAAGAAAACAATTTTTAGAATTGGTAGGTGTATTTTAATTTGTAAAAGACAGATTAATTCCCCTTATTTGCTCTTTTCATTTAAGAATATGTTTTTTTTTTCTTTTGTTTAATTAATTCCTAAAAGAGAACATATGTTTTTTCTCAATTTAGAAAATATGATTAATAATTTGTGATTTTGAATATCTTATTTTGATTTGAAAAAGAAATATTTGAAAATAATTTGTTTTCACAAAATAAAATCAATTGGCTCATGTGGTGACTTTATCACTCACATCTACCCATTGATACCTAAGTGTCCACGGTGGTATCACTCGAGACAAAAAGGCACAAGAAGAATTCGAAAGAAACGAATAATTCTTTGTACAAATTATTTTTATTTTATTTTTATTATAAAAATAAAAATGCGTAAGATCTTTTTAACGCAGATTTTGATTTATTTAAAATGAAAATACTAGAGTAATTTCAAATATGATCCTTACATAAACTTTTGAAGAAAAATAATCAGCATATGTGGTGACTTTATCACTTACAAGTTACTGATCTATGCTTAAAATACCTACGGTGTTACCACTCGAGGTAAATAAATGGGAGAATAAAAACTTGAAGGGAATCAATACTTTTTGCTTCAATCATTTTATTTATCATTATTTTCTTTTTACATGCAAAGGCGATAAAAATAAAAATAAAATAACCTAAATAAGAAAAATAATGCTGGAGAAAAATAGATAATATTGGCCTGAATTATTATTATTATTATTATTGTTATTATTTACAAAGACAGAAATGAATAAAATTCTCTTAACACATTTATATAAAAAAAATCATTAAGAAAAATTTAAAACGTCAATATTATGTATATTTATTTATTTTTTTTTTAAATAGTAATCAGCATATGTGGTGACTTTATCACTCACAAGTTACCGATCTTCGCTTGTATGCTCACAGTGATGCCACTCGTGGCCAATGTCATAGATAAAATTGAAATAAATGGAATCATTTTTGCATTAAATTATAAAAATGAATATTAATATGGTTATTTAAAAAGCGATACAAGAAATTCACAAATATGACCTTTACGTATATATTCAAATATTATTTATTTTTATTTGTTTATTTGTTTTATTTATATATTTTTTAGAACAAGGATCAATCAGGATTTGTGGCGACTTTATCACTCACAGCTCGCTAATTGACACCTAAATGCCCACGGTGTTACCACTCGGAACATAAAGGCAAAAATAAAAATTTGAAATAAAAAGCTCTTACTGAATCATTTATTTTCGCTTTTAATAATAAAAAAAAATCATTGATACTTATAAATATTAAAAAAAAAATAAATAAATAAGATTTAGTCCACGTTTATACCATGGCAACTCCTCACTCATGGTATAATTGACCGACACTCTATATGCACACGGAGAATTGGTCCCTCGTGGCAAACTCTAAATGGGAGAAGAAGAAAAATTCATGATCAAGTAAAAACCAAAATCAGAAATAAAAACAAGATCAAATACAATTTATCAGTGTGTGTGTGTGCATGCTTAAATAATAATTTATTTCAACATAAAATTACAAGAAATAAAGAGAGAAAAGTCAAACTGTTTTCTCCCTTTGATTAGTCGTTGCTTTGATGTAGGTGATTCATTCACATTTTTTTTCACTTGACTTCATGCTCCCATGATGATCAGACGACGATCTCAGTACTTTACAGCTCAACCTTTCTTCCAAATCCCCTTCCCTTTTCCTCGGTTTCGCTCGTCCTGAGTTCTAGCTCACCCATCCATATGGCTCACATGTACAGGAATGCCAATGAAAGAGCAAAGAAAGTATTAGTTGTTGTGATGATAATTTCTTTGAGAGCCAACTTTGTAACATCCTAAAATTTTTATAGATATTCGAGGCTTAATATTTTGAAATCTATAAAGAATTTGTAAAAATGGATGTACATTATTTGGCATGAAATAGGACAAAGAAGTCAATCATCTCAGTTGAAAGAAAAAATGGAAAATGACGATTTTACCCCTGGAAAAAGAAAAGGGAAAGAAAAAGGAAAAAGAAAAAAAAAATAATAAAAATAATAATAAAAGTCAAGTCGGTGGACGCAGGAGAATGTTGGGGGAGAATTTATGAATGTTGGGGTAAATTACACCTGTTGACCCGAAAGTTTAAAAAATTATAAATTAGACCCGGGTCAAGGGCATTTTTGTAAATATGAAAAATTATAGTCAAAGTGAAGCTCTCAATGTGTTAGACCCAATGAAATATAGTATGGAATTTATTAAGGTCAAAATCATATTTATTGGGTGATTAGGATTTAATATTAATATTTTACCCAATAAAAATCAGTTTAGACTGCAGAAAAGACAGTATTGATTCAAGGACAATGATTGAACCTTGTTAAAATATATTTTGGGTCTATATAATGATTTTGGACTAAAATTAATGGTTGGATAATTCTGTACCAATTTAATGACAATTTTGGCAAAAATACTCAATCGGTACAGGTAAATTTAATCGGTAAAGGGTATTTTGGTCCATATGAATTATTGGAGCAATTTTGGCCAAAAAGGGAAGTGAATCACGTCTGATTGCTGAATGGGACACCAAGGGAATTAAGTGAAAAGCTTTTTAAAAGAAAAGTAAATGAAAATAGAAATAAAAGTAAATTAAGTTATTATATTATATAATTATCATCTTAAACCATCATTTCATCTTCCTCACGAAAACAAAACGTTGCTTCAGTGGAGAAGAGAGCCAGGAACGCGTGAGAGAGAGAGAGAGAGCAAAGGGGAAAAGAGAATACTACAAGATTTGTCCCAAAACTTCAAGGTAATATCTTATGGCCATAATCTTATGTATTCTTTAGTTTGGGAGAGTTTTATGGCTTATTCTCTCTTATTTTTGCACTGAAAGTTTCAGCCTAGAGAGAGAGTAGAGAGAGAAAATGAGGGTATGGAGAAACTAAACCATGGAAAGTATTATATAGGCCATAAGGTGCAAGAATATGTCATTAGATTACAAATTAATCGGTTAATTATTTTTCTATAATTTATGATAATTTTCTGCCCAATTAGGGTTCATTATAGGAAGGGAATTTCAAGTTTTTGACCTCAAAAATGGATTCCTTGGGTCCAAAATAGGTTAGAATAAGTATGTTGTACAAGGAATGCATGATGGATAACAAAGTGCAAATTTTAGTTCAAGTGAGCACTTTGTGAATGAAATTGGATAATTAATGGTTAATGGCATTATTTGATGATGCTATAGGATCCAAAGGAGTGTTAGAAGATCAAGGAAAGAGCTTGCAAAGTTTGGAGATTAGTGGAAAGCTCAAAGGTAGTTAACTTACCTATCTATGCTTATGTATTGTCATTGATGTTGCTTGCTTTGAATGATGTGTATAATGTTTGGAATGTTATCTTGTGATGATTTGGCATTGTTGGTTGGATTGTTTGAAGGGTATTGTGACCCTGGATATGTCCAAATACAAGGGGAAATGCTGCCCAAATTTTTATATAATGGTTATGCCAAAATGATTTGATTGCATGCTTAATGTGTTTTGAGATGAATACTTGCAATATATATGATGATATGTGTGCATGATGGTAGTTACTACTGAGATTCTTTGAATCTCACCCCTTTCAAAATGTCTAACAAATTTTAGGTTCAAGCTATGGCAAGATTGCCCAAGAGGAAAAGGGGAAGGAAAAGCAAGCTCTTAATTAAAATGAACTTGCTTGCATTGGTGCTTTGTTTGGAATACCTCGCGAAAATGATATGTATAGTTCTAGAACTTTACATGAATGTAATTATGTTCATCTATATCTACTATGATGTAATGTTTTAAGTGAAGACAAGAAATAGCCATGTATGTACATATTAAGTTCTATGTTGACAAGTTGTAGGAAGAAAATGGCCATTGTGACACTGCTCAGAATCTCGTGTACTGTTCAAAATTTTTGGTGGATTCATGTATGAGTGTTATATATATATAAAAACTAGACATGTGTAGCTTTCCATAGGCATAAAGATCACCCAATTTGGAGTTTTGTATGATTTATGGTGATTTTTCAAAGTTATGGTCAGAATCAGAAATTTGCAAAAATGACCATTGCTACAGTACATATAATACGAACTTACTGTATCAGTTGGCCAAGTAATTTCCCTGTTCAACATTTTTCCCATGTATATAATCTTTTAAGCTATATTTAGAGACTTGAACCATATCAATATGATTTTTCTTGATTTAGTTATGAATTTTCAAAGTTTACCGGGTAAAAAGAAGTTAACCAAGAGAATGGTACCCGAAATGGAATAAATTGGTTTAAGTTGTTTTATGTAATCAAGTCTCTAATCAAGTAATATTGGACTTAAATATAGTTTAATACATGGAAAATGAGTGTAAGTATGAGGTGTTACAAACTTAACTTAACAACTTCTTAATGCATAAAAAAAACCAGATAAAGAACTTCCTTAATCATTGAGTCTTGGTAAAGTTCAGTAAACAAGTTTGATTAATATTGGCCCCCCATATTCTTGCACAATCACACGCAAAACATGAATGATTTAATAATAAACCGAATGATGTTCAAATTGGAAATTGAACTCCACCAAAGACTGAGGCATAAAGCAGCAAGATCTTGTATGGGAAAGGCATTGCGTGGTTGTGAGAATGAAGATTAACCTAGTAAAAAAAACTTCCTAAGATTCCCATTAAGACATTAAGCCTACAAAATGCACCCATAGCCCAATAATTCCCATCAGCTACAATCTATGTGTTTGACATGGCAAAAGATTTCTGATACAACTTAAACACTCTAGCAATGCAATTATAGCATAGCACACAAAAATAGATGAAAACTGCACTTTGGGCAAATCATTTCAGTAATAACGTATCAAACTTTCTTTCATCAGTCTTTGGAGGGTGGATATTACCATATGAAGATGCCATGTAAAACCAACTCTGGAAATAACAACAATACAGCCTATAGATATAGATGAAAGTTGCACTATGCAGAGTGGAAAAAGGCCCAATTCATTAGCACTTGTAGTTCTGTATGAATAAGGAAATGACAAAATTTCATACGTTCAATTTTATTTATCCCATTAATTCATAAGAATTAGGGATGTGACATCTCTATAACTAACATAACATGAGAAATTCCTTTCATTTTCTGAAGTAAATAGTTTTGCCAAGTCTTCCCCTAAATCACAGCCTTCTTTTTTTCCTTTCCCATAAATCAAAATTGCCAGAAATGTATATTAAATATAAGACCATATGATGACGCTACAGAGCAACATACCTGGGGAAGAGGCAGAGTAGCAATAAAATAGATGAAGAAATCAGATCTGATATATTTTCTTGCAATTTTCTTTGGGTCCATGACAAGTTCACCCCTACCAAATACCCGTGAACTTGGTGCCACATATGCTGTCCGAAATTGCTAGATCCAGTATCCTCTTGCGCCATGGCTCATGGTCCTCTGGAAATACCTTAGATCGCCCACCTTTAATTGTTTCAGCCAATCTATTTTTCCCCCACGGCAGTGCATTGTTTTGCTTTAGCAAGGAAGACGATGAAACATTGCGTGCAGATGATGACTTTTCCAGTGCTGATAGTTCGGTTCCTCCCCACAGTGGTTCCTTATGATTTTTGCCATCCAAGAAAAACCGGGTGAAGATTTTCGGTCTCTCACTTTCAGTCCCGCATTCTAAGGCTTCCTCGTGACCCTGCCGCGGCTCCTTCTCAGCTCTCTCGGCCTCAGCTCTGCCCTCGGCTTCCTCTTCCCTCTTCTTTCTTTGGCCGAATCTCTCTTCTTTGCCCGCGGCCAGCTCTCCTCTGTTTCAGCCTCACGCCCGCGATTCTCCTCTCAGCTCGCGGTCAGCTCCCTCTCCCCTTTTCTTTCACGCGGCCAGCTCTCCTCTGTTTCTCTCTCAGCCTCTTTCCGCAGCCTCGCTTCGCGGCTCAGCCTCGCAGTCTCCTCCCCCCTCGGTTTTTCATTTTCTCTCGCCTCCTCTCTCGGTCACCTCCCTCTGCTCCTCTCTCCGTGCTCACTCGTTTAGACTCCCTCGGTCTCCATTTCCTCCGGCCACGCTCCCTCTCTCCTTTCTCTTCTCTGCTCTCGCTTTCCTCCGGCCACACTCCCTCTCTCCTTTCTCTTCTCTGCTCTCGCTTTCCTCCCTCGCGTGCTCTGCTCTCTCTTTTCTTTCTCGCGTGCTCTGCTCTCCATTTTCTTTCTAGTCTTCGCACCTCTCTCCTTTTGCCCGAAGCTCCCCCATGCCCTAAGGGTTCTTCCGTGGACCTTAGGGCAACACCCTGAGGTCCAGCCCACGAGCCCTTAATTGGGCTCGTGACACATTGGGCTGAAACAATTTCAGCCCAATGTGGTCTTTCCTTTTTTTTTTTTTTTAAGTTTTGGGCCAAATTTGGCTCCAAGTTTTTCGCTTCTTCTTTTTTATTTTTATTTTTTTTTAATAATAATTTTTTTTGTTTGTTTGTTTTTTTTATTTTTATATTCTTAAGAAGAAAGAATTATCTTAATTTTAATTTAGTTAATTTTTTTTCATTTTATTTATTTATTTGTTATTATATATATTTTCCATTTATTATTATTAGTATTTATGTTTTTTTATATTTATTATTATTATTATTATATTTATATATATTTTTTTAAATTACCCGGACAAAATACAGTGTTCACAGTTTTCTTAAGGGCTTGTGGGCTGGACCTAAGGGTGTTACCCTAAGGTCCACGGAAGAACCCTTAGGGCATGGGGGAGCTTCGGGCAAAAGGAGAGAGGTGCGAAGACTAGAAAGAAAACGGAGAGCAGAGCACGCGAGAAAGAAAAGAGAGAGCAGAGCACGCGAGGGAGGAAAGCGAGAGCAGAGAAGAGAAAGGAGAAAGGGAGTGTGGCCGGAGGAAAGCGAGAGCAGAGAAGAGAAAGGAGAGAGGGAGCTTGGCCGGAGGAAATAGAGACCGAGGGAGTCTAAACGAGTGAGCACGGAGAGAGGAGCAGAGGGAGGTGACCGAGAGAGGAGGCGAGAGAAAACGAAAAACCGAGGGGGGAGGAGACTGCGAGGCTGAGCCGCGAAGCAAGGCTGCGGAAAGAGGCTGAGAGAGAAACAGAGGAGAGCTGGCCGCGTGAAAGAAAAGGGGAGAGGGAGCTGACCGCGAGCTGAGAGGAGAATCGCGGGCGTGAGGCTGAAACAGAGGAGAGCTGGCCGTGGGCAGAGAAGAGAGATTCGGCCAGAGAAAGAAGAGGGAAGAGGAAGCCGAGGGCAGAGCTGAGGCCGAGAGAGCTGAGAAGGAGCCGCAGCAGGGTCACGAGGAAGCCTTAGAATGCGGGACTGAAAGTGAGAGACCAAAAATCTTCACCCGGTTTTTCTTGGATGGCAAAAATCATAAGGAACCACTGTGGGGAGGAACCGAACTATCAGCACTGGAAAAGTCATCATCTGCCCGCAATGTTTCATCTTCTTCCTCGCTAAAGCAAAACAATGCACTGCCGTGGGGGAAAAATAGATTGGCTGAAACAATTAAAGGTGGGCGATCTAAGGTATTTCCAGAGGACCATGAGCCATGGCGCAAGAGGATACTGGATCCAGCAATTTCGGACAGCATATGTGGCACCAAGTTCACGGGTATTTGGTAGGGGTGAACTTGTCATGGACTCAAAGAAAATTGCAAGAAAATATATCAGATCTGATTTCTTCATCTATTTTATTGCTACTCTGCCTCTTCCCCAGGTATGTTGCTCTGTAGCGTCATCATATGGTCTTATATTTAATATACATTTCTGGCAATTTTGATTTATGGAAAAGGAAAAAAAGAAGGCTGTGATTTAGGGGAAGACTTGGCAAAACTATTTACTTCAGAAAATGAAAGGAATTTCTCATGTTATGTTAGTTATAGAGATGTCACATCCCTAATTCTTATGAATTAATGGGATAAATAAAATTGAACGTATGAAATTTTGTCATTTCCTTATTCATACAGAACTACAAGTGCTAATGAATTGAGCCCTTTTCCACTCTGCATAGTGCAACTTTCATCTATATCTATAGGTTGTATTGTTGTTATTTCCAGAGTTGGTTTTACATGACATCTTCATATGGTAATATCCACCCTCTTAAGAAAATAATGATAAATAAAATGATTGAAGCAAAAAGTATTGATTCCCTTCAAGTTTTTATTCTCCCATTTATTTACCTCGAGTGGTAACACCGTAGGTATTTTAAGCATAGATCAGTAACTTGTGAGTGATAAAGTCACCACATATGCTGATTATTTTTCTTCAAAAGTTTATGTAAGGATCATATTTGAAATTACTCTAGTATTTTCATTTTAAATAAATCAAAATCTGCGTTAAAAAGATCTTACGCATTTTTATTTTTATAATAAAAATAAAATAAAAATAATTTGTACAAAGAATTATTCGTTTCTTTCGAATTCTTCTTGTGCCTTTTTGTCTCGAGTGATACCACCGTGGACACTTAGGTATCAATGGGTAGATGTGAGTGATAAAGTCACCACATGAGCTAATTGATTTTATTTTGTGAAAACAAATTATTTTCAAATATTTCTTTTTCAAATCAAAATAAGATATTCAAAATCACAAATTATTAATCATATTTTCTAAATTGAGAAAAAACATATGTTCTCTTTTAGGAATTAATTAAACAAAAGAAAAAAAAACATATTCTTAAATGAAAAGAGCAAATAAGGGGAATTAATCTGTCTATTACAAATTAAAATACACCTACCAATTCTAAAAATTGTTTTCTTTGTGGAAAGACAAATTATTTTCTATAAACCTCTCTTTTCAAAGAAAATATATAAAAAAAAAATATTAACCCAGTGACACGCATTTCTAGTCCGAACTACGTCGACTTTGATCCCTATCGCAGGGTACGTAGGCCCCAGACTCTCACTCTGGGTCAAGTCCACTTTTGTAAATAAATAATATTTTCCTTAATTTATTTTTCCTAACTTTTCATATTTTCATTTTATTCTTTATTTTCATTTTACATTTTCCTTATTTTTATATTTATTTATTTTTGCATGTGAATGGTAAAAGGGCAACCAAACTAAATTTGTAAAAAGCCATAAAAATTGCATGATCAACCTAAGGTAACCGTTCTTAAGAACGGGTGTTGTGGGGGTGCCTAACACCTTCCCCACTCACAATCGTACTCCCGAACCCAACTTTGATTCGCAGACCAGTCCTTGTCCCTTTTTGTTTATGTTATTCGGTTTTCCAAAATTTTCCTTAAAATTTTGGTGGCGACTCCCTCCGAAATCGGCCTCTCGCCGTGCGGGCCGATTTCTCCAATTTCTTCTATTTCCCGCGCCATCCGTGTCGCATCTCCGGGTGTGACAACTAGATATATATCTAAATCATATTTTGATTAGTTTAGATTTAATATTTTAAATGAAGTATTAAACTTTAAATAAATGAATAAATAATTAAAGCTATTTTTTGGTTGAAATATATATAATTAGTGGTGAAGAAAGAGGAGTACTTACTTGAGATGATCTGGGGGTCCTTGAAAAAATACCTTGGTTCTTGTAGGGTCAACATTGGTCTCAACCCATTTGGCCCATGTGTTTAATGCCTTCTCATATGCTACTAAGCGATCCATTTCTCTCACAGTTTGATTCCCATCTTGAACGAAATCCCATCTACGCAACACAAATTACAACTAAATAAAATAAAGAACGACGACATATATACAATATGTTATAATCATATAACCAAAAATGCGTATAATATATAAACACAATTATTGACTATTGTTATGCTGTAATCTTCAAGAATTATATTAATTGTGTTCTTGGGCTACCTATCTACTATGGATTTGAGGCAATTTTTCTAGTCTATAAAATATATATAAAAAGCTCATGAACCTACAAGTGGTCCCAACCAATCCACGTGTCACTCACAGATGGTCCTGTGCCACCTACAGGTGTTTTATTATGCATATATACGTACGGCTGCTTTCTTCCAGTGTGAAGCCACCAATGCCAAGAATCGAATATCAATACATCCATCCCTTTCCACTGTTTGCCAGATTCAATGGAGTCCAGTTTCAGTACTCCACCAACACTTTCTTCAACCACATCCACCAGAAGTACATTGCGACTCATCATCACCCTCACATTATATTCCTGCAATTAATATTCATAACTTCCACCACCGTATAACATTACATTAGCAACTTATATGTTCCTTCTTTCCTTGTCCTGTTGTTTCTTGGTCTGTACTCTCATCTATCCCCATTACAAATTATTTTTTACGAAGTTTTTGTGGTTCTTTTTTGGTGACAAGAAAGTTCTTATGTTCTAAATATGTCATATAGTGTAAAATATATAATTAATTAGAGCATTTAATTTTTTGTCACAAATGCCCTTATTAATTACACTTTGCAATTGATATGAGGTTATATATAGCTATAAATCAATTTAATTGTAGGAAATTTTGTAAAATAATGAATTTTTTTTACAAATTTAATGGCTTTAACTATATTTATTAATTTATTTGAAAATATTAAGACACCGGAAGTAGTACTCATTTTTTTTGTCATGTTATAAAAATTAAAATGTTGAAAAATATACTTACTGTAAATGTAACTCAACTGTTTTTTTGGCCAAGAAATGTAACTCAACTCTGAAGACTAAAAAAGTACCGCGATTACAGTTTGATCTTGCAAGTCGCCAACTAGGCTAGAAGCCACACACACGCACATATAGAGACATACTCACACACATATACATGCATGCATGCATACATATATAATTATATTTTATTTGATCAAATAATAATTAGAAGACTATTTCTGTGATACAATCTGCTTTTCAAACCGGGTCTGCGCCTAATTATACTACAATATTTACCTATCAGAAATTATTCTCATTAGCTTCGTGCATGCATGCCTACTTAACTAACTTGTCATTAGTTTTATGGTAAGGACTACAATGACCACTACATAAAAAGTATATATATCCTTATTATAATCAGTATCACCTTCCTTGGCTCATTATTTGTCACACTTTTATAAAATTAGATTCTTTTCTCCCACATAATAATGAATAACAAAGAGACCAGCAGTAATTAGAAGGTATTGCACTTCAGCTTAATAAACAAGATTATTGTGATAACTTATGAGTAATAAGCTATAACTAATCGCAACAATGCATGCATGATTGCATTGATGGGATTAGTTATAACTTGTGAATCATATAGACACTTCAACTTAAACAAGAAGTTGTGTCTATACTTTTCACATCACTTATTGTTTTGAGATGTTGGGGTGAAAGTAAAATTCTAACTAGTTGTAGTTGTGGATAGTGTTAGAACTTGAATTGAAACAAGAAGCTGTATCTATATGTAAAAAAAAAAAAATTAATATATATATATTTTTGAACCAATAAATTAATTTGATTGGGGCAAGAAAAGAGAAGGAGAATATCTAACCAGGAAAGTGAAGGTAGAGAGAGGTCCTGTCCTAACATTGGTGTATTGTGACTGAGGAACAGTTTTATGAAGCAGACAAGTGAGTGATTGCCATTGGTTCAAACTCAAAGAGTCTCCCACGAACATTATACTCTTCCCTCTCATTCTGTTTAAGAAATCTTCACCATTGAACCTGCTTGCAAACATCATTTAAATGTTTAATTATACCAAGTTGGTATTTTCACTTAATTTCTTTTGTTGATATTCAGATTTAATTTAGATGATTCAAATTTTATAAATAGTATATCCTAACTGTAAACTTTTTTTTTTAAATTAATGATTATGAATAAAAAGTTAAATAACATGAAATAGATGGTCCAATTGTAACAGCAGTATGGTAACGTTGTTGCTGCTACACCAAATTCCATAATTTGCCATGTGCTCTCCATTTGCAGACAAAAGCATGAAAGCAACCTCACAACGTCTGATATATAAAATTTATTGATGTTTTGATAAAGCCAGTATACCCAAAACAAATCGATAAAATGTATGCCTTGAATCTGGCATAGATATTCAAATTAGATTTGGTTTAATAATTTAATTAATATAATTAACAAGTGCGCCCTAAGGAGTTGAAAAATCCGCATCAGATTTCACATTCAACTATCCAGAATCTTGTAGGTCAGTATATAAAATAGAGAAAAAGTTATCAAAAATCAATTCTAACTGTAAATTTTTTGCTTGTTTGCTTAATTTTGAATTATATATTTTTGTTATTAGGATGTTCAATTATGAAATAATATGTGTATTATTCTTAAATAATATCATGATAAATAATTTAATTAGGAATGTCAAATAGCAATTGTTTAGAAAATCACGGTATATGGAGCTTCGTAAATTTTACTAACTGTCACTCTTTTTTTTTCCCTCTCTTTTTCAAATACACAAAAAAATAAAATATGACTGCAAATCTATATTCTTGAAAATGGGAAAATGGAATAAAGAATGAAAAAGAAATCACCGCCAAGACTCAATAAAATAGTCTAGGACTCAATAAAATACAATTTTTTTATAATAACAATAAAATTTCGTAAGCCCCATTGAGACATGGGTCAGATATGAGTAACAAAATTGTTGTGTTAAATAACTGTAGTATCCATGAAAATTATTTAAATACTAAATTTTATTTTATATTATGTCTTCCTCTTTTATATTCTTAAAAAATTAAAAGAAATTAAATCAATTTCAAACAAACTTCTTACACAAGAGCAAGAAAAACGGTGGGAAAATGTTTGCTTAAAGATTCAAACAAAATAAAATTAAAAATATTTTTAAAAGAACCATTTAGCATCTAATATTATTAGCTAATCGAGATTTAAGGCACAAAGTAAATTTTATTTTTTTATTTACAAGATTTGAACCCAATATTATACCTAAGAGCATTAAGTCTCTTCTGCTCACTCCCCCAGTAGTTCATGATAAAATTTAAGTTTATAATGTTAAATAAATATAATTATAAAAAAGGTTGAAACTGTAATTTTTTAAGTTTAACACTAACTTTTTTTTAAAATAATATTTTTAAATTTGGTAATATTTTCACCTTTGAAGATAATTATAATTTTTAAGATATTTTTTTTAGAAAAAAAGGTAGGGAGTACCTAGGCAAGTTGCAGCTTGAGGGGTGCCAACAATACTTGAGATAGAACTTATCTGGGCGCCCATTCTTCTCACAATCAAACTGCTTCTCTATGAAATCACAGTCCGATGATTCATACAGAGGATATGATTCATCGTTCACCCAACTCCCATGAAACAAATCACACTCTCTCTTCCCAGACATTCCTACTTCCTTCTTCTCCCCATGAACTGCTAGAGAAAAGAGAAAACATAACAGAAAAACAATCATACATATGGCAGAATCCCCCATCATACTGAAAGAATAGCAACAGAGAAATGGAGAATTTGTATATTGCTAGTAATGAGTTGGTGAAGAAAGCTAGTGAAGCGCTCACAATATATAGATGTTATGAGAATTGGAAATGGAGAGAAAAAGAGGGAGAGAACGAGTTAATTATTTTCCTACTGTGTGTTAAATGTTATTGGTGAATTTAATGCTAGCTATAAATGAGTGAAAATTGTATTATATGGTATATGGCAACTTTCTAAATGATGTCCAATTAGGTTTTGTCTAATTGAATAAATGGGTTCTTAATACTTTTCGGTCCAAAATATAAGTTTTTTTTCAGAATTTTTTTTTAGTTCAAAATATAAGTCCCATTTAATAATTTATAGGATATTAAATATTCTTTTTCCTCTTTTATTCTTATCTACAATTAAATGTAAGAGAGATAGTAAATTTTAAATGCAATGCATTAAAGGGGGCACTATGAGAAAATAATGTATTTATTTGATATATTCAATGAATAAAAGTAACTTTCTCGGCTCCTGCATAATAATTCAAATGGTACTTATATTTTGGATCAAAAGGAGTATATTGTATAGGGTTCGATTCTTGAATGCATGGATAATGTGAGTCTCAGACCAGATGCTTGAGCCCACCACAATGAGCTAACCAAGTATGGCCCTTAAGTCTGCAGCATGGGCCCAGTCTTTCAGCCCAACAAAAATAATATATACTTATGATCCAACTTTGCTTCTTTTGCTGATGGCCGATCTATCATATGCTTGGTTTGGCCCAAAAAAACATATGCTTGGGAAAGCAACAATGGGTTTAGCAAGTATGGGCCTCAAGTCACATAGAGCCCAACATTCAATATCCTCATGATCTAACATTTGCTTGGGAAGACAACAATGAACTTAGCAAGTGTGGCCTTATGTTTTCAGGCCCAATATATAATATGCTCATGATCTAATTGCTTCATTCTGAAAGAACAACCTGTGGCCAAAAAAACAAAAGAACAACGGAAAGGGAGGCGAGAAAAAGAAAAAAACACTATACATTCTCAAAATAAATATAGATGGTGCATTTAGAGACAGATAGAAAGCTGGCAAAAAAAAAAGAGAGAGAGAGAGAGACAGAGAAAGACAAAGGTGGTTTAGTGTAATTATGATTTATGAGACATAGTAGTTCCTACACATGTTAATACAACATCAAAAGTAATAATATTTTATACAAAGATAAAGTTGAACTCATCAGATGACCACTCAGGCCAAAAACAAATTCATTAGGGGACCACAAACTTTTATGCTGAACAAATTTAATCATAAAGATTTTTGTAAAAATATTTAACAGAATGAATATTCTATAATAATGTTTTATAATAATTAATTATACCTAAAACTTAATTTTAAAGAAATTTTTACAGTTTTTTTAAAGTTTGGGCACTTAGATGCAAGTTTCCTCAACTGTACCGTCTTACGGTACAATGACTATTGACCAAATTGAAGCTTCGAAAACCACGGGGCCGAACGAAACCACTCGCTTAAAATCGAAGGAACAATGACTTGTTTTTTTTTCCATTGAGGAAGGTACATACAATTAGAGCGGCAGCAACTCCAGCAGACAATTACGATCCAAACCCAATATATCACTTCTGACTTTCGTAGCTTTCCCACCTAAACTTCGATCCAAACACTATTCCCCTTCAGATCTCTCGCTTCCTACCTCACATTTTCATTTTCCTTTACTTCCTTAACACTTCTCTGTTTCTCAATCTTTCTCAGGTCAGTTTCTCTCTGCTTTGACTGTTACGTACACTTTGAGCCCTGACTCTTACCTTGATATGTTGGTGATTGTTCATTTGCTGGGTCATTTACGTTTGCTTTAGATTGGGGTTTTTTGGGAAAAAAAAAAGGATACTTTTGATCTTAAGTTTTGCATTTTGTTGTGTGGGTATTCAGATTACGATTTGAATATAAGGATATACTTTTCCTCTGGTTTCTCAGCTGGGAATTCTTGTCTATAGTTGAATATAAATTGAGCTGATTTAGCCGTCCCTGTATGGATTTTTCAATTGTACAGGTGAAGTTGGAGTTCCCAGTTTGATCCGAACTACGTATAGCAGAGTGACTATCTGAGAGCTTAGGAGAAGCTGCTTCTGTTGGTTTGAAAGACAAACTATATCTGCCTGTTTTCTGTGGGCGTGAAGACGACTATATTTACTAATGTTTATTCTGTTGTAATTGGACAACTTTGATCATAAAGAAAGGTCCCTTGCCTGAACTGTGGTTCAGGTGCTAGCTGTGTTATGCACTTAAGTGAACTTATGTTGGCTGCTTTGGTACCAAGCGGTGAATCAATCAGCCATTGGTTGGCTTGATTTGTCTCACAGCACATAAATGGCTATAACTCACTGTACGGACGGAAATGGTGCAGAGCGACTTGGATTCAGAAAAGGTTGACTTAAGAAATATCGACAACATTGACACTGGAATCCTAGGTTCTGGTATACGTAGAGAGCTTTCATTTTCTCGTTGGTGTGATGAAGATTCAAGGGTCCATTTGGATCAACAATTAGGTAATGCGGAAGCTAGAAGGGAGGAAGATTCCAATTTTGAATTGCCTTTTATTGAAACGGATCAACAACAAATAAGATATCAGCATAAGGGTATGCATATGAATGGTGTTGGCACCATGGGTGATGATTCTGTTTATTTGGAGGGTAATGGATCTGAGAAGTATTTTCCTTTTGACATTGAAAATGGGGCTGCAAGGGGAAAAGTTGTTGACTCAACCATTTCTTTGGCTAGTCATGGATCATTGGGAGAAAGCTCCACAAATCCTATCTCTGTTGCAGATATTTTAAAGACATTGTTTTTCATACTTTTATGGTACACTTTCAGCCTGTTTTTGACCTTGTAAGTTCCTTCTTTAAACAAATGATTGTTATATGCATAGATTCATCATTTGATTTTTTATTCCCCTTCCTCTCGTTTTCTTATGCTGAACTTGTAAACAGGTACAATAAAAGTCTGTTAGGTGACACTATGGGAAAGTTTCCAGCTCCTTTCCTGATGAATACTATCCACTTTTCAATGCAAGCTATGTTATCAAACTTCATCACTTGGTTCTGGTCTCATAGATTCCGAACTAGTGTTGCTATGTCTTGGAGGGATTACTTATGGCGAGGTAAATGTGTAACTTTGTATTTTATTATTTGTCTTCTTCTCTGTTCACTTTGTTATGCTTATTGGAATTTACAAGGTGGAACTTCGTTATACATTCTGCCTACCAATTTAGTGTTTGTAACTTTTAGTTTTGTTGCTTTAGATTTTAATATAATTTGTAATTCATGAGGGTGATAGTTCTTGTGAATTGTATATCATTTTTATGTTATTTCCTCTCTTTCCTTACTTCCTTCTCATACCCAAACATATTGTGATCCAGAACTGGGAATATGATTATGTCTTGATATAGAGACAAGCATAGTAACTGGAATTAAAAGCATCTAGATTTTGAGCGGAGTGTAATATTTCAAATAGAATATAGATACAAACTCTAGCTGAGCAACTTAGTATTGGACATTGACTGGTTCTTGGTCAGAGCGGACAAATATGTTCTGTGCATTCCCTATGTCTTGTTTAACTACTACCAAAGAATTAACTGAACTTGGCATATGAATCCTTAATTGTTTTCTATCTCCTCCTGGAACTATGCTTGATAGTTCATCTCCATGTCTATATACTTCCAAAGCTTTGTCATCTCTCTCAAAGTCATTGTATTTTTATGGATAAAATGAGAATTATTAAGAATCACAATCTACTGATGTCATTCTCACAGCCCCTACGAGAAGTTTTCACCTGTTCTGTGGCATTGTGTTTAATTTTATTCTATTAGGAGTGTCCTATTTTAAATGGAATTCCCGTGGAATTCTCATTTTTTATATTGCCAACCATTTCCTACAATTTATCTTTATCCCAACCTCTTTCTGGACATCTTGTCCAATATCCCAATAATTTATACCATATCCCAATCTTATTACTTAATAGATGCTTGTAGTTGTTTGATCTTTTGCATTAGCATCATCTTAGTTTAATGCACTCATTTGCTAGTGATATGAAATGATTCAGGAATATTTGGGATGGAGAATGGTACTACTTTTCTATTTCCCCCCCACTTTTATTGCAAATTTATTACTGTTTACTATATTGACTTTTCTATCAACTAATGCCACAGATGGAATTTGCCTTTCACAGTTGTACCAACCGCTCTTGGAACAGCATTGGATATTAACCTGAGTAATGCATCTCTCGTTTTCATCTCTGTCACATTTGCTACAATGGTTGGTGATGTTTCTCTTCTTTTGATTTATCATGAGAGAAATATCAAATAATTCCTATTTTCTCTTGTAATGTAACTGAAGACTGCATTTTCGCTTTTATTTTCAGTGGAAGTAACTATCCTTATTCTCTGCATTTACCTCTATTTTATTTTCTTTCTTGCAGTGTAAATCTGCTGCTCCAATTTTTCTCCTTCTGTTTGCTTTTGCTTTCAGGTGAATTTATAGTCCTTTGATTTTTTTTTTTTCTAATTTTGTGACTTCTGTGAATGTTAGAGATGAAAGTTGAACTCAAAGATATAAGGAGTTAAGCCACTAAGATAAATGGGGGAAATTATTTTCTATATTATGAAGTCTGGCCATTCTTAAAATACAACATTGTGTGCAAACTATCAATTATGCAGTATTCAAATGGTAATTGACTCTATAAGCCGGGTAGACTTACGTTGTAGATGCTGGTAAAATAGATCAAAGATAAGATGAAATGAGTTGTTTGTAGAGTTTAATGCTTTTAAGTTTGATAATGATGAAGATCACGATTGTATAGGATGTTTAAATTCCACATAGAGTAGTATGAGATGCTCTATAGAGTATTTAATTGGGATGATTCTCTTATTTCAATAATTAGCATTTAGTGGAGGGTTTCCTACCTCATTTAGGTGTCCCTCAATTGGTATCAAAGCTAGTCAGTGGCTCTATAAAGGGTTATCTATTAAGGATTCTAATTGGGGGAGGATTCTAACCAATGAGAACACCAAATGAAGTGTTGCTAAGTGTAACTGCTTGGATGTTGGCTCTCTGAGGGGGCTGATTGATGGAGACCAATATAGTATGAGATGCCTAATTACTACACTTAGTAGTATAGGATACTCTATAAGGTATTCGAGTGGGTTAGTTCTATCACCCCAATAGTTAGTTTTTGTGGTAGGATTTCCTTCGTCACTTGTGTGCCCGTCAGATAATTGAATAACCAGTAACCCCAAGGGAGTTCAAATTGTAGCAACCTTTAGCTTTGAGGAATAGCTCTTTCTTCCTTATCATGCTGGGATTATCCAGAACTTCTGATGAATTCACAGTTTTAAAGTAACTTTAAGCATTATTCAGTGTTACTGCAATTATTTGATACATTACATAGGCACATATAGTTTCTAACCATAAAGTTTCATGAAAAAGTGGTTTTCCATTTAGGCGTTCAAATTCTCAATTGTTTATCTAAGAAAATTATTAGAATCATGTGATGGTGGACAGGGATGATGCTTTGTAGTTTAACTAATTTAATCTGGACACGTTTAAAGTTGAATGGAGGCATAGATTTCTTAAACTGCCTAGGATTACAGACTGATTTTTGAAAAGTGATGTAAGATTTTAATGCCTATGTTCATAAGTCATATCCTCTGGTTACTGTTGTGGTATCTCTCTCGGTCCAAGCCATTTCACTTAGAAAAAAACAAAGCAATGCTTTATGCTGATACCACAAAAATTAGACTGATTTCCTTTCATCTTCTGTTGCATGGATGAACACTTCATGTATATATTTTTTTCCCTGGCCATAGAACACTTCATATTATATTGTGCTTTTTATGAAAAGCATATTTTTGGGTGGAGTGCCTAGAACTTGTCAAGCACGTTTCTCAATTCTCAAATACATTCTGGATGAAGATAAATACATTTTCAAACTAATACCCGTTTTCTGTCATTTAATTGCAAATTTTGGTTGGAAGGTTGGAGACGCCAAGTTTTAAACTGTCGGGCATCATCTTAGTTATCTCCATTGGTATATTGCTAACAGGTATATGTGGCACCAGTGGCTTTCATGCTTTTTATTTAAAATTTTGATATGCGTTAGTTTTTCTCTAAAGAAATCAGAATTTCAGTACAATTCTGGCAGCATTCAACCTCACTGATTATGGATAGATAGCGAGATCTTATTCCTTTGGGAAGACTATTGGGTGGTATACTAATTAATGATATCGCCACCTTAGTATGCCATGATGAATCCATTATTTTTCTGAGGCATTTCATGTAAAAGACAGCAACAATTCCAAAATAGTGGAATCTGAATTTTAATCACATAACCAGTATTTCATGATATTTTTGAACAGTTACCAGAATTTAGAGCAGCCAATTAGTTATTATTATCATTATTATTTTACAGAAAAGGACATTTTATAAGAAAGGAATAGAAGTACAAGGGGGGAGGATAAAATGCCCTTAAATGAAGTAAGGAAAAAGAAGAAAGAAGAAAGCGGGAAAATATATATATATATATATATATATAGAGAGAGAGAGAGAGAGAGAGAGCAAAGGAACCTAATCTCTTTGCATATCCAACAGAGAAACCTTGCAAGGAATATCCAAGGAAGCTAATATAAATACTTCCCCATTCCCTCTTTACTGGATATGCAATCAAACACCCTTGAAAATGTGCATATTTTGGTCAAACCAAATACACGACAACACTGCAAACACTGTACATTACCCCTGAGTTTTGTTCTGCTTATGTTTACCAACCTCTTCACACCTAGTCAAAAGAAACTGTCTCAAGTTCAGAGTGTCCTTGGCCATTCTTGAATTGGTTCTAAAGGTTGGTTTTATGCATTGAATACTTAGGGAGATTGTTCAAATATGAAACGGTGAAATATTTGAAATTCATATTGGGTATGCTTCTTTGCTAATTCCATGGCAAAAGTTATTTACTATTTTATACACCTGCACAACATTGATTCCCTCCTCCCCTCTGGGGCAGCAGGGACCCCCCTGTTTTTTCAGTTGAAAGTTACTAAGTACATTTTTCAGACCTTAAGAACTTACGTGCATCAAGAAATTTGTAACTTCCATATGAAATGCATTTCCTGGGAAATGCAGTTGCAAAAGAGACAGAATTCGAATTTTGGGGATTCATACTTGTTATGCTTGCTGCTGTTATGTCTGGGTTTCGTTGGTGCATGACTCAGATTCTTCTGCAGGTATGACACCTTCATTTTGATTTCTCTCTTAATATCTATTTTCTTATTCTGTGTACACATTTTTCTCCTACCCTCAATAACTATTCTTACTCCGTTTTTGCTGGGTTGGCCTGGTTTTTGTTCTCTTCATGCAATTTGACTCCAAACCAACACTAAAGAAAGAAGCCTATGGTAAGTGCTCTGAATAGCAACACAGTAATTGTTTTTACGGAATTTATTTATTGCTTTTTTTGTAGATTTATGTGATATTTTGGATTTGGATGAGAAGTCTCACTTAATAGCAACTATTTTTTTTACTTACTCAATTGATATTTTTGGTTTACTCATAGACTTGACATAAATATGTGCCAGTTCAATTGCTCATTTTTTTTAATACAAGAATTCATAAATATAGGGAGTACGTAAGAGGAGGATCGGTAATTCTCCTAGAGGAACTAAGACAAAGTAAAATACCAGAAAAAACATATCAGCTCAAAAGTGAAAATAGAAACACCATTAAATAGCCTTTAGCTCAAAACCCCATGGAACTGAGGAAGCAAAAATCCTCTTGTACTACAAAAATGTGAAGTTAGAAATCAAAGGCTAAAAAAGTTTATGTAATTATGCTCCACTGAATCATGACACTCCAAGAAAAGAAATAAAAGACAACAATCACAAAGATCCTTGCTGTCCTTTCCAAGGTGGGCAGCCAGGTTCATCGCCCTCTAAATTAGCTGATATTTTTATTCTGTTTGGTTGCAGAAGAACCTGTCTGCCTTCTCTGGAAACAACGATTTTTTTCATAGCTAGATGATGCAAAATTGTCAAACTGAATATGACCGATATACCCTAGCATTAGTTATTCTTTGATTACCTTATTTAAATGCACCCTTGTTTAATTAAAGTAAATTTTGGTATTCTTAAGTCAGGTTTACTTGGAAAGTCTTCTCTTCTACTAGAAATATTGTTTTGGAAGATTGGCGTCACTTACAAATCTGGGACTGTTTTTGTTTAAAACCAACGATGTTTTAAAAACTAAATACATCTTAATTGATAAGAGCTTCAAATCTGAACTGGAAATGGAAAACGGTTGGGCATAGGACCAATCAAAAGATATAGCTTGTTATTGGATTCTTACATTTTATGCACTGTTCTTGATTAGTTTATTCTTGAGGATTATGGATATAGGATTATATTTGGATATGAATTTTCGAAGTGTCAGCAAGTAATTGATCTTGGTGGCCATGAGGTTGAAGGAACAAAATTTATTTGCAGGCTTCTACATCAATGTTCTTGTGATTGAGTCTCATAGTTTGTTTCATGATGAGAAATATATAATGGCTATCTTTAGGTAAGCAAGAAAAATCAAGCTTTGCAGATATTAGGGCCTTTGAGTTGCAGACAAGAATGGCCATCTTGGTTTTATTATTTTCCTAATTTGCTGAGAAGATGATGTGGGCTTTGTTGGAGGTCTAAAATTGGAGAGTTGATAAATTAGTCTGAAGACTCGCTGAGTCTAAATTCTCTATAAATTGCCAATTTGTGATCTAGTGTTTCTCTATTTTCATCTTCTTTGTATAGTCTTTCTTCTTTCAAGTTTATCCTTCACCCATGTTCACTTTCCAGTGAAAAATTTAAAATTTCTATACTTTAGTAAAATGTTGATAAGTTTTCAAAATAATTTCAGGTATGAAAAATCCACTTGCCCTTATGAGCTATGTAACTCCAGTAATGGCAGCGGCAACTGCTCTTCTATCTCTTGCATTGGATCCATGGGATGAATTTAGACAAAACAAATATTTTAATAGTCCATGGCATGTTACTCAAAGTTGTTTGCTAATGCTTTTGGGTGGCTCACTTGCTTTTCTTATGGTAAGAGTATCTGTTCCCATTCCAAGGAAATCACAGTATTGATTGTATGCTCTCTGCTTCTTTGGCTGTTGCTTTCAATGCTTTCCTCTTGTGAAATCTGTTTTCAGACAGTTGGATCTACTTGTTGCAGGTATTAACCGAATATGTTCTTGTCTCAGTAACTAGTGCAGTCACAATCACAATAGCTGGGGTCGTAAAAGAGGCTGTCACCATATTGGTATCATTTTTTTCTCCTTTTCTTTTGCACTTGCTGATTTGGCAATGGGTTGAGTTTAACAGGTTTACTTGACCTGGCCCATGCTCTTGAATATAAGTAATACTTCACAATCACCGCTTGGATTCTTTTAAATATATAAAAGACTCGGGGACTGTTTGGTTCTTGGAAGATGAGAATGGAATGGAATAGAATGATGATTATTGTGAGTTTGTTTGGTATAAGATTAAGAAGATTGGAAATAAATTTGTTTTTTATATTTGATTAAATAAAAATAAATTTGAAAAGACATAAATATCCCTAGCAATTTTTTTTTGCTTCTCTTCCCTTCTCTCTTCCAACATCAACATTTTCCTCCTCTTCCTTTTCTCCTTGTTAATGCCATCCTTTCATGCTCGAGCAACTCACATATTCAAGATAAAAATGACCAGATTCAATTCAACTAGATTCAAAATACCCAAAACAGATTCAAGTGGATTGAAAGTACCCAAATCTGGTTTCAAGATTAACCAGATTCAAAATACCCGAAACAGATTCAACTTGCACATGTATGCAGAAAATAAATCAAAACCTAATCTACTAGCAACTCAGATCTGGATGTTGCGGTGGGTTTCAAGGATGATGTATATCTAGATCTACAGTTTGGCTGACAATGACGTGGTGTCAATTTGGTGTGAGATGTTGCAGCGGGTTTTGAGGATGATGGTTGACGGGGGAGATGAGACAAGATGTGATGGAGGCACAGTGCTAGATGGAGGACGTGGTGGTGTTCAGTAGGCTGATGCTGGTGCATTGTGAGGTCAAAGGTGGAGCTGAAGGTCGGTGAGGATGTCATTGCTTTGGTGATAGTAGGGGAGAGGAGGTCAATGAAGGAGGGGTGGTGGAAGCCAAGGGTTTTGAAAAGATAAAGGATAGGGGTCCGGGCAGGAGTAGGCATTCCATGTTTTTACGGCATCGCCATTCTATGTGACTTCCCATTCCTACCTCAATGTGTTAACCAAATAGTCCAATATTCGGAATAGAATTTGGATTCCCATTTTGGAGGCCCCTGGAAATCGAACGAAATGGGCCCCCAGTCAATGTTCTAGCCTGCACCCTTACAGTCTTCATTGAAAAAATTGATTGTATATGCCATCGTAGGATGGTTGTGTCGTTTTTAGCATAACCAACTGTTGTGGAGTGTTTTGTAACCTTGATGACAATTGGATGATGATGATGCAGGGAGAAACAAATGTGTCAAGATTTTTCGTTCGTAGGTGCTTCAATAAGATATATTGTTTATTTATTTATTTTTAAATTATCATGTTCTTTGAGAGATGTAGATGACTTTTACCTTCTATTTGGTTGGTGGGATTTGGAGGGGAGGGGAAGAAAAATTTTCAATTATGTTTTCCTCTCTAACCAAACAAGGGAAGGAGTACTTTTCCTTCTGTTTTTAAATAAGAGGGAGAGGAGGGGATGTGAGGGAAAATGCTCCCCTTTCTTTGTTTGGTTTGGAAAAAAAAAATGATAGAAAATTTTTCCGCCTCTCTCCTCCCCTCCAAATCTCTTGAACCAAACAGAGGATAATGCAGCGAGTTTAAATTCAAAATGAGTTCATTTGTTTTATGATTAAGAGATATGCTATTCTACTCATTTAAGCGTATTATATATGGAAGTAAATTTAAATTTTATTTTAATTTGTTGTCAAATTTTCTCATATATTGTTAAATTTCATGCTGTTCGTGTAGGTTGCTGTCTTGTACTTTCACGATCAATTCACTTGGTTGAAAGGACTTGGTCTCTTCATTATCATTGTTGGTGTTAGTTTATTCAATTGGTACAAGTAAGTCATAAAGCAAATACACTTTATATGTACATACGTACATATATATATATATATTAGTATTTGATGTTACTTTTCTCTCATCATACATTAGAGCTTTGAACATGAATGGTTGATTTCAAGCAGTCACTAGAACTCATGCAAGTCCCTAAATGATTCTCCATGATATGCTTCTTTTCAGTAAACTGGTTTCTTTGAGCTTAAGTAATAATACTCGAGTTAAGATGTTAAAATTAGTAATGAATAGAAAATTGATGTGTATGTGTGTGTGTGTGTTTTATGATTGTTTTGAGGGAATTTTTATGCAGAGAGTTTGGACAACTATGTTACTGCTTTGAGCCAAATCAGCTTGATATTTAGTTGCATTTTGCTTTGATTTAGTTGAATCTCTTATCGCTAGATGCTTCACTCATTATTTTTGTTAATAATACATTCTTCTCTCATCAAATCTAAAATTTTAGACTGAACTTCAGCTGATGTTTTGTTTTTCTTGTTATTTCTTTTGTACCTAAGAAACAAATGTAAACGTGGGATTTTAGTTATACAAGCCTAGTTCAATATTTTCTATCACTCTCTCAAATCCATTTTTGTCATTAGTTCTCTCTCTAATTGTCTTTTTTTTTTTAAATGAAAAAATAAATAAATGCCAGATACAGGAAGCTTCAGAAGGGTGAAGCAGGTGAAGATGATGTGGATGGAGCTCTCAAAACAAATACGGCCACAAAGTATGTTATTCTTGAGGAGATGGATGAGCAAGAAGAGAGCACTGATTTCTGAAATCATTATAAACAATACGGTTCTTTTTAAAGAGGAAGTTTCTCAATTTGATTTGTTAATGAGTGGAATCAAAATGTAATTAAGGATGCTTGAAAACATTTCTGCTTTAATTCCTATAAATCGACAGCCTTGTGTCTTGCATGATGCATTTCACATACATGAACTCCGTTGAGTACAACAGTTCAAACAGAGGCTTTGCTCTTAAAGCTTTGTACATTTTGATTAGCAATTAGGAAGTGATTAAAGGATATAGGCAAGTTTTGGTATGGATGGAAGTAATTTCAAGAAAAGGAGGAGAGAGAAATCTTTATGTTGCATCATGCATGTTTGAAATTGAAACATGTTATATAGGTTTTTTTTTTTTATACAACTATCTAGTATTCATATTGTCAATTCATGTGAGCATTATTGGATTTAATTAGAGTAGTCCTCTTATTATATTTTTTTGCATTCACAAAATTAAAGGGCTTAATTTCTTGTTTTTACTATGAGTGAGCATTATGTAGGTTTCTATGGAATTGGTGCTTCCTCCACTTGGGTTGAGAAAAGTAGCTTTTATCATGGATCTAATATTTGATTCCTTCCTTTCCATTTTTAATTAATTTATATCAAACTTTCAATGAAAAAAAAAAACCCTAATTTCTTCTTGCCTACCAAACATATTTTTGGCCCAAAATTACCTTTTTCCGTGGGCGCTTCCTCCCTCTCTAATCTCCCTCTCCAACTCTCTAATCTCCCTCTCCAATATGCTAACATCCCATCCTACCAAATATGACCTAGAGTTAGAAACCCAATGATCATTTTTTTTTTATTTAACAAAATGAAAACAAGGAAATCTGTATTAGGGAAGACATGATTTTTCATGTGTGTGTCTCTCCATATATGTATATATATATTACCCCATGTGGTGAGATGAGCTTAAATAATAATACTAATAATAATAATAATAATATTGTTCCAACCTCACCAACGACTTCTGTGATATTGGAATATATCTCTTGTATTTTGCTTGATTAATTAGATATGGATTTTGACATTCTTTCTTTATTGAATTGATCCTGTAGAGGGTGTTGTATATTACAAGATATGATGTTGACGTTAGATCATATGTGTGTTTTTTTAATTCTTTTCACGTATCTTTGTAATCATGTGATTTTGATATGGCTGTGCACTAGTTGTTTTACATGTAGAAAATAAACCCACAACTTTTAGATGTCTAATTAAGGAATATTTGCCTCTTCAACTTCAACATGTACAAATTATATTGGTTATTGATTTTTTTTTTTAAATATGACTGGTGTAATTATAACCTCAACAAAAAAAAAGTAGTTTTTATCTAAACAAGTCTTGCAATTAAAATAAGAAATCCACACAATTATTACATTCGATATCCATACAAGCTTACAATATTTTCAATCTTCAATACAATTAATTACACAACCCCAACACATTTCACACACCCACAAGTAAAGCACAAGTTTAAAAAAAAGGGCTTACAACATATATAATAACATTTTATGTGCATCATTGTTATTCAATCTTCAACACAATGACACAAATCCAACATTTCACACATCATACATCAGGGTGGGTAGAACACAGTTGAAGAAGCCTACTAGATCCCAGATTCAAATTAAAGGTCTTCTTCACCCGTGCATTACATAATTTGTTATGTTCGAATCTGAAGCAAATCAAGAACGAATAAATCAACAGCTTAATGCAGGAATCAAAATAGCACACATAGATATATATATATATATATAGATGAAATGAAACATGAACTATTAACAACATTTTATTTTACTCATATATTTAGCTAATGGGGATGAATTTAACTAATCAAAGAAAGAGAAAAGTGCATTGCCAAAAGTATATATGAAAGAGATGATGGAGCAAAAGTGATAGATAGATTGATAGACTAACAGTGTAATGTAGGTGTAGATAGGTACCTGATGAGATGAGGCCTTGGATTCGAGTCCCGTGGGGTTAATTTCGCCTATACATAGATGTTTGGACAATATGTTATTAGATGAGTAGAAGGACGGTGGTTGAAGTCATAGCCTGGATAAATCTCTCCCACCTTTGGCAATGCAACGAGAGCCAAATCTTTTAGTTTGGGAAACAATAGCCCATCATTAGCAGCAGCAGCTTTAGCTTCAAATCCCTCTACAACAACCACCCCCTCAAGTT
The DNA here is from genome assembly GCA_026686845.1 of Adenanthera pavonina. Lineage (NCBI taxonomy): Eukaryota > Viridiplantae > Streptophyta > Magnoliopsida > Fabales > Fabaceae > Adenanthera > Adenanthera pavonina. The sequence goes on from JAIVEN010000014.1 coordinate 4,618,093, forward strand.
CTCTGCAATTCCATATCTCCAATTCCACTAGTGAAGGACAATGAGAAGCCAGAGAATAAGAGAACACCCTTTTCACTTTGTTGCATCCGTATATCGAAATCCCCAAAACCTTGGGGAAGCACACATTTGGGGAAGAAGCCGAAAGGTTTTTGAGGGAATCTTCACACATGATTCCCTCCCATTCGTCACAATTGCTTACTTTCAGTTTCCTCAACTCTGGTAGGCTTGGAATGATAGCACCTGTGAAGATTGTTCTCAATTTTGTGCATTCGTACAATTCAACTTCTTCAAGTCTATGGAGGCTCACAATTGGTGTGGGGCCCCTCCAAATATATTCCAACTCTGCCAGATTTTGTAACCGCAAATAACACAATTCTGAATTCACCATCCATACTCCTCCATTATTCTCATTTCTCTGTAAATTAAGTAAATGTATTCAAATTAAATAACATATATATGATGACAGTCAAAAAAATTGAATACCAATTAAACCTACAAATCTTTAATGCAAAAGAAAAAAAAAAGTTTGGCTTAGAAACAACCTTGACTAAGAACTTCCAATATATATATATATATGTAGCTAGGTGTCAAAACGAATAACATAAGCAATTTTTTATTAGACGAAAATAAAAAGATTATAAAGTGTGGCATTTGACAAAGTAATACTAGTTAGTTATTGAATTATTGTAACGTACGTACAAAATTCTTTCACAAAAGTTTTAAAAAGACAAAAACGTTATAATTTTGTATTTAATGTACATGTAATCTGGAAGAAAACCTATAAAACTACTGCATGCCAGTGTACGTGTGATTTTGATAAATGATAAGTATAAGACCAAAATTTTAATAAACTTAGAAAATACTACCTCCGATCCTATATATAAGATCTTTTACTCTATTCCTAAATATAAGACCATTTATAATATATGAGGTAGTATTTATTATACATTTTTAAAAAAATATTCCTATTTAATATATCCAAAAAGAAAGAGAGAGAGATTAAATAAGAGTAGTTTTAGAAAAATATTGAAATTTTTAAAAAAATTGAGATAGTTAATTAGTTTGAATTTCAATTCTTAATTCATATGATTCGATTAAAAAAATTTTATATTAAAAATAAGAGGAAGTAATCTCAAAGCATGTAATGCCTAGAAGAGAAGAGAAGAAAGAGAACAACTTAAAAAGTACGTAATTCAATTAGTATGTCACGCAATTTCCAAACCCTCAAATTTCACAACAAGAAGACTGCTGGGTCCTCCTGCCTCCTTGTTTCTTCCCCCTTTTTTTAATTTTTAATTTTTTTATATTTCAGTTTAGAAAATAAAAAATTTAATTATACAACTATAAATTATATATATTTTTAATTTAAATATTATACAATAAAAATAATATCTTTACAATTATACAGTTATAAAATATGTATAAAAAAGATACAAAACAAGATAAAATTATATAAATACATAATTATATAATTCCTGAAAGATATATTATACTATCATCTATCATTTTTAAATTAAAAGAAATTTTACAAAATTAATTTCCCCAACACGGCAGACCGTAAAAGGAGGGGTAGTCGAAGCCACCCCCTGCCAATGCACATGTAATCTGTGCTCTACCCAATCTAAACATAACAAATCACAGTGAATGGGTCCCACAATTTTCTTCAGATTTTCTCTCTTCAATTACTGTCTTTCTTTCCCAATTTTCAGACTCGACCCTATTATTGACTGTATATATTTTTCAAATACCAATATATATTTCGACAATAAACACAAATTTTTGAAACAAAATTTAAAAGTAAACATGCAATTTTTTTTATGAAAAAAGCAAGGGGTAGAGGTAGAGTGAATGGATGAAAAAAATTCCCTTTAATATGTGAAATTTTGAGCTGACGCATCAACACTAATATTTTCAAAAAAGAAGCTTCAATAAATACTTTCCACAATATATGGTTGGTAATATTAGAAATTGTGAGGTGCAAAACTATTTCATTGACAAAAAAAAAACTGAGAAATAAATAAAGGAAGATAATAATTTGAGAAAAGGCGGAAATCGAATTCATCTTAGTTAGTTTCAAAAGAAAAGCAACAAATTCAGTTTTCAAATAACATATCTTCATTTTTAAAAAATAAAGAAAGTGTTTTTTTGTTTGGGGGCTAATGCATCAACACTTGTTATGTCTAATAAGCAATATACCGTCAACAAGTAGTTTCTAGTCAAAAGGGATTTTGAGTGCAACACTTACGTTTGGATAATCTTGTGTATGCCGAGGGGACTGATCCTTATAATACTCAAAGGCTGCAGGGAAAATTTGTCTCAGTTTTGGCAACTTTATGAGATCTAATCTTTTGAGCTTGGGAAGCAGAAGATGACAATCACCAGTGCCTTCACCTTCGAATCCCTCAACAACCCCCTCAAGTTCACCGCAATTCCATATCGACAATATCTCTAATGAAGGACAATGGCAAGCCATATCATAAGGGAAAATCCGTTTCACCTTGTCGCAAGATGCTATCGTGATCTTCGAAAGTTTGGGAAAGCAAACATTAGGGGAAGAAACAGAAAGGTTTTTAACTGAATCTTTAGAAAAGATTCCCTCCCATTCCTCACAATCATTTACATAAAGTTGCCTCAACGCTGGTAGGCTTGGAATAATAGCACCCGTGAAGATTGTTCTCACTTTTGTGCATTTGTTCAAGTGAACTTTTTCAAGTCTATGAAAGCTCATAATCTGCTAACATAAGTTATGGATGAATAACAAGAAATTCAAATTTACTACCATAAGTAACAAATTAAACACAATTAATTTCACATACTTTTAAATTTTTATTTAAAATAATATCAAGAAAAGGATCAATCCAAAAGATACTCGGTTTAAATAAACAGCTAGCCTTGATTAAGTACTTTCCACGATGAATAACTGGTGCCAAAACCAATGACATTAAAAATTATTTCTTTGACAAAAATATTAAATAGAACAGACCAAGTGTTGCATTTGACGAAGTAATAGTAATCGTGTTGACGTTTTGCATTTAACATGGTAATTTGAACAAAGAACATCACATTCTTCTATAAAAAAAAAAATAAAAAAACAAAATTCATTTTAAAAATAATAAATTTTTTCAATATATATATATATAAAAGATAAACAGAGGTACATTCTCCAGTCTACTATGAAAGTAAAATATATAAAACTATTACATGTTGTGATTTTGATAATCACAAGATCAATACTTAATTTGAAAAAACATAGAAATTATCCTATGAATATCTATAGTACTTGGAACAGAAGAAAGAAAAACTCAAAAAGTAGTTTAATGACTAATTTGTACACTGAATTCAAAGAAGTTTCATAAAAAGAGGACAGTTATATACTTAGAAAATCTTAATTTAAATAAAATGATTACTGCCAACTATTGGGGATATATATATATATTATTTGATCATAAACACAAATTTTTCGAACAAAATTTAAGAGTGAGCTTGCAAATTTTTAATTAAAAAAAGTAAGACATAGAGAGAATGAAAGAAAAAAAAATCTCTATAAAAATATGTGAAATTTTTAGCTTATGCATCGATTACTATTTTCTTAATAAGCTAGATTCAGTAAATACTTTCCACAATATATAACTATTGTAATGTATATATAGAATTACTTCATTGACAGAAAAAATTTACAAAAAAATAAGGGTAAAGTTCTGCATTGATTTCACATACTAACTTAAGAAAAAGTATATCAAATTCATCTATCAAAAGAAAATTACACAACAAATTCAGCTTACAATGCTAATTATTTCTAGTAAACAATTTTCAACAAGTACTTTCTATTCAAGTGCAGGCAACACTTACCTTTGGACAATCTTGTATATGATGAAGGGAGTCCTTGTATTCAAAACTTGGGAAAATGTCTCTCAGTTTTGGCAACAGGCTCAGAGTTAAATTATTTAGTCGGGGAAACAGTAGTCAATCATCAGCAGGAGCATCGCCTTCAAATCCCGCAACAACCCCTTCAAGTTCGCTACAAACATTTATTTCCAGTTTCTCTAATGAAGGACAATGACAAGCCATAGAATAAGAGAATGCCCATTTCACTTTGTTGCACTTTGCTATTTTGATCTCCAAAAGTTTGGGGAAGCAAACATTGGGTGAAGCAAACACTTGTTCAAGGCCACTCATTTCAACTAAAGATAAAGTAATCAGGTGGGAGAACACTTGTTCAGTTTGAACACCAAGGTTATCAAAAATGACTTTTTTCTCTGGACAACGTGAAACCACTAAGTGCTTCATGTCAGAACTTATATCTTCATTATCCCACCTACAATCATCCAGCCAAAGGATGTTTGCTCTGAAAATAAGATCTTTCATTTGGGAACTTAGAACAGAGACATTGCGGCCTTCTATACTTAAAGCTCTTAATGCTTCATCACAGCCATCAAGATATTCAAACATAGAAGGAGATCCCATTTGAGTATAATTGAACTTGGAATCACAGATAACATACCTCTTCAGTCCTGAAACAGAGAAATTTTCTGGGATAGTAGACTCTTCATCCCATAAGTATAATTCTTGTAGCTGTGCACATTTTTTAATTACTCCATAAGGTTTTTTCTCAATTGAACAACCAAACAGATCCAAAAGTTTCAGCTTTTTCATAGCTTCAATTCCAATAGGTAATTCATAGAAAGAAGAACCACGCAAGTCAAGAATCTCTAATCCTTTGAGTTTATAGAGGAAAGAGATAGTATCTAGTGCAATTCCTCTAAGGCATAAGGTGTGAAGATTTGTTAATTAATGACACAATTGATTGTGGCATTGACCACCGTGACCTTATCTGCTGAAAAGTACTCCATGTAAAGCTAAATTGTGTCACAGCCAAGACTTTGAGTGCTTCTACTCCTCCAAAATCATCAATAAACTTTCTAGGATGAAACAGTAGAATCTCAAGTGTTGGACAACGCAATTGATAAGAGACCTTAAAATTCTCTTCCAAGTTACATAATGATATTATCTTTGTATATTTAACACTTTCATTTTTTTCCAAAATTTTTTATACCTCGTGGCTTTCCACGGAAACTGCTTTATGTCTTTTCTCTGCAGTCAACAAAGCCACATCTCCAACCACATCATGCATTTTCACATATGCTTGCTTATACGTAGACATTATCAAACAAGAATCTATTAATTTGTTAGGGTGTGTTTGGTTTCACTTTTGAAACCAAGTTTAAGCTTAAAACTTGGTTTACTACATTTTTTAAGATGTTTGGCTACAAAACTGGTTCACATTGAAAACTAAGTTTACTCTCAAAACTTTGTTGAATGAGAAGTAGCTTGTAGGTTGCTTCTCCGTTTTGCTTCTTCATTTTTATCTGCATTTATTTTAAAGTCAGATAAAAAGTCAGATAAAAATAAACCAACAAAAATGAGAAAAAATAGAAAAATTAGGAAAATAAAATTTCCATAAAATTTATCATATCTATTGACCAAAATGTCCCTTCAAAATTTTAATTTTTATATATCATAACCTGTAAAAAAATATTGTATCAAATATATTATATTCTTAATTAAATAAATGTAAATTAAATTTTAATCCAAGTAAATTAAATTAATTATGGGATAGAGTTTAAACTCAATGTAGAGGAAAATTATGAGTTTTGTGAAAACAAATTTTCAAATAAATCATCCAAATATAAATATGTTAGTCCAAAACCAATTTTTATCATAATTACGTTACAAAACCAATTTTACCAAAACTCATTTTTAGCCACCTGAAAACCAAACGGACCCTTAATAGTTATCAAATCTCTCTCCTTGCGTCCTCCATTGTGTCAACACTCTCATCTAGCTTAAGCATCCCCTTGCCAAATCGAATTAAATCCTCCTTATGGATTCTACAATCTACAGGAAACATAGAGCACATTAAAAAGAGAGACTTGGCCGTTGGACTAGGCAAATTATCGTAATTAAATTTGATACAAGCATAGAGGGTCCTCAAATCCTCTTCAACGTCCAATGGTTGGGAATGTTGTAGCCTCCACATTACCCACCCTTCCATACGTTTCCCTTTAATGTGCTTCCCACCGCCACAACTACCATGGGTAGCCCATTATACTTAGGGGTGAACATGTTGGTCTGAGCCCGAATGGTCCGGTCCGGCCTGACCACTTTCAGGTCAATCGGGCCGGGCCAACTTTCTGGCTGAGCTGGGATTAGGGTCAGACATCCTAACCCCGGCTCGGCCCGAACTATATATATATATAATTTTTTTTAATTTCTTTCAATTATTTTATATATCTTAATTGATTTTGTAGGATTTTTATTCTTTATATATCTAATATAATATATTTACTATATAAATATTATAAAAACATTTTAAGATTTTAATGTTTCAAATATTTTTTAAATTTTGAATTAGTTTTTTACCTTAATATTTATGTAAAAATAATGTATAATGGTTAAATATTTATAAATTTTGAAAAAAATTATTTTTTGGCTAAGATTATGTTTTAATAAAATCTATTTTTAAGTATAAATAAATATATTTTTTATTATTAAATATCTTTTTTATTTTTTAATTTTTTAAAAAATATATATAATATCGGGCCAGCCCTGTACTGGCCCGATATTAGCCCGAAGAATATCGGGCCGGGCATCGAGCAGGGGTCAAACCCGACCCGATCCGATTCATGTTCACCCCTATTTACACTCATCAACAATTTGCCTTCCCACGCTATCAAACTCATTTGATGAGTTACTAGTTATATTTGCATGCATCTTGAGCAAAGTCCATGCTTCCTCCTTTGTTAAAAAAGGCAATTCAATTTTACAATCACATCCCATAGAGTCGCATAGACTTGGAAACCTAGTGGTTAACAATATACAACAGCCTTCATCGAGGGGAATACCAATATCTCTAAGGCTTAGATTGCTCGTCACATCATCCAAGATTATAAGAATCTTCGTATATTTCAATTTGCTTCGTAGCGTTACTGCTCGAAAAAATACTGCTTCCTCCTGAAATTTCAATCCTATTTGCTCTGCTATTTCCTCTTGAATGTTTTCAACATCTTGAGGTACATCCACCACCACCACCTTATTAAAAAGCTTTAGTTCAACAACTAACTTCTTACCCACCTCTTTTGCCATAGTGGTTTTACCTGAGCCCCACATGCCACATAGTCCCACCATCTTGTTCTTGCCATCTTTAATTGCCTCCAAAAGTTGATTATAAGTTGACTTCCTTGAGCCAAAAGACACAAACTCTTTGGAAGTAAAGTAAGTTATGGAAGGAAGTTGGATAGGATGGGAAAATGGCTCAAAGTTGGAATTTCTCTTGAGCTCCATCATCTGCTTAGCCTTCTTTTCCATATGTTCTGCTAAAGAATATCTAAGTGACACATTGAAACATTTCTTTCCTTTTGCTTCAACCTCTTGTTGCAACTTGTGCACATCCTGTAGGATAGCCTCCACATCATCCAACCACTTTTTCACAGGAGGCATAATTTCTTCAGTTTTTCTAGCAGCTTCTTCCTGATGCTCCTTCACTTGTGCTAGTTTTGACTCCAACTCGGCTTTTGCATTCCCAACATCTCCAATGAATTGGTTGAAGCAGAACAAAGAACGTACACAATGAGGAGTTGGACCCACCAAATATTCTTTAACCTTTGGCATGGCAGATCGCAATGTGTGCCATCTAATGCAATAAAATGCAACCGTAACTAATGCAATCCCCAATACAAATTAATGGTATGTACGTAACATGCTCCTCCGAATTCAATAAAAAAGTTATAGTCAATCAGGTTAAATTAGAATAGTTAAGAAACATATAATTTAAAAAAATATATAAGAGAAATAATTGACTATTTCACCAGAGACAGTTTTTTGAACTTGTGAAATATTAAATTGCAGAAAATTAATACTTTACTACGTGAAAGCAATTTCCATATCAGTTAATTTTTAATTCAATTCATATTTCTGGTATATTAAATTGCATTGACAGTTTTTATCAAATATCATTTCATTCTTTCAAAGTGATTATTACTTAAAGAAAAGAAATATGAGGGTTATTATCCAACGCATAAACTGAATTAAATTAATAAAATAATTAATTAATTTCATAATTTAGTTTGGAAATAATCAATAAAATATTTAATTAGTTTAATAATCAGAATAAATAATTTAATGGCTTATCAGCAAAGAGAATCACAGTCCCCTTTTTTCAAAATTGGCACCCTTGGCAAGAGAGTAGACAATTTAGTTTTGAATTGACCAATAAAATAAATGAAGTAAAAATATTAAAAAACAATATGGATTGCAATGATATAACAATATGGATTTTTAATAAACAAAATTGAAAGTATTTCTTGTAATTTCTCAAAATATATACATATCAAGAAAATCAAAATTAACTATAATTAAATTATAATTTTAAATTTATTCTTCATCATATTTCAAAACCAATATTTATGAAATACATATATAGATAGATACGCAGACACACACTTGTATTTATAGCAGATAGAGAAATTTTCGTTATTATGTTTAGAGTGAAAAAAATGCAATGCATCTCTTTCTGATAGGACGATAATATAAATAATTATTTATAATTGGCAAAATATAAATTTTTTTTTACCATCCGAATCTGAAAAATATATGAATTCACTATAAATAATTTTTTATAGGTAGCAAAACTTTTTTTCTTGACAAAGTATGAAAATTAATAACAGGAAGTCCAGCTAGACAAGTAACACGGTATTATATTTTAGAAATTACAATATAAAATAAAATTATTTAAAAATTATTTTATCTAAATCATTTTTTTATGGCCCAAGAATAGGGTTTTCATAAATTTAAGTTGGTTTAGTTTTAGGTAAAAACCAATCTAAATTAGTTTAAAGTCTTCATTTTAATGTTTGCCATATGATGTAAATTACGTACTTTTGGGAGAAGCAACAGTCAATAATGCTTTATCTGTAATTTTAATTTATCTATAATATTTTGTAATTCAAAGGAGAATATTGTAAACTACAAATAAATAATTAAGATTAATTACTTCAAAGGCTAGTCCAAAAGTCACCACAGTCGCAAAGTGACCCAATTATCAAATTAAGTGAGCCCACCTGCAAATTTGAAGGCAAAGTGATCCAATAAGGCAAATTAAGCGACCCAATTTAAGGTTATGTGAACAAATCATTCAATGCATGATATTTAAAAAAATGTAAAATAACCAACTTATATGAAGATATACTATCTTTGGTTCATATTATAAGAGTTTTTCTAGAACACTTATTTGACCTAAAATGTAAAAGGTTATATAATTTTTAGTAGGAGTTTACCCTTTTTACCTCTATTGATTATCGTTTCATAAGTTAGAAAAGAGATGGAGAGCGGATTAATTTTTAACATAACTTTTATTGGTAATTCATAAAAGTAACTAACTTTTTTTTAATTTAAGATGTGTAAATAACTTTTCTTAATAAATATGAAACTGCTAGAAATTTCTTATAATATGAATAGAAGGAAATATATATTTACCAGTAATATGAATTGATGATAATTTTGCTGATATTTTTTGAGCCACAGAAGAATGAAAGCAGAGCAGAAAGCTAATGACTTTTTCTTTTGACGAATAAAAAAAAAAAGCTGATGACTGAAACTAATTCTGAAACATATAAAACAAATAAAGTAGATCTCATCAGTTTTTTGCTTCTATTCTTACGCTTACTACAAGAAATAATCCCATCACTAGTTTTTGAGTCACAGAAGAATGAATGCATAGAAGAACAGGATTCCAATGATGTAACAAAGTTAGTAAAAATATCTAAAATAAAATAAACAAAAGATATATAATTATTCCATTATGCACCTCAAAGGTTCCAACTTCTCAATCAAATTAGACTATGAAAGAAATAGGTCCCCTGTGGTGACCCTCAAACTAAATAGTGTGATGCCCACCTCCCATGAAAGAAACAAATAATAATTCAACATATTAAGACAAAGCTATTATGGATATTTATGCATGTTTGAGTAAAATACTAATACTGCCATTCTATTTTACCTTAATTATAGAGACTTCTTATCTATTTTAAAAACTTACACTTTAATCTAATTCATTAACACCGTTAGAAATATTTTTGAAAGATTCTAATCTAATATTTCCTAATTAAAGCTTATATTAAATTCAATTTAATTTACTAATTTACCCCCATAATCATTAATTTTATTCCCCTAAAACAATATTTACTAATATATATTCTTAAATTTTATTTAGCTTAAGTAATTTTTACTTAAAGAAAACACCAAAAAAAACTCGATTCAACTTTTTCAATAATGTTATTCACAAATATATATTTAACAAAGTGTGTTTAAAATTTATAAAACAAACTGGTATCATTTTTATAATTTGGTGAAAAAATTTAAAAATATACATGTTTAAGAGATTTTTGAGCTAACACATGTATTTAGAACAAATTTCTAAATAAATAAGTTTAAATAAATGTATTAACTGGTAAAAAAAATAAATGCATTAAAAATTTTAATATCATAAAATAAATTTCCTTTCTGATATGATGGATATTAATGAAATTTATAATATAATAAAAATTCTAAAAATAAAAATATATGTATTATTTTTTTGGCTAACATAACTATTTAAATGATTTTTAGATATTATTTAGTTAAGAGGGGTATTTTGATCCAACAAAAAGCTTAATAATGTGATTTAACGATTAATTAACAGTTGAGTGGATGGAAATAAAATTTTAAAAATATTATGAAGGTTTGTATGACATAAATTTTTATTTCATGAGAGGTTTATATATGTTTTCAAAATAAGGGGGTGGTATCTATAGTTAAAGTGAAATAGAAGAGAAGTCCTTATATTTTACCCTTTATGTTTAAAAAGAGTTTGAATTTTTTTTCAAAAAATGGTAATTACACACACACACACATATATATTACGTTGCATTGCGATCATATAACAATATGGAGAAAAAGCTTTTTAAAAAGAAATTCAAATTAAGTATTTCCTGGTGATTTTCCAACAGGCCAAAATATATACGTATCCAAAATGTTCAAACATGTTTATTAAACCATATACTTCAAAAAATATTCTTAAAAATTTTTAATACTAATAAAATTAAAGAATGATCATAATATAAAGTACTGGATAATTAAGATGCATGATTTCCAAATTTTGAATACATAATTGAGATTATCATAAATGTTCATTTAATCTGCTCATTAAAATCAAAACTAAATATAAGCCTTGGAACCCAATAAAATCTTTTATTACCTTAAGAGGAAAAAATGTAATTTATCAATTAATAAATTAAATTAAATTTATTGAAACTAAAATAATTTATTCAGGTGAAAAGAATTTCAATTAACATTAATTCAGTATAATACAGTATAGCATCTAACAGATTTATTTATTTAAATTTCCAATAAATGATTCATTCGATTGTTAAATTTTCTTCAACTAATAGAAATATCTAAATAAGGACATAAACTTATAGTACTTTGTTTCTAATGTTCCCCTGTTATAAGAAATATAGTTCCAAAAATTATGAGAATAAAGAACTCAATTATATTCTGTTATTTACTTGTAATATGAATTGATGATACTTTTGGTTATATATATATATATTTTTTTTTTTTTGAGCCATGGCAAGACTGAAACGCAGAACGACGATGACAAAATCTTTTCTGAGAATACAAGAAAAGAATCAATCCTGTAAACCAAGAGGCTTTAAATAAACAAAAAAAAAATTAGAGTAAAATGTTAAAAAGAAATTATTCTGTACTTGAGTTCTTTATCAAGGAACCAATTCAATTGGTGATTTTATATTATAAAATATTATGATCTCCTATATTTTGTTTAATTTATAAAACATTATTTCTATTTTGGAAACCTATACAAACTTCTCTTAAATAAAAAATTATGTTACACAGATTTCCCTTATTTTAAAATTTCATTTATGTAACACTATACTTCAACACATCTCCAATTTTAATCAATTATTTCAAAAACTGATCAAATCAAACTAAAACACCTCAACTTTAACTCTCAGAACACCAAAACCTTAAAAACACTCAAAAGGCACTAGAACTAGGCTGGGGCTACGGTGCCAAGTACTACTACCTTTTTGAGGCCGCGGTACTACTGTAGGTAGCCGCGGCCCCAGCCTTGTTTTGGTATTGGTGGAGTTTTTCTGAGCATTTGAGGTAAATAAGAGTTGGTTTGGGGTATTTGAAAGTAAGTTGTTACATTTTAGTATTAGAGTAATGGTTCAGGCCATTGTTTCTGTTTATGATAATACTTGGCACAATTTCAATTGCATAGATATGTATATTCCTATTGCAATACTAGTCCAGAGCCATATAACTGAACATGCTGTTGCTTGTGTATAGCAGAAAAACATCTTGCAGAGAAAGACAGAGTAATAGTGATTTGATGAAACAAATGCATGAGATGTTGGCAAACCTTAGTGACCGAGTAAATACTTAGGGGGGAAACTTTGAATAGGATGTAAAAGCAATTGAACCGACAAGAGTATGGTAATGTGAATGAAGAGGTTGACATGTATGTGGACTTGAATGCTAGAAATGATGAGAATGAAAATGAGGTGAAACCTGAGAGAGTTCCTAGAACTCAAAGACGGGGTATCTCCTCCAAACTTAAAGACTTTCGGAAATTCAATTCCCTAGCTTTTAAAGGTAAGATGGACCTGCATTAGCTGAGGTATGGATCGATCAATTGGAGACTATATTTAATGTGATGGATTGCATCTCTGAACAAAAGGTGCAACTGGTAATGTTTAAACTTGAGAAAAAGGCTAAGCGTTGGTGGATGAGTATTCTCCTAAGTGTTGAATCCATGAATGCTCTGATGAATTGGGATGCACCTCCTCTAAATAGCACCAATTCTGGTGGTTAAGGGGAAGGAGAGTCATGATCTAACCTTTGGTACAATGGCCTTTGGCCGAGTCATGTCTATTAGGAGGAGAGCTGGGTGATGATCTTGGAATTGGTTATCACAGGTTGTTGGAAGGAGGCCACTAGTTAAGGTTACTTTATTATGGTAACTAGCTTATGGTTCTAATCGTATATTGATGGGTTCGGTGATTGCATATCATGCATAATGCATTCATGTTGCGTTTGCATTCGAATTTTGTTGTAGAGGCATGTTTTTATGTTTATACTGTTTGTATGTAAATCCCTTGATAACTAGAACGTATGTCTCACCCGTGACTAACAATTCTTAGGTAAAAAATCCAGCACTAGCAAGGAAATGATCAAGGAGGGCTTGAAAGAGAAGGATTGAGAGTACTTGTGAGTGTTAGGGTTACCGCCCTTCTTGTTTGTTTGTTGTTGTTTGGGTTATGTTTAGTAAAGTGTCACTTGCACTGTTGTGCAATACTATATGTATCTAACATCTCTATTATTCTGAGGTGGAACTGATGTATAGCGCCTCTGATACTGTCTATGCTTTGTATATGACCCTTTGTGTATTGATGGACCTATGGTTCAAATGTTTGGTTATGTTAGACTTGAGATTGCTGACTCTAAGTCCCTTGGGTATGCATGTCATGATTGTGCATCCAGTGTTGTTGTTGGGTCTTTGGTGTGTGAAATAGGCATATAGCCCACTAACTTGATTAGGAGTTCAAGGGGGTCAAAACTCGGAGGAGTGATTTCTTTAGGTTGAAAACTTTTTGAACATGTCCCTTGTGCCTTGTATGACCTGTTGAAATGGTCATTGGTTGCCAATTGCCCATTGGTAACAATTGGTGGTGTTTAGTTCTTAGTTTTGGTCAATAAATGGCCAACTTGATTTCAAATGTTCAAAATTTTCATATGGAGGTGTTTTGAGGCGTGGTTGGTTTCTATGGATAGAGTAGGAGTAGTGTAGCCTATAGGTTTTGAAATTAGGTCAATCGGAGGTCTGAGCATAAAATTATACATATTGGAAGCTGAAAAACTGTATCAGCAAATTGTTGATACAAGATTTGTCATTGGCACCGTAGCGCCAGACCTATGGCCATGATGCCAATACCTTCTATTACATTTTCAAATTTAGTCTAGAATGCTTCCATGCCATGGCACCACAGGGCGGGGCCGCGCTGCCATCATGCTTTTTGTCTTCTCTCCTTATTTTCTTTGTCCATTGGTGTATGATTTGGGGTTATCGAAGTTAGGGTGTTACAATTAAATTTGTCTCCCTTCAGGTAAGATCTTTGTCTTCATTTTCATTTCTAATAAGATCTTTATATTCCTTCTTTTTTTCGTGTCTTCTTCTTTCGATCTCTGCTTCCTATGTCTTTTCCTTCACCTTTCCTCTACTCTCCAACTCATTTTTCAATGAAATTGTTTGGCTCATAGAACCATCTGGTTTTGCCGGTTTTCACCGGTTCATTAATGGTTTTATACCGGTTCTCTTTTACTTTGGTCATCCTCTTTCTTCGAACCAAACTAGGTATCGGTTCCGATTGAACCAGTACTAGCCGGTTCAATTTGATTTTAATAACACTGGTAAAAGCATATACTGTATAAAGGAACATATGAGTATGATGTAAATTACGAAGTGTAGGAAGAATCAACCGTCATTAATCCTTTACGTAATTTTAGTTTACCTATAACATTTTGAAATTCAAAGGAGAATATTGTAAATTATAAATAAAATGAAAAATTAAATTACCTCAAATGCTTATCCAAAAGTCACCAAGAGTCACAAATTGAGTGACCCTATTATCAAATTGAGTGAGCCCCCTGCAAGTTTGGAGGCAAGGGATTCATTAATCGAAGATTAAGTGAACAAATTATTAATTTATAAATACATGTGTTAGATATTACCATAAAATAATTTTAAAAAAATTCATATAATAAATTAAGTTTTCAAGTGAGATTCTGTAATTAAGGGCTTAATGATGGAACGAAATAGGTGTGAAAGTTAATTTATAACAAAATTATTTAATATTCACAAAAAAAAATAAAAATTTTTAGTTGAAATTGTGCTCAAACAATATAAATACATTAGATAATAAACTTACGGCAACAATGTATTTTCCTGTTATTTCATGATGTTACACTGAAAAGAACAAATTTTTTTTAAAAAGAGAAAAACTATGCTGTTCCTTTTATATATATATATATATATATATGCTTTTTGTGCTGTTTTTCAATTGAAATTTGAGATAGGAACTTTTTAAACACATTACCCCTTGATCACTAACATTTTATTAATAGGGTTAGCTTGTTGTTAAACTTAAAATATTGAAAATAAAAAAAACCCTACTTTTCTACACAAACTCTCATCTTCTTTGCTGCACGGCATTTGTTGAAGCTGTAAGATCAACTATTGCCGAGTAGCCTATAATAATTATGTTATTTCATGCTTTGGGGCTTGTCCCGTCCATGATCTAATTATTTATTTTCTGGGCTTAGCCCACCATGGTTTACCCTAAAAAAAAATACACCCCAGAGGAAAACAAAGATAAACCCCTTTCAAAATTGTTCTTATGTAATTAGTCTATATAATAATGATGAAATGCTCATCCCGCTATTAATCTTTATCTATTAATATAAGTATCTGAAAATAAAGTCATGTAATAGACCTCATCTGATCAGTGTTTAAAGAAATATAATTTAAAGGCATGTAAAATTAAAAAAATGTTTGTCGCACCCGGAAAAATGCGACGAAAGAAAAAGAGAACAAATCTGGTTTTCGAGTGAAAACCGACTTGTGAGGAGTCGCCACCAAAATTTTAAGGAAAAACCTTGGGAAACCGCATTAAAGAGGAAAGGATAGTCTGCGTAGCCAGAGTTGGATTCGGGAGTCGATTGTGCGTGGGGAAGGTGTTAGGCACCCCATAACACCCGTTCCTAGGAACGGTTACCTTACGTTGATTGTGTAAATTAATGTGGCTTAAAAATATTTTGGTTTTTCTTTTATAATTCACATGCGAGAAAGTGGGTAGAGAAAAAAGAAATTAAGAAAATTTGGATAATAGAATAAGGAAAATAAATTACTTTAGAAAATGAGGAAAATGAGATTTAAGAAAATAAATTGGGAATTAAATTAAGGGAAAAACACCCAATAAATCAGAAAATATTTATTTATTTACAAAGACGGACTTGACCCAGAATCAGAGCCTGGGGCCTACGTACCCTGCGATGGGGATCAAAGTCCACGTAGTTCGGGACTAGAAATGCATGTCTGTTGGTTTATATTTTTTAATTTTTGTAGTAAGAGAAAGTTAATGAAAATAATTTAACTCTTTGCAAACAAAACAATTTTCTGAGGTTGAGTTGGTGTGTTTTAATTTGTAAAAGATAATTTAATTCCATTTTACTTACTCTTATTTTATTTTGTCTAGAAAACATTTCTTTTATTTTATTATTTTTTTTAAATTGCTTTTATTTGATATTTTTGACTTTTGAAATAACATATTTTCATACTTTTGAGAATTTTCTTTCGAAAGAAAATGAAAGCCGAACTACCTGTTGCAAACTCGCAGTTGTGCCCGATAGATCGATTCCTTAATTACCTGCAGAAGTTCTAACCCTCGCAGTACAAGGGTTTTATTACTTTTCAAGAATAATTTTATTAGAGATTTTAAAAATAAAACTTGTTACATTATTTTATTTTTAAATATAGTTATTTTGTTAAAAGAAAATTGTTTAACTGATATATCTACGCAGATTCACTACCTCACGTGACAAACTCAGTAAACCCGAATACCTGCGTGGGCTCCAGAAAACCTCACGTGGTGTGGGTATTAAATCAATTATTTCTATTATTTATTTTATTTTATTTTTTTATTATTTATTTATTTATTATTATTATTATTATTTTATTATTATTTTATTTTATTTTATGAGAAAATGACATTTTGAAAGGAAAGGTCATTGGGACTAATTATAAATATATTTTTATAATACACTTGCGTAGCCCCGTAGGCTCATACGGTGTGATTATTTTTGGAGTCTGCGAAAGCTCAAAAACCTTCGTGACCAATCTTAAAAGCAAAAAAAAAAAAAAAAAAAAATACATTATGACAAATATCTACAAACATGTAAGACTTTGTGATGGTATTTGTTCGTGTGTAGAGTCCAGTAATAGTTTACTCCAAACAATGAAAAAGTTGTATAAAAGACAGGATAGAGGGTCAAACTATTTTGCTTTATACTCCACTTTCCTCCTTGCTTTGATCAGCTTGTGCATCTCGACCAAATGCTCCCACATGCATTAAAAGCCACACAAACATAATATATTAGAAATTCACTTGAAGAGCAATTCAACCTAAAATACGATCAATGTCATATCCCATTAATATTGTTCTAAGCTAAATAAGAATTATCTCAATGGTAAGACATATGATAAAATCAAAACTCAAAGTCCAACCAACTTCCCTCACGTCTTGAGATTTTAGCTTCTTTAATTAGTCCAAATTCCTAAGTGTAAATCTTAAAACATTTTAGCACTCAAACAAAATGCCAAGTTTATAGAGTCAGTGGGACCAAGAATCAATTTTGAACATTACAAATCAACTCCTCAATAGAACTAAAGTGTAATGATTAACTTCAAGTGTCCTCAATCTTGCTTAAAGCTCACCAAAAAAACAATTATATTTTCTTTAAGTAATGACATAATATGCAAGAAACATCAACGATCAGAAGCACATAGTAGGAGACCAATGCAATAAAAGGCACATGAATAACATAACAACTGGTGTATTAACCTATGAGGTTAACAGAGATGCAGAACAAACCCGAAACCCCTAAATATTCTGCATTCATGCCTATGTCCATGACCACTACCACATCCTGAACAAACAAAACCCCATCAAACATTTTCTCAAACGCCTAGTAGGCACGCAGATATGACATCTTTGTCGTTCAGAAAAGATGCAGAATCAACATACCCCACCACACAAAGCATATATACGCAAGCTCCAAATCATACCTATATGGCTAAACCCAGAGCGTTTAACCACTGAAATATTGTTCCAAGACACTCCGGCTATAGCTAGAGATTAAGAGCAAAATCATTACCTATATGGATGGTTCAATAATGGAAACCTTGAACAACTTCCACCCCTCTTATCTTCGTGTCTCGGTTCCACCCCCTCGGTTTTTCGCATACGGCCCTCCTCTTCAGTGCTGAGCCTCGTCTTCGTTCGGTTCACGGCCCCTTCTTTTCTTTCTCGTGTACGCCTTTGGTTCTCTGTGGCTCTTCACCCGCGGCTTCTCTCAATTTCTCCACGTACCTGAGCTCGTACGTGGCCCCCTCTGTCCTTCTTTCCCAGCTCCTCACCGTGGTTCCCTTTGTTTCTCTTGCTCTCTCCTCACTGCAGCTCCCTCTGTTCCTGATCTCGGCCTCCAAGTCTTGTTCGGTCTTCCTCGCTCAGGCTCAGACCACGCCCTCTGTGTCTCTGGCTCTGGTCTCCATCGTCCTTCCTCTTCAGTTTCGGCTCCCTCTGTTTTCCCAGTCACCAGTGCTTCCTCGGTCTCGGTCCAGTCTCCCTCCTCTCTCGGTTCACGCTTGCTCAGTCTCTCGCCGTGGCTGTCCCCTCTGTTTTTACTCTCGGTTTGTCCCCTCTCTCGGCTTTTTCAGTTTGCTGCCCGTGGATCCAGCTTCACCGTCTCTTTTCCGGAGCTCCGGTCTCCTCTGCTCTTTTTCAATGCACGGCCTCCCTCGGTTTCTTCTGTTTTTCTTTCTGCTTTCTCCATGGTTTTTCTTCGGTTCCCCCCTGCTCCTTTCTTTCTTCGGTTGCCTCCTCCCCTCGGCTTTTCTTTTCCTGTCACCCTTCGTCCCCTGCAGCTTTTTCTTTTTCCTTTCTTTTTCCTCTCTTGCAGCTCTCTCCTTTCTTTTCTTTTCAGTCTCTCTTTTCTTTTTTCTCTCCCCACTGCTTTCGGTGTCAGCTGCTGTCCTTTCCCTTCGGTCTGTGGCTCTGCCCTAGCTGCCCAGCAGGTGGCCCAAGTCCACGAGCCTTCAATTGGGCTCGTGGTGTCTTGGGCCCAAAACATGTTTTTTTTTTTTACTTGATTTTAGTTTTAGTTTTTTTTTTTGTGTTTTAATTTTTCATTTTATTTTATTTTTATTTCCCCTTATTTCCTTTCTTCTTTTTTTTTATTATTATTTTTTTGTTTTTTCATTTATTTTATTTATTTTATTTCGTTTTAGTTATTTATTATTATTATTATTATTATTTTAAATGCCCGGACAAAATGGGGTGTTCACAATGTTATATTATGATATTTACCTATAATATGAATTGATGATGGCTTTGGAGATATTTTTTGAGCCATAGAAGAATGAAAGTAAAGTGGAAAGATGATAACTGAAAGTCTGAAACTAACTAATTCTGAGAATACAAGAGAAGTTGAAAATTCACAAGTTCAACCGTACAACAAGAAATTAAATTAGAAATAATTAACGGGGTAAATCAAGACTCTGTCATAAATTAAATCATTTCATAATTTATTTTTTATGTTGAAATTATGCTCAAATTAAAATATAAATTAGGCAATAAACTTATGACAACAATATATATAAATTTATGATGTAACACAAAAAAAGTATTATTAAAGTAATTAGTTTGAAATGTAATCGATCTAATAAAAATTAAAATGATTCATTACATTATTAAATTTTCTTCAATTAATAAAAATATGTAAATAAAGACACATACATTAGAAATTTGACACAGGAACTTTTCTCATCACAATATGAAACTCAATTATTTTAATAACTATGCTATTTTATCTAAATCAGTTTGAAGTCATTATCTCTAATGCTAAATAATTATTTATAAAAAATAACACTATTTAATATTATTTCTATAACTATATCAGTCTATTTTTTTTTTGTCATTAATTGTATATGAATCTTGTCTAAACTTAAAGTACTCTAGCGAAATCTAAAAATAAACAAATAATAGAATATTTATCCCCCCATTTACCTCATACTTTACAATCAAATTAGATGGTAACAGAAAAAGTTCCAAATTAATTAAGGAGTCACCCTGAAATCAAATTGTGAGATACTCACCTCCAAGAAAGACATATATTTTGAAGAGTTTAAGTTCTATAAAATTCTTTATACTATCTGGCAAAAAAAAAAAATTCTTTATGCTAATAAGATTATTTGATGATGATACTAATTACTAAAACGAAATGATATTCGAGTATTAGTTTACAGTATATATGATGATTTCCAAATTTTTAATTTACAGTGTAAAAGTTATAAGACTCATAAAAATGTTCATAGTACAGATAAAACTTGCATTGCATCGTTCTACAAATCAAGCATACTTCTCTTTCAACAATAAATGTGAATATAAGCAAGGAAGGCAATCAGAAAATGATTGATATAGTGAGTGAAATAGTTTCTGGGAATTCAAGGAACAAATCACAGAGAATGAGAACACATATAAGAAGAAAGATTGTACTACTTACATATGTGCATTGTGAGAATTTGTTCTATACTTGAGGTGTTTAAAGTAAGCTATGTCCATTCCTTAGCCATGTGACTTAAGAAGTTATTCCATTTGGACTGTTTTACATTTGTTGCATAACATATACATCACTTTCATTTGGGTTTATTTTCTGCGTTCCTTCCATGAAGAGCAAGACAATTAATAAAAGTACTTTATTCCTTTTGTCTTTTTTATTTTTATTTTTTGGAGGCCAAAGTAGTTGTTTACATATGTCAAAGAGAGAAGAAATTGAAGATGGGATTTAACTACAATTAAGTTATTCTTCAATTATATGTCTCAAACACAAAAGAAGTTATTATGCCCTGCGAGCCTTGGAAATAAAATAAGAAATGCACCCAATTATTATATATTGAATATGTATCTTGGGTACAATTTGAATACAATTAATATAACTCAAACGGACACATTTCACACACCCCAAATTAAGTTAAATACAGCATAACATAAATAAAGACACATCACATTTTATTATTTATGTGTATTTTTTAAGACAATCTCCAACACAAATACACAAACCCAACATCAAATGTAAAGAGATCAGTAAAACACAAGTCAACGTAACGAGACCAACATCAAGATCCAAAGCACATCGAAATTCCGGTCATTAATATGCAATTTGCCCATTTCATCTCCAACTCTGAAGCAAAAAATTAAGAATTAATTAAAGCAGCTTAATTATTTCTTGGATAAGAATTCGAAAGAAATAATATTGGACAGATTGAATGATACCAACCTGATAGATAAGGGCTTCTAATAATCGTCTTCCTGTAGGATTTTGCGTACTTCGTAGAGGTCAATAGACAGAGGGTTGTGATCAAAGTCATAGCCTGGGTAAATCTCTCTCATCTTTGGCAACCCCCACAAAGATAGTTGTCTCAAATTGGGAAACAATGGTAGTGGCCGATCAGTATTAGCAGCAACTTCACTACCACTATGAAATCCCTCAACAACCCCCTCAAGTTCAGAGCAACTAGTTAGCCACATTGTCTCTAGTGAAGGACAATGACAAGCCAAAGCGTAAGAGAACACCCATTTCACTTTATTGCAATATTCTATTACGATATATGAAAGCTTGGGGAAGCAAACATTCATGGGGGAAGAAGCAGAAAGGTTTTTCACTGTATCTGCAGGAAAGATCCCTTCCCATTCGTTGCAATATGTTATGTGAAGACTCCTCAACTCCGGTAGGCTTGTGACAATGGCAGAGGTGAAGATTGTTGTCAGTCTTGAGCAATACGACAATCTCACATCCTCAAGTCTGCGGAGGCTCACAATTTGTGTGGGACCCTTCCAAATATGTTCCAACTCTGGTAGATATTCTAAACCTAAACGACACAATTCTGAATGCACCACCACCCCTACTCTATCATTTTCATCTTTCTGTAAAATTAATGTATCAATGGAGGCCTTAGGATTAAAAAGAAAAAAAAAGGCCTATGAGTATCTAATACCTAGAAGAAGAAAAAGAAAAACTCAAAATGTAATTTAATATATATATATATATATATTCAAATACCAATATATATGTTATTCGAGAATAGAAATTTTTTCAAACATATACCAAAAAAAATTTTTTTCAAAAAAAATTTAAAAGTAAATATGTCAAATTTTGGGCTAATGCATCGGCACTATTTTTCTTAACAAGCAAGCTTCAATAAATACTTTCCACAATATATTGTCGATGATAGAAATTGTAATGTACAAAATTATTTCATTGCCAAAATATTCTAAAAAATAAAAAAATAACGTTGTGCATTGATTTCACATAATAATTATTTCAGAAAAAGAAATCAAATTCAGTTTTTAAATAATATATCGCTATTTAAAAAAAATCAAAAAGTAAGTTTTTCCCCTGATGCATCAGCACTCGTTATTTCTAGTAAGCACTAGTATTTTTCAACATGTAGTTTCTATACTGAAGAGGGATTTTGTGTATAACACTTACGTTTGGACAATTTTGTGTATAATGAAGGGGCTCCTTGTAATCAAAATCTGGGAAAATTTGTCTCAGCTTTGGCAACCTTTTAAGATATAATCTATTCAGTTTGCTGGGAAGTAGAAGACGAGACCCCGCATATGTATGTACATGTGTTGCTTCTAATTCATCAGCTTCACCTTCAACCATCCCTTCAAGTGCAGAGTAATCCTCTATCTGCAATAGTGCTAGTGAAGGACAATGAGAAGCTAGAGAGTAAGAGAACATCCATTTCACTCTCTTGCATTCTTCTATCCTGATCTTGGAAAGTTTGGGGAAGCAAACATTGGGGGAAGAAGCAGAGAGGTTTTTAAGTGATTCTTCAAAAATGATTCCTTCCCATTGGTTGCATTTTCTTACACGAAGTTCTCTCAACTCTGGTAGGCTTGGAATGATAGCAAGGCTGAAGATTGTTCTCAATTTTGGGCATTCCTCTAATGTAACTTGTTCAAGTTTAGAGAGGCTCAGAATTTGTGTGGGACTCTTCCAAATATATTCCAACTCTGGTAGCTCTTCCAAATGCAAATTAGACAATTTTGAGTTCACCACCTGTACTCCTCTGTCATTCTCATTTCTCTGTAGAGCAAGTGTATCCAGTAATTAGATGTCAATCCAAGCAATGAATGGATCACTAGAGATTCAACTTTACTGACTTAATAATTTAACCCAATTAATTTCACATATTTTTAAAATTTTAATAAAATGATATCAAGAAATTGATGAATAAGAAAGAAATTGAACTTTACTGACATACTCAGCTTAAATAAACAACCTTGATCAAGTACTTTCCACAATAAATAAATTTGACAAAAGCATATCAAGTTCATCTATCAAAAGAAAAGCAACAAATTCAATGTGCAGATAATATTTGGTTATTTAAAAGAATTAAAAAGTAATTTTTTTAGCTAATGTGCATCAACACTAATATTTCTAGCTAATGAAAAATTTTCAACAAGTACTTTCTATTCAAGTGAGATTTTACAGGTAATATTTACCTTTTGGGACTCACTATACTCAAAACTTGGGAAAATCTGTCTCAGTTTTGGCAACCTTCTCAGAGTTAAATTATTCATTTTGGGAAATAGTAGCCGATCATCAGTAGCAACTTCAATTTCAAGTCCCTCAACAACCCCCTCAAGTTCACAACAATCATGTATATGCAGTATCTCTAGTGAAGGACAATGAAAAGACATAGAATAAGAGAACACCCATTTCACTTTGTTGCAACTTCCTATCTTAATCTCTGATAGTTGTGGGAAGCAAACATTGGGGGAAGAAACAGAAAAGTTTTTAAGGGAATGTTCAGAAAATATTTGGAGAGACCAGCTGATAGATGGAACTTGGAACACTCGTTCAAGACCATCCATTTCAATCAATATTAAAGTAATCAGGTGGGAGAACACTTGTTCTGTTTGAAGATTGTTGGCATCAAGGTTATCAGCAATTACTCTTCTCTCGGGACAGCGTGAAACCACAAAGTGTTTTATCTTGGGATTTACATCTTTATTATCCCACTTACAATTCTCCAGCCAAAGGATATCTGCTCTAAGAATGAGATCTTTCATTGACGAACATAGAGCAGAGACATTGGAGCCTTTTATACTTAAAGCCTTTAATGCTTCAACACAACCATCAAGATATTCTCTTAAAGGAGATCCAAGACTAGAAAAATTGCATGTGGAATCACATATAACATACCTCTGTAATCCTGAAATAGAGAAATTCTCTGGGATGGAAGATTTCACATCCCATAGGTATAATTCTTGAAGCTGCTCACATTTTCTAATTACTTCATAAGGATGTTTCTCAATTAAACAACCAAAGACATCCAAAAGCTTCAACATTTTCATGTCTACAATTCCAGCTGGTAATTCACTGAAAGAGGAACCACGCAAGTCCATTATCTCTAATCGTTTGAGTTTACCGAGAAAAGAGATGTCTCCTAAAGAATTTCCTCTGAGGCATAACGAGTGAAGATTTGTTAATGTCACAATTGATTGCGGCATTGACCACTGAGTCCTTTCCTTCTTCAAAGTACACCAAATAAAGCTAGAGCGTATCAGGGCCAAGACTTTGAGTGCTTCTACTCCTCCAAAATCTTCAATGAACTCTTTGGGATGAAGCAATAAAATCTCTAGTGTTGGACAACGCAATTGATTAGAGAGCTTAAAAGTCTTTTTCAAGTTCCATAATGATATTACCTTCGTATCTTTTACACTTTCACTCCCTACCAACATTTTTGAAACCTCATGGCTTTCCACCAAAACTGCTTTATGTCTCTTCTTTGCAATCAACAAGGCTGCTTCTCGAACCACATCATGCAATTTTACATATGCTTGCTTATACGTAGGCATTAACAAATGAGAATTCATTAACTTGTTTATAGTTAATAAAATCTCTCTCCTCACATCCTCCATTGTGTCAACACTCTCATATAGCCTAAGCATCGCCTTCCCAAATCGAACCAAATCCTCTTTATTGATTTTATGATCTTCAGGAAACATTGAGCACAATAAGAAGAGTGACTTGGCTGCTGAACTTGGCAAATTATCATAATTCAATTTGATACATGCATAAGGAATCCTCATATCCTCTTCAACATCCAATGGTTGGGAATGTTGTAGCCTCCACAGTGCAGTCACCCACCCTTCAATACCTTTTCCCTCTAATGTGTTTCCCACCACCACAATTGCCATGGGCAGCCCCTGACACTCATCAACAATTTGCCTTCCCACATCATCAAACTCATTAGATGAGTTATTGGTTATGTTTGCATGCATCTTGAGCAAAGTCCATGCCTCCTCCTTTGTTAAGAGAGGCAATTCAATTTTACTATCACAATTCATAGAGTCGCATACATTTCCAAGGCGAGTGGTTATAATTATACGACAACCTTTATCAAGCGGAATACCAATATCCGTAAGGCTTAGCTTGCTCCACACATCATCCAAGATTATAAGAATCTTCCAATATTGCAATTTGTTCCATATGATTCTAAATGCACCACGCTCCTGAATTTCCAAACCTATTTGCTCTGCTATTTCCCGTTGAATGTCTTCAACAATTGCAGTTTTTGAAACATGCACCACCGCTACTTTGTCATAAAGCTTCAGTTCAACAACTTTCTTACCCACCTCTTTTGCCAAAGTGGTTTTACCTGAGCCCCACATGCCATATAGTCCCACCATCTTGTTCTTTCCATCTCTGATTGGCTCCAAAAGATGATTATGAGTTGATTTCCTTGAGTCGAATTCCACAAACTCTTTGGAACTAAAGTGAGTGATGGCAGAAAGTTGGATGGGATGGGAAAATGGCTCAAAGTTAGAGTTTTTCTTGAGCTCCATCATCTGCTTAGCCTTATTTTCCATTTGCTTTGCTAAAGAATGCCTCAGTGACATGTTAAAGAAATTCTTTCCTCCTTCTTCAATGTTTTGTTGAAACGTTTGCACCTCCTGTAGGATAGCCTCCACATCAGCCAACCACTTTTTCACAGGTGGCGTTATTTCTTCATTTTTTCGAGCAGCTTCTTCTTGACGCTCCTTTACTTGTTCTAGTTTAGACTCCAACTTAGCTTTCACATTCCCAATGTCTCCAATGAATTGGTTGAAGCAGAAGAAAGAACGAACACCACGTAAAATTGGACCCACGCTATACTCTTCAACCCTTGACACCATAGAGATCGCACTGTTTGTCATCTCTAATGCAATAAAAAGCAAATACAAATTAATGGAATATACATAACATATCTACTCCGAATTCAATAAAAATGTTATAATCCATCAAGTTAAATTATAATAGTTAGAAACATTCAATTGCGAAGAAGAAGTAGAGATTGAAGAAAATTAATAATTTACTATGTGAAAGAAATTTTAAGATCAGTTGATTTTCAATTGAACCAGATTTTTCACTCATGTGATGTACGGGGAACAACAAATAGACAAAACATGGGACACAAAAAAAACTAATTAAATAAAATAATTAATTAATTTAATAATTTAGTTTTGAAATGATCAATAATATATACAATTAGTTTAATCATCAGAATAAATAATTTAATGGCACATTACAATGAGTGTCACAATCCCCTCTTTTCAAAATTGGTACGCTTAAAAGAGAGCAGACAATTTTGAATTGACCAATAAAATTAATGAAATAAAAATATTATAAATGTAAATATCAAGTAGTGTCTTTGCGACCGGACCAAACCGAACAATTGAACCGTCACCCAGATAACTTTTTAGCTCATTTTGTAGAGTTAAAGCTGTTTTGGGGGTCGAGTCAAATTGAGTCAAGACAAATCGACTTTCGAGCCAGAAACCGAAACTATTTTTAAAAAATTGGTCAATTCTATGCTTAACTCTTTTTTTATTTTTTTAAAAATTTTAATCATTATATCACTATAATATGTTATAATTATATTATTATAATAATATAAAATTTATAATAAACAAAAGAAAAGTGACATAAAAAGAAAATGTGACATAATTGAAACAAAATCCTAAAATTCCCACATCAATAATCGCAGGCCTTGCTCTTCTCTGTCCATTACCTTTCAAGTTTCAAATTTCAGCTCAACTCATGTTTTGCTATTGCCTTTCTCCATCATTTTAAGCCCCTATATATATATATATATATATTATTGGATTATTCATAAAAGTTTAAGAATTTGATATTTTTTATTTTATATATATAATATTATTTTTATATAATTATTATATCATCAATTTGATCACTAATTCAACTAGTTAAATCACAAAAATAGTGATTTGAAGATATTTCTAGTTTAATATCTGATCCAATTTTTAAAATATTAATATCAAGGAACCCAATACTTAATAAGGCAACTCAACAAACAGCTTGTAAATAGAGCCGTCAAAATGGGCTAAGCCCGACGGGCCGGCCCGAAAATCCCGAAAAAATGAGCGAGCTCGGGCCTCAATTTCGGGAGTAAATACATAATTCGGGCTTTTTGAGCCCGGCCCGTTTAGGCCCAGCCCATGGTGGGCCGGCCCGAGCGGGCCACGGGCCGACCCGAAAGCCCGAAAATTTTTCCTTTTTCTTTTATTTTTAGTTTAAAATATTAAAAAATACATATTATTTTATTAATTAATAATATATAAATTATAAAATTTAAATATTATGTTAGTTTTTGATGAATTATGATGATAATTAGTTATATTAATTTAAATTATTATATAAAAAAATTTATTAGAAAAACATAAAAAAATATTAAAAAATTAAAAAAAGCTGAGTTTGGTATAATGTAATTAACTATAAAAAAAAGAAACCAAAATAACCAAATGACATAAATATTTCTTACTAAAATACCCAAACTGTATCTTCAAAATTATTAGTAATTTTTTAATAAAATATGATTATTACTGGCCGATGATTATTGCTGTGTCTGCAGAAAAGATTCCTTCCAATCAAAAGTTTTTTCTTTTTCATCCATATCAAGCTTAGTTGCAGTAGCCATAAGAATTCCTATTGGCTTGGCCTTCTCCATGCCAAACTTTTTCAGCAGCTCTTTCAGATATTTTGATTGGTTGAGGAAGGTACCATCAACACATTGCTTAATTTGTAGTCCAAGGAAGAAGTTAAGTCCACCCATCATTAACATTTCAAACTCACCTTGCATTAGCCCAGAGAAATTCTTACAAAGAAGTTCATTAGTAGCATTAAATATAATATCATCAATATAAATTTGAATAATAAGTAAATCTTTATTTTCTTTCTTAGTGAACAAAGTAGTATCTATTTTCCCTCTACTGAATCCCTTTCCAGTTAGAAAGTTGCTTAACCTTTCATACCATGCTCTAGGAGCTTGTTTTAAGTCGTAAAAAGCTTTCTATAGTTTATAAACATGGTTTGGTTTTGTAGAGTTCTTAAAACTTGGATGTTAGTCTATATAAACTTCTTCCATGATATATCCATATAGAAAAACATTTTTCACATCCATTATGTTTTTCATGCATGCATATGCCAATAGGATTCTAACTGCCTCTAATCTTGCAACTGGAGTAAAGGTCTCCTCAAAATCAATACCTTCTTCTTGATTATATCCTTTGGCAACCAATCTTACTTTATTTCTTATAATTGTTCCAAATTCATCAAGTTTTTTTGTAAAGACCCATTTAGTGTCAATGATAGGGTGATCTCAAGGTCCAGGCACTAAATCTCAAACTTGATTCCTTTCAAACTGATTTAATTCATCTTGCATGGCTAGAATCCAGTATTTATCAGTTAAGGCTTCTTCAGCACATTTAGGTTCAATTTGAGAAATGAAGGCACAGTTGATCATCTGATCCCTTAGTTGTTTCCTGGTTTTAACTTTCTCTTGAACATTCTCAATCACTTGATCAACAGGGTGATTCCTTTGACATCTACAAGCTCTGGAAAGTTCTTGAGATACATCTTCATTATTTTCAACCTCAAAGTCTTTCTCCTGAATATCTTCCTCTATGTTAATAGATTCAGATATTTTTGGAGGTTCAGTTTTACCTTCTTCAAAGATGTCTAAGTTCTTAAAATTTGAAATAAGATCATCCTCATCAATGATATGTTTGGAAACTGTTTCATTTTCAATAAACACAACATGCACGGATTCCTCTATAGATTTAGTTTTCTTATTGAAAACTCTATATGCTTTACTCCTACTAGAATAGCCCAGAAATACACTTTCATCAGATTTGGTGTCAAACTTACCCAAATTCTCCTTTTCATTGTTGTGGATGAAATATTTACAACTGAACACATGCAGATGTGAAAGGTTTGGCTTTCTTCCTTTGTACGGCTCATAAGGAGTCTTCCCTATAATTGGTTTGGTGTAGGTTCTGGTAATGATGTAACTTGCTGTGTTTACTGCATCAGTCCAGAATACTTGAGAGAGTTTCTTTTCATTCAGTATTGCTCTTGCCATTTCTCCAATTGTTCTGTTCTTCTTTTCTACCACTCCATTCTGCTTAGGGGTTCTTGGAGTTGAGAAGTTGTGATCGATTCCATGTTTATTACAGTACTCCAGAAAGCATGAATTTTCAAACTCTCCTCCATGGTCAGACCTAATAGACACGATAGAAATATCTTTCTCATTTTGCACTTTCTTAGCTAAGGTTACAAATGCATCGAATGTTTCACTTTTGGAAGAAAGAAACAAAGTCCAGGTAAATCTAGAGTAATCATCCACAATCATAAGAACATACAAATTTCTACCAATGCTTTTTACTCTAGATGGACTAATCAGATCCATATGCAATAGTTGCAGTAGTCTAGATATGGTGACTACATTTTTAGATTTAAAAGATGATTTAGTTTATTTTCCTTTAAAGCATGCATCACATTCTTTGTCTTTTTCAAAATAGATTTTTGCTAAGTCAGTGACTAACTCATTCTTAACCAATTTTGACAGTTGGTTCATTTTAACATGTGCTAATTTTCTATGCCACAACCAACTATAATTATCCTGAATAATCAAACAGACAGAATCTAAGGAAGGAAGTTTATCAAGATCAATAGTATAGCAGTTACCATCCTTTTAAGCCTTGAGGATTACTTTGTGATCACTTTTTCGGATGACCAGGCAAAATTTTGAGTCAAACAGTACCCAATTATCTTTATCACATGTCTGACTCACACTTAGCAGATTGTGATTGAGGCCAATTACAAATAGTACATCATCAATAGATGTTTCTGGATTCATACCCACAATGTCAATTCCAACTATTTTATCGTATTAATCACCTCCAAATGTCACATTTCCTCTTTTTTGGTCTCTAAGGGTGATGAACTTCTCCTTATCACCAGTCATGTGACTTGAGCAGGGATTGTCCATATACCATTTGTTGCTCTTTCTTGCTTTAAGACAAATCTGTAAAACAAAGTTCAGAGTTTCCTTTTAGGTACCCAAATTTGCTTGGGTCCTTTTCTGTCAGTGGCATTTTCCCTAAATACAAGTGTGTCTTTAGGAACCCATTTTACCTTCCTGTCAAGTCCATTTTTCTCTAATGCACATGAACTGGAAATATGTCCCTTCTTGTTATAGAAGTGACATGTGGTGAAAGGGCTGCTAGATTGTGATGCAGGAAGAAAGTAATGCGGATAATATTTTTGTTTCACATATTTTGGTTGATCGTAGGATTCAATGCAATTTAAAATATGATCTTTCTTCTTATGCCCGTTAGCATGCACAAAATACCTCATATACATATTTTGATTTTTCTTTTTGATCATTTCTTATATACAAAACTAAGTTTAAAGTTATAAATATTTCAGGAGCCAATAAACATGAAAGGAAGGTAGAAGAGGAAAATGATTGACAATCCTAGTACGTATAGTGACAGAAATAGCTTTCGGGAATTGAAGGAAGGCAAATAAATGCCTCAAGATGAAGAAGAACAAATGACAACGGAATGAGAATGAATTTAATTAAGAAGGAAGTGTTGTTTGTTAAATAAATTATTGTTTAATTATTCTTTAATTACTTGAGCTCTTTAATTATTTCAAGTTATTCCATTTTTACTGCTTTACGTACATTTGCTGCAATATTATATATATTGCTTTGATTTGGGTTAATTTGATGTGTTCTTTCCTTCCTTGAAGAGGAAGAAAATGAAAAGCAGTTCATTCATTCTTCTTTTGGTTCAAATTATGTATTGTTTATGTTCAGCCTTTAAATGATGATAATAGAAAAAGTTGGGACAGAATGTCTCTCTCAAATCAAATTGTGAGATGTCCACCTGCAAATGAAGATTCACTAAATAATTAATTAAGATAAAGATAGTAAATGATTGATAAAAGCTTAAAAGCAAAGCAACGTGATGCGATGTTTACTCATCAACATCATATATATATATATATATAGATGGAGAAACTCACAGAGAAAAATCATTCTTATGTAGGAATTGTGCTTTCATCTTCTTTTATTTTAACTTTTAATTAATTAGAGCATCTAGATACTTCATCAGCCCACGCGAACCTCACTGTGTGGGACTAGTCCTTTAATTTAATTTAATTTATTTTTAATTAATCATTAATTTAATCAATAGTAATGCATCTAATCTAATCTAATATAAGTCATTTTTAACTAATTTATGCATATATTAAAAAATTGATTAAAATTAGTAAAATAATGTCCTTTTCAAAATTTATCCTTACTTAAATTCAAATAATTCTAACACATTTTAATTACTCTTTCTTAATTCCTTTCCATTAATTGTTTAATTATTCCTTCTTCCATAATTATAGAGGGCAAATTCAGAAACAAATCTTTATTAATTCATTGATTCTCTAAAATAACTTACATTAAAAAAACAACAATTATTTCTAGAACGTGACTTATGTATAAAATTGGAGGTTGTAGTATTAAATTAACAATTATATTTGTTTCTATTAATATTAATATAAAATTTATAATAAATTATTTTTTTACAATTATTTGATATTCAATATTAGCCAGCTCTAATTATGAATAATCATCATAATATAGTATGACCCATTTATCTCACTGTGTAGAATGTATGTATGCGCAATCCAATTATCAATGTCAATATGCTATCACCATATATATATATATATATATATATATTAAAGTTAGAACTCAGAAGTTAGGATTCACGTGTTTTATGAATGAACTAGAAATTTTACCTTTTTTCTTGAACATTGTAATGAAAGTAATAATGTTTTTTTATTGAAAAATGATTTTTTAAAAATTTCGTGATGATTCTGCTCAGAAAAAGAAATTTGTGCAGTGTCTTGTTTTGTGAATGAAATGTAAATTGAACAATGTCATGTTGTAAAAAAAAGTTTTTCATTAAGAAAAATACTCATATTTTCTTTTTCAACTTTCCCGCGAACTTGCCCAAACTTTTTTTTTTTGGTGATAGGTATACAACTAAAATTTTATTTTAAAGCATGTTAAATATGTTAGTACCTTTTTTTCCTTTTTACCACCAAACAAGGAAGAACAAGTCAGTATTTACGAGTAAGCAACTCTATCTTAATGATATCTCACTTACTAATATTGTAATTGGCATAGGAGTTTGTAGAATTTGTTTTACCCTTCCAATGTAACTTGTGACATGAGTAAATTGAAAGAATGTATAGTATGCTCACAGATAAAGTTAGTGAAGAACTTGAGTTACCAAATAGATTTCATTAGAAATTGGCTGCCGTGTGTAACACCACTGCAAGAAAAGCACCACACGTGTCAACAGTGAGTAAAGATCATGATAACCCCCTGGGTACGTACTGTCCTAGCCATTGCAAACATATGAATATAATTGAATGGGTTGGTTGAAGAACACAAAAGAAATCGAAAACCCATATTACATATATGCAGCCTGCTTGAATGCTGCTACTGTCGTCGAAGGACGCCGTTGCCGTCATTGCTGTTGGTAACAGAAGACACCGTCATCGTTGATCACCTGCATCGATCACGCCATCGGACTGTAGAGCTACCATTGGAAGGGACAAATGTGTTTTGTGAGGGCAAAGCTAGACTTTCACGGAAAAATTTTGGCTTCCATCCAATGGAAACCAGGTCCATCAATTTTGGTGGAACTCAATTCCTTATGGAACCAGATTCTTCCACACCAAATGCGTAAAAGTGAGACTTCCGCCCTCGGTTCCACTTCTGCATTGTGGGTTCCAGTCCAAACGAGGCACTAGTCTATCTTTCTTCATCATTACATTATGCACTTTCAAAATTCTAAACCAATTTTCACACTTCATTTGAATGAGAAAAAAATAAGAGAAAAGAAAAATTAAAAAGTAAAATAAATAGGAACTTAAATAAAAAGATATATAGGTTCTTCTTATTTTTTCTTTTTTTCTCTCATATTTTTTCTTCTTATCTAAATGAAGGATTAATCGTTTGAAAAAAAAAATGTAACATTTATAGAGGCAAATTATAATCGTCGGAAGAGCTTTTTGAGCTCGAAGCAGTAACGGTTATAAAGCAGAATTTTAAAGAAGCACTTATCCATTAATAGAAAAAAATTGGGCATCATCCACATTAAGCTAGCTAAGTCCAGCAGAAAGTAAGCCAACATTATCATAAGAAATGTATAGAGTAATAAAATAGCAATAGATAAACAAATTGATGTCGGTCATGTCCATTTTATTTTAACTAGTTACAGAAAAAATAAAGGGGGCTGTTAATTCTGTTCTTCACACTCACAAATCAATATAATCAATTCCCAATTTTGTTAAGAATGGCTTTTAAGTTTAATCAAGTTACACACACATGCATACACAAAAACGTACCAAGGCAATGTACACACAGACAGACACATTATATTGTATATATCCTTTTTTTTTTTTGGTAGACACATTATATTGTATATTCGCATGAAGCATCATTAATTTGCCATCATTCCCTTGGTTACAGTTCCTTTTCCTTAACCTCTTACTATCATCATCAGTCTTGTTTTCACTGCTGGGCCTATCTATTTTATATACATGCTCGGCCCACAAAGTGAGTGGGCTCATCATAAATCATTATAAACAAAATATCTTTCAACTCTGCATTATTTGACCCCAAAAAACTCTTGCATTAAAAAAAGAAGGGGTAAAAAAAAAAAAACACCAGTCAACTCTTCATGGGCTACTAGTGTTGGTTTAATTGAAAGACCCTTAACTCATAAAGCTATTGCTGTAGGCAACTCACAAACAATGTTCTATACATCCTTTTGAGCTGTGAGCTAGGACCCTAACTTAGAGTGCCAAAAAAAAATGGCCAAAATTTTTTAAAAAATAATTTGAATAATTAATAATGGATAATTAATTTATAGCTTAATAATAAATACAAATAATAATTAACAATTACAATTTTATTTTATTTATAAATAATATGTTTGTTGTTAAAAATTTTGATTCATAAGACTTTGATGGCAATCGTTACCCATAATTTCTCTTTAAAAATATTTTCATTTTTAATTCAAAATCTATAGAATTTACAATTATTATAAATTTTAGCTTTTTTAGAGAATCACAAAAAAACCACATAAATAAGAAAGAATATTTCTCAATAATTTTCAAAACATCACACAAAAATATATAAATTAAATGTATAAATCCACAAACCTATAAAAATAAACTCTTCCTTTAAACCAAAAAAAAATGTATTTACTAGCTAAGTAAATAACCATAATGTATAAAACTAAAAACAATCAAATGGGCGGAAATAACACCTAAATGTAAATATAATAGCACCAATTAATTAACAAAAAAACACCATTTTATTAATGTAATAGATATTTTTAATTAAAAATAAAAATAACAACTTCTAAAAAGGGAGAAGAACAATAGCATAAATCATAATTACAAAAGACAAACATTCTTTTTCAATTCTCTGACCTCCTCTACATAGCACCTATTAGCATTGTCTTTTATTATACTGGTTAAAAAATTAAGTTAGTTTTATTTGAATGTAAAAAATAAAATACTAAAATGAGTTTATAAAAATTATGTGAAAATTTGAGTTTAATGAGTTCAAGTTTGGATTTATTAAATTTAAGTTAAACTGTGAAAGTTTAAAAAAAAAATAGTTTACACTAAAAAATATTTGAAAAGTTCAGGGTGTTCCGAATTTGTTGCATGAGA
Source organism: Adenanthera pavonina (assembly GCA_026686845.1). NCBI lineage: Eukaryota > Viridiplantae > Streptophyta > Magnoliopsida > Fabales > Fabaceae > Adenanthera > Adenanthera pavonina. The sequence goes on from JAIVEN010000014.1 coordinate 4,653,163, forward strand.
GTCAGGGATACCTTCAAAGGGATTGGAACGTAACAATGATATGGTGCGACCGGTCTGCCAATATGGCTGCTGATGTGTTGGTAAAAGAGGCTTTGTGTATGGTTCCTGGGGCTAACTTGTTTGTTGCCCGACCTAGTTTTTTAATTCCGATTTTAAATAGTGATAGTTCTAGTGGTCTGCCTAGTTCCAATATGTTGCTGGTGTAAGCTTTAGTGGCTCTAGTTCTATTTGATAAAAAAAAAAAAAAAAAGAGTTCAGGGCGTTCAAAATATTAGGGCTAGGGTGTGCAAAATATCAAAAATTAATACCCATACATATAATTTGTTCCAAGTTGATGCACCTCCTCAGATACACGTAGCTCCAGCATCGATATATGTGGAGCAAGTTATTTAATTGTTTTCTTATATATTGAATCATTTTTCTTATCATTATTAAATTAGAAAGCTGGATATATATATATAGTACTCAAGACTGTTCTCATATATTAGTATACGTACATTGTATAAATATGAAAAATATTTATTTATTAGCTATAAAAAGTAATATGACTTAATTTTATATCTTAAATTGATAATTCTACTTTTATCAATTGATTATTCATATTTCTTCTAATTTCTTATAAAATAGTATGGCATTAATAATTAATAAATCTCATATATTCTGAAGTTTTTAACAAAGTTGTTCCTGGTATGATTATGAGTATGACTTAATATCTTGAATTAAATTTATATTTATTAGTATAAATGATGCGGTGAGAAATTTTCGATGGACAGCCACACAACTAGTAGGCAAACAGCAATAGCATCACATTAAGGGGAGATGTAGTGTGGGCCCCAATTTCGCCGACACAGGGATCTGTGACCCTAAAGTCATGGTATAATGAAAAGTGATCATGAGAGATGGAAGTGGAGGTAGAAATTTCTATACTTATATGTTTAATAGAATATATTTAATTTTTTAAGGAATGCAAACTTCTATAAAAAAAAGAGAAGTTTATTTTTTTTATTAAACGTTTGAAAATTAATTTTTTATAATTAATTACATATTTTTTTAATTTAAAATAATAATATAAATTAATTTTTTTAAAATTTTTAATGATTTAAAAAATTTATATCCTCCTATAAGTATATAAAATAAAAATTATTTTTAAATTAATATGTGTAAAGGAAAATTTTTCAATTTTTTTAAAAAAATATAATAATAATAAAAAAAGAAGAATTGCATATTATTTTGATTTTGAAGTTATAAAAAATATCATTTTTTACTAGAATTATTATTGTACAATATACTTATTAGCTATTGGCTAATATGATATTAGGAAAAAACAATGACGGGGAATTATTGGCATTTTTCACAAAAAAAAGGATAATTTTTTATTTATAAAATAAAAATAAAAATTTTCAATAATAAAATATAAAGATAATATTAGCAATAAAATGGGACATAAAAGAGTTTTCATTTTATTAAAAAATTACTAATAATTTTGAAGATACAGTTTGGGTATTTTAGTAAGAAATATTTATGTCATTTGATTATTTTGGTTTCTTTTTTTTATAGTTAATTACATTATACCAAATTTTTAAGATAATAAAAATCATTAATTTCTTCTATCCTATTAAACATATTTTTATCTCAAAAATAATCTTTTCATAAAGTTTTCTCTTCTTTTTTTTTTATTTTTCTCAAAAATGGTTTCCCCTTGCCAAACATCATCAGGGAAGTCTTCAGTGTGGGAATTCCCGTCCACCCATCCCCTTCCCTTCTTTTCGCCGTTTGATCGAAAATGAAACGCTTCCATTCTCTCTCTCTCTCTCTCACGCGCACACTCCTCACTCGTCTACTTCACCCACCCCTGCTTGCCTCTCTCGGTGTCTCTCTCACCCTGTAGCCATGATACTTTTCCATTAGAAAGCTAGATTCTGAAAGTTGTACTCAAATCTGTTCTCATATACTTTCTCCGGGAAAATTTATACTTTTGGCAGTCTTGGAAAAAAAATTAATGGTGGATTAATTTAAAAAAAAAATATTTCTCATTAATTATGTAATAGAGAGATTAAATATACTAGTTATTGATTTAAATTAAGTATGAATAATTTTAAAACAAACTTAAAATATAAAATAAATTAATTTTAATAGACTAAAATTATTCTTCTTAATATCTATAGAACTATAAAATAGTTTTTTTCTCATTAAATGAGACCTGAGGGAGTATTAGTATACGTAGAGTACCATTTTTGAATTGGCATCTACTACTGAATTATGCAAATTAATAAACAATTCTTGGAAATAAAATAACAAAGGCACACAATTATTACATTGAATATATATTTATCCTGGGCACAATTGTATAACTCCAACACATTTCACACACCACAAATTAATAAGTTAAACGCAACATAACATAAATAAAAACACATTACATTTTAGTATTACTTATGTGTATTAAATTTTTAAGCCAATCTCCAACACAAATACACAAACCCAACATTGTTAGACACAACACATGACAGAGAGATCAGTCAAACACTTCAACATCCAAAACACATCCAAATTCCTATAATATGCAATTTACCCAATTTCAGCTCCAACTTTGAAGCAAAAAATTAAGAATTAATTAATCAACAGCTTAATTATTCCTTGGACAAAAATTCAAAAGAGAAAAGATAAAGTTATGTATATTTGGCACAGGAATTTGAAGAAAGGGTATCAAATTCAGCTGCTATGACTATAAAAGAAAAAAATCAGTTTACAGATATAATTTGGTAGCTTAATTAAATAAAAGATAAAAAGAAAAGTAAAGTAGAAATTAAATTAGATAGAAAGATAGCAAGCGTAGTTAGTAATAGTACCAACCTGATATATATATATAATCCAAAAGTAAAGGATTTTGCATATTGAGTAGAGGTCAATATATAGATAAAGGGTTGTGATCATAGTCATAGCCTGGGTAAATCTCTCACAGCTTTGGCAAGTGGCAACCCCACAAAGATAGTTGTTTCCATTTGGGAAACAGTAGAAGTGGCCGATGATTATTACTGTGTCTGCAGAAAAGATTCCTTCCAATCAAAAGTTTTTTTTTTCATCCATATCAAGCTTAGTTGCAGTAGCTATAGGAGTTCCCATTGGCTTGGTCTTCTCCATGCCAAACTTTTTCAGCAGCTCTTTCAGATATTTTGATTGGTTGAGGAAGGTACCATCAACACATTACTTAATTTGCAGTCCAAGAAAGAAGTTAAGCCCACCCATCATTAACATTTCAAACTCACCTTGCATTAGCCTAGAGAAATTTTTACAAAGAAGTTCTTTAGTAGCACTAAATATAATATCATCAATATAAATTTGAACAATAAGTAAATCTTTATTTTCTTTCTTAGTGAACAAAGTAGTATCTATTTTCCCTCTACTGAATCCCTTTCTAGTTAGAAAGTTGCTTAACCTTTCATACCATGCTCTAGGAGCTTGTTTTAAGTCATAAAGAGCTTTCTATAGTTTATAAACATGGTTTGGTTTTGTAAAGTCCTTAAAACTTGGATGTTGGTCTATATAAACTTCTTCCATGATATATCCATATAGGAAAGCATTTTTCACATCCATTATGTTTTTCATGCATGCATATGCCAATAGGATTCTAATTGCCTCTAATCTTGCAACTGGAGCAAAGGTCTCCTCAAAATCAATACCTTCTTCTTGATTATATCCTTTGGCAACCAATCTTACTTTATTTCTTATAATTGTTCCAAATTCATCAAGTTTTTTTGTAAAGACTCATTTAGTGCCAATGATAGGGTGATCTCGAGGTCTAGGCACTAAATCCCAAACTTGATTCCTTTTAAACTGATTTAATTCATCTTGCATGGCTAGAATCCAGTATTTATCAGTTAAGGCTTCTTCAGCACACTTAGGTTCAATTTGAGAAATGAAGGCACAGTTGATCATCTGATCCCTTAGTTGTTTCCTGGTTTTAACTTTCTCTTGAACATTCTCAATCACTTGATCAACAGGGTGATTCCTTTGACATCTACAAGCTCTGGAAAGTTCTTGAGATACATCTTCATTATTTTCAACCTCAAAGTCTTTCTCCTGAATATCTTCCTCTATGTTAATAGATTCAGATATTTTTGGAGGTTCAGTTTTACCTTCTTCAAAGATGTCTAAGTTTTTAAAATTTGAAATAAGATCATCCTCATCAATAATATGTTTGGAAACTGTTTCATTTTCAATAAACACAACATGCACAGATTCCTCTATAGATTTAGTTTTCTTATTGAAAACTTTATATGCTTTACTCCTACTAGAATAGCCCAGAAATACACTTTCATCAGATTTGGTGTCAAATTTACCCAAATTCTCCTTTTCATTGTTATGGATGAAATATTTACAACTGAACACATGCAGATGTGAAAGGTTTGGCTTTCTTCCTTTGTACAGCTCATAAGGAGTCTTCCCTAGAATTGGTTTGGTGTAGGTTCTGGTAATGATGTAACTTGTTGTGTTTACTGCATCAGTCCAGAATACTTGAGAGAGTTTCTTTTCATTCAGCATTGCTCTTGCCATTTCTCCAATTGTTCTGTTCTTCCTTTCTACCACTATATTCTGTTTAGGGGTTTTTGGAGTTGAGAAGTTGTGATCGATTCCATGTTTATCACAGTACTCCAGAAAGCATGAATTTTCAAACTCTCTTCCATGGTCAGACCTAATAGACACGATAGAAATACTTTTCTCATTTTGCACTTTCTTAGCTAAGGTTACAAATGCATCGAATGTTTCACTTTTGGAAGAAAGAAACAAAGTCTAGGTAAATCTAGAGTAATCATCCACAATCATAAGAACATACAAATTTCCACCAATGCTTTTTACTCTAGATGGACTAATCAGATCCATATGCAATAGTTGTAGTAGTCTAGATGTTGTTACTACATTTTTAGATTTAAAAGATGATTTAGTTTATTTTCCTTTAAGGCATGCATCACATTCTTTATCTTTTTCAAAATAGATTTTTGGTAAGTCAGTGACTAACTCATTCTTAACCAATTTTGACAGTTGGTTCATTTTAACATGTGCTAATCTTCTATGCCACAACCAACTATAATTATCCTGAATAATCAAACAGACAGAATCTAAGGAAGGAAGTTCATCAAGATCAATAGTATAGCAATTACCATCCCTTTGAGCCTTGAGGATTACTTTGTGATCACTTTTTCGGATGACTAGGCAAAATTTTAAGTCAAACAGTACCCAATTATCTTTATCACATGTTTGACTCACACTTAACAGATTGTGATTGAGGCCAATTACAAATAGTACATCATCAATAGATGTTTCTGGATTCATGCCCACAATGTCAATTCCAACTATGTTACCATATTAATCACCTCCAAATGTCACATTTCCTCTTTTTTGGTCTCTAAGGGTGATGAACTTATCCTTATCACCAGTCATGTGACTTGAGCAGGGATTGTCCATATACCATTTGTTGCTCTTTCTTGCTTTAAGACAAATCTGTAAAACAAAGTTCAGAGTTTCCTTTTAGGTACCCAAATTTGCTTGGGTCCTTTTCTGTCAGTGACATTTTCCCTAAATACAAGTGTGTCTTTGGGAACCCATTTTACCTTCCTGTCAAGTCCATTTTTCTCTAATGCACATGAACTGGAAATATGTCCCTTCTTGTTATAAAAGTGACATGTGGTAAAAGGGCTGCTAGATTGTGATGCAGGAAGAAAGTAATGCGGATAACATTTTTGTTTCACATATTTTGGTTGATCATAGGATTCAATGCAATTTAAAATATGATCTTTCTTCTTATGCCCATTAACATGCACAAAATACCTCATATACATATTTTGATTTTTCTTTTTGATCATTTCTTTTACTGCACAAGGATCATAGCTAAATCCAGCCTTTCCTTTAGTGATTCTTTGACTTTCCATTAAAGCAAATAACATATCTTTATCCTTAGTAAGTCTAGCCATTCCTTTTAGTAGATAGTCATTAATTTGCTTTAATTCAATACATGATGTATAGCAAGCAGATTCAGATTTATGTAGAGATGTAAGGTCAGAAATATTGTACTGAGATTTTAGTTTGTTAATCTTTTTTTTAGTCTATCTCAGTTCTTTAGCTGTCTTAATAAATTCATCATGCAGTTCATAGAATGCATCAAGTAATTTAGAATAAGAAGGTTCATATTCATATATCTCATCCTCATGATCGCTGTTGAATGGATTTTGAGTTTCTTTATATGCAAGTGCCATCAAGCAGATATTAGCAATTTCATCATCATCAACTTCTTCTTCATCTGCGCTGTTGTCCCAGATTGATGAGATGTATGCCCTCTTCTTCTTGCTCTTGTCAGCAGCTTTCTTTTCTTTCTCTTGCTTCTTTAGGAATTGTGGATAATCTCATTTGATGAACCCTTGCTTTTTACATTCGTAGCAGGTGACAGGTTCTTTTCCTTCTTTCTTGTTATATGCAGCTACTCCTTTCTTGAAGAATCTTTTGTTTATTTTCTTGTTGTAAAACCTTCCAAATTTTCTTACCATCATAGCCAGAGTTTCTTCATCTAATTCATCTCCATTATCAGATTCTTCTTCTTTTTCTTCAGCAGCTTTCAGAGCAAGACCTTTCTTTTTCCTGTCTTGTGCTACTTCCTTGAGGGCCTTTATCTTTCCCTTATATTCTTCAAGGCTACTGAAGAGGGCTGTGACAGAGGCCATTAATTCTTTTCTGCCTTCCTCTATTGTTGTTACTTTAGGTTACCATTCCAGAGGAAGAGCTTTAAGGATTTTTCTCACCTTCTCTGGGTGGGTGTATTCCTTACCAAGACTCTTCAATTGATTCACAATAAGGGTGAATCTCTTTTGTAGCTCTTTGATGCTCTCTTCTTCCACCATTCTGAAGCTTTCATATTCACCAATACAAGAGTTTAATTTCTTTCTTCTTCCTCCACTGATTCTTTCATAAGCGATTTCTAAAGTGTCCCACATACCCTTGGCTGTGGAATATTGTGACACTCTATAGAATTCATCTTGATTTAATGCACTGACCATGTAGTATTTTGTCTTAAAGTTCAGTAAGACTCTTATCCTATCTTCCTCATTCTATTCGTCCTCTGGCTTCTCCTTGTATTTTTCATCATCCTATAGTTTCATTGGGACAAAATCTCCCTTCTAGATCACATACCAGATGTCCAGATTAATGGATTGGAGATAGATCTGCATTCTTATCTTCTAGAATCCATAGTGTTCTCCATTAAAGCCAAATGGTCTGTTTGTGTTATTTTCCTCAGGTAGTATACTTTCTCCAAAGCCGGCCACTGACTTTCCTGGACTGTTAGATCCTTTGTATGAGAATCCAGGCTTTAATACCACTTGTTAGATATGCTGGCTTCCTAAAAGGGGGGTGAATTGGGAAACTTAAAATTTTCTGCAAAAGTCAGAAGAGTGATGAAGGCAAGAATGACAGTAAAACAGAGTATAAAGATATAGTAAGGTAAAAGCAGTAAAAGAGAAGGGAAGACACAAATGTTTATCCTGGTTTAGTCTTTTTATCTTGACCTACGTCCAGTCCTCAAGCAATTACTTGAGATTATCCACTATCTTGCAAGAATTTAGTGGGCTTCTTGTAATTACCTCAGTATAGCTTTGATGCTCTGTTCTTAGAGCTTACAACCTCTCTCTTTACACTCTGTCTAAGTGCTTCCCAAATCTCTTATGATAATCCCTTACAAGAAAATCTTTTTTCCAGATGAAGATAAGACTGATTATAAGGAATGAACTCTCTAATTTAGAATGCATATAAAAGTTGAAGTGCAAAAGTATGAAATATGAGAATAAAAGACTTTGAATTGAGAATTTGATAGAGTTTTAGTATATACAATGTAAAATTCATTACCCACAACTTCAAATGAAGTTCTATTTATAGATTTAGGTGTTAACTATATGTTAAAGAGAAGATCTATCCGTTAGAGACGTTACCTAATGGTTACTCTGAAAAACTATCCATTCACCAATCGCATTTAATGCTTTTGACACTCAAAGTTTGAATTTTGGTTAGTCAACAGACGAATTTCGCAGATACCGAAAGTTAAAGACTTTAATGATGAACTTCAAAGTTCATCTGTTATGAAGCAAAGTTCAAATTTTCATCTTTGAAGAATATTTCTCTATTGAAACATACGAATTTTCAAGTTAAAGTTCCTCTGATAAGTGTGAACAGTTGTCCCATATTGTTACAGTGCTTTCGAAGTTCAAATTTTGGTGCCTAAAATTCGTCTGTGAGTGGGCAACTCAGTAAGGCACAATAGTTCATCTTTTTAAAATTCGAACTTTCAAGGTTCAAAGTTCATCTATCAGAGAGACCTCCTTTCAGACTTAGTTCAAAGTTCAAATTTCTAAATATCAACATTCGTATATCAACAGATTATCATAACAGACTTGTAAACTTTGTTTCTAAAGTTTAAATTTTCAAAACCAAAATTCGTCTGTCAGTGAGTTAATTTTAGATTCTTTTTAATCTTCACTTTTAGATGAGCTTTGAAATATTCTCAGACAAATTTTCAATTTTTATGAATTATAGTTTATTTGAAATTTGAATTTTCAAAACTCAAAGTTCGTTTGTCAGAGAAGGTTCTCATCAGACTCATGTCAAAGTTCAAATTTTTGCATTCAAAGTTAATCTGTTAGAGGAATCTCTTTTCTGACTAACTTATTTTTAATTCAAAATTCGAATTTCAAAAGTCAAAGTTTGAATTTTCAAAGCAATAGTTCAACTTTATCACTTTAAAGTTCGTCTGTTAGTAGATATTTTTCAAATATTCTATGAATTAACATAGAATCAGATTTCTAAAACCATTCTTTGCCAATTCAAAGTCTTTTATTCAGATAAAACATAGTAAGAAATCCTATATCTAAACTTGTGCTGATTTTACTTGGATTTCTCTTTTTGGGATCTTCCATGCACCTTTGATATCTTCTTTCCAAACTCTAAAAGGTTGGTTTGTAATCATTAAAACACTTGATTCAACAGAGTTTTCATCTCCCTCCATTTGTTGACGGGCTCTTCACCATATCTTCTTCTATTTCGTTGCAATTGATCCCACTAGACACTTGCATATTTAGTGAATTCAACGGCTGCAAGTTTCACCTTCTTTTCTTCTGAATATTCATGACATTCAAATATCATCTTCACTTTTCTTTCCCATTCAAGATATGCATTAGGATCACATCTTCCTTGGAAAGAGGGAATTTTCAGCTTGATGCTACCTAAATCATTATCTTGTTTGGATGAGGATTTATTTCTGAAAGAGGAACCATATTCTAAATTTACTTCATTATCTTCAAAAAGGCAAGATCTCAACTTTTTGCCTCTAATTTCATATCTCATGTTTTCCATATCAGCTCTCATATGTTGGAATTGATCACACAAGGTTTTGAGAGTAGCTTTCAAATCTAGATTATATTCTGCTTCATTTTCTGACATGTTTGCCAACCTGTAAAAATTAAGAAAGGAGAAAAATATTTTGTGAAAGAAAACTTATTTTCTCTTCTCACGTGTTTCACTCAATTCTTGTATAAAATTCACTCATGTTTACAATCTTTTTGGTTTTTTCTAATAATGAACTCACATTCTCTTTTGCTTTTTACCACTCACACTAGTATCTTATAGTGCTCTTAATAGAATCAAGGAGACTCAATCAAAAGAATTTTGTGTATGTGGTAATCAATATATAATTTTTTAAGTTCTAAGAAACCAAAATAAAACTAAGAATCTAGCTAAAACAAATTTCTAACTTGACAACTAAGTGCCCGTTTGGTTTGCCTTTTGGTAAAAGTACTTTTAGAATAACCACAGTTTACAAAAATGAAGTTTAGATAAAAGTAGAGAAGTTTACTGAAAAGCTAATGGGAACCAAACATACACTAAGAGGATAAAAGATAGTAAGATTTGAGAAAATTTTCCAGCAAGAAAAAATAAATAAATAAATATCATGCCAAGAATGATGTATAGATCAATAAAGATGTAAACTTTCTATGTTTTTGGCTTTTCTTTTCTTTCTTTCTTTTCTTTTTCTTGCCCTTTTTTTTTGGCATTTTTTTCTTTCTTTTTTTTGGCCTTTTTTTTTTAATTCAGCCAAGTTACCAAAGAATTTTCAGCAAACAATAATTCCCAAGAAACAAATTAATTCAATCAATAAGATAATAAGACATATAATGTGACTTAAATGATAAAAGTTGGGAAAGACCGGTGGAAACACAATTTCAAAAATTCTTGGGTCACAAAGACTAATTTATGTGATTTTAAGAAAAAGATGGGCAAAAGTAGGACGCGGATAAGCCGAAAAAAAAGCAAACTGGAACTCTAAAGGCAGAAGGAAGAAACGAATGATTTTTTTTTTAAGAACTGTACCTAACGCGCAGAACTTCAAATTGAACTGAAAAGGAAGACTGTGTTTGGGATTAAAAAAAGGTGTGTTTGGCTTGTGGATGATGATGACTAGGATGGTAGGACAAGTGTAATAGCCTCTGAATTTCACCTAAACTCTGATGTCAACTGATGTGAATCCTCTAAGATTAATACCCTAGGAACCCAAAAAGTTAAATTGTCTGCAAGGCGGAAGTACGAACTCAAAGGGAAGAATGATCAAAACTCTGAAATCTAATAGAACATGGGAATTCTAAGAACTCCAAAGGGAGACGTCACAAAAAAGAGATCAATTCTCTTGATAAGTCAAAATATGTATTATAGGAAGAACATAAAGAACTAGTGAAACTCACTAATTGAATAAACTTTGAATCTTATTAATGGTATGAAAACAATAGCACTATATAAAGGTCTATAAATAGGAAAAGAATTAAATCTTAATGAATCTCTAAGAGATATAAGATAAAGATATGCTCTATCTAATGAAGTTTAAATTAAATTAAATTAAATTAAATCTAAACATATCATTAGTTCCTTTGAAACAAATAGGAAACCTCAAAATAATTCTAATCCTAATTTAAATCAAATCAAATCAATTAAAATTAAAATAAATATGAAAAAAATATCTTAAAAATAATTGAAATATCTCATTAATTAAACTCTTCTATTATTAGACCTTGATTCGAGAACTGAGTCTCACTTGAAATTTGAGCTTGAATTAGAATTATTATTCTTTTTTCAACAATGGGCTTAGAAGCCTCTTACTCCTCAAATATGGGCTTATCCTCCTGTAATTTTTGGATCACGTCTTGTAATGCTTCCTTCATAACTTTAGTTTGATCTTGAGTCATTAGACCTCCAATAGTTTATAATGGATCATTTGGGACATTAGGTCTCCATTGTTGGGCTTATAGACTATGACTTAGAATGATCTCCATCAATAAGTTTTCAAGTGGAACCAGTCCGTAACGTAACATTAAAGCTTCTATAACTAAGGGATTTGGACAAAATAGGAGTAGAAAAGTTTATGATGTAATTATTTATTATCTAATAATATGATTTTTTTAGTTCAAATGATAATTAAACAATATAAATACAAGAGCAAATATATAACAAAATTGTTCTTATGTAATTGGTCTATGTTGTTGTAGTAGTAATAATAATAAAACATTCATTTATCTGTTTTTTTTTCTGATTAATATAAATATCTAATGTTCCCTTGCTGAAAGAAATATAATTTAAAGACATGTGAAGTAAAGAAATCATGATATTATGATATTTACCTGTAGTACGAATTGATGATAACTTTGGTGATATATTTTGAGCCACAGCAAGAAAAGCAGAAAGATGATCTCCGAAACTAATTTTGAAAATAGAAGAAAAGCAAAAATTCACAAGTTCAACCGTACAAGAAGAAATTAAATTAGAAACAACAGCGTAAAGTAAACCAATGCTCTTTTAAAAAGATGATAATTATGGATCACTTTGCAATGATATACTATATATAACAAAAAGGAGAAAAAGTTAATATTTACCAATAAGATGAATAGATAACCTTCAGGCTAAAAAGATAAAAAAAAAAAGATATATAGACGATCTTGATGATGAGCAATAAATTACTTGTCAGACATATCCAAAAGTCACCAGAATATCAGAAGGATTTGTAGCAAAATGAACCTCAAATCAAATTGAATGATGCCCACATGCATGCTTGGAGGCAGTGGATTCATCAAATTTAAGATTAAGTGAACTAGTGATTCAATTTATTTGTTAAATATATATAGATATATATGTATGTATATGTGTTCAATATGATAAAAAAATTATAAAAATTCATATAAGCACTTAGGTTTTCAAGCTGAGACAGTCCTTCACGTAAATTAAATCATGTCATAATAAACTTGCAGCAACAATATACTGGCATATATATATTTTTTTAATATTTTATGATGTAACACAGAAAAGAACAATTATTCAAGTAATTAGTTGGCCCAAAAAAAAGAGACAAGTAATTGGTTTGAAATATAATCAATCTAATAAAATGATTCATTCTATTATCAAATTTTATTCAATTAAGAGAAATATCTAAATAAACACATACAATGACATATCTCATTAGTGCTTTGTTTCTAATGTTCCCCTGTTAAAACAAAAATAATTTAAAAAAATATGAAATAAAGAAATATTCTGTTATTCACCTGTAAGACAAATTGATGAAACTTTTGGTGAACGTTTTTTTTCACAAGAATGAAAAGCAGGACGACGATGACAGAAACCGCATCTGAGAATACAAGAAAAGAAACCACTGTGTAAACAAGGAGGCTTTAAATAAACCAAAAAAACTCGAGTAAAAAATAAGGAATTACACATTTAGTATTGTATATTTGTTTATAACAATATGACTTTCCATATACTAGAGTTTGAAATCTATTCCACACATACTTTACTTTTGTTTTATGAGAATAGTTAAAATTATTGTTGTAACTATATGGAAACTGTTACTTAAAATTATAGGACATATTTCAAGTGTAAATATCTTTTATATTGAACATGCTATAAATTCATTATTGTCTATTTATTCACAAATATATATATGCCAGATATTATCATAAAATAAAATTAATTTAGGATACCTCATTTTTAAAAAACTAGAAAATATTTTTTAAATAATTGATATGTATATATATAGAAGAAAGAAATTTTCGATGTAATGATATGGGGGAAAAAAAAAGCAATGCAACTCTCATTATCAATATAAAATCAACCATTTTGATTATATATAGAGTAAATATATTCTATGTAGAACGATACTATAAATTCGTTCTTGTAAATTTATTGTAAATTCTCACACACACACACACACACACACACACACATATATATATATGCTAGACATTGTTATAAAACAATTTATAAAATCACTACAAAGATCAAGAAAATAGCAATATATTTTCTTATAAAACCTTTTGGATTTTTAACAAATAAAGGAATGAACGGGTGAGTTTAACTATAAGTTGCAAATGGACACTTGGGATGGATTATCAACACTTCTATTCGAATCCTCTTCTCACTAAATTAACTATTATATGCCTCTAATTGAATCTCTTCTCAATGAATCTAAATACAATCCTCTAAGAGATTCGGTGTTTAATTTCCTAATATTATTTTATCTGATAAAAATTAGCTTGAAAATCAATAAAATAAAGAATCTCCAAGGTGATATTTACCTGTAAGATATATATATATATATATATATATAGATGAGCCTAATGATATCTTGAGTGCCAATGAACAGCAAATCAAAGGAAGGCTGAAGAAAATGATTGACACAACTGCTGACACGTACAGTGATTGAAATCGTTTTTGGGAATTTCACAATAAACAAGAACAAATAACAGAGGAATGTGAATGAATATAGGAAGGGCGTCTAGACTCTTTAAGTAAATACACTAGCTAGCTCTAAGAATTTGTCCTTTACTTGAGCTCTTTAATTATGGAGGCACCAATTCTAAATTTCAAGTAAGCAATATTCTTTCCTTCATGGTCACTTGAAAGTTATTCCATTTAGACTACTTTACCTTTGCTGGCCGGTATTATTAGAATATTTCTTTCATTTGGGTTTATTTTATGCATATTCCTTTGCTTGAACTAATAGGAAGAAAATAAAACTCTCTCAATTTAGGGGTCCTTTTTTCTAGGAAACTTGTTAGTTTTTTAACAGGCAAGGGGTGACTGCACCCACATGAGCTTTGGTTTTGGCCAAATGTAATAATATGTTGGGGCACCCTCTTTATTCAAAAGGGGAAAAAAAAAAGTGCCAATTAACGTGTCGAGGACGGAATAACTATAGGTTAAATATTAATTAAAAATGGAAGAAAAGGGGAAAATAATAATAATTTTTTAAGAAAAGATAAATAGTAAATATACTTAAATTTATACGGTTTAAATTAAAATATGAAATGATAAAAAATTACCTATATCAATAATATATTTTATTTTAATAGATATCGAAGTTTACATTACACCGGCTTCTAAATTTTTCTGATAGCTTTGACCATCCAGCTTTTATATTTCATGAACCATCGGATTAATTCGACAATCTTCCTGGCAAGACAAGCATGCTATCCAATCCTTCTCCAACGAACCGATTTAAGCTCTCATAATTTTTTTGGCCAAAAAAAGAAAATTATTTTTATAATGATAATATTTATTTTGCATTATTAAAATAATTTATTATTGTATTTTTTCAAAATATGGAATTTTATTGATAAAAAAAGAATATTAAAGAAAAATAATATTTAGATCCGAAAACATGTTATTGATCTTAGTCTTGGATCTGATTCATGGCCATCCGTTGACCTGAACCCATGGACCCGCCTTGAATTACCACGCTTCTTTCTGATTCACACGTGATACTTAAATTTTAACCTTACGATATGTATTTTCTTTACATAAAAGGTACTACACCCTGTCTCAATTTAACAAGGCCTTTTGAAAAAAATCACAAGAATTAAAGAAGATATTAAAATTAATTGAAAGTTTTAATTTTATAAAAAAATTACTATCATTTTAAGAATTTCTTTCATTTATTTCATGGACTTTTTTCTTAAAAAAACTTAGCTATATAGTTAATTTATGAAAATTATTTTTAAAAAAATATCAGCTTCACTATATATTATAAAGAGTCTCTCTTATCAAAAGGGACAGGAGGAGTATAATATTTCTATCGTAGGATTCGGGTTGGAGAGGTGAAAGAAGCTCTTAAGAGAATAGATAATGGTAAAGTCATTGGTCCTGATGGGATTCCTATCGAAGTTTGGAAGTGCTTAGGAGAGAAGGGGGTTTGGTGGCTCACTAAGTTATTTAACGAGATTTTAAGGTCCAAGAAAATATCAGAGAAATGGAGGAAGAGCACTCTAGTGCTCATATACAAAAACAAGGGGGATATTCAAAATTATACTAATTATCGGGGGATAAAACTCATGAGTCACACCATGAAACTCTGGGAAAGAGTGATTGAATATAGACTCAGGAAGGAGTCTCGTATTTCAGAAAACCAGTTTGGATTTATGCCAGGGGGGTCTACAACAGAGGCTATTTATTTATTAAGGGGTTTGATTGAAAAATATCAGAGTAAAGAGAGGGACTTGCATATGGTTTTCATTGATTTGGAAAAAGTCTATGATAGGGTACCAAGAGATGTATTGTGGAAAGCAATGGAGAAGAAAGGGGTCCGGGTGGCTTATATTCGAGCCATAAAGGATATGTATGAGGGGGCAACAACAAGTGTAAGGACCCCTGGAGGTGTGACAAAGGACTTCCCTATAACAATAGGCTTACATCAATGATCTTCTTTGAGTCCATACCTATTTGATCTGGTTTTAGATGTTCTTACAGAACATATACAAGAAGAAATTCCAAAGTGTATGCTCTTCGCGGATGATATAGTTTTAATTGAGGACTCAAGAGAAGAGGTCAACTCTAAACTTGAAGTATGGAGACATACTTTGGAATCAAAAGGTTTCCGTCTGAGTAGGAGTAAGACGGAATATATGCATTGCAAATTTAATAAGAGGCCAATTATGGATGATTCAGAGGTAAAAATTGGAGAGCAAATCATCCCTGAGGTGTCAAAGTTTAAATATTTGGGGTCGATTTTTCAGAATAATGGGGATGTTATGCATAGGATACAAGCTGGGTGGTTAAAGTGGAAGAAAGCAACAGGAGTTATTTGTGACCGCAAGGTGCCTACTAAGCTTAAAGGAAAATTTTACAAAACAGCTATAAGGCCAGCAATGCTATATGGTAGTGAATGTTGGGCTTTGAAAGGACAACAAGAGCGTAAGATGGGAGTAGCAGAGATGAAAATGTTAAGATGAATGTGTGGTCATACAAAATTGGATAAGATACGAAATGAATGTATACAAAGGAAAGTTGGGGTAGCACCTATTGAGGAGAAAATGGTGGAACATCGTTTAAGGTGGTTTGGGCATGTTCAAAGAAGAGGGCAAGAGGAGCCAGTGAAGAGAGTTGATCAAATGGCCTGGAGCCCGATCAAAAGGCGTAGAGGAAGACCAAAAAAGACATTAAGGGAAGTTATAAGGAATGACCTTTTGAGAAATGATCTATCTGAGAAGATAGTGTTTGATAGAGTTCATTGGCGTCGTTTGATCCATGTAGCCGACCCCACATAATGGGATAAGGCTATTGTTGTTGTTGTTGTTTTGATAATGTAACTTGTATTTCATCAATGAAAATTGGGTAAACAGACTCAGTACAGAAATAAATGCAGGTACCAATCCAGCTTGTGGGTTAACAAAGAGACGTTGGGAAAGTTGGGAGCGGATTCTCTCACGTTTAGGTGGGAAAGACTCTCATTTTTGTCAAATCGTCACCGCTCAAGCAATCTAATGAAGCAGAGAAAACCACGTCAACAGCATGGAAAAGCACCCTCATTCTGCAACCAAATTCCAAATATAATGACTATTTCTGGGGTCAATCTTTTTATCACGACATTATATTTCCTCTCATTTATATAGGACAACCTCAAGTTATAAATTAGTTTGGTTATAGTAAACTATTATAATATAATTCTATAATATCTAAATAGCTTAATCTCAAGTCATAAATTAGTTCATATTTTTTGGTAATCAAATTAGTTTATATTTTCAAAACAACAGATTATAAATAATTCAGGTGAATATACGATGTATAAATTCTCTAGCAGAAGGATGGCTCTGTTTGAAGGATACAGGGCAAGCTTCTTAGTGAAATATCCCTTACTGCTGTTGTTTTGCTGGATTTTAATAAAAGGGTCACACTCTACCCTCCGCTCTACCAGGTATTTAACGTTTAAATTTCGTGTACATAGCAAATCTAATTAAGAAATATTTACTATTGACCTTTTATATCCCTAGAAGAACTCTAGGTCATGACAAAAATTATAAAACAAAAAGGTTAAATTCTTTTTATGATAGTCTTATAGGCTCTTTCAACTTTCTTTTTAATAGTACAAACACCAAGGGCCAATGCCTTGTAGCAGCATAGTGGTGTAAAGTTTTCCCATTAATGGGAAAGTTGCGGGCTTCGATGGTGACAGACACATGCTTTGCTAGTAATGACGGAACACTACTATGCTATTTTCTGCTTCATCTAATTTTATATATGAAATTCTTAATTTTAATTTTAAATATAAAAATTTTTATAATATATGAGGTAGTATTTATTATATATTTTAAAAAAAATATTTTTATTTAATGTATTCAAAGAAAAAAAAAAGAGATTAAATAAGGGTAGTTTTAAAAAAATATTAAAATTTTTGGAGGAATAGAGATAATTAATTAATTTTAATTTTAATTTTTAATTCGCATGATTTGATTAAAATGATCTTATATTAAGAATCAGAGTAATTCTTTTGAATAAATTAAAAGTAAAAACCATTTAAAAATTAGGGATTTATTTATATTTATATCATTGGCATTTTGACAATTATTAATGTTTATTCAATATATATAATTTAGTTGAACCCGCACCGTTGAAAAAAATATAAACAATACAATTTCCAATCACATCAAATTTCGTATCGTGCAGGGCTTCGACATCTAATTTTAGTAAGTTAATCAATTAATTATGAAAGAAAACTTTTTTATTTAATTTTTAACTAAAATGTATTTCCGATAAAAAAAAATAATGAACTACGTTTTGAGATTAAAATAACAAATTTATTATAAAATATAATTTATTATTATTTATTTTTAAATTATACTATTTAATATTTTAAATTTTAATATTTTTTATTAGTTAAATTTTTTTTAATTATATTTTTTTACTGGTCCCCAGCTATAATTTCTCCAAACAAAAGTTCACTGTAACTTAACAAATCTTCGGCGGTCCATCAGTGAAAATCTCTAAAAATGGATTTTCCCAATTAGTAACATTTTTTGGATTTTTTTTTCAGGAGTTTTATTTATACAGCCTTTCATGGCGCTGGCCAAAAGAAAAAAGACAACAAAACCTTTCATGATCCTAGCAGCCACGAGGTCAAAGGGCCAATGATCCCATATATTTTTCTATTCAAGAGTGTTAAGCATTATTATTAAAACTAGACCGGACCGGCTGGTTTGATCAGTCGGACCAAAAATTGGTGTCTAGTCTGGTCATAGTACATGATCGGTACTGTTCAGAACCGGTGAAACCGGTCTTGAACCAATAGAACAGGTTCTAAACCGGTCTTGAACTGGTTCTAAACTGATTCTGCATTTTTTTTTTCAAATTTTTTTTAAATTTTTTTTAAGATAAAATAATATCATGTTTAGTACAAAATATTTTTTTTATATATTATAATATTATATAAGCATTATTATGATATATAACTATTAAAAATTATATATTTACTTAATAAATAATAAATAATACATTATTAATTTATTATTTTGAACTCAAAATATGATTATAGATTAATATTAACTTATTTAAATTAAATTATTGAGTTATGAAACTTATTAATATTTATTTTTGATGAATAATAGATTGATAATTTAATATTATTTAGTTTGAGACTTTAATTAAGTTATAAAATTTATTTAAATTTATATTATTTATTTTAAATATATTATTTTAATCACTATAGTTCGATCACAATTGGACCCTAATCAAATTATTAAGTGTCCATTTGATTTGCCTTTTCATAAAAGTACTTTTAGAATAATCATAATTTGCAAAAATACAATTTAAATAAAAGTATAAAAATTTATTAAAAAACTATTTGAATGAAAAAAAAAAATTACAGTTTGGTTTAAAAAATGAGAAGCAATATGCTTAAACCTTGAAGTAATTACTTACCCAATTCAATGTCTGGTACGTTTATGATAGCATTGCTGTTGGTGTTCAGTATGTGCCTTAATCCACAACCCCTGACCGAGATTTCTGATTTGTATTTGGCTCTTCTGATCACATTTTTATTTTTACTAGTTTTTCAAACTCTCGTACACAATGATTTGTTCTGTGAAACAATCTTGTATAGCGATCAGAGGTTCTTCCTCTGATGCTATTTTCCGGGAAAAACATTCAAACCCAGTTCAGATTTCTGCGTTTTCACCTTCTCTTCGCAGAGTAAAACCCCTGAAATGTCTTGTTTCTGTGACAAAACCTTTGTACCTTTCTTCTACTGGGAAATTGGGTTTAGCGAAGACCCAACAACAGCACACTTTGATCACATGTAAAGCGTACGAGGCAGAACGATCAGACATTGATACAAGCACACCATCAGAGGCAGCTCAGAAATTGAAAATTGGGATATACTTTGCTACATGGTGGGCTCTGAATGTGGTCTTTAATATTTACAACAAGAAGGTTCTGAATGCATATCCCTACCCTTGGCTTACTTCCACCCTCTCACTTGCATGTGGCTCTCTGATGATGTTGATCTCTTGGGCCACGAGGATAGTTGAGGCGCCTAAGACTGATCTTGAGTTTTGGAAGTCTTTGTTTCCCGTAAGTGACTGGATTTTTGTTTGTTTCCCGAGAAAATTGTTTGAATTTAGAGAAAGCTATGTTATGTTTGATAATATGTTATACTTTTCTCTGGATATTGGTCTGAAACCAGAAGTAAAATTGAAAATTTAGTCCAATTAAGCCATGTAGCTGAATCGGGGGAGTTTACTCATATTTTTATTTACGAATGATGAAGTCTCTTTTAAGTTTTAGATAAGTGAGTCACTTTAGCTTCCCTCTCTCTCTTTCTCTTTTTTTTTTTTTTTTGGGTATGTTTAAGATTTGACAAAGGTTTTAAGTACTTTGTATTTCTTGTCCTGGATTGATTTATTTTCTAATGAATAGTGATCTTAGTGTTTTCTCCTTTTCATGTAGGTTGCTGTAGCACATACAATAGGACATGTAGCAGCAACAGTTAGCATGTCAAAAGTTGCAGTTTCATTCACCCACATCATCAAGAGTGGTGAGCCTGCATTCAGTGTGTTAGTTTCGAGATTTCTTTTGGGTGAGACCTTCCCGGTGCCAGTCTATCTGTCATTGATTCCGATCATTGGTGGATGTGCTCTTGCTGCTGTGACTGAGCTCAATTTCAATATGACTGGTAATGAGGTGATTTTGCTTTTGAAGAACATTTTGCTTCCTGTATTCTGCTTCTTTTTATGTCACTTTTGAGAACAATTTGAAGATAGAGATAGTATGGCAAAAACTAAATTGAGCATTGAATTAAACCGAGAAGTATGATTTGTATCTAATTAATTATGCTACGTCAACCTCTTTTGTGCTTTCCTTTGTTTTAGCAAACTGGCTTCTACTTTGCTTTTTAAGGCTATATGCTTGCTAGAAGTTTATCCACTGACTAAAGGCAGGGGTGATTTGCTGTGACTTTCTTGGGTGATTATTGTGATGTTAGGATGCCATTTGTGAAATTGTAACGGCATCTTTTTTTTTTTCCTTTCCTTTTCACTTTTCTGTTAAAGCAATTCATTCAGCCCTGACATTTATCTCTCAACTATTTTCTACAGGTTTCATGGGTGCTATGATATCAAATTTGGCATTTGTGTTTCGTAATATCTTTTCAAAAAGGGGAATGAAGGGAAAGTCTGTCAGCGGAATGAACTACTATGCTTGTTTGTCAATGTTGTCTCTCTTAATTCTCACGCCATTTGCATTTGCTGTGGAGGGACCGCAGATGTGGGCAGCTGGATGGCAAACAGCCCTCTCACAATTTGGACCCCAATTCATATGGTAATTATCCACTGGCTTTGATACTCCTTTTATAATTTTACCATGGTCTGATGGTCATGCTTTTCTTAGTCTTTGTGCATATTTATTTCTACACTACAAATAAGATTATGTACATATCTTGCTTTTCATTGTGAGTAAATATATAATTATTTGATATTGCAGTATTGCCTAAGCTCTTAATTCTCTGATTGTAAGTGTCTAGTTTTTCCCCTCAAACCTTTATGTTTAACTAAGTCAAATATCTTCTTGGAGATGTTCAAAATCTTCTTGATGGATGCCTGTAATGAGGTGATCTGCATGGGTGTTAGGAGATTTTCTACACTCAATGTTATCCCTTCATGTTGTCTTCATATGTTTCATAACTTGTCTGTAAAGCATTTGTCTTTGTGATTTAGTTAATTAATTAATTTCATATATCTGTAAATGGACTTTAGAGAATAAACCTTTCAAAACTTCATCTTGATTACTATGTCTATGATTTAGTAATGCAATGTAAGCATTGGGTTCGGCAATAATGATATCCCCCAACATACAAAAACTAGCTGTGTTGCCCTTAATTTTCAGTTTTTTTTTACTGTATTATCTGTTCCTGTTGCTTATGAGTTCTGTTGAGTTTTCCTTCGAAAAATAAAACTCCTTATTTTTTCTCTCTTTTGGGTGATGAGTCTTTTGTTCTTATCCTGTCTCTTCTTTCTGTTCTGAAAGCTTCTGCACTCTTCCATTTTGCAACTAAAATAGATGGCTGTTAATTGAACACAATAGGTGGGTGGCCGCTCAAAGCGTCTTCTATCATCTGTACAACCAGGTCTCATACATGTCTCTGGACCAGATCTCTCCTTTGACATTTAGCATTGGCAACACCATGAAACGCATATCAGTCATAGTCTCTTCAATCATTATCTTCCGCACGCCAGTTCAGCCAATCAATGCTCTTGGAGCTGCTATTGCCATCCTTGGAACCTTCTTGTATTCACAGGTATTTTCTAGTCAAGCATTTCCTTTTTTATTTTCATAATATTAACTTCTCTCATTACTTGGTAATCATGTTCTGCCTTTTGGCTGTATTTTGTACTGATAATAGAAAAAGTTACACATCAATTATGTTGATCTGTGCATGAAACTAAAACAACACATCTGCCTCCTGATATTATTTTCATCAAAAATAAGGGAAAAAAATCTGTTCACTGATTGTCTGGGGGAACCTCAATACAGTTTTTGATTGAAGGCATTGTTATTTTTTTCAAGATTGCAAGCCCCTTTGAAATGTTCAGTTTTTCTCTTGTAGAAAGGGAAAATTTGGAGGCTCATATTGTAGAGTTAGGTCTCAATGTGTTTCAGAATATCATAACTACCCATTAGGTGGTACTATTCTGGGATTAGGTGATCCAATGTTTGGTTTGTAGTAGTTGGACTTTGAATTGCTACCTAACCGTAGTTACTTCAAATCCATTGTCATGTATTCATAGTTCAAGTCTATTTCAACATGAATTAGCTTGAAAATGGACCACTTCACATGAATTGAGAATATGCATTGGTTCATACCTTTACAGTGAGGCTGCATCTATCTTTTACTAGTGTAGTTATTTGGTGGGACCTTAAAAAATAAGGGTCTGTGAGACGGTAAAATATTAAATAGGCTTCGGTGCAATTTTTGAGTGTTATCAAGTTGTTTAATAAATTAAGTTCAGATCTTTTCAATTCCTATCAATTTAGGAGAGATGGGACACGAAGTGTGTTGAACCTACCACTCAAATGGACCGCACGCATTTAAATGAGACCCACCACTTAAGTAGGTCCCACACATTGTGTCCATCTCTCTCTAAAATTGACAAGAAATTTAGAAAAAGAAAATTGAGATGATAAGAGGTTGTAAGGTTATGACATGTGAAGGAATTTTCTGAGTCAATAATACATCATTGAGTTGTGAAAAAAAGATTCTACTTGGTACTCATTCATCTGAGAGACTGAGAACTTGATAACAGATTCCTCAGAAATTTTATTTAAAACCTCTCTCTCTCTCAAAGAAAAAACAAATTGGAGAGGATCATTTTTTTTTATTTCTCATTCTGTTATTTTTCCAGGCAAAACAATAGGGTGCAAGCATTGATGGCAAATCCTGGTACAAGCTTATACCCCGGATCATCTCAGCCAGGGACAAGGAAGTTGATTACAAGAGAACTGTGAATGCTGGGTTTTGTTAGGATTAGGATGATCTGGCTGTGTGTGCACTTGTAAATAATAATAATAAGAATAATAATTCTGCTGAGGAAACAGTGTCATTATACACATGATAAGCTAGTGGCTTTTGAGTTGTCTGTTTCAGAAATACCAGAAGTTGGAAAAAATAAATGTTCTAGTTTTGCTCAGTCTTAGCCTCCACGGATAATCTCGAAACATTGTTTCTTATATGAGAAAGGTTTAATAATCCAAGGACTATTTTCTGTTTGATGCTCTTGTTATTATCCAGAGATTATAGTATTATTATCATCATCAGTGTTAGTGATGCAACTTGAGATTTTATTATCTGCATAGCAGACACGTTTTGTGTATTTTGGCCTTTTGAGGCAAATATTGAATGCCCCTTGGCTTTCCATGTGAACATGTCAAGTGAGAAAGTGACCCTTCATCAATCAAAGGGTTCATAACCCCACGCCCTCTTTTTCTTTGTGGTTTTAGCACAGATACAGAGATATCTTCATGTGCATGTTGTGGGGGACCTTGTGGTTTTGGCCAGTTTCAGAGAATGCCGAAGATGGAGCCACCAGTATCTTCCAACGTTTTGAAGCTTCCACATCTATATATTGTAGCCATTAATGACTTGGGCCAAATTTTCAAACGTCAGATTGTTGCCTGAGGCAAGAGAAAAGCTAATTTTAAGAAGGTTGACAGTTAATGACTATAAAAATCAACATCTCTTTTGAATTTTTTTTTTAAATTGTATTTATATTTTGTAGAGTCACAACTCACAATACTGGATGTTATAAGGGTGATTTAAATCTGTTACTACCTTTGAATCAAAACACTCTTGTAACATTTTCAGAGCATCGCTGAAAATTTCAGGAAATTATTGACGTTAATTTGTGTCTGTACTTTTTAAAGAAATTAATTTTTCAAGACCTTAGTTGTCAATATTTAAGTTATGATTTTTATGTATGGTCTTTTTTTTTTCTTTTACAAAACTACTTACTGGACAACCGGAGGGGGAG
The DNA here is from genome assembly GCA_026686845.1 of Adenanthera pavonina. Classification (NCBI taxonomy): domain Eukaryota; kingdom Viridiplantae; phylum Streptophyta; class Magnoliopsida; order Fabales; family Fabaceae; genus Adenanthera; species Adenanthera pavonina. The sequence goes on from JAIVEN010000014.1 coordinate 4,677,525, forward strand.
AAAACCCAACTTGCTGTGTCACAAAATTATTGGTTTGTTTTGTGCCAAAAAAAATTATTGGTTTGTTTAAAAAACAGAGAAAATAATTTAGCTATAAATGCTTTTAATTATATTAATTTTTTTAATTTTAAAATGTTTGAATTGAAGAAAATTGAAAATAAAATAAATAAATGGTTATTTAAATGACAATCAAATAAAATGAATATACTAAAATTTCTCTTCCTTTTTCCTCTTTCATTCCCCTCAATTCAAACATTTCATCTCAAGAATACTAGTTTTCTCATGTGGAACATAACAAAACTTGAAAGGAATAGGGAAAACTTAATCAAGTGCATCCCAATGAATTCCATTTCATAATGAAGTGACGACCTTAATGATCCAAGAAAGTAAGTGAATACTTAGGTAAATAAGAGGTTGATTAGAATATGTTCAGATAACTAATAAAAAAATATGGGGAAAAAGCCGTGTGCATGGATCAGGTTGTATTAGGCTTTAGCTTAGTTCCAAGTTTATAATTTCAAACTCATAACCCTAGGTTAGTTTAGAGCCTGGTCAACCTAGCTAGAAATATTCAGGTCAAGCCGACAATATCAAGCTAAACAAGTTTATTTCAAAACCCTAGAGAGAATGAAGAGTGAATGTGTGTGAGTGTGTGTGTGTGAGTGTAGAGAGAGAGAGAGAGAGAGAGAGAGAGAGGAACCAGTTTCATAGAGAATTTGATACTGGGCATATGCGAAGGGCAACTGACGTCAATGATGAAGTTCCACGAGCTTCCATGTCCATTAAAGAGAGAATTTGAAATGGACCAAATAGCCATTATCAAGAGCTAATAGAATTGAAGTGTCTAAAAGCACATATGCTGTTGTTAAGCCTGCAATTTTAAGAGCCTGATTGACGTGGATAATGTTTTTAAGGTTAGTCAAGCCCTATGAAAAACAAAATATCTCTATGGATAAGATTTTCTTTTCAATGCTAAAATGGATAGTCCAGAAATAAACTATCCACCTTACCTCAAATTATTGGCTAGGGTGAATGACATATTTAAGACCTAAAGAGGACCATTAAATATCCAAGTCGAAAAGACTAATAAAATTAATCCAGTTGATAAGAATTTGATAAATATCTTATAAGTAAGTGGGTTCAAATCTTACTACCATTATAAAAACTTTGTTAATAAATAATTTTATAAGCACTATTTAAACAGTGAAACTTTCCTTATTCCATAAGAATGTGAATTTAATTTCTATTACTTTTATGAGAACTTTACTGTCTTGTAAGTTAAATTTCATCACCTAATTGGTTACTTGTAAGCAAATCAATTGTTCAAAATAATATAACAAATAATACTAAATATTCAATCTAGGAAATTGAAGTTTTGAATGTCACTTGGGAAAACAACAAGCAGTAAACATGTTTTCAACCATTAAACTTGTATTTCGTCATGAAAACACTAGCTGGGTGCTTGTCTCATTCTCTTTGGGGAGTGGAACTTTTTTTGACCAGCTGGAGAGTGGAACCTCAAATCCCAAGTTTTGTGAGTGCATGAATATAGCTAGACATTCAGACTCATAGTTTTCACATGTATCAAATAGTTTTAGCCCTTCAACCTCTGGTCCCAAGAAAAAAAAGCAATAAACAACTGAACAAAACTAAAATCATAGTATCACTTTATATACAGGACAGGATAATGACCCAATTCATTAGGCTCATAATGGAAGCTACCAGTGTTAACTCGAAAACAAAGTAAATTGCTTAGAATATACTCCTTCCAATTTATATTATAAAAAATCTTCTAGAACCTCTATAAAAGGTCTTCTAGAACTTTTAATTGTTTCAAGATATAATGTTAATTAATTTTTAGTTATAATTTATTTTTTTTTTCTATTCCTATCCATTTATTATTTGTCTCGTAACTTTGAAAAAAGAGAAAAGTGAAACTCAGTAATTGATAAGTGTAAAAGTGGAATATTAGAATTTTTATTTAGAAGTTTGAAGTTTGTAACCTTTCTTAAGAACTATGAATTAATTAAAAACTCTTTACTGTAGGTAATTGGCAAGTGCCTATTGGTAGGTTTAAAATCATAGTCCTTAGTAACAGAGCCACCACAATGGACTACAAGCAGCAAATAACACATTTTATATGCATAACTCTCTCAAATCATAACTTTGCTTTACATAAAATTAAATTGATGCTAGCTCTCTAGTACGAAACTGAAGCTATTCGGTAGCCAAACTCTCTGGCCTTAACTTATTACTTCTCTCTAGTACGAAACTGCAGCTATTCGGTAGCCAAACTCGCTGGCCTTAACTTATTACTTCATCCACTCATAGCAGAATATGAACCTTCTTCAAACCTTCAAATATTTGATGGCGGTCTGAACATCTTTATCGCCTCGGCCACTGAAGTTAACCACGACCTTGGCTCTGTTTGGAAGGGTTGGGCAAAGCTTCTCCAGATAAGCCAAGGCATGAGATGTCTCCAATGCTGGGATTATGCCTTCAAGTCTTGAAACTCTCTTAAAAGCTGCACACACAATGTCCAAGGATGAAGCAGAAAAACAAGATCTGATAAAAACAGCACCACATCTTCAGCAATTTGTGCACAGCAAATTTAAGAATTTACCGAGTACTAAAATAAAGGCTACATAAAATGGAAAATGGCTAGATGTTTCCAGCACATTGGCAGTGCACGTCCTGTCTTACTTAACAAAGAAAGCGACACAACACAGTCATAGTTTCTAGGTGTTCACTATGAGTTTCCTTATAATAATACGATGCATCAATGAATATTTTTTATCACCCAGCTCCATCTGGCTAGGTCTTTACAAAAAAAAAAAAGGTTTCTCTACATAATATGTTTTTATCAAAAAACCTGATAACAACACCTATAGAACTTTACCAAAAGAACCCGAATAAGGCTTCATATTATTCCAGTTACATATGGTAGTAATGGAAGGTGAAACAAAAATATTATACATGGAAGGCTCACGCACACACAAGACTCTCACAAACACCATGGCAGCACCCTTTTCCTGTTTGTATATAATACTTTGGAACTCAAGATTAACTTCAAAACAACAACAACAATAGCTTTATCCCACTATGTGGGGTCGGCAACATGGATCAAACGACGCCAATGAGCTCTATCAAACACCATCTCTTCAGATAAATCATTTCTCAAAAGGTCATTCCTTATAACTTCCCTTAATGTCCTTTTTGGTCTTCCTCTACGCCTTTTGATCGGGCTTACGCCATTTGATCAACTCTCCTCACTGGCTCCTCTTGCCCTCTTCTTTGTACATGCCCAAACCATCTTAAACGATTTTCCACCATTTTCTCCTCGATAGGTGCTACCCCAACTTTCCTTTGTATACAGTTATTTTGTATCTTATCCAATTTGGTATGACCACACATCCATCTCAACATTTTCATCTCTGATACTCCCATCTTATGCTCTTGTTGTCCTTTCAAAGCCCAACATTCACTACCATATAGCATTACTGGCCTTATAGCTGTTCTGTAAAATTTTCCTTTAAGCTTAGTAGGCATCTTGCGGTCACAAATAACTCTTGTTGCTTTCCTCCACTTTAACCACCCAGCTTGTACCCTATGCATAACATCCCCATCAATTTCACCATTATTTTGTAAAATTGACCCCAAATATTTAAACTTTGACACCTCAGAGATGATTTGCTCTCCAATTTTTACCTCTGAATCATTTCTAATTGACCTCTTATTAAATTTGCAATGCATATATTCCGTCTTACTTCTACTCAAACGGAAACCTTTTGATTCCAAAATATGTCTCCATAATTTAAGTTTAGAGTTGACCTCTTCTCTTGAGTCCTCAATTAAAACTATATCATCTGCGAAGAGTATACACTTTAGAATTTCTTATTGTATATGTTCAGTAAGAACATCCAAAACCAAATCAAACAGGTATGAACTCAAAGAAGATCCTTGATGTAAGCCTATTGTTATAGGGAAGTCCTTTGTCACACCTCCAGGGGTTCTCACACTTGTTGTTGTCCCCTCATACATATCCTTTATGACTCGAATATAAGCCACACGGACACCTTTCTTCTCCATTGCTTTCCACAATACATCTCTTGGCATTCTATCATAGGCTTTTTCCAAATCAATGAAAATCATATGCAAGTCCCTCTCTTTACTCCGGTATCTTTCAATCAAATCCCTTAATAAATAAATAGCCTCTGTTGTAGACCGTCCTGGCATAAATCCAAATTGGTTTCTGAAATACGAGACTCATTTCTGAGTCTATACTCAATCACTCTTTTCCAAAGTTTCATAGTGTGACTCATGAGTTTTATTCCTCGATAATTAGCACAATTTTGAATATCCCCCTTGTTCTTGTATATGGGCATCAGAGTGCTCTTTCTCCATTCCTCTGGCATTTTCTTGGACCTTAAAATCTCATTAAATAACTTAGTGAGCCACCAAACCCCCTTCTCTCTTAAGCACTTCCAAACTTCGATAGGAATACTCAAGATTAACTTCAAAGGATAATGAACAAAGATAATTGTAAGACTCCTACAAAATAGTAAACTCTATGACGTCTAGACAATAATAAACCCCTAATCCTTAAGGAGTTCCACTTTGATAGGTTTTTCAACACATAAAGGTATACACACATCCAGGAGACAAGACATCACCTGCAAGATCACTTAAAAGACTATAATTGCCAGTAAGTCACAATGATAAAGCCATGAAATCTGATCTTGTCTCACCAAATTATACCAATGTCAAGCAACTTGATCTAAACATTTTAAACTACCAGAACCTAACAAAACTTTACTAACAATTTGAAACTTCAAGTTAATCATTGCGTCATAAGTTTCAAACCATTTACTAACAGTAGTTGCAACAGTTCAAGTGGAAACTATGTGGAGTATCTAAATATAATTGGCCTTTCTTACCATCTCAAGAACATATATGATAGTGACACTTTATGCTAAAGCAATGGCAGGAGAGAGAAAACAAAAATAAAACAACTAAAATTCAAGAGCCATGGAATTTCCACTATCTACTTCAGACATGCATCATTCATACATATGTCTGCGTTAGATATAGCAGAAGTCAGGCTAGCCCTACCTTCCAATGCTTCTTCATCAGTGACACTATGATATTCTGCACGTCCTAAATCTTTCAAATAGCTATGTTCAGGTCCCACACCAGGGTAATCCAAGCTGCATAGTGCACATAATACTTTTTATAAGAACAAGTAGAGTCTATACAGAAACAAGTAAATCAACAACACAAATATCAATCAAATAAATCACCCTGCACTTATAGAATGAGGCTCAATTATCTGCCCATCATCATCTTGCAACAGATAGCTCATAGCCCCATGTAAAACCCCAACTTGTCCCTTTGATAAAGTTGCAGCATGCTTGCTACTGTCAAGGCCAAACCCAGCAGCTTCCACACCAATCAGCCTAACATCTTTGTCATCAACAAATTCATTGAAAAGTCCAATAGCATTTGAACCTCCACCAACACATGCCACCAGCACATCTGGTTTCCCTCCCCATTTTTCCAATGCTTGTCTTCTGGTTTCCTTGCCAATCATTGCATGGAACTCTCTCACCATCATAGGGTATGGATGTGGCCCCGCAACAGAACCCAAAATATAATGAGTTGTCTCCACATTTGTCACCCAATCCCTTATAGCTTCTGATGTAGCATCCTTCAGAGTTGCTGTACCTGAATGGACAGCTCTTACCTACATTATAGAATCACATTGTTAGCAGGGCCAATGATCAGACCACAAGCATAAAATTGTTACAGTAAGAAGTCGTTTAAACTCTTACAGTCAGTCTCTGGCAACTAGTTGCATGAAACACATTTTGCCAGAAAAACTGTAGCATAATTCTATGCTAATAGTCCTAGCTCAATCTTGGATGATAACAACATATATCCTACAAGCACACTAGAATATTTTTAAAAGATAAACAATTATTGAGATGTACAACTTCAAATAAAGACCGTTCCACTATACTTTTCTCTAATAAAGACTAAATAAAGGATGTATTTGGCAAACAAAATGATACAACAACTACAATTAACCTACCTCAGCACCAAGAAGACGCATCCTGAAGACATTAAGTGCTTGTCGTTCCATATCTTGTGCACCCATATAAATTATGCATTCTAACCCAAATCTAGCACATACAGTAGCAGTGGCAACTCCATGCTGACCAGCTCCAGTTTCAGCAATAATGCGTTTCTTGCCCAACCGCTTGGCAAGCAAAGCTTGGCCAACTGCATTGTTAATTTTGTGAGCCCCAGTGTGGTTAAGATCTTCCCTCTTCAGATAAATATGAGGCCCTTCACCATTAGGACGCTTGTAATGCTCTGTCAACCTCTCCGCAAAATACAGAGGATTCTCCCTGCCTACATAGTCTTTTAAAATCCCATTCAGTTCTCTCTGCAATTTCAAAAATATATCTCAGAAGATTTCCATCATTTGTTTCAGATAACTACGTGTGTTTATGTGTGTTTATATGACTGTTCAGTTTTGACAAACAAGGAGTAAGAGAACGGATGTTGGTGTGTGCGCGCGCGCACGAGTGCGTGAGACACAGATTATTAAAATGACAGACAGAGAGTTAACATGATAATAATAATAATAATAATAATAATAATAATAATAATAATAATAATAATAATAATAATAATAATAATAATAATAATAATAATAATATATATCTTAGAAAGTAATGCTAACATGTATAAAATTATACTAGAAGCATGACGAGCAGTGATAATAGAGTACACTTCGTATGCCATTGCTGAGAGCGATGAAACGGATTATTTGGGACAAGGATTGGGGTAATCAGTGAAATATATTATACTGATTACCCCAATTCTTTTCCCGAATAATCTGTTTCATAACTCTCAGCAATTGCATACGAAAGTTAGCATCTTCATTAAAGAAATACCAGAAGGTGATAATTGCAAATACAAACAAGATTCGACAGATAGAATGACATCTCAAAGTGTAACCAAATTTCCAATAAAATGCATCAAAATAGCAATCAACAAAGAAAAGTTCAACAATTCATTCCTCAATCGCACCAAATTGGCGTGTAAAAGATGGAAAAACCCAACCAATCAGACGAAATTGAATCCAATGACATAGATGGAAAAACCTGAAAATCTTCGTCAGCAGAAAGGGAATGAAACGCATCCTCAAGCTCGCTGAGCGCGTACATTAGAGTTTCAGGGACGTACTTGCCGCCAAATTTACCGAATCGGCCAAACGAATCGGGTCGCTGCAACACGACCGACCCATTTTCGTCCTTTGAGAGAACAAACGGAGGGTCTTTGGTAAGCGAGCACGAGACAAAAGGAGAAGCTCGAGTAATAGAGGAAGAAGCGCAAGACGTAAATTTGAGGACGTTTGAGGGCAAATGCGAAGAAGGGAACATCTCTTTTGAAAGTAGCCTAGAAGAGTCGAGGTGGGTTCTGCATGTAGCAGAGCTTGCGACGGCGTTTGCCATGGCCATGTGAGCTGTGATTTCAGTAAAACTGAACAGAAATGAAGGTTTTGTGAGTAGAGGGGCAAGAGGCGGAAGGAGATTTAAAGACTCCAAATGTCGGTTTTTTTGTTTGGTTGTATCAATGAGGAAATTACGTGTTTCCAAGAAGTGAAAACGAAAAATGGAACTTTTTAGATTGGGATATTTTTTCTGAATTTAGACGACAATGATGGAAATAGATCCTCTGTACTGTACTTGACTGGAATGAAAGCCATCCAATTATAAATTGCACGTTTGAGAGGAAAGATATCTTTAGCCTAATCTTACTTAGGCCTCGTTTGGTTACAAATTATCCCGTCTTTTAATTTGTATTGCATTATTTAAGTTCATAAAATTCGTAACATGATAAAATTATATAATTTTAACAAAACAATTGCATTATCATGTACACACGTATATGTATGCATATAGATGTGTTACATTTTCTTTGGCAAAAAAGATATTACTCTGACAATAAGGGTAAAAAAATATTTTTGTAAGCAACAAGTATATTTATATAAATAGTGCATTAGATATGTTTTTCACAGTGAGTTACTCGTGATAAATTATATAGTTTATTCATAATTGGCAATTTTTGTTCGTTTTCTTCTCCCAAATGTTTGCTGCACAACCTTCTACTTTTTAGCGTGTATTGATAAAATTAGATGGATTTTCTATACTTTGCACATAATATGACAAATGAATTATACCGTTTATAATTTGTAAAAAAACAAAAAATTTCTGCCACCTAAAATAATAAAGTTTTATAGATATATACATCTAAAAATAATTATCATGACATGTTTTTTTATATATTAGATTATAGATTAAAAACGTGCGCTTGTTGTTGTGAGGCAAGAGATTAATGCGTGGTTGTTGACCACGACATCCTGGAGCACGACCAAAAATGGTGAAGGACACGTGCGTAAATTGGAGCCACTAAGTATGCTTGATGTCTCAGATTTAATATGCTCCATTTTTAACCCTTTTTATTAGTCATATTTTAAAAATTTTTTATAATTCTAAATATAAATTACCATTTATAAATTTTTAGAATGTTAATTATTTTTTTTTTAAATATTTTTATTTAATCATGAGAGAGAATATTGATTATTTGAATTTGTAGTATTTATTAGGAGGTAAAAATAGAAAACACATTAATTTTAAGACAATTTTAATAATATAATAAATTTTTCTCAATTTTGATGAGTTAGTTAGAAGTGACTTACATTAAAGATTGGAGGGAGTACTCCATTCTATTCAAAATATAAATTCTATTTGACTAATTACATATAAATCTATTTTTACTCACTAAATTTATAAAAAAAATATATTATTTTTCTATAGTATCTCTATTTAATGGATTATATTTAAAGTTTATTATTTCTTTTACATTTAATTATAAATAAATGTAAAATAAAAAAAATTTTATTACCTTATAAATTATTAAATATGACTTATATTTTGGACAAAAAAGACTTTTTAAAGAAAACTTATATTTTAAATTAAAGGAAGTAAGTTATACTATTATCTTTAGTTTATAAATAGTATAATTTTTTTGCAAATATATAGATATAGATTCATATCACTAAAATGTTAATATTGATGTTTTAGTATAAAATAAAAGATTTATGCTAAATTTTATTATTGATAAATTTATAAATTGAGTATATTATAATTTATTTATTAAATTTTATATAATATACAAAAATCTATTTCTCTTATTTTAAAACATCTATCACTTTAGAATTTTAACAAAGTATTAATTTTTTTGGATTATTTTATCTTCTATAAATCAACATAATGGCTAGTGAAGCAAATGTTTTTCTAGAAAATAAAACAACCTAAATATGAATATTTAAGTGATATATTAGATTTTTCACTAATCTAGACTATTTAATAATTTTCTTAATCTATTTACATAACATTAAACTATATAAATATTGAAATGGAGGGATATCTAATTTGTTGTTTTCTTCAATTTTTGTAATGACAGTACACAAATATTATTAAAATTATGATAGAGAAAAAGTGTTAACAATCAATTTTTTTTTAAATCAAACCACCTCGCTTGTAAAAAAAAATTACTTAGTATTTAATGGTCATATTAAACTTCAACTAATTTGAGTTAAATCGATAGAGTTAACCATAATTTTTCTAATAAATAAAAATGGGAACAACATTGACTCCATTATAACTTCCACCATATACGAACCTAATAACCCCAACACAAAACGTGGAAGATCTATATCAATAAATATCATCAATATATTATCAGCATCAGTGTAATTTAGTATTTCATGTTACAAAATTCACAGCAAATATTGTATTCATCAACCATATACAAATAAACCTACCTGGACAAACTTATAAATCTACACTTTGGCCAAGCAAATTTGTAGACTTCTTTCAAAAATAATTACATGATAGAAACTTTTTAGATTAAAGGACATAATGTTAAGGGAAATTTTCGAAAATTCACATTCAAATAGCAAAAAAATAAAATGGTAGAAATAATAATAATAATAAATTTTATTATTATTACTATTATTAAATACAATAAGTGTGTATATATATATTGTAAAGAGAGAGAAATGTTAATCTAATACTTTCACCAATCTAACTTTTTTCCTCCTCTTTAAGAAGCTTTTTTTTTTTGCCCAACCTCTTTAAGAGACAATTCACTAGCATGCTATCTTAAGTCTTAACCCTCTAAATAAAAAAAAAAAAATCAATATTTGCATCTCATTTAGCTAAGGAAATTATTTTGTACCTCTTCAGTTATAGACTTTTTGACATTTGAAACTTCACAAAGGCTTCGTACTCTTTTTTTCTCATTATAAGTAATCAGCTTCAGCATATATAAAGTGGCACAACCAATATATTTCCTTTCGATATTTTAGTGTAATATTCTACACAAAATTATCAAAATTCAAGTACAATGGTAACTAAGAAAAATTAAGTTCAATACACAGAGGTAACTAAGAAAAATTAAGTTAAATACACAGAAGTTGAACATGATTAAATAAACAGCTGATGGAATGTTGTGATCTCGTCACTTCCAAGTGAGCAGGAAGGGCCAGACTTGAAGAAGCCACTGCCCATTACCCAATTGAATTTTCATGTAGTAATACATACTCTCGGCTGTAAATGAAAAACCATTCAAGTTAATCATATATTTTCAATGAACTAGAACAAAGTAACCAAATCTTCCCCAAAAAGGTAAAGTTAATTGTTTGACAAATTAACACTACATATTGGATAATTTAAAAAATTTCTTTCATATATTTTATGTGAAAACTTGATAACAATCAAGTTGAAAAACTAGTTAAAGTCTGGCTCCAGAGAAATTAGGTTATTTTACAGGCTTCTGACAGGGTAAAATCATTACAAATGCATCCTGATTCCTGAGTGAGTGGTGCTCAAAGAAAATTTATTACTTGAACATGCAACAGGCTACCTAATCCAGCCATGAAAATCTGATCAGCAACATCCAACCCCTAAGAATCAAATGCCCAACATCCCAATATCCCAAAAAAGCAACAACCATTTTCAGATGTCACTAAATGCAAATTTCTTATTTTACAACTTTCGAAGTTATTTGACTTCAAATTTGTCTAGAGGACATCTTAGGACTTAGTTTTGACAGATTTCTTTATAATATATGGACCATCATTTGAATAAGTGGCACGCAGAATACAAATTCTGAATTTTAGACCAAAAGACCCATCTTTTCCTCCAAATTCAATATAAGAAGCCAGCACACCACCCTACAGAACCCTTTTCCATTGTTAAAATATAAACTTCCAGAACTAATAACCCAATTCTAATATAACATTACCTTATTCCTTTGAATGAATGATTTAGTAAAGATCATGTACTATTAAAACCATATAAACAAAATGTGAGTCTATATAATATGAGGAAAAAATAATATATACTTCTGATATCTTTCAATCAAACAAAATAAATGGAGTTGGAAATATAAATATCCGTTTCTTACCTACTGTTACCAAATCTAATTGTATCCTTTTCCCGTAGTTCATAATAACGTTGAGGTTCAATGGGGCTATCCTGCATAAAGAGCAGCAAGCTTCAGATGGAATCATATAGTATTTGGCTTCAGCTTTTCATCTTACAACATATGAACATAATAAAAAACCAATCGATGGCATCTTCAGTTCCCACTTACGTTAATAAAAGTTTTGTTGGTGCTTCCAAGGTCCATTATGTAAGGCCTAGTGGGGACACAGAGGATGTTAGGTTTTTCTAAAATTGAAATTGAAATTATAGCCCTTAGATAGGGAGCGGATATAAATTGTTACCTTATTTGTTTCGACAATGTACCATCAGGTTGCTCTTTATCAACTTGCCTGAAAACATAAGGAACAAAGAAAATTTAGAAAATTCGATAAGAGTAACATCAGAAATTATGCTATTATGGATATATTTTAATTGCGATTTTTCATTTTGTTTGTTTTGTTTTAATTAAGACTTACTTGCTTTTAGTAATTTTTTGGATAACGATTCTATATATATAGAATCAAATTATGTTAGATTAGGGTAAAATTAAAGTATTCTTTTATACTTAGGATAGAGTTATCTTATTTTGAGAGTAAAATCTTTTAGTTGGAGTAGGAATATGCTCTCCCTTTATCATTGATATATATACACGGTTGTTATTTCATAAATGAAATTCATGGGATTATTAATTTTTTTTACATGGTATAGGAGCAATAATAGCACTCAACATTGAAAAGTAAGCCAATGAAATAGCACAACCAACCAGACCCAGTGCTGTAAAGGGCAAGCACCCTAACGCCTAAGGCCCAAAGGCAAGGTGCAAAACAGACCCATCACGTTGCATGTGAAAAGTGTGCCCCTTTTGGCACTTGGAAGAATAGAGAAGCACATCTTTTGCATGTTCTAGCTTTGCTATGCTTTGTTTTTATTATCATGAAGTTTGCTCATTATGCCACCACATTGCCATTGCTTGTTTTGTACTTGAAGGTTTTGTTTCTTTCACCAACTTAAGAATTAAGATATTATTTTAATAAGAATTAAGATTTAAGATAGTTAAATACTATAAATTTTAATGCAAGATAGAAAAATTTTATATCAAAGAAATTATGTAGGTTAATGATAGGAAAGTTTATATTATACTCTAAATATTATACTTTTTTATTATTGTGCTTCGCTTAACTCGAACATGCACCTTTCTTACACCTCTCACCTTGAGCGTTTTATAAGCCTTGCACCTTGAGTGTGCCTTTCACCTTTGACTACCTTGACCAAACCTATATGCCAAGCACAGCTACTAAACCCAAACACAGAGATGACAACTCAAAATTGTCAAGCCACCCTTGACACCAACAATCCTAATCATAAGTCAGAAACTCAACAGGAAAAACTACCCAGTCCATGCTCATGTTCATATGTGGGAAAAGGAACGAAGTACTTATATAACCAAGCCAGCCAACCCAGAAAAAGTGATGCCAAGTACAAAATTTGGCATCTTGAGAATCGGATAAAGTTGTCCTATTTTAAAAGTCAACTTTTAGCTAGATTAGGGATCTACTTTTTTTTTTTTTTTGGCCAGTCCTCTTATCTTCTATACATGTACACAGTTATTCAATAAATCAAATTCAAAGGATTATTAAAACCTGAATTTCTACAAACTAAAAGAACATCACAAATTGCTTAAATTAACGAAATACCGAAATTGAATAACAGCATGTTGCTTGCTGCAGGATGGATGATCTGTCGGGATATCAGCAACCCTTCTTTCCCTTCCTAAAAGATAACAACTTTGCCGATGTATATAAAGGGGCTCTGAAAATCATATGCATTTCATAAGTACAACTAAGAAAGTTTTTCTGTTGGTGGGGAGGCTTTCATGCTATGCATTTCCATTGAGAGTAAGAATTGGGGATTTCAAATATAACAATTTTTAATGCAAGAACTGGCAGAACAACATATTAAATGATGATAGAAAGGCTATAACAAGAATGGAAATAACAAAAGTGCAGGAATAATATCAAACAAGGAATACATGTACAACTAACTATTAGAAAATCAGAGACAAAAAGAGCTGCAGCAAACAGAGGAAAGTACTCTAGCCAAGATTAGTCATTTCTCTGTTGAATTAAAAGAAATTAAATATGCACAGCATTCACAATTCTGATGATCAAACAATTAACTTGTATGAGGTAGAGTAAAATTAAGTAGAAAAAGGTCAGGAATCAGGACTGAGAAAGCAGAGCTAGCACTTTGTGATCAAACAAACTTAAAGCAGAAAAAGTGGGAAGGGAGAAAGTGTAACAATGAGGAAACATGAATATTATGAATTATAAGCAGAAGCTAGTAAGTCATACAGACTAACCATTTAGCACTTCCCCATTCTTGAAAACATAAAGCCTCCATTTTATATCAGGTTTTCTAGCCTCTGGCGGTTCATTGAATAATAAAGTCACACCTGAAAACAATATACTATTTAGCATACAATTAAATTGAAGAGATACTAATCTGAAAAAACTGAAAGCTCTATATTCATATGCAAATGAAAGTAAAATACTTCAACTTCCCCGGCATTGTCCTTGTCCTCTCAAAAACCACACCTATGCTAAACACCTACACAAACTTCCCTTGAAAACCTATATGGGCCTCCCTTATTTCCCTGATTGTCTACCAATCCCTCAGTCCAAGGATGTGTAGGTTTCCAAATAGAGGGGAGATTAAGGAAAACTCAGGGTTGGTCGAAGTAATTTAATCTACAAACAAGTAATATCTAACCTCTAACTCTATTGGTTTCTGCAGCAAGCTTTCCAGATAGCTCGAACGAAGGTTTTTGCTGCAAATGGCAATGAAAGTTATAACAGCCAGCAGAAATAAAACATTTGAAAACCTCACATCCTCATAATTACAAAATTATTCAGAGCCTTTAATTCGCTAAGCCATATAATATCCAAAAAATTCTCCATGAAACTCAAGTAAATAGAGATAATCTGAGCTTGCATCACATGCCTATGCATTTTCTATATTAATACAAGTATTGAATACAGTTAGCAGTTTCCTTTTTTACTTTTAATTGAATAACGAATAATTCACATTCCTCTTCCCTGAGATTTTTAATGCATACATTCATTGACCCTCTAGCTTCAATTTTTATGGAGACATCCCCTCCAATCATAGAATTGTTAAAGGTGCTTATACACTTTCAACATTATATACATCTTTCCTCTTAGAAACTCCCAATGGCTTAATTTGATACGGGCACGAATCATCAAAAAGCCACTCAATGCTTATGAAAACTTAAAGTAAGGATGGTTAGAATAATATTTTCAAACTACAGGGGTGCAAGTGGAGGTTTCATAAACTTCAGGGATCTAGTGCCTCATATAAATTGAAACAGTTTAGGCTCTAAAACCTTCAGGAAAGGTGAATGTAATTTACAATTCAGTTTTTCCACCTTTTCTCTCCTTTTCATTCTTTTTATATTACTCTGGTGAAACACTTTCACCAAGTAGGTTATAGAATCTAAATATCTAATTTATACAACAATAACATTAGCCTTATCCCACTATGAATATCTAACTCATACATAGGAAAAAATTAACTGAAAAAGATCTTAACACCTACAGCCCTACCATACCAACACAAATGACGTACAAGTAGCCGAGCAATATTGCAAGCAACAAATCCCACAAACAGGCTAGAAAGTACCTTCTCTTTTTCTTCCAAAGCCTCCTCAGCAGCCTTCATCTTTGATACTGAATCATTCTCATCATTACTGCAAAAATAGAAGTCAATCTTTCATCAGAATCTATATTAACTTCAATCAATGAAAAAAAATAGCAGCAAGGCTTTTTAGAATAGAGACAAAATAAAGAAAAACCTTCAAGCCAAGTAACATGAAAAATGTCATTACAGTTTTACTAATAGTCATTTAACATATTACACTTAATTGTTAAAAGTTAATTCCATAACTGCAGTTAAGACCACTAAAATTGCCCTTAAAGCACTGTATAACAACTTGATTTATTTTTCATATTTGAATAGAAAACTATATAAAATATAGTAAATCAAATGCTATTAGTTGCATGCTATTCTAGAGTTCAATATTCAAGTTTAAAATGTCTTTATCAAGCAGATAAAGGATGTCTATAACATGTTCATGGCTGAATTTAGCTTATGAGATCATGTCTTCATCTCTTATCCTGCAACAGAGTGATGTAGAACAAAAGCAAGTAAGGAACAAAGGGAGGGAGATATCCTGAACTTTTATTTAATCAAAGACAATACTGAACTAGCCCTAGCTTGTACAAGCTTTTGTATAGAATCCAAAGAGTACTTTAAAATGCAAGATAACAATTTAAAAAAATTTTGAATTGAAATTTAAATTGCAAGATCATAGGAAAACTCCTGACTAACAGCTGATTAAATAAAACAGATAATTAAAACTATAAATCCTAACAAATTAGAAATAAAGTGCACCAGGTTAAAATACTAAGGTATTGTTTTTGTATGCCTAGCATCTTTAACGATTTCCAATCACTTATCCCTGGTTTTGTATTGCTTTTCTCTTCACTTTACTAAATTCCCTTTTCCTATAAAACAATGTCAATACATGTCTTCAATCTATCTATATGTAGAACACATCGTTAAGTCCTCACTACTACATTTCAATAAAGCATACCCCTGCAGGGGAATATCTTTGTGGCTAATTTTAACTCAGATTTACTATATTTAGGATGGGTTCAATGCAGTCATCACAAAACAGAAACACCCTATTTTACTTTTGGATTTGTGCTCAAATATTTCTAAGGTTATCACTTGCCGCCACTCTACCACAATCCACATCATTAATCTAGAGCAAATGACCATCCTTGTTTCAGTATGCAACACACTCTCTAGCATCCTGGGCAGAATTTCTTATCATCCTGAATGAAGTTAGAAAAAATAGTCTGTCACTGATTAAAAGAGCACTAATATTCAAGTAGATCATCTACCAGAGCAATTAAGTCAACACATTCAGCTGGTGAAAATATATTAGTTCAATCAAAAAATCAGAGTATCAGGCCTAAAGACATTATAAGCAACTGAACAAAATGGTCAGCCAACAGCCACACGAGTATATACAGATTATAATTAAAACAGCAACTCACCAGCGTTCAGCTCCTCTTGAATTTGTCATCTGCCCAAGAAAATCAGTTCAAATAAGTGTGAGTTCCAAGGAAAACTTCTACATGCAACCAAAGAAAGTACACAATAGGAAGAGAAAGAAACCAAAGGAAAAATAACTGTCAAAAGTTTGGAATAATAAATAAATCAACATTTTGGATTAAGAGGGAATGGCACCAATGTCCACTATGAACACAAGGTCAGGACTCAGGAATAGAAGTTTAACTTGGTTACTGGACGTGTTTTTCCATCAATTCATGGCAACATGCAGCCAGAAGACATGAGACAAAGTTGGGGAAAAAATGATAAAAATTATTCTACGCTGAAGCCTGACAGACTGACATCTTTCTAAAAGCTTCATTGGCTACACATGACTCCTCCTTCCCCTGAACAGCAAAAATACCATGAATATGTATTATATAGAAAAGCTAATGTGAAAAGATAAATTGCATTCACTTGAAAATACATTACTAGTACGTAAATTTATTTATATTATCTCATGCTACCAAAATGTGACATCCTGCTTGAAGTGAAAAATATATAAATAAATACTCCAATAACTATCACTTCTGCACAACTGCAATGATGTTCAGCTTTTCGTACTTTGTAGGATAGATCTGAAGACCGAACAGACCAAATAAAATCAAACGTTTAACTGATTTGAATAGAAGTATGCTTTCAAACTCATTATCTAAACATCTGATTTCAACCAAAACACAGAATAGTTTCAATTCTCTTCTAATTTTCCTCCATTGGGAAAATCTCTTGTACAATAAACAATCCTTACTCAAGCTCTATTCCCATGCTTAAGGTCTCCCAACCACAGTCGAACCCATTGTCTTTACCAAGCAAGCTGCAGCCCATTTCTCACACATCAAATTCAAAAAGATCTCTTCCTTTCTCTTAGGGTATGTTTGGTATGTGGGAAAGTGTTTTCTAGAAAGGGAATGGGAAAAGAGATTCCAAACTAAACATGTTTGATATACTGGAAGGTGGGTTATTGGGAAAGTTAGTTTCCTAGAATTATAGGAAAGTGGCTTCCTCAAAAAAAAAGTTGAGGAAAGGACCATCTTTCCTAGGAAAATAAATTTTTTTAATAAAATTATCCTTAATAAAATAACTTTAAGACAAAAATGATTATGATCCTAATTTTACAAATATTTTTAGGGAAAAAAAATAAGCCTTCCTAACAAGGTATACCAAACATGACTTGGGCAAGGACAGGAGGTTTCCAAAAAAGCTCTTCCCATTCTTATTCCCGTTTCATTCTCCCATTCTCATTCCCATTTTGTACCAAAAGTACCCTAAAATCAGTTGCCTGCCTTCTATTCAAAGGATGTGCTTAAATATTCAATTTCAATCACGCTTAGTTCTACAACCCAACCAACTCTCATCATTCAATTCATTTAATTGAATTCAGAACATCATCTAACAATACCTAGATTTTCCATCGAAGTCATACACTGATGAACAATTGATATATAATTTCTAACACAAGACACTAAACACAATGATATCCGAATTTATACAGCAATGGGAATTTAAATGTTGCCTCTCCAATGCATTTCAACATAAAGTTTATTTAGATGTTTATAGAAATAATTAAAGACATGTGCTTGAAACTTTTCCATTCAGGAATACAATTTGCACATCTATGCTGTTAGCTTGGAGTAAGTCTACTGGCAT
The DNA here is from genome assembly GCA_026686845.1 of Adenanthera pavonina. Lineage (NCBI taxonomy): Eukaryota > Viridiplantae > Streptophyta > Magnoliopsida > Fabales > Fabaceae > Adenanthera > Adenanthera pavonina. Next base: position 4,695,932 of record JAIVEN010000014.1, read on the forward strand.
TCAAAAAGCAAAACAAAAACCAGGAAAAAAAAACATTGCAGTGGTTTTAGTAAACAATAAGCTTCAGTAAAAGCATCAATAGATGAATTGAAGTCGATAGAAAACGTATTGAAATAAAAGCATAATTCATAGGGTTGGGTATCACCAGACACCTCATCACGACCCATCGGCTGCTGAGGAGACTGAGATCCGTGCCTATTCCTGCCATTGCGATGATGCTCAGGAGAAGTAGTAGACCTCTCATGTCTAGACCTTGAAGACCTGTTTCTGCCGCTGTCATTATGGTTATTATCAACTTCATCCCTTCCAGAATACCTCTTCTCTTTTCGCTCAATCCCCATATCTCTATCCGAAGCCCTTCCTCTATCTCTGTCCCTATCCCTATCAGTTCCCCTGCCACCCCCATGATCCTTCTCACTCTCACGTTTTTCAGCTTGAGCTCTCTTCAACCGCTTCGTTCGCGGGGAAGGAGAGCTAGAGCGAGTAGGAGCTACCGGAGACCCAGAGCTCTCCCTGACCGGTCTTGTCGACCCACGACTCGAATGGTGGCGCTTCTCTGACGGCGGCGGAGAAACATCATGCTTGTGGGAATGGGAATGCCTATGCCGGCGAGAGGGAGACCTTTCCCTTTCCCTTTCCTTTTCTCTGTCTCTTCGCGAGGAGGATACCGGGCTTCTCCCCCGAGCCCTAGTGGGAGGAGATTCGGAGTGATTGGAAGAGTGACGCCCCATCAGATTCACAATGGCCAGGACATGGAGTTTCTATAGAGTGCCAAAAGTTGAAAACGAAAACAAAACGAAGAGATAGCGAAAATCACATAACAGTTCGCAAATCCGTAGATAGCGAAAATGCAGAGGAGCCTGATGAGTCAATAGGAAGTGAAGAACATAGAAGGGGCTTAGGGTTTATCAGATATTTTTATTCCTTTGAAATTTTTTGTTTCTCTCCCAGCTCCCATTTCCTTCCTTTCTTAGAAAAAAAAAATAGAAGTGATGAGTATATTAGATACTAAAATTGTATATATTTTATTGTGGAATATATTTAATTTTTAAAAATTGAAAGTTATCTTTTATTTCAATTTAATTTAGTTTTTTTATTAAAATACTGTCAGTTAAAAAATATTTTTTAACTAAAAAGATTGAATAAAAAATTTGATAAAAAGTTATAAAATCAAATTAAGGTAAAATAACTAAAAAATCTATGTAATTTCAATAAAACATGAAAAAGGAATGACGCATGGAAAAAATTATGTTTTGTATGGTTTAAAACAGAAAGGGAATACTTTTCCAATAGTAGTTTGTTTATAGGATATAAATGGTACCAATGGAATAATAGAAGAGAACAAAATAAAAAAAAAACCACATAGAAGTATATAAAAAAAATACCATAAAGAAAAAGAAAAGAAAAAATATTTAACTTCCTATCACTCTAAATGCATAAAAAAATTAAGGACGATTTTGGCAATTCATTTTTTCACTCTCGTATTATACCAAAAAAATACATACCCCTCTTTTATACGTATTCCTTTGATGGCAAGGCATGAAGTATCCCAAACAAAAGGTGGCAATGACTTTCTTAAGCAATTCCATTTTCAATGTGTTACCAAACAGGGCCCTTGGCCCAAATCTAACGAAGCTGAGCTTGTTTCATGGATTTTTCTATCTGGTGTGCTAAAAAAATGGGGTTTGCATAGAAAATATTTTATCATTCAGTAATCTCTATAGTTTGGAGGAATAATATTTCACTGTTACTTAGTTACTTTTTATGCTTTAAAAAAATGAAAGTAAGTAAATATTGTATTCCACAAACTTTATAGATTGTCCATATTGCTTCCCATGTGAGGACATAAGGCACGAACCATGACAGAAGCCAAATTCAATCTAGAGCTACTATCATATTCAGAAGCTCATTTGAAGACTTAGGATCATCTTTGCATAATAAATGAGACTGGAATTCTCACCCCTTAAACCTGATTTATTCTCAATTTCTCACCTCTAAGAATTCCTTTGTCCATATTTGGTAAGGTTATCAACGTCTCAGTAAGAAGAATGGGTACTCTAATTCACACAAGGAGGAAAATTGGACTCCACTATGAAAGATCAAGGTGACTTTAAATATTATTTTATTTTGAGGAGGCACCATCTGCGAGTTTTTCAAATTTTTCTTGAATAATTTGTCTCCAAAAATGCCGTATCACATTTTCTTACCATGTAATTACATTCAAATAGCATGGTTTGGTTCTCTCCTATCGTCTCGTTCATCAGAATTTTTTTTTTAAGAGAAGTTCATCAGATATTGTTTTTTTTTACTGAGTCATTAATAGCAAATCTGTAATTTTGGCTGAACCCATTTAATGCCTACACCTTCAGGATTGGCTTCTCAACCTCCACAAGAAGGAGAACGCTGACACAGATTGTAAAAGATGACATTCAGCAGCTAACTAGGCTTTACAGATCCTTCAGTTTCAGAGGAAATTAGGTCTTCTCGAACTGACAAATTCAAGACGTACTGCAATATTATTTAAAAAAAAAATCACAGAACATACGCGTGTCATAATGAACGGCTATCATTCAGGCCGAAGAAGAAAAATGAACAAAACTACTGTGCCCAATGAATTCAGGATAAGATACTAAACTTCTACAGCACGGGTAATACTACACTCTTAAATCTAATACAATTTAAGCCAAGTTACAAATTCATCGAGATTCCCGATCCTTCAATTTTTTGCTTCCTTTAGGTTTTGACAGATGCATTCATCGCTGCCATTTTGTCGTTGTACTTTGCCCGAAGAGGATCATTGTATGTCCACCTGCACCATAATTCAACGTTGACAAGAGCATTAGGGGCCATTCGCATCATCAAATAAACGATTGATTCTATCCGACAAAAATTAAAATAATAAACGATTGATTAAAGGGCTAAAACACTGCTTTATTCTGCAACAATATCTAAAGTAATCGAAATAAACGTAACGAAATTGGGAGTAGGAGGAATGAATGATTTTAGGTCCGCATGTAGCTACTATTTCTGTCCCTAAACATCTGATTCATGATTGAAAATCAACTGACCAAAAAGCATAAAAGCACGCTGTGTAGAGCATCAATGAATTGTTTTGAATAAATTCTGATTGTTGCGATATCTAGGAAACAAAAAAGAAAACAAACTATGTTCTGGAAAATAAATAAACTTTTTCAATGATCTGATCAGTCATGATTTGCTTAAAATGATTCACTTTTCTTCTATAAAGTATAAATTGAGATAATCCAGACTAGTGTGGGATTCACACAGTGTCTCTCTTTCCAAATTTGACACTAACAGTTTCCTAGGAAATCAAGAGGATCCAAATTCTAAGGCAACACAACCACATGGTCATGTCTAACCAAAAATGAAAGGAAGCAGAGGTATTAAGGAAGTTCCTGTGGTAAAGATAAGAAATTTGATGACAATAAAAATGTATTAGATAAAATGAAGAGCTGCCAAAAATCAGTTAATTGAAAAGTTCCATTTAACCTTTATGTTATCTAAACCAAAATTACAACAGTGAGCTATTTGACCAAAGGGAACAAAGGAGAGATCTAGTGAAGTCAAGGAATTACAGAAGTTAACGAATTAGAAAGGGTGGTATTTATTAAGAAAAAAGTAAACATGGGACGGGAGATATATGTTTCCACAAATCACTATAAAATAATTCAGGCCAAAAAAAAAAAAACTATAAAATAATGAATCCAATGAACTATCTCACAGATGGGAATCTGAGTTCTGTATTATTTATGAATTATGAACTAGAATTCAACCGCCCACTCCTGATAACGAAAAGAAGCAAAACCAAGAAAAAAATGATCAAAAAATCCTCCCTGGTAATAGAGTGGCCCTGCCTTTCCCTTTTTCACTCAGATTCTCCTAGTCCTCCCCTCAGAACCCTCCTTCTGTAATATTCCTCTGTCCTTACCCCTTTCTCTGCCCCTCTCTCCTGCCCATGCTCTACCTTACAAAAGGTAGTTACACTGGGTTCCCCTTTCCTCCCCTCTTCTCCCACCTCTCTTTCCTAACTTGCTTGGTCCACCTTTTTCTTTCTTCTTGTATAAAATAGGCCTCCTTCAATGCCTTTTTGGGCCATTTTCCCTTTCCCAATGGAGACCTTCCCCTGCAGCCTGTCACTCTCACCGCTCACGTAATTAAATTCCCAAGTTGGTGAATCCATCCTTTACAAAATTTCTTCTTATTCTTACTCTTGTTATCAGTAGAACGTTCAGACAAAGACAAAAAAGATTGAGAAGAAAAAACCTTAAATTACCTCAGTTTTTTATCTGAGCTTACTCAACTTATAATGTAATCTAGAAGATGTAAGTAGAACCCTATTACAGGTCAATGTCATGCAAGAATAATATTGGAAGTGAAAACAAGCAGAAAAGAACTATTTCCAGATAAATGAAAAATCTGGTAGGCTGGCAACAGTTTCAAAAAACAGGGAAAGTCATACAGAAAGTGTACTTACGGGTTGTTCCAATCAGTAGTATCCTCACTAACCAAATGGGTCCATTTAGTTCTTCCACTACGACCAAAGTGTTTGACTTGCATAACTTTGGGTAAAATTGTCTTGTCCATCTTATCTTCTCCAGTTGGGGCAGAGAAATCACGACTATAAATACCATCATTTCCAACTGTTGCAGATCGATCATCAGGATTGGACTGGAAGAAGGCACCCTTGTGGTAATATTTCTGCATGAATCTCCACTTCTGTTTTGGTTGTGCAGCCGGTTTTGGATTCTTCCTTTCCCACTCTCTCCTCTCTTCCTCTGTCATGTTTCTCACCTTCTCCATCTCTTCCTTTTCCTTCAACATTGCTTCACGATCATCCCTATCCCTCTTGATCCGACCAATCTCCCTCACTTTCCAAGCTTCATACTCCTCTGCCTCATTAACTTCATCATCAGTATCTATGTCAGCAACATTTGCTTCCAATTCCAAATTCTTCTGGATTTCTATATCCTTCCGGATCTCCTCAACAACAATCTGTTTTGTCTCTGTTTTCCTTTCCTCCAATCTCCTTATCTTTGCCTCCTCAAGGGCCCTCTCTTCAGCTTCAAGACGTTCACGCTCAGCAATAGTATCTCTCTCTGATTTGGGAACAAATACAGGCTTCACCATTGCAATTCCAGCAAGTTCCTCCTCTGAGTCAGTCTCATACTCAGATTCCTCTTCTTCCTCCTCTTCCTCCTCCTCCTCCTCCTCTTCTTGAGGAAGTGCTTCTTCCTGTTCTCTTTGGAGCAATTTTTCCCTAATTTTTCTTCTTCTTTCCTCCAAAGCATTCTCATCTTCTTCCTCTAATTCCAGCCCTTCCTGTCTCCTGGCTTCCTCTTCAATTGAAGAAACAATTTCAGCTTGTCGAATGCGCCGATGATCAGCTCTCACTTCCTCACGATTATCTATTCTGATTTCAGCCAAGCGACGAAGCCTAGGATCATCCTTTTTAACAATATCAGAATCCTCTTGACTAGGAAATGCTTTCTCCAAGGCAGCTTCCTTGGCTGTCCTAATATCACTTTCTTCATTTTCATCATCAGCCCATTCAGGAACTTTACCTGGCCAATACCGCTTAACTTTTGTTTGCCCAATTTTACCTCTAAGTTTGTCCCTTATGGCTATTATTGTATCACTAACGCCTGCTGTCACTGACATGGTTCTTCTCTGAATGAAAACTGAAATAAATGTTTGTCTTCCCTTCCTTCAGACCCTAATTTTTGAGCCATTCACACACAAGAATAAGTAAACCATTTAAAAATGATCAAATAACAAGAAAAAATTGTAAAGACTATATGGAAAGAAAAGGAGAAAGAAAGAGAGAAGCAAGATCTAAAATGATCAAGTTCTAATCACTATAATCTATACCAAAGGCAGCAAACCTGAATTTAAAGATCTTACCACCAAGTTCTGCATGAGTAGCATGAAACCAAGAAACACAAACATTGACATTTTAAAAATTGAGAAGCAAATAATTAATTTCAAAAAACATGAATGTTGTCCCACAGCATATAACAGCAAATCAGCTTTTAAGCCCTCTGAGTCCAGGCATGAATGCATAAACACACAAAACTGTCCCAGTAAATGAGAAAGAGAAAACACATTTGACCGTGCATATTACCCTATAAGTTCCATTGGCCAAAAAGTAAATAACCTATAAGTTCCATCTATGAAGACCCCATAAAAATCAGACGGATATTCTCCAGTAGGGCAATAGCTAAGGGTGGAAACAGGCCAAGCCAGACTAGGCCTTGCCTAAATAGGCTAAGCCTGTGTGGCAGGCCTCAGGCCTGAGCCTGGCCTATTGGCCTATATCAGGCCTCCTCTTAGGCTCAGGCCTGAGCCTTCAAAAGGCCTGGCCTGGCCTGAAGCCTATTTAAAGGCCTACTAAACTAGTAGGCCTTTAAATAAGCTTAAAGGCTTAGACCTTGAAGGCTTTAAATAGGCCAAAAGCCTATTTAAAGCCTACATCAAAAAAATATATATATATATATAACATGTAACATAGCGACTTTAACAAGTAATAAAATACATAATTCAATATAAGCAAAATATCTCAAATCATAATACTATTTACAAACAGACATGTGACATAGAGACTTTAACAAAGACTAAAGGAAACTTAAACAAACATGAGATTCCAAGAAATTAAAATTTGATTATGTACAAGACAGCACAACATATGTACACTCAATTAAGTTCTTCCCCTTAATTATCAGACTACATGATTTTGATGTTTCCTTCTTTGATTGTTCCTCTATTTTGGGGAGAAGACTGATGATAAAGATAAAACCTACGTGGTGGAGATTGTATTTGTGCCTAAACCAGTATAGTGCTATATTGTTTCCTCCTTTGTCAATAGTAAATCCAACATGCAATGGCTGAAAGAACAAAAGAATCCCATGAGAATAGAAGTTCAGTCATTGGTAAGAAGCTATGGGACAAAAAACTTGAATAGAAAAAAGAAGGGAAATTAATTAAGATATGAGAAACCTCTGCTGCCTTAGCTGGGTGATCACTTGTGCCAGCATCATTGAAGGAGAAGCTCCTTCCAAAATTTGGTGAATATTCCTTTCAGTTTGAGTTATCTAGCGGGTCTAGTCTTCGAGTCAATAATATTTTACCAGGGATGCTAAGACCTTTGAGCAAGCTTGAAGATAAAAGAATATAAAATTGCCATTAGCTATATTTTGAGTTATATACTTTCCATTATAGGTGAAACTGAACAGTAATTTGAAGGGACAAAGAAAATCGTTCAATCCATCAATCTATCTAACCCATAGTATCGACAAAGGATAATCATCAATATAAAATATAAAAACTCTTTGGAGCCAAACTATTCATAAATCATAAAGTGTGACTCATTTGTTGTGCAGAGGTTAAAATATATATCATCTTCAGAGTTAACTGCAATCAGATCAGCCGAAGATAGACAGGGATTAAAATTCCAGTCCATAATCCTTTAGCTGGAACATTTATGAAGGCACCATATCGGTTAGAATAGAATCATAGATCATGCCCATTATTGAAGTCCATCAGGTTTGTATGATTCAAGCACTATAGAAGCATGTAAAATTTCATTGATCAGAAATAGTGATTTTAACATTCAAAGAAAAATTCTGAATTAGCCTCTCTAAATTCGAAAAGTGAAGCAAAATAACATAGGAGGACGGGTGTTCCGGGAGCCACCGAATCAAATCAGTCAGCGGAATTACAGGGAACATAAAGTTAACCCGCAATGGCTTTAGTTTATGAGAAGCAAATAATCACAGGCAGAAAATGAGGGATTTCGAGGCGTAAAATCAGTAATACCCTTGAACATTCCTGAGGGTCTAATTGAATCTGGAGTATTGGCTTGGGACGGTGCTATCTGTATTGCTTTGATCTTCTTCCCTCTGTACCACAAACAAATCAAAAAATAAAACACAGAAATACTAAGAGATCTGAAAACAAAGCACAAGCAAATAAAGCAAGAGAGATAACGGAGGGGTTGAGAACACGTATAGCAAGGTCAGAGTCGCGGCTACGGTGGAGCCGTGAAGGGATACGATGGAGGCAACTCGCAATCGCAACTATAGGAGATGTCGACGGGGAGAGGGAGGCAACAGATGGAGGCAGCTAGCAGAGTTACAGACTCGCAGTTGGGAGACGGAGGCGAAGGCGACGCGAAGGTGGAGGAGAAGGCGAAGCGGAGACGAAGGCTAATGCGATGGATGGAGGCTAGGGTTCACCCTTTAGGGCATGTTCAGATTAGATGAGTGGTGATGCTGATGCATACAGACAGAATTAGGAACGATTTAGTTTTGACGAGAATATAATATTATGTTTTATTAATAAATTAATTTAAATTATATTATATATTATTATATTATAAAATATATATTATTATATTATATATAATATTATAAATAGGTTTAGTCTGGTAGGTTTCATGTCAGACCTAAAGTAAATAAACCATTAGAAAAGCCTATTCCTAGCCAGGCCCTAAACAGGCCAGGCCGTAGGCCGCCTAAAAGGGGCCTGGTCTGTTCCCATTCCTACTAGTGAGATAGACATTTGGGATGATGAATCTGCGTATGTGAAGTGCTTGATATTATGATGAATTACTTTTTATTATTTTATGATATAATAATATAATAAATATATTAGGATAATAAATAATTAATATAAATAATTAATATGATTAATAAAAAATTACTATATATTTAATGTCATTTATCCGGACTATAATTATATAATTATAACTAATAATTTAAGGGCAAGGAATAATTTAGTTTTTTACTTTAAATTATTTCCAATATTTTTTTTCTATTCTACTAAATATTACTGAGTAAAACATTTTTTGTTTCCATTCCTATACATATTAAACATATTTTTTTCATACTTACCTCCGTTTCATTTCCATTTCTATTCTTATCTTCAGTCCAATAAAAATCATTATTCTAAACCAAACAGGTCCTTTACATACTAAACTAAAATTATACAAGAATTCCATTCATATTCTTTTTTCTTTTAAAATCTCATTTCTATTCCCTTTGGTGTTTTCATTCCTTTAATTCTGCTCACCAAATATAGCCTTATAGAAATGTTGTGAAACCAACTAAGCAAACCAGTTTTATATGAGTGCTTGCAAAGGTATGAAAGTACTTCAAATAATCCTCTTATTTTCTGTTGTCTCCACCATGACTATAAGGAGTGAGTAACTGGCAAAACCTATGGAACTGTTTGATTATTGCTTTTTTATAATAGTTTTCTCTTTTTAAAAATAACAAAATTTTGTTTGAAAAACCTATTTTTTATAAAATATTTTAAAAAATAGAAAAATAAAAGAAAAAAACTTACAATATCTTTATAGTGTTTGACATTTTTTATTCTGAAAAATACAAGAAAATATGGTGAACATCCACCTCATTAATGATAAAATTATTAATTTTGAGTGCAACTAATTTAACACTTGTTAATTATGATTTTAATAACAATTATTTAGACAAAATTTTTCATTTTTCTATTTTTACAACTTGTTCTAAAAAATTCTCTTATAAAAAAATATTTTAAAAACATTAAAATAGAGAATACATTCAAATAAATCATATACATTTATATTTCATATGGTTTTTTTTTTTTTAGGATCTTTGAAAAGGGCCCAACACTCTATTTGTCTTCCCTTCCTTTATTAATATTAGGATCTATTAGGTACACAAGATAATTTTTTATGGAATAAGAACAAAAAAAAAAAGGAAATATAAATAAGTTTTAAAATTTTATTTGATATATTAGAATGAATAAATGGAATATTGAGATAATTTTTGTATAGTATGTATATTAAAGTTGATGGGATGAAAAATTTAAGATATAAAAAACCAAAATATTATAATAACTAAATAATCTGAAATCATTTTTGTTTTTGGGAGAAGAAAAGCCCTTCCCTCAGCATCATCATTTTCATTACTTCTTCCTCTTTGACTATGACGGCGGAGGGTGGCAAGATTAGGACCGTGGATGAAGTTAACATCAAGGACAAATTTGAACGAAGTGAGGGAGTTGATGTCAGAGATCTAGAAGGAGCAAAGGTGAAAGGCCAATGATGGAGGGATGGCGTTGCCGAAGGAGGAAGGTCCGATCACCAATTTAAAATTTGATTAATCTGAATTGATATACTTATTAAAGCAATTGAAGCTCCATGTGATAACTTCTTTGTCTATGGATATAGCAATACCGGGAAAACTTCCCTTTGAAATGCATTGTCTTCTATAATTCGTGCAAGAAGTGAAATAGTAATAAATGTCGCATCAAGTGGCATAGCTACAACATTACTTCATAAAGGAAGAACTGCTCACTCCAATTTTGTCATCCCACTAGAAATCCATGAAGAATCCATGTGTAATATTAAAATGAATTCATTTCTTGCAGACTTACTTCACCAAGTACAACTTATTATTTGGTATGAAGCACTAATAATTAGAAGGCATGCAATAGAAGCATTTGATCGGACAATAAGGGACATTTTATCTCTTGTTACACATAATGCTGAACAACTACCCTTTAGAGAAAAATGTGTTGCTCTAGGTGATGATTTTAGACAAATTCTTTCTGTTATTCCAAAGGTTTCTCGAGCTGACATAATAAATTCTTACATCAATAGATCTCATCTTTAGCGTTATTGTAGAGTGTTTGAGCTAACAATTAACATGACACTTCAACAACCTATATCACCAACCACAACTAATGATATCAGTAACTTCAGCAAATGGTTGCCTACAGTGGGTGATGGAAAGCTTGGTGACTCAGAAAATGGAGTTGCAAAAATTGACATGCCTCCTGAAGTCCTCATCACAGAATTCACCAATCCATATGAAGCAATAGTTTCAGCCACCTATCCTAACTTGCTAGCAAACATGGCCACCCCTGATTCCTTTAGTGACAAAGCTATCTTAGCTCCAAGGTTTGAAATCATCACTAAATTAAATGATTATGTTTATTCCTTGCTTCCAAGTAAACATGTTCAATACTTTAGCTCTGATTCTATTTGCAAATCATCAAATGATTCTTAGTCTTTAGATGAAGTCTATCCTCTAGAGTTCTTGAACTCAATCAATAGCTCAGGAATGCCTCCACACAAGTTAGCTTTGAAAGTTAGGGCACTAATCATGTTGTTGAGGAATATTGATCAATTAATAGGACATGCAATGGAACGCATTTAAGAGTAACTCATCTAGATAAACATGTCATTGAAGCAATTACCTTGAATGGATCTTGCTCAAATCAAAAGGCATTGATACATAGAATGGACATGAATCCTTCTAAATCAAGATGGCCCTTCAAGATGCAAAGGAGACAATTCCCTGTAACTCTCTGCTATGCAATGACAATAAACAAAAGTTAAGGTCAATCACTACAAAATATTGGAATGTATTTGCCAAAACATGTTTTTAGCCATGGGTAATTTTACAAGTCAATAACAAAACTCAAGATACTCATTCAAGATGTCAATGGAACCCCTAAAACATCTACAAACAATGTTGTCTATCCAGAGGTTTACCAAGGCTTGACTCCTCCAACATCTTTGTCATAAAAGGTACATGTTTTTTAGCAATTAACTGTTTCCTCCCCTCTAAATATTTTTATGTCTATCAATTTAGTTAGACCTTTTCTCCTTGTATCTTTTTAACTAAGCAAAAATCTACATCCTCCCAATTTTGCTTAAGTTTTTGGAGCCTTTTTGATGGATGATTTTGTAAAACTATTGTTTATAGTTGTCTTTGCGGAAGAAGTAATATACAGAGGAATATATCTAAAAAGATAAAGATCTTTACAATGGACAACAACATATCAACCGAATTCAACTTCACTCTTGAGGTAAACCATATTGTAGTCATATGTCACTTATATTAGTTTGTAAATGAACTAATAATTTATTTATATTTTATCAGTTGGCATTAAATAATACGCTAATAGTTTAAATATTTAAGTAGTTTACCAATTCAATGGTAATACTCCACTACAGGAATTGAGGGCCTAGTACTCATCACTCATTCACCTCAACTTCACCAACCACAAATACTTGATGGTACCCTGAATTCCACATTTATATTTTGTCACTTCTAACTTATTTATGCAATATCACAAGTGCATGACACAGTACTACTGTAATGTATTAAATTTTCATATCTCCTTCGTTGCTTTTGCATTCCCATAACAATCAATGCTATCACATGAAAATTAATTTCCTATCGACAATTAATATATTTGATGCTATAAAAAACTTCAATCTTAATGATCTCATATAATTCAACTATTTACATATTCACATACAAACATCTATGTAATTATGTATATGTCGATACATCATATTAAACACAAATGTGAAGTTCTTAATAATAAAACAAAAACAAAGTAACCATCTATATGTAATTATATATATATGCAACTATATATACTTTTTTCTTCACTAAACACAAGTAATCAGCTAGCTTCACATGTCTCCTTATTTTTCAAATGCAATATATGTAACAAATAAAAAAGTTCTATTCACCTGCGCATTGCGCCGAAAGAAAATTCTAGTTGTGCTTAATTTTTATTGTAACTTGATAAACACTACTTCCTTGAACTAATTTCAAAATTGAATATTATATACTAATAAATTAATTCTTTTTGTATAGAATATTTATTTTGGTTGGATGAAATAATTTATTTGGCATTTGTTTTGCGACGGTGTCTCAACTTTAGACTTTAGGAGCAGTCGTCGTATTGTTTTTGAAACAGGAAGAGTCATTTCGAAAGGGGAATGCCTTTTTTTTTTTGCACCAAAAGGGAAATGCTTTTGTGAAATCAACATTTTGTATTGTCCCATTCATCGCCAGCCATTCCTCCATTTGCCTCATCATAAAATTTTTCACATCTACTCACATGGCATTGATCAGAAACCAATTAAAAACCAATGCAATTTTTTTCTACCAACAAAAACCAACACAAATTTTAAAGGATTAACTTCCTAATTGTCCGGATGTTTTCTTTAAATTAAAGTGTAGGAACTAAATAAAAAAATGAGGTAAAATATAGGAATTAAAGATTAGTTTTTCACTTAGTAAAAAACGAAAGTTTTTCTTTAATTAAAATTCTATCACATTCTAGTTTAATTATAAAATTGTTAATTAAAATATTGTTAGTAACTTTAAATAACAATGGATCTAAAGCAGTCTCTAATCTCCATCGCAAATAAATTATTATATATAATGAAGCAATCCAAAAAATTTATAAATAATACTCAGCATTCAGTATGAAATTACATGACTTTTACTAAAAGCACAGAATACACAATGTGACAAACTATAAATGACAGATTCAGCATTCAATACTACGTGAATGCCAAAAGTGAACTCTACTTTGCATGCATTAAGAAACATTAATGTCTAAAAAACACTATTCTTTGCAATTCCATCAGTGAGTAGATCAGCAAGCGTACTTCCCTTATCATTTTTAGTTTCATTACTTTCATTAAGAGTGGTCATTAATGGAGATAGACCATGCTGCATAGATAATTTAGGACGCTTGATTGGGACAAATGCCACCTTCTTAGAAGAAGAATCAAGTTTACCGGGTGAATTTAGTGATGCATGCAAGCCATCAATTGGTGGAAGTTCTTTGAAAGAGGCTCCTATAGTGCTTGAATTTTCTCTTCCTTCCTCACCAGAACTTCCCATCTCCTCATGATTCAATAAATCAGTAGTCACACCATCGGCATGAAAGGGTGCATCACAGACAGCAGAGTCTGCATCAACCCTCTCTGGGACAAGTTTGTCATTTGCAGTTTCTGCAAAGCATACAGTTTTCCAAATCTTCGTCAAAAACTCAACAAGTTGGTTATTTGCAGTTTCTCCACAGCATACGGTTTTTCAAGGCTTGGAAGAAAATCAATGATACTGTCAAATTCAAGATTATAATACAAATACGGTAACTAAACTATCCTTGTTATAAACATTTCTTTTTATTGCCTGAAACTGAACCATCCAGCAAAACAAAGATACAGAAAAACGGAAAATACAGATTGTAGTGATGACACAATGAGAAGAACACATCATAAAGGTTCTTACCCCCAAGACAAGATTCAATACTTCGATAGTTAATAGCTGATGCTTGGACAGAGATACTCCCTCCCGAATCCTCACTTAAATTTTCATTCTTACACTTCTTCTCAAGTAATATAAACTTATCTGATTTCCATACACACTCCAATAAAACAAAATCCTCGCTACCTGGAAAGTACTCCCTAAAAACCTGCAGAAATAGTACATGTCATAAAAGAGTGATGATAATTTGGCCTGTAGAAAAAAGATTTTTTGTGTCCACGTATTCGTTAAAATATGCAAAAATTTAGTATGAACCAACCTCAACTCCCCCCTGATTTATCTTTATTGACTGCTTCTTTTGAGACATGGACGAAACTATGTTGAACAATGTGACAACATCAAATAATATCTGTACAAACAAGAAAAGCTTCCAGATTAAGTTTCATCTTTGCTTACAGAGAATAGCTAGTAAAATATTCCCTAGTTAAATTATCTACCCAATGCAACAATCACTTAATAACAATCTTATTGGCCAAAAAGAATGTCAATGTGACTTTCTATTCAATGCCATTATGCGTAATACGCATCAATTAATTTATAAACCATAGTCCTCAGAACATACAAACCAGAAAAAGATATATAGTATAATCACAATTTGCAAATTGTAAGCTTACTTGTTGAATTAAAACCCGGAGACGTGCAAGCATAGCCATGATTGTCAGAGAAAATCCCATGAAAAAAGACTGAGCAAACAGGATCGATATCTCACTATTGAATAGTCAAGGGAAAAATATTGTGTTGCATTCTAAAGAGCTCACTGCCATGATGTTTAAAACAGAATGCACTTAAACTAATAAGAAATGGTAATGGTGCACATGACAATAACAACTTCTGAGGAAGAGATGAAATGCATTCTCTCTTCCCAAGTATATAAAAAATATATACGCCATTGATTAATAACTGGGTAAAGGGCCAAATTATATGACTATAACCCCGCAAATTTAATCAAATTGAGGAAAGCAAATATGAAGTTTCAGATTCAACCTAGATCTAGCTCAACCAACAAACACTGCAAGGGCATAATGTCAACAATAATAAGTGCAATGAAATGAAATTAAACATAAGAATATCTATAGATAAAGAAATTAAATGGAGATTGTGAAAATGGGGCAAACGAGTAAACTTTTAATCTCAACTAGCACAGAAAATGCAGAACACAAGTTAACAGTAATGAGAACAGAATACTAAAATCATTACAGTAGATGTTTCAATTCATTATCATTTAATTTAATTCTTTAAATAGATGTAACTATGGAATGAAGTGAATGACGTAGCATCACATGACTTATGCCAAGATTGAGAGTTATGGAAATTTTACTAAACAAAGGGCATATATAATAAACCACACAACTGTCACAAAGTACAAACAACTTGAATGCTACGGTAGGATACGTTGCAGCCTTCAGCATTGGTTCAACCATCTGCATGAGAAAACATAGCACACATAAAAATTAATGGGTTGCAATGCTACTAAGCATTCAGAACAAATTGCCATTAAAGTGAATCAATTGAGCTAACATTTTCACAATACCATATGATTTTTTTTTTATAATATATGCATAGCTTAATTATTGGACCAACTCCCCTCACAAGTCGCAACTAACACCTACAAGATTTCCTGTGGAATTTGGTATAAACCATGGAAAATCATTGACTAATTACATAACTTCTTACAATATTTTCCCTCAAAATTTTGCTCAAACATGCTTTGACTTAGATGCTATTTACCAATGGGAAGCAGAGTATCTCAATTAGCATTTTACCATCTCCAATATGCTACCCACATGAAACAAGTGCTGGCTCTGATGAGCAGGGGCCAATGAATTGGCAAAGCAATTTTTACATGCACGCGCACCCACATATTGTTTTGATACTTAAACTGACAATTGGGTGTCAACTTACGGTGTTTGTTAAAGTTGATATAGAAAATTTTAACTTTTTAAGTACCAAATGTTAAAAGAAAACACATAAACTTAGGATGTGACATAAGCATGTTATCCAATCAAATTGTGGCCAAGCAACCCATATAATATAATGATAAGCTGACACAATCATCAATGAATATTAAGTGTTTAATCTCTTCACCTGTCATCTGAGGAAAAGATATTTGCATGTCTTTGAAACTAAGGCATGGATGATGTTCCCTATTATGCATAAATAAATCAAAATAAATGGAAAGTGCATTTGTAGTAATTTGGTCTTTTCCTCAGTTTAGGTTGGTAGCGGAAGGAGACAATTAAAGACAATGTAAAAGGTTGGAGAAGTTGCCTACAGAAATGATGCAACAGAACAATGTGAACTGAAAGTCTTAATTCCACACAACAAGATTCACTATGATGCAATATCAATAAAATGTTTCATAAAATTAACTAAAACAAATACGAGAGAAAGGGAGCAACTAATTATCCGCCAAAGTAAAAACACAGCAACTTCAAAAGCAGCAATGCAGACAGTAAAAGTAAATCTTTAGGATTCACATGGAATTGCACCTCTTCCAGTAGGCGTGCAACTCCTAAAATCCGCTCCAGAAAATTATGTTTTCCACAGTTGCATTTTCCCCTTTTTAAACTATCATGAAACAGTGAGAAAAAAGATCATCATCAATAAGGCGACCTATAATTTAACTTCCTTATGCACAGAAATTTCATATGAAAATATTTCAGAACTAATAATAATTTCACAGGAAAAATATACGCTTGAATCAGCTGAATGCATGATATTTAGTTTTATAAGAGACAATATCACTACACAATCTCTCAGTCATCCCCATCCTCAACTCTAACATATGGCCATGACAAACTGAGGTGGAAATCCTTAACCTGGATGACAGTCAAGGCTACTGATCCACATGCCAGCACAACTATAAACATTGGATATCAGTGTTGTTTTATAATGTTGTCACAGCCACATCCACTTCTTGTACCCCTCAATCACAGCCATATCCACTTCTTGTACCCCTCAATCACACACATAGGTCTTTGCAACTTTAAATGAAAGCTATTATTTCATATTTTCACGAGATCTTATGAATTTAGATTGAGAATTTTTTAAAAAATTTCCCATCTTTCTTCCAACTTCAGCTTAAAATACAAAAGCCAAAAGCAAATAAAATTGAATTTAAGAAATAAATAAACAAACAAACAAACAATCTATTATCCAGGTCAATTTGCTTGTTAGTATTCAATATAAAGGCATATTGATTTTGAAAAGGTGGTTAGAGATTTATTTTCAAGAGTTATTTGAAATATATTTTCATAGGAAATAGAAATTATTAAAAAAAGAGAATAGAATAATATAAAACTTTAGCACGAGGCCCTCAATATCTTTAACACACTCATATTGTTATAAAAGAACTCAACTAACCCTGGTTTTAGGGTTGATTTGAATCTGTATATATATTGGAAAATTTGACTTTATGCTAAAGTTAGGCTTCAAATAAGTCTATAACCAAACATACTCATTGCATCATTGTGCAAATTTAGACATCCTTTCAGAATCAGAAGTTAAATTCCAATTAAATGAACAAAAACACAATTTACACTTGGCAAACAAGGATCAATAGAAAGAAAGCTGTACCTCTCTAACACATGAACCTTTTGTTTCGGCCTATCTCCTTTGATAACTAGGAGGCACGATATGACAAGCTCCTCCAAGTTTGCAGATTTTAGAAGCCGTAAATCCCTCCTCACCTAAAAAGCACAAAGGGTATATGTACATTTAAACGCAAATATCACAATTTTATTGCAATGCATATGCCACTAAATTGTAACAAATCAGAGAACATTGCACAGAGTCATTTGATCAGCAGCACAATTCATATCCTTAACAGAAACCCTTCACATTCTTCATCTCCCTAAACAAACGAGAGAACATCGCAGGCATATTTATGGATTGGAAATAACTGGATTTCAAGAGAAACACAATATCGAAAAAGCAACAAATGCATTAAAGATAGAGAAAATTTGAAGAAATCAAATTACAATAATAAATCTTGCAAGCAAAGACAGCTTCCGTCCAAAAAGGAGAGGCCTACAAGAGCTTTAACCCTTGAAAGTAGTTTGCTTTCATATCATGGATGAACCGATGATGAGAATGTATCCCTTTTTTATATATAAAACACATGTAGATCAACTTCGGCTTACCACAAACGAAGAGCAAATAGAGGAAAGTAAGAAACACACACCCTGTACCTTCAAAAGATACTTGAAATAAGAACAACGCCTATGCTGGTTCTTGTTTTTGTACACCATTCTTTCAAGTATGCCGCACTCTGCTTGAAGCTGGCCATACAAAGATGTGAACCTTCCCTCAATGGTTTCAACTTCGGAATCCATGAAATCTCTGCGCGTATATACACAAGAAAGCAGCCAGTTCTGTAATATTTTTAGAGAATGTTTTAATGATGAGAATAGATAAAATCATGAAACAAAAGCCAAACAGGAAATCACAAAGCAGAAAACAGGAAATCAATAGTTTGGATGAAATTTTTGGAGGGGAAGCGAAGGATTTATTTTGTTGCCTTCCCCTTCAGTTGTCCACTCACATTTTCCTCCACATTGGAGTTTTTTTCGAGTGGAGAGAGTGTGATGTAAAATACACTGACTATTTTGCCCTTCCTCTTTTTTTAATATTACAATATTACTTTGTAAAAGAAAAACACTAATATTATTTCAATTCTCACCAAAACACTACTCGCCGCCGCCGCTTTTGTCGGCCGCCGTCTCCACCCTGGCCTCTCGCCACTCCTCGACCAATCTTCCCAGGGCCTTATATCTCTTTCCGCCGACTCATTCCTCGCCAGCCGTCAATATCAATCGCCTCAATGCATTGGATTGGCTTCGAAACAATGGAGAAGATTTGATTTTGATCGCTTTTGATGGAACGTGGAAGCACGCGAGGGAGATGGTGAAGGCCAGCGAGGAGCTCCTTTCCAAATTTGCTACAAGGTTTTGTCCGGAGGTCGATGAGAATGTGAGCGGTGGCAGTATATGTATGATAGTTGTTCTTAGTTTTTAACGAGAGTTGCCTCTTTTTATTTTTTCATAATAAATAAGAAAAAAATTTTATATAAAATTGATTATTAAATTCCTTCCATTTCCTTATAAACTAACCACAATTTTATTAAAACACCTTCAATTTCTTTATACTAATCTCACTAAATAAAAAAATTTTAAAATTTCTCTAATTCTTCCCATTAAAATTTCTCTCATCCCTGCTGATTTGACCAAACAGAGCCAAGCGAGAAAACACTAGAAGCACTTAACACTCACGTACACTGCACGATACAGCGCGAATTCAAGGCTGTCTAGAAAGTTTCAGCAATCGGCTCCGGTGAAAGTTCGGATTCTGTCGTTTTTCCCCCCTCTTTTGTACACAGGGATTCTGTTTGGATTCTGTCGTCTGAAACCATCGCTCAGAGGAGGAACGGCGAGGTCTCTTTCACGGTTTAAGTGAAGGACGGGCAGGGATTTTCGAGTTTCTTTATTTAAAAAAAAATAGAGGTAACTTAATAATGTTAATTATTAAAGCTATCCAATCTATCCAATATTAAAAAAAATCATATTGTTACTTAATTGAAAAACGTAATGATAAATAATGTTCACTATTATATATTATATATATATATAAATAGATAGATATATAATTATAGATATATAGGTGTATAGATTTTAATCTAGTTTTTTTTTTGCCAAGATTTCAATCTAGTTAAATTGAGAACACTATATTGTGTTTTATTTCTAAAACATTAGTCTTTTAAAAAATAAACATTCAATCTCTTTATTTTTTTTGGTGAAATGAAAAATCGACTCTTAATCAATGTTTTCGTTATTTAAGAAAGTGCTAATTTGGACCTAGATTGAATTTCGATGTTGTCAAAATATCATTAATAAATATTGAAAAATGATTTCTTTATTTTGTATAGTATATTGATTGATTGTAGGTATGAGATTGGATTGTATTTAGTTGTAAAAATATTGTTAATAAATTTAATAATTTGAGTTATACGTATGAGATTGAATTTAGTTTAAAATGTATTTTCTAATTTAATAATTTACTTTCATTAATTATAATCAATTCAATTGCTAAAATATAGATATGAAAATTTAGAAATTCTTGAGTTTGGTACCCGTAAAATATGGATAAAAAAACATTTTCTTCTCAAAATCTGAAATAAGGGACTGAGATTTCTTACCAGTAGGGCAATAGCTAAGGGTGGAAACAGGTCAAGCCAGACTAGGCCTTGCCTAAACAGGCTAAGCTTGTGTGGCAGGCCTCAGCCTGAGCCTGGCCTGTTGGCCTATATCAGGCCTCCTCTTAGGCTCAGGCCTGAACCTTCAAAAGGCCTGGCCTGAAGCCTATTTAAAGGCCTACTAAACTAGTAGGCCTTTAAATAGGCTTAAAGGCTTAGACCTTGAAGGCTTTAAATAGGCCAGAAGCCTATTTAAAGCCTACATCAAAAAAAAAAAATATATATATATATAACATGTAACATAGCGACTTTAACAAGTAATAAACTACATAATTCAATATAAGCAAAATATCTCAAATCATAATATTATTTACAAACAGACATGTGACATAGAGACTTTAACAAAGACTAAAGGAAACTTAAACAAACATGAGATTCCAAGAAATTAAAATTTGATTATGTACAAGACAGCACAACATATGTACACTCAATTAAGTTCTTCCCCTTAATTATCAGACTACATGATTTTGATGTTTCCTTCTTTGATTGTTCCTCTATTTTGGGGAGAAGACTGATGATAAAGATAAAACCTACGTGGTGGAGATTGTATTTGTGCCTAAACCAGTATAGTGCTATATTGTTTCCTCCTTTGTTAATAGTAAATCCAACATGCAATGGCTGAAAGAACAAAAGAATCCCATGAGAATAGAAGTTCAGTCATTGGTAAGAAGCTATGAGACAAAAAACTTGAATAGAAAAAAGAAGGGAAATTAATTAAGATATGAGAAACCTCTGCTGCCTTAGCTGGGTGATCACTTGTGCCAGCATCATTGAAGGAGAAGCTCCTTCCAAAATTTGGTGAATATTCCTTTCAGTTTGAGTTATCTAGCGGGTCTAGTCTTCGAGTCAATAATATTTTACCAGGGATGCTAAGACCTTTGAGCAAGCTTGAAGATAAAAGAATATAAAATTGCCATTAGCTATATTTTGAGTTATATACTTTCCATTATAGGTGAAACTGAACAGTAATTTGAAGGGACAAAGAAAATCGTTCAATCCATCAATCTATCTAACCCATAGTATCGACAAAGGATAATCATCAATATAAAATATAAAAACTCTTTGGAGCCAAACTATTCATAAATCATAAAGTGTGACTCATTTGTTGTGCAGAGGTTAAAATATATATTATCTTCAGAGTTAACTGCAATCAGATCAGCCGAAGATAGACAGGGATTAAAATTCCAGTCCATAATCCTTTAGCTGGAACATTTATGAAGGCACCATATCGGTTAGAATAGAATCATAGATCATGCCCATTATTGAAGTCCATCAGGTTTGTATGATTCAAGCACTATAGAAGCATGTAAAATTTCATTGATCAGAAATAGTGATTTTAACATTCAAAGAAAAATTCTGAATTAGCCTCTCTAAATTCGAAAAGTGAAGCAAAATAACATAGGAGGACGGGTGTTCCGGGAGCCACCGAATCAAATCAGTCAGCGGAATTACAGGGAACATAAAGTTAACCCGTAATGGCTTTAGTTTATGAGAAGCAAATAATCACAGGCAGAAAATGAGGGATTTCGAGGCGTAAAATCAGTAATACCCTTGAACATTCCTGAGGGTCTAATTGAATCTGGAGTATTGGCTTGGGACGGTGCTATCTGTATTGCTTTGATCTTCTTCCCTCTGTACCACAAACAAATCAAAAAATAAAACACAGAAATACTAAGAGATCTGAAAACAAAGCACAAGCAAATAAAGCAAGAGAGATGACGGAGGGGTTGAGAACACGTATAGCAAGGTCAGAGTCGCGGCTACGGTGGAGCCGTGAAGGGATACGATGGAGGCAACTCGCAATCGCAACTATAGGAGATGTCGACGGGGAGAGGGAGGCAACAGATGGAGGCAGCTAGCAGAGTTACAGACTCGCAGTTGGGAGACGGAGGCGAAGGCGACGCGAAGGTGGAGGAGAAGGCGAAGCGGAGACGAAGGCTAATGCGATGGATGGAGGCTAGGGTTCACCCTTTAGGGCATGTTCAGATTAGATGAGTGGTGATGCTGATGCATACAGACAGAATTAGGAACGATTTAGTTTTGACGAGAATATAATATTATGTTTTATTAATAAATTAATTTAAATTATATTATATGTTATTATATTATAAAATATATATTATTATATTATATATACTACTAGTCCTAAAGTAAACAGGCCGGCCTATTTATGTAAATAGATCATTAGAAAAGCTTATTCCTGACTTATTTAAAACTTATTTTTTAAATAGGCTAAGGCACCTTAAAAGGCCTGACTTCTTCCCATCCCCAGCAGTAACCACCCTGCTTTCTAATCAAATTAAATGATTCAATTTCAATTCATTATGAATTCAAATTATTTGTTCTTATCACCAAATTAAATGCTCCATCAATATGTTAAAAAAGACTTCACAAATCTTGGATAATGTTTTGAGAACATCTGTCCTAAGATTTAAATATTACAATTTTTTATAAAATTTTAAAATTATTAACACCATCATAAAATATAAATGGGCAGAAAACGCACTACTTATGAACAGTGCAGTTCATAACTACATGTAAATCTACGAGATTCCTTTTAGTTATAATTAATTTTCAGAATAAAAATTATTATGAATAAAAATAAATATTAACTAATTATAGGAAATTTATATATATATAATTTAAATTTAAACATGACCAACAAAAAGACATCCAACACTGACACCATGGCAACAATTCAAGAACCATTAACATAGCCAACAAAGCAAAGAAATTACTTGAGATTTCTGTGATGAATAATTTTACATTAAGCAATCAATAATAAAGGTATATATCTGATGCCTAGATTACAAAATTGAGTAAGTATCAAGATAGGGAATAAACCACAAATCGAGTGAGAGTAGATTCAAGCTGACATGATAGAGTCACAAGATACTTGCGGTTTCGTTCACCATGTCCCACATCGGTTTATATTCACTGTTTCCCACATAGGTCGCACGCCTCTCATATGCACGAGCAAAGGCAGGCAACAACTGAGAACCACAGCTTCATTGATCAGCTCTGATGGTGGAATTAGTATGGTATAAGGATTTAATTGTCAAAACTCTCCCAAGTCAACAACGGGTTCAAGCACTGGGCTTTTGAGGTATACATTTGATCAGAATTCCTATTGTCATGGGAGACTACCTGCGCTTATACCTGAAAGGGGAATCAAAGAAACCTTAACTTTTCTTGTCTCTCTGGTCAATCCATCTCTAGAAATGAAAGACATTTTCTGAGATGCCCAGTAGTAAGTTTTGCAACATATTCATTAAAAGGATTCAGATTCAGTGCAATTAAAAAGTTTTCATAATATAATTCCATTAAAAAGATCTTGACAGTTCATTTTGATTTGTCGCCAATCATTAGGCCATTTCACCTGACCCGGGCAACAAAATGATGTCATTTCACTTAGGGCAACGGATGATGTGGCATGACACAAGTGACAGATTAAAATGAACAACCAAAATTTTCTAAACAGGACTGGACTGAAAACTCAAGGATTACACTAAATTCATACACCAAGTAGATTCATGAAAAGTGAAATATCAAATATATAAGAATACCTTGACTTGCTTTTGAATGAACTTTTGGACTTCTTCCCTGATCCAAGTCTTTTTTGTTTTTTATCACTAATATCAGTTTGGAAAAGCACCCGCATTTCCTCCGACCTTGAAGAAGTCTTTCGTGAAGAATGATCCGATTTATTTTTACCCTTCTTCACAATTTTGCCAGCATCTAGGGCCTTCTTCACAGCTTTCACTGCTTTTGCTCGTCGGTATGCCAAATCAACAAGGGACATTCCAGCCTTATCTTTCTTATTTTGCTCATTAGCCTGCTCATTTATGAATTTAACTATGATGGAAAGTAATGACTAAAAAAGCCAAATATTGATGCAGTGAACCAAGTCACCAATTTAGCCGCTAGGTAATGGACTGAATCGGATATTTTTCTTTAAAATATTAATTGCACTTCAACTTAAATATCATATGCTATATTTACAAAACATTTATATCAATGCATATATAGGATACTCATTATAATAACATTTAAAATTTAGTAAGAAAAATCATTATTTAAAAAAAAAAATCATCTAGTATTGTTGTCTCTTCCTCCACAGTTGATTTTGATTTACATTTATTTTTCCCAAAAAAAAATTCGTACATGCCGTAATATGGGATGAGAATATTCTAGTTATCATAATAGAAGTCAACTAAAACATTCTTTTTTTCTCAAATAGTTTAATATACTCCTTAACAGGCTATGAAAACAAGTGAATGAAAAAGGATAGGAGTACATACTTCTGGCTTCACAAAATGCCCTTCATCCTCTAACATCTCTCTAGCTGCTTCCAATTTTCTTCGTTTCTTCCTGGGCAAATTTTTCTGGACCAAAGATGTTTTAATAAATACAAAACAACGCATAAAAGCAAAGCAAGTTTGTGTGCTGTATATAGGTACTAAAAAAAATCAATGAATCAGTATCAGTAAGTACAAATACAATGGGAACAGCACTTACCTCTCGCTCTCGCTTCCTCTTTTCCTTCATTCTTAGGGCTTCAGCTTGTTCAGCACTAATTACCTCCTTCCCAGAGCTCTTTTCCTTTTCATTAGATGTCTGTTGAAAGTCAATTCAATGCTTAATTTATTAGCTCTAAGCTCTAATGGCATGGTAACTTCACTGCAAAAGTTTGCAGGCTTAGGAATTTTAATATTATTAAAATAGCCAAAGCAAGTCCAATATACTCCTCTAATTTATTTTAAAATGAAAAAAAAAAAAACAATGCAAAGATCATTCTCTTAGGATCACCCTACCAAACCCCACCTTTGCTTCCTCCATTTGGTTTAAGGTTAAAGGAAGAAGATTGATTGTAACAATATATCACATTTCAAGTAATCCACGATGGCCATCTTAGGCTTATCATGAATTCTTTAAACTTTAAAGTTCAAACCACCTTCAATTTGTTCAAATCAATAAGAACCATATCTGAGGGATGCAACAAAATCTAACCTTTGCTGCTTTTGCAGCAAGCTTCTTCTCCTTCCCTGTCATAAACCAGGTTCTTTTGGGGCGGGAATAGATCTCTTCCCTATGCTCAATCATGTTTTCAGCCTGCCCAGACCATGGAAATGTGATTGATTAAAAAGAAACCTTCAGAATGAAAAATACTAAGATATAATATAAGGCCCTCGAAAACATTTATTGCACCATCAAGACAATTCACAATACAACTGTCTAAATGACGCAACTTAAGATATGCTATTTTAAAGACAAGATTTAACACCCACAAAACATGATCTAATATAAATTGAGTAAGCAATCCAAAGAATCCAGTATTAAAGTTTCGCACAAACAAAGGTTAACCAATCAATACCTTTGTTGCCTCCATTTCAGCCTTCCTTAGGGCTCTTTCCTCCCTGCATAAATTTGACTAATGAAATACAGTACAATAATGAAAAATAAGAATTAAGCATGAACAAACATAATAGGATCAAAACCTCTCTTCTCGAAGAATTGCAGCAATCTCATCCTCCATTTGCTCAATTGTATGAGACCACTTAATCACAGATTGCTCTGCAACAATGCGGCTCTTCAGCTTTGAACCCACCCTCTTTGCCTAATCAATTGAAACCAACATTTATAAGACATACTATATATCTGTTTACTATCAAATTCCTTATCAAAGAACCTTTCAATTAAGAATATCTATCTAAATCACCAAGGAATTAAACATACAGCATCCCATGAAAGATTTCAGAAAGGGACGGAGAGAAAAAATCATGTTACTTCCCTCCAGACATGTCAGAAAAGTAATTATAGAGAAGACACATTTTATCCACAATTCTAGATCACACAAAAACTAAAATTCGCATATATATAATGATGGGTAAGGAAGGATTAAGATTTATTTTTGGCAGCTAAATCAAAGGATTGTACATTTCACATCATGTGGAAACATAAAGCTTGCTTTAGGCATGTTCTATGAAAATTGAACGTCTCATGAAACTATAAACTTTAAATTATTAATACAACAAGAAGAAGTCTTATCCCATCAAGTGGGATCAGTTACATGGATTGCACAATACCATTGGACTCAATCAAAAACTATCTTTTCAGATATATCATTTACCATAAGATCTTGTTTTATAATTTCCTTAAGTTTCTTTTTTGGTCTTTCTCTACATCTTTTCATAGGACTAAAAACTTTAAATTATCAATAGTTAGGTAAAAAAAATCAACCTTTCATGCAAAAAAAGAATGTATTTATCTCAGACCTACAAGCATATCAGCTTGCATACTATAAGAAAATAATGCATGCACTATCCAGAAATAAAGTTCAAAATAGGTCAAAACATGTACAGCAAAGAATGATACTAACAATTGCTTTTAAAAGTGACCGGTCATTGTCAGTCACTAACGTGACAGCATATCCTTCTCTGCCAGCTCTTGCAGTACGTCCTACTCGATGAACATAGCTACAGTGTGAAACAAGATTTTCAAGTCACCAGAAGGCTTGGGGAGAATGAGAATGTTTAGGGAATGAAGCACTACAGTAGACACAATTAACAATAATAATCATCGAGAGTGGTGTCACCAATGTAGTCTACCTCGTAAGATCTCGTGGACATGCAAAGTTGATGACTGTTTGAACACCAATAATGTCTAGGCCCTATTATAAAATGCATACATAATGGTGTCAAATTTAAATCCAAACCACTGACAAGTTAACACACACACACAAAATCACTGAGCTTTGTAAATTCCCCTTAATTCAAAGCCTTCCCTTTAACCTTACCAGTCCCATGATAATGAGTCAAACAGGAGGTATTTGAAAGTTTAAAAAAGTTTCCTTTGAACAGAAACCAAAAACCAATACATCCGAAAAGAAAAAAAAAAATAACTATCAAGAACAGGTTCTTACTCGAGCAGCCACATCAGTTGCAACCAAAAAATCGACTTGCTGCTTCCTGAACTGCTCTAAAGCCTGTACACAAACAACCACAAGATTTATCTTAGAGCAATTTTAGCACAATCACTTTCAAATGAAAAAATCCTTTGAACCTTTCAACAAAGAAAAAAAGGACAAAAAAGTTGGGCAGTTCCAGGAAAAAATTAGTATTTTAGGACCTAAACAAAACTTGATTATTTTTTTGGCCAAAAAACTTAATCACCAGACAAAATTATGATGCGAACTAAAGAACCAAGATACAGAACAATCTAGGCAGCATACTTCAAGGCGCTGGGCCTGAGTAAGATTTCCATGAAGCTCAGCAGCTTTCATGCCAGCTAATCCAAATATAATCTTCAACCTATGCGCAGCTTGCTTTGTTCCACTGTACATCAAAAGACAAATCATTAAGCAGTTAAAGATGAGAAAAATGTGGCAGAATAGTGATACGAAAAGCACTGGTGAGGGAACAAAACACGAGACTTTCAGTTTATTGTAATCATGAAACAGGTTCCTTGTAACTAGAGAGCCATGACCATCAATGTATTGTGTATTGACAAGCCGATAGAATGAGAGGAAAAATTTACTATGAACATTTACCAGTGGAATCATTCCAACAATTATAGCCAATGAGGTTTATTCTTTCAGATTAATCAAAAAATCAGACAACTAATTACAATGGAACATAAAAGTCCTACTAGTTTCTTATTGCTTTCCATACAAGAAATCATCACCAATTCATGAAATCAAGAATGACAACGTGTATCAGTAATCTGCTGGTAAGTACAGCATATGAAAATGAAGAAAACCTGAATATGATCACTTTAGAAGTAAAAGTTTTGGAGCACAATGCAAGAAGGACTGCTTCCTGATTCACTTCACGCATTCTTCTTATTCTAACCACCCTGAAGAAGGGAAAATAACAGTCAACAGAGATCAAGAAACTATACTAAAAGCTGCAATAGAACCATTCAAAATTTTAGAGGAACTATGCAATTTTCATTTAATAATAGTAATAATAGTCTCCACATGCCTGAACCCCAGACATTCCTATAAAAGTTTTGACAGTCTCAATGTTCAGCCCATCAAAAGGACTATGATAGACCCATAACTTTTGAGCCAATGAAGCTCAAGGCCTATGGGAAGAAAATAAAGACAAAATAGAAGAGGGCTGCCCAGCTGTGGGTGGGGTGAGTTGGAGGAGGGAGAGAATGTGCGTGTGGGGGGTTGGAGAGGTCAGAGGTTTATTAAGGGATTTGGGGTTGAGAGAAGGCAAGAGAGAATTCGGCTAGAGTGTGAGGAAAGAGTCAAAACCTCTTGAAAGCTAGAAGAGTATTTTCTTTCTGTTCTTGCAGCTTCTCTACCCTTCTAGCTTTTTTTTTTTCTAAGTTATGTGTCTTGTGTTGCTATATCCTAATCCATTCAAACTGTGAATGTGATAGGATCTTTTCATTTTATTTCTATCAGTTCAATAGAAGACGAGCATTTATTTTGTGCTGTTTTAGTCTGGTTCCATCAGACTATTAATCCAAATACGGGGGTACACACAGGAAAAAGTATTACCCAATGAATTTTTCAGAATAAATTGTGATTTTATCACTTCTTCTATCTAACATATATCGGACTTTAATTGCATTAAAAAGTCAAAAGAAATTAATGATAGTAAAGGAACTACAAGGAATGAAAAATAATGAGAAATTACTCCTCAGTCAGGGTTGTTGGCCGTTTTGCAGATGGGTCAGCAGAAAGACGCAAGGGTTTTGTTAGAGAAAGTTTAACAAGTTCATCAACCTCCTCAGTCATGGTCGCTGAAAATAGCATGGTCTGCCTTTTCTTGGGACACAAGCGAACCTGTTAAAAAAACAAACTCATTGGAATTTAAAAAAAAAAAAAAATGCAAAGCAGACAAAATGTCAAACAGCATTTTTCACTTTGATGATCCTTGCATAATAAGGCTGGTGAAATTTACAAGTTCATGAATTTCAGCACTAAATCCAAGCTCTAATAGCCGATCTGCCTCATCAAGGATTAGAACAGCAAGATCATCTAAATCCACTGACATGGAATTGCGTAAATGATCTATCATGCGTCCAGGAGTAGCCACAACAATATCTGGCATTGATCTCAAGGCTGCCTCTTGCACCTAGGATGAAAAATGATCACAATTGTAAACCAATAAGAAAATCATAGAAAATGAATCCAGACGGAAGCAAAGCCCAATGACAACTAATTGGATCAAAGGAAATGAATTTGAAAACTACCAAAAGCCTCATTGCATAAATATATGGGCGTGTGTTCACCTTAACCCTGACAAAGTTTAGCAATAATATGGAATTATTGATGATATTTGCTTGATTAAATGAAAACCTTTTCTTTGATAGAAGCTTATTTCTTGATGATTAACTTATAGTCTTGTATTGTATGCTATTTCTGTAAAAGATTTCTTATATAGTGTGCTATGAGGAAGCTCATGTCGTTACAAAACACATTATAAAAGGGATCCTATCATTATAAGAAATGAAACAAAATCACATGATATTCAAATATGTTATCAAAAGTCACATTGAATTTTGCACTATGGACAGGACAACAATAGTCGATTATATCCTGAGAGATTACCAAAGCACATCAGACATAACAGGAAATGGCCCATGATAAGACCAAAATACATTAGATGCATATTGATGGAAATATATAAAGACAAAATGCAGTAAAGGGAATATATTGAAAAGAGGAAACCCAAAGGTATGTGCAAGCATCAAATGAAGCACTTGAATCCATCCTAACATCATAATACAACTTAGAAATTAAGCCATCATATAACTGAATGAACCAGTAGTCAAACCTTTATAGATAGACCCCCGACAACCAGGCAACACCTTATATCAGTAAACTGAGCAAGCTTCTCTATCATACTGTGAACTCTGCCAAACATAATCAGCTATATTAATCTTAATGAAAAACAAATGGTATCAAACCAAAAAAAAAGAATATTAAAAACCACCATTTGCATGCAAAAGCAACTTCGTCCGAGGTTGTATTTATGTTTAGTAATCACCACTCAACTAAATTAAGTCTTCTACTTCCACAACTCTACTCTGGCTATTACTCCCAGACCTCCTCCGTTATTCTCTTAGTAAAATTACAAGCTTGAAATGCTTCTATGCGATATATGTAACCGCAAAACAACCGTGAGAATACTTACTGAACTGCCAATTCTCTGGTTGGAGTAAGAATGAGGACTCTGATTGCCTGCACGCGTTTTGGACGGTACAAAAGCCTCTCCAGAGTAGGCAGTGAGAATGCAGCTGTCTGTGAGGGAAGACAATCACAGGAATAGGGCGCATTAAAAGAAATCTATCACGCAAATTCTTCACTGATAGTATCATGCAATTATTCAGAGTCCTAAATATATCATTTAAGAATGATTAGGAAAGGAACTAATTGATTACCTTCCCAGAACCGGTAATGGCACTTCCACATATATCACGACCAGTCAATGCTAGGGGGATACACGCTGCCTACAATCAAATCCTAAAATCTAAGTAACTTCCACGCAAGCATAGAAGTACAACCCATAACGCAAAGAACTAAAAACAAGTAAGAGATCAAATCAGGAAATCAAGTTAGAAACCTGAATTGGCGTTGGTTTAACGTATCCTAATGCCTCGCAAGCCCGGAGCAAAGGACGCGACAAGTTGAGCTCCATGAATGAATCAGCATGGAACGAAGCTCCGTCAGATGGCGCGAAGAAAGACTTGCTCTCGCCCACATTGCCACCTTCATCTTCTTCCTCTTCTGGTCTATAATCCTCCTAAAGTGAGACAAAAGCAAATTTTAACAGAATAAGCACAGGCTCCCATCAGTATTCAGAAAAATCAGTAACAAACACCGAAAAGCCCGTTACTTGTTTGTCAGGTTCGGACTCGGAGCTCTCATGGTCATCTTCGACGGGCTTTCTAAGAAGCGTGGAGCGTTCTTTAAGGGCTTTGGCAATTTTCTGATCAACTGAGGTGGTGCTTCGCCGGGCATGTTCCTCCGCGACGGATTCAGAGTACTTAGCGAAGTCCCACGGTGATTGAGATTTCTTATTCGAAACTCGTGCTCTCCCTCCTACACCTCCTCCTTCTTCTTCTTCATCATCATATTCACTCTGCTCTTCTGCTTCCTCTTCTTGGCTTTGCTCCTGTTCTTCGTCTTCAGTATCATAGTGCTCGATCTCTTCGTCGCTGGGAGCTTCGAATAGGAAACCGAGAGCCATAGTTGAGCCGGAGGGAGGGATAAAGGCCGGTTTGTCTGGTTCTTCAGGGTTTAGTAGGGCTGAAGAAGAGCGCCGTTGACCCATGGAGCAATGATTATCGGGTCGAATAACTGTTTTCGGATCAATGGTTAGACTTCAGATAAAATTTTCTAAAACATTAATTAAGTTGAAATTATGCGAAGTTACCGTGGGTTGTTGGGTGGAGAATTGGAAAACAGTTTTTTTTTTTGTTAAGAACACCTTTTAGGTATTTTATAGTTTTTGTTTTGGAAAACACAAAGAAAGATGAGAAACATCCACCTCATTGGTAAAGTTATAAATTTTAAATAACTTATTTATTACTCACTAATTATGTTTTTTAAAATAATTATTCAAACAGATTTTTTTACTTTTTTTTTTTAAAACAGTTTCTTGAAAATAGTTTTATAAAATTATTTTTTAAAATAGAAAATAGAAAATACTATTAAACAGGCCCTAACTCATTGGTGGAGAAAAGTAAATTGAATCTAATTTTGTTGAGTTTCACACCTTGTCCTCTATTTGAATTTTTTTAATTAAATATATATGGCTGAAATTATCTTAAAATTTAGTATTGTTTTTCTAATTTTTTTTGTCTAGAAAATACAGATATATATTAAGAAAGAAAATCAAGTTTCAACACGTCATAACCAACTCATATCTAATGCAAGCAGACAAATCATGAGAAATAATAATAGCGAAAGGAATAGGACATATAAATCTTAAAAAGCAAGCACTTCCCATTGTCAAAGTACCTAGTAAGGCCACGTTTGATCTGTAGATGTATTTTTGAGGGAAGTGAAAATGAAAATAAAATTTAAAAATCCGTTTAGTATAACCATAGAAATAGTGTATAATTTTATTTAATATTTATATTTATATTATGAAAATACCAAAATGTTCCTCTTAAATGGAAACCCCGTCTCCTCACTGCCAGAAGCATCCCGGTAATGTAATGCAAATAGAGAAACCCATCGGAAACAACTAGATTTATCGACACCCATTGCCATAACCCAACATGTTAAAAAGCCTGAACAACCAAATCAGGTATTGGGAAATTGAGGGACATGCAACAAATAAACAAATACTACAACTTTAAAAGATTTTACCAAAATACTACATTTGAAATTGTAATATCAAACAATGTTTTAAATTGTTTATTTTTTAGATGAAATAAATTAATAATACAAATCATAAGATTACATGACGATTTGCAGTCTCTAGGTTTTTTTTAAATATAAAGCACACACAAATTGGAACATTTAGACATGTTTTGTCCTTAAGTTTTTTTTTTTCTTAAAATAATGCAAATCATGAACCGAGGTCACGATTTGTATTAACTTTTTTTTATTATAATTTCACGATTAGTATCAACCTTTTTTAATTATAATGCAAATCGTGAACCTTAATGACGGTTTGTATTTATTTTTTAATATGTTTTTTAATTATAATGTAAATTTGTTAATTATTTTAATTATTAGATAATGATTAATATTAGGTAATGATTATAATAATTGTTAAGAATAATAATAATAATAATTGTTATGCAATAATTAATAATTGAGTGTAATAGATATAATAATTAAAATTATGTAAATAGTAAAAAATTAATTTTTAAACATAAACTATGTTAACAAATTAATTAGTGATTATTAAATTTTATTAAATAAAGCCAATTTTTTACAACAATCAAAGATAAAAATTTTTCTTTCACATAAAAAATTGATTACCTTCTACATAATGACTTCTCATACTACATCTCGGTCTCCTCCAAACACGTTGTGAC
The DNA here is from genome assembly GCA_026686845.1 of Adenanthera pavonina. Classification (NCBI taxonomy): domain Eukaryota; kingdom Viridiplantae; phylum Streptophyta; class Magnoliopsida; order Fabales; family Fabaceae; genus Adenanthera; species Adenanthera pavonina. The sequence continues at coordinate 4,729,343 of JAIVEN010000014.1, forward strand.
TACCCCTATCTTATAGGTTCTTTATGTTAAGAGTTAGGTGACTCAGTGACAATTGTAGTCGGTAAGGTATTTAGATCGAGTGCAAGAGACTTAATTGAATGAATCGGTTGCTACGGAGTCATAAATGCTTCATTTGATGACCCACCTACTTTAAAGGAGTAATTGTTATATTCAAACTCAATAAGTGTTGAATTTTCCAATAAAAACATGAATGACCTGAATTGATTTAAATTGGGTAAGTTTAATTGAGATACAGGTGATGGTGACATATAATAGTATTGAGTAAAATTATCTGAAGAATAAGTTGCTTTGGGGTTTTGTTCATCTTCATGTCCCATAGTATCTTTATTTTATTCCTCTTCTTCTTCAGCCTCAACCACTAGTAGTTGAGTTGATAAATAGTCACTAAGTTGCTTACTTGTTCTACTCTGGGTAATCACTGGACGTAGTAGCTCAACTACAGGTGGAGCAAACTAAGAGATCATGTCATAGTATTATTCTCTTAATGTTATTCTAATATTTTATTGGTCTCGTGTAACCTCTTGTTAATATTCCCTTATTGGCATTAGGAAATGATTTTGAATATTTAGTTGAATCGATTCATTAACTATATGAACATGAAATCAACAATAAAACATTATTAGAAAATGATACTATTTATACAAAAAATAAAGACTATGATTTTAGGTATTTACTGCAAAACTAGTTTCAACACTAGTTGGGTGAATCCATTGTCGAGTATGTCTCCAAACCATTATCCAATACCATTGTGTGTACTCAAATATGCGATCTAATGCCTCATGTATCACGGGTGATTCAACGATAACATTATGCTATCCAAACCATAATTTAATATAGTTCATATGCTTTTGAATCCAATTTTCTGATGTTCTTCCTCTCCAAATAAACTATGATGATAGGCATTGGTTGTTGACAACCAAATTGTCTAAACACACAATCAGGATGATACCATTCAATTATGTAGAATCATATCAAGGGGACTGAAGCTCGCCAAATTTGTGGTGATGCTAAGCAATATCCTGGAATTAATTATCGCACTATTGGAGATTCATAAGGCTGTCAAACTATGTCTTCCTCCCCCATTATATCAAGTAACTTCCTATAAGTATTTAGTACCTATTAAATTGGATGAGGTTGTTGTCCTACATTCTTCCATCTATAATAACATGAAATCACTTGTTAAAATTTGTATGATTAAATTAATAAGTTAGAATCAAATAGTTAGAGTGTAAATTAAATACACCTGACTCTTACGGCTGGCATGAGATAATAGATATCTATACATAGATTTGTTTGCAGAGCTCATTCTGGTGCTAACACTAGGAAATGATCCCATGCCCAAAGGTAGAGAAATGCCATACATCCATCTATCTCATGCTCTGCATGGTTTGTAGCATTGCATAATTTGTTGAATAAATGTGCTAATATTGTAGATCCCCAAGAATATTTGTCAGCACTTAAGAGATCATAAAGCAATGAAAGGTACAATAAATAAACATAATTGTGATTGGCTGTCATAAAAAATTGCAAAGAACTTCCACTTACTAAATAACAACCCAAAAAAACTCTATTAAACCAAAACTCCAAGTAAGTATTTCATGGAGTATATCACAGCTAAACATCACAAAACTTTACATACTTCATCATTCTTCATCCCAAAAGTTAGACATAGAGTTTTATAGCTCACGAATAATGATTACCATCTTTTCCAAAATTAACATATTACCAATAATCTTTAGGAGTTATATTTTTGTACTAAGTAAGTAATAGAAGGTACAATAAATAAACGTAATAACTTGACTTATTCGACATTAGAAATCTACTATTCAACTGGAGAATGTATGCACAGGTAAATCTTTGTATTTGTATTTCGTTTGCATCATCATCGAGGTTGGGAAAGTATTATGCCGGCCAAGTAATTGATATCTCTGTTCATACATATACTTTGCATGTGGTATAATACCAAGTCTTATATGACAAACATGAGCCCAATCTAAATCTGTATTACCACTCACAGGTAGTTTTTCACAAAGAAAATCCAACTGAATTGCCACATGTTATAAAGTTATTGTGCATTCTTCACATGATATATGAAAAGTATAGGTCTCAGAATGCCACCTCTCAACAAGTGCTGAAATCAAATCTGAATTATACTCAAATTGGTTTATTCTAGCAATACTGTAGAATTCAACCTGTATAAGATAAGGCACAATTTGGATTGGTAGCTCAATTAGTTGCTTTTTATGCATGGCTTATCGAGTTTGAAGGATACGATTGACTTGAAAATATGGAAATATCATATCTAATAATTATGAACAATAAATACCTATATGTGAAAAAAATTACTTACATTTTGAGTCCACACAGCTTCTAAAATATGTCGTGATTATAAATGTAATAGTAAATTATCTCTGGATCTAAGTTGATTATGTGATATGGTTATGCTTTTGGAGAATCATCTTCGCAATGTTTAGAGTAAAAAAAAAAAAGAAAATACAATCTAATGTAATTACTGTAAAAAGCTCATGCAAACAATTACAATTAACAATTTTTCATGCCTTTGATAATATTTGAAAAATGTCATATATATTTGAAAAATTTTAAATACATGGGGAAGTATAAAAATTAACGTCTAGAGGTCTGACACTATGGACAAGTGGAATAATTATGACATACTTGCCTACATAACCCACACAATGTATGTGAGTTGAATGAAAATGACATTTTTCTTGAATCATTAAAGGGTCAAGGATCAAATTTAGAATATCAGTTTATGGCCAATGAATCTCATCACCTATCAGGTGGAACTCATTATTATAAGTAAGACTCATGGTTTCTAACTTAAATACTAAATCCACAAATTGCAAATGGTTTACTTGTATGTGAGCACATGTTACAATGATATGCATGCATCGATACTTTTCTACCTAAAATTCTCTCAAGTCACATGTTTTTTTCATTCAAGTTTACATTGCAACAACTACTAAATTAATGAAGTTAAACATTGTATAGCTCAATAATCTCAAATGATGCTTCTCTTATATCATATATACGAATAATGTATGTAAATTCAACCTGTGTTGCCATTTCTAACTTTTTGTTCAGTGTCTCAGAAAACACTCGGTCAATAGTTATTTGTGCAAATAATTGTTAGGCACATTTGACAGAGTAGTTGTTAACCCTATATACGATAGCCTTCACAATACCAGTAATTAGCAAATTTCGAACATCTTTAAACATATCATTCATACATTCAGCAAGATTAATTGTTATGTGACCATAACGCTGGTACCTACTGTCATATGTGCATGACCCTTTTTCTATTAGCAATCTATGCAGTTACAGCTGAATGAGTCAATGTTATTTCTTCTAATCGTTGGTTAACATAATGACACTCATATGCATAGTCTGCAAATAATTAGAAATTTAGAATTATTAATTTCATAATCACATGTTGTTAATTTATGTGAACAAAGCAATCTATACTCATTGATATTTATGAACTTATCATTCAACCAATTCATTTCATGTGACTTATGAAAATTAACGATCACATGTCGTAGGCAAAAAAACATGATGTCCTTGTACTACTTGCTATCCAACACATTCATTTGCAACTGCAGACATGATTGAAGGATATCTATCGGAAATTAAACGTATCTCATTTCTACTCTTAATGACACATGCGCACATGATATAAGAACCATGCCCAAGCACCTTTTGTCTATCCTTCAACAACAGCAAATGCAGGAAGTATAACATTGCGGTCACCATCCTGTGTTATGGTCATAAGAAGTGTGTCTTTATATTTTTCAAACAGGAAAGTTCCATAAACTTAAATGATAGGCTTTAGGTGATCGAATGCATTGATACATGGTTTGAACGCCTGAAAAACACAAATATTTCAACCGACTGCCTTTCAAAATTGGTTTGTGAAATGAATCACTTGAAATTTTAATATACAACTCAGGCAAGAAATGTTGGATAGCATGTAACCACCTAGATAGTAATGAGACTAAGCTCTCTCAATTACCAAAAGCAATATCAATTACTAATTGCTTTACCTTCCATACTTTCCTATATGACATGGTGCACCCAAATATTGATTGCATTCGCTCAATTATTTGAAAAATTTTAACATCCAATTGATCAATCATCATTGTCACTATAGAAGATGAGAAAACATCAGCATCCAACTTAGATGATCTTAAGTTAATGATGTGGCTAAATATGTATGGGACCTCAGATATCTTGTGACTTTCCAATCCCTTTCATTTCATTTTCAACATGCCCTTAGTCTCCAACTACAACTGACTCTATAATTTATACATCAATATTCTTCATATTTGTCACTTGAATGATACACATTAAATATATGATGAATTTGGATAAAGTAAAGTTTGACTGCAAGTTTTAGAGTATGGATATTATTAAAAATTTGGCTAATTGAGAACTCTTGGCTATTATTGAAAGGTAAAATATCTCTCGTTCCACATAATTCAAAATCCACAGCTAACTCTAAATTTACATGTAAAAAGAAATTAGTTACAAGCACTTCGGGAACATTTATATGCAACGTTGGGTCTGAGACATTATTACCATACTCGTAATTCTCCTCACCAGCCTCATTTTGATTGTCATCATAACTTTTCTCACCACCGGCACAAATTATACTCATCCTCATTCTCAAAGCTATCCATTATAACCTTAGTTGGATGAAGCAAATATGATGGTATAGTATTGTTGACATCTGAGCAATGATCAAATGAATGAAAATTTTCCAAATGCATGCTAAGCCTTTATCCCTATTTCACTAAATCCACATGATTGCTATTCGGTTGGAGTGTATATCTCATATAGTCCCCTACTGGTTGTGATTCGAGATGGTCATCAATTTTCACATTTGAAGCATGCGCATACAACTTTGCTCTTGTTAATTGAGTTAAATATCGCGACTTTATCTGCTACATCCTTTGTGTGTCAAAATCTTCTATCAAAATACATGATTGGTACTGTGGTGGATTTATATATACTGGATATCTATATATTGAATCTAACACAATTTAATTCGGAGGAAGTTGAAGCATTTGTTCAACTACTTGCTTTAATTGCATCAAGCTAATATTTAGATCAACACTTATCATTTATATACTATCAAACTCAAATGTTACCTGGTCTGGACCATCGAAAATTTACTCATTTGATATATATAAATCCACTATTTTCTATTATTCATTATTGTTCCTATGATATAAGATTGTTTATTATTTACTTATGAACATGAAAATTATTAATGCACACACAAATAATATTACCATCAATATAAAATTTTATTTTCCCTACCTACAATTTATTTGTTAAATTCTTAAATTAAAATCATTTTTCCAATATCAAATTACTTATTTAATTGATTGTATAATTTATTTATTTCATACAATATCTATTATATTTATTAAATGTATGCCAATAATAAATATATAACAAAGTACAATATTAATACCTAATTAAAATTAAATTTTAACATTTTCTACAATTTAGTTTTTCATAATCCAACTTTTTTTATATATCACAATTTACATCTTTAATTCACCATTAGCTCATAAAAGATTTTTTAGAAGCTAATGGTGAATTTATTAATTTAAACAATTAGCAAAAAATTGTTGTTCAAGATTTTGATAAAAAATTTAATTTAAATTAAATATTGTTGTAAATATTGTTTTCATAAAAAAAAGATTTGAACCAAAAACATGCTCATATCACATTATTTTTAAGAAATGTTCAAATCATTATCTCTTATGTGTATTACATTAAAAAAAGTCTAGTTAAATTCACACACAGCCAAAGAAAAATAAACTTGAGTTTTATTAATAAATATAGTTATTTTGATAATAGATTTCTATGTCTTATAATTATTTTTATCCAAAAATTGTATATAATAAAATACTATTTAATATAAATTTTATTATTTTTTTAATCATACATTATCACTCATCATAAAGTTGAAAAAATTCTGACAAATTCTGCATTTGATATATATACATGTTGAAACTGGACATGGGTAAAAGCTTTTTACTCATCTACTATTTACTTTAATCATCATTTTTATCTTTTAACTCATTTTTAATATAAATTTTAATGTTAATTTAATTAATTAAAATTTGATTTTGCTAAATAGATCTGCTATTTGTTTTTAAATGTTCCTTATAATTTTAATATTTACAAAATAAATATGTTTATTTTTTATTAAATTCTATTAATATAATTTATAATTTATATATTTTTAATATATAAAAATATTTGATATATAATATTTTATACATATGTGTGTGTGAGTGTGTTTTTGCCTGGAGAAGGGAAGAGGACTTTTTGGGAAAGAGAAGGAAAAGTAGAGTAGTGTAGGGCTTTTTAAATGTTTATTTTTTTTAATTATGGAAATATAAATCTTGACTCTAGTGGAATTGGGATGAATAGTAAATAAAGATTAAAAAAATTGAATAATGTGTAAGTGTAGTATTTTGTTAAATTTTTTTGTAGTATTTTGGCATATAATTTTTTTATTAGTAGTATTTTGGCTCTATTTCCCTAAAAAAAATATAGTTCAACAAATATATTTGATATATATTTATATATATTTCACAGACTATATATCCAAAGATTATCATGCCATAAGAGATAATCTTGCTAAATACTATATAATTATGAATAATTTCAATATTTGACTCAGACTTGTTTTAATGAGAACTCAACATTCTAACAAGAAAATCAAGGATAAGAATTAGGATCAATTTAATTAATATTTAACACTGGTTTGTTGGGGGAAAAAACCTTAACATGTAATATAATCTATGAAGAAAAAATTAGATTGGACTCATTGGTTCGACCAGGAACCAGCCCCTAGTCCGGTCCAGGCATAGATACAGATCAAGAATTTTTAGAATCAATGTGAATCGGTCAAGAACTAGTACAAAATCGGGTTGAACCAGTCTGGACATTTTTTTAAAAATAAAATAACATTATTTTTAGTACTAAATAGCATTATTTTTAGTATAAATTTTTGTCTTTCTATATTACAATATGTTATAAATATTATTATGATACATAATTATTAATAATGATAAATTTGCTTAGCAAATAATATGAAAATAAAATATCAATTGACTATTTTGAATTCAAAATATAATTTTAAATGAATATTAACTTGTTTAGATTTTAATATTAGGTTGTAAAACTTATTCATAATATTTTTAATTTTCTATATATTATTAAATTTACTTTTCATCCTAAAATAAATGTTAATTTTATGATTATGGATAAATATCTTTTATATTTTTTATCTATATTATTAAAATATATTAATTTATTCACAACTGGTCCGACCCCAGTCGAACCCCGGTCCAACCACTGAACCTTGAACCGCTACTTCATCCAGTTCAATAGTCGATTCGGTTTTTAATACCCTGAATATAATAGAACAAAACTAATATAATGGATCAAAATTTAAACAACCTAAATATGGAAAAAAAAAATTATATATCAGGAAATGTTAAATATAAATTTAAATATTATAAAAAATGTTCCACCAATTAATATACTTACTTTATGAAAGCTAGAGAAAAAATAAGTGAGGATGAAGACTCTTAGAGATCTCTCCACTTGAGAAGAAGTTCACAAATTGAATGATGCAGCAATTTTTTCTTTAAAGAAGTAGCTGTAAAGGAGAGAAAAGAAGTGAAAACGGAAAGATAAGTTTACAAAATAAATGCAAGAAATGAAGGAGATTTGCTAAAGGGCTTTAAATAAAATAATGGGAGAGCATTATGATTTTTTTGGCACTCAACAGATACATTTCTCCCTTTAATCAGGCACTCTTAGGCATGCCTAACCATGCAGCATTATATTAGTCAACATTGCATGGGGTAGCATTGTGTCAATCAATGCTATCTCATACAGCTTTTAAAAAATAAAGCTCCCAGCTGTGGTGGGCAACTTTATTTAAAAAAAACGTTATATAACACCAAACTAAGGCAGCATGTCTTACTGATATTGCGTTAGTTCAATGAAGTCGAATTGTCAATGAGTTAAAAAAATAAAATAAAATAAGTGACTAATGCACAGAATTTTCAAAATAAAAAATGTGACCTGTCAAACCAATTTCCATATATTGATCTGATAGGTTCCAATTTGCCTTAAGAAAAATCAAAAAGCCTTTGGTCTTCTTCTTTATTCACCGGTGGTTCAGATGCGGTCTATGATAATTGATTGTGAGTCATGGTGGCCTACAAAAATCAGTCACAGATGTGGTCTTCTCCGTCTCCAGTGGCATCTTTGTAATGCATAAATATGAGCATCAATTGCTGGTATAAGTAATATGCTAGACAAGTGATGGTTTAGATTAGGGGTGTTTATGGGTAGGGACGGGTTTGACCCCTACCTATCATCCAACTCAATAAACACCCAGACTACTATCAGACCAACTCAATACTAAATATTTTTTTAAGAAAATTTGAAATAAAAAATAACTTTATTTAACAACAAAAAATATACTTATTTATATCTAAAAATATATTTTCTTAAAAAATAAAGTTAGAAAAATAACATTTTTAAAAATTTATGAATATTTAACCATTATACATTATTTTTTCATAATATTAAGTTAAAAAATCAATTCAAAATTAAAAAAATTGAAACATTAAAATCTTAAAAAGTTTTCATAATATTTATATGGTAAATGTATTATATTAAATATATAAAGAATAAAAATCTTACAAAAATTAATCAATATATATAAAATAATTAAAAATAAATAAAAAATACTTATAGGTCGGGTTGGGTAAGGTCAGCAATACTTGACCATAACCTCGGCCCAACCCAAAAATTGGTCAAGCCAGATTGGCTCAATGTTGCTGGATTAGATCGGGCTAACCACACCTCGGGTGTTCAGTCATAGTTTAAATAAATTGCTTAAATATTTTAGGATCTATCTTATCAAAGATACTTTCAATCTTACCAGTTGCACATCAATGCCCTCCGAAATCTTGGGTGGCTATTGAATTTGTGTTTTGAGAACCAGATCAAACTGAATGGTTAGACTGGTTGGACTGTCACCCGGAGTGAAGAACGGCTCAATTTTTAGCTTCAGACCGTTTTAGGGATTGGACCGCTTTGAAATGTCTTTTGAGCTGGAAACTGGAATTGAGTCAGAAATCGAAGCGGTTTTCAAAGAACTGAACGATTTTTTAAATTGTGTAAAATTTGACTTAAATTTAATTTTTTTACCAAAATTATTAAAAAAATAAATACTATTTCCCTTTCTATTTTAAAATTACTAATTATAAAAATAAAAAATTTCATTGTATTATACTCCCTTAGTCCCTAATTATAAAAGAATTTTAAAATTCTTTATTTGTTTCAAAATAGAAGAGATATGGATAAAATTTGTGGAATACTTAATATTATTTTTCTTTTATGCCCTTAAATAATTAAGACTGTGTTAACAATTACTAGTAATTAATTAGCCACATTCCAGACTTTTAATATGGACAATTTTTTAAAAAATTAAAATTATTGCATAATTTATGAATTTAATCACCAAAGCTATTTTTTTCTTAGTACTAATAAAGTAGTTATTAATTTCTTATAATTGGGGATATAGGGAGTGTAGTCATTTTATAATATAATGGTCATATAGTGTTATCATATTGAAATATTTTAATATTATTTTCAATAATTTAATATATATTATTTTTTTGATTCACTGGTTTAATATATATTACTGCTATATAAGTTTCTTAACTTATTATGAATTTGATCAACTTAAATTTATTTTCTTAATAATTTGATATTTTATTTTAATATATATTATTATACATAATATTTTTTTATTTAATTATTGTATCAATTTACTATCGATTTAATTGATTAAACCATAAAAATCAGGATCTAATTACATTCCTAGTTTAACTTGATCCAATTTTTAAAACATTATATTGAAGGCAACCACTGAGCCCTAGAGCTGACATTGCACGGCTATCACCATATAAATACAATGAGATGAAGGAAGACGAAGCGGCGGGTTCCTCTTCTGCACCCTTCACATCCAGAACTTGAACATGAGCATAATCCATAACATGAACATGTGTAAGACCATCCATTATAACATTGGGCGCAATCCATAAGCTGAACATGTGATCGATCATCCATTCTGAAATGCAGGCCAATGCATAAATCATGCTAAAATGGGTCCCCCCAATATGATGACGTGGCATCCAAGCACCAACACCCGCACCATCTATACGACACGTAAAGATACCGACATTTGACGGATTATGCATTATATTCTTCATTTCTTTGTTATATTTTTTAATCAGTCTCATCTAAAATATAAGTTATTGTGAAAAATTGTTTAATATATTAATTATTTTTTATTTATAAATAATATAGCTAATAATGACAGATGATGAAAACTATCAAATTTTTTTAACAAATTTAATAATCTAATTTTTTCTTAAAATGTATTAAATAATTAAAAACAACTTATAATTTGTGACAAGTTTGGCAGTTACCCTTGCACTCTCACGGAGATAAGAGTTGCAAATTTTCACAAATCTCTACAATACAAAATCATCCTATTTGAATCTTAACAATTATTTTGGCAAGAGATGAAAAGTGAATCTTAATTATTCACATCCTCCATCATTATGAACTAAGCTAGCTCAAACTAACCTATTATTTTTTATTGTTTTTAGTATTAATGCATTGTCCAACAAATTTATTATTAGAATATATTAATTTAAGTATAAAAAATAACATATTAAATTAAATTGTATTTGAAATAAAGATGAAAAAACTTTATTTAATCAATTTAAATTTGTTAGTTAAAAAAATTTAAATTTCAATATTTTGAAAATATTTTTGCCAATTTTAATAACAATTTTAATTTGGATCCCATGTGAACTTTAGGTCGATAATATTGGGTGTTGGGTAAATATTAATGGAGGAAACACTATTAAGGAGAGAAATAGTAACTTAATTATAATTTAAGACCAAAATATTGTAAAATTAGAATAGGAGATCAAAAAGTAAAACAACTGGGTCTCTTTGATCTATAACTTGTTCACAAATAATTTGTATCTTTTTTTTTTTCCACAACAAATAATTTGTATCTCACACACCATTTTTTGCGATTGAAAATTTAAATTTAACTTTTTAAATTGACATGATCGATGAATTTGTAACTTCAATTCCTATATTTGCAACTTTTTTATTTGTAATTTACAACTCATTTTTTCACTTTTTACTTTATAAGATTTTTTTTTGTTTGTGAAAGAGAATATTCAAATGTAACTTTTTAAACTCATAAAAATATTATAAATTGGCAACTTGAATTTTTAAAATTACAACTTCATCACTTATAATTTGCAATTCACTCATAACTTTTTACTACAAAAAATTTAAAATTAATTTTTTTATAAAGTTTGAAGAATTTATCACTTAAATTCCTAAATCTGTAATCTTTTCAGTCATAATTTGCAACTCACTCTCGAGGCTCGAGCCAGTGCACGAAGGCTATTTTGGACATCTAACCTTTTCATTAACTCAGTATTGCTGTGACAAGGGTGATCCGTACAATGATCTCGAGCAAGGTCATTATTTGCTTCCGCAAATCATGTGGAAAGCATGACATTTCTATATCCTTTAACCCATCAAAACCCCACGGCCATGCCTCCACATATGCAATTGAACGTGGAAGAAATCCCAAGTTGCAAGCAAAACCTAATAGTCAACTTCCACTACAACATCCAATTATACCTCCCAAAGGCATTGCGGAACGTGGGTTTTAAAAAAATATTTGTTTGTTTAGAAAAAAAAATTATTTGTTTGGATTTTTTTGGGTGAAAATAGTTTAAATGAGTTGGATTATCAACTTACTATTAGAAACAATATATGAAAATAATCAGTATTCAGAAACATATAGTAACACATTGTCTTTAAGATATTATTCACCTCTACTAAGTTTACTACAGAGATCTGATGAATCATCTCCTAGAAATTATCTTAAATACTAAAAATATTTGATAGCAATATTAGATACCTTAAACACATAATGAATTACAAGAACTATAAGTAAAAGAAAAAATGTGAGAGATATATTTTTTTAGTCTCTAGTCTGACATTTTTATAGTAATTAAAAATGAAACAGGATATCAAATGTAATTGAAACAAAATAAAAGAAATTAATGTGCTGTTTCAAGATGTTGGTAGTTAAATTATAATTAATCAATCAGTGTATTTTTGAATATTGTTATTTGAAAATTTCATTTATGAAAAAATATTAATTAAATATATTAAAGACTAAGTGCTTTAAGTATTAAATGAATAATATTTAAGTCTACTTAGTATTTTCCTCTCCAAAACTATTTTAACATGCTTTATTTTCTATTTTTTATATACACTTCATAAGTCTTATTCCTATTTGATATGAAACTCAAGTTTTTCAAATTATCTTTAATACTTACTAGGGTTATGAAAGATCTTATAACTTAAAAAATACTTATAAAAATATTTATAAATTATCTATTAATAAAATTTTTTAAAGTATGAATCATATCCTTATTAATTAAGTAGACCAGTGTTCTTTGACACTTGAATTTAACATGTGATGCAAAACTACTCTTGTCTTTCTTTTCTTTCAATTTTATACTCATAAAAATTATTAGAAGCTGCCATGTTATTTGTACTCGGACTAATAATGGTTTAAACTTAAATAAAATGAAGTAATATTTTTTTCATTAAAGTATTTATCTTTTCACATCATGGCTTCATATCTTTCCATTAAAGTGTTGTTATTGGAGACAGTTCTCTACTTTTTTTTTTTTGGTACAAGAGAGTTTTCTACTGCAGTATGTGAACAATTTTGTAAACAAATTAAATTTACTATAGTTGAGTCTCATACATCATGCAAAATTTTAAAAATAAGTAAACAATTTTGTTAACAAATTGAATTAACTATGGTTGAGTCTCATACATCATGCAAAATTTTAAAAATAAATGTGACTTATTATAAATTTTATATTAATTTATATTTATCATTTAATATTTAAAAAAATTAAAAAATATCAAGAGAAATGTCGTTGCTTCCCACCGTTTGGACCCACTTCTCTGGGACCCTTATCACCTGCCCAGTATCATCATATAGACAAACTCGGTGGATTTCTTTTGGATTCTCGTTGAAATATTTTAAAAATATTGCAAAAATGAATTCATTTGATATTGAAAAGTGATTGATAAAAACTTTAAAAAAATTGAATAAATTAATTTTAATTTAATATTTCCTAGATTTTAACCAATCCACTTTATATAAATTCATTTATGGAGTTCCCCTTTTTTTTGGCCTGAAATTCATTTGTGGAGTTCATGACAAAAAAAGCAATGTTTTTGAAGTTTGATTTTTCAAAATCTCCACTTTTCGGAGTTTTTCCCTCACTCCCTCACGGACTCGCAGATCTGGGGTCTTAGTCGTCTCTTATTTTCCCATCACATTCTTCGCTAAATCCGCCAAAGCAAGCTTAGCTTTTACTCCTCTCTCACCTCAACCTCCTTTCCTCTCCCCCCCCCCCCCCCCCCCCCCCCCCCCCCCCTCCTTCTGAAACCGCAAACTCCACTCAATACCATTGCATTTCATTCAGCATTTTCCATTTTGTTCAGCTTTTTCCAACTTCAAAGGCGACTTGCATTTTCTTAGGTTTCACTGCGACCTGCTCTATTGATAGCTACAATGAGTTCCCAAGCACACAAGCACTCGAAATCCGTGAAACCCCCTAATCAACCATCTTCAACTCCACCGTCTTTGAGATCTTCCTCATCTTCCCTTTCTTCTCATCTTGCCATGGTCGAACTCAAGCAAAGGATCCTCACCTCTCTCTCCAAGCTTTCCGACAGAGACACTTACCAGATCGCAGTTGAAGACTTGGAAAAAATCATCCAAGGTCTGTCCCCTGAGAGCATACCCATGATTCTGAATTGCCTGTATGATGCGTCCAACGATCCTAAACCAGCCGTCAAGAAGGAGTCTCTTAGGTTGCTCACAGTGGTTTGTGCGACTCACAGCGATTCTTCATCGACCCACTTGACCAAAATTATTGCCTACATTGTGAAGAGGCTCAAGGACTCTGATTCAAGCGTGAAGGATGCGTGTCGTGACGCGATTGGTGCATTGTCGGCTCAGTACTTGAAAGGCGTAGGTGGGGGTACTGATAATGGGGGTCTTGGTTCTGTGGTTGCATTGTTTGTAAAGCCTTTGTTTGAAGCGATGAGTGAGCAAAACAAGGGAGTGCAATCTGCTGCTGCCATATGCATGGCTAAGATGGTGGAGAGCGCTTCAGACCCGCCCATTTCGGCGTTTCAGAAGCTTTGCCCGAGGATATGCAAGTTGCTTAACAATCCTAACTTCTTGGCAAAGGCTGCAATCTTACCTGTTGTAGCCAGCTTGTCTCAGGTTTGCATATGTTTGAAATTAAGTTAGGTCCTTTCACGCTGAATAATGACATTTGGAAAGCCCTAAATGCAATGAAAGCAGTGGTGGCAACCGTAGAGTTGTGACTTTAAAGATGATTGCAAATATTTAGGCACCAGTACCAGGACAAAATAATAATTTGAGGATGTTTTCTATCATTTTTTTTTTAAAAAAGAAAAGAAAAGTAAAAGAAGACTTGACACAATAGCCAGGCAGACATGAATGATTTTATCAGGAAAGGTTTCCTCACATGTTATATTTTGATTGAACAGGGTAGCAAATACCTCTACCAAACCTTTGTCCACCTGTTTGTAGCATTTGGATTCTACTTGTTTTATTTGAAATTTGGTCTTGTATTTTCATTCATCATATCTATTGTCAGCTGGCCCCATTTGGAAGGGTATGGTTATTCTTTCTTGTTTTGTTTACATACACTTACAAATAAATCACCAAATAAACAGTTAGTGTTATGAATTATCAACGGAATGGAGTCGGTAGACAGATTCCTAAGAGGTAATTAAATTGCAGGTGGGAGCAATTGCACCACAAAGCTTGGAACATTTACTTCCTAGTATCCATGAGTGCCTCACCAGTACTGATTGGGCAACACGTAAGGCAGCTGCTGATGCATTAAGCTCCTTAGCTTTAAATTCAAGCAGCTTGGTTATGGATGGAGCAGCATCTACACTGGCAGCACTTGAGGCATGCCGTTTTGATAAGGTAGCATTTGCAATGAGATTTCCTGATCATAAGTTGTCAAACTTGTTTCTATCCGTTTTCATTAATTCTATAATGTATAAATTTTCATGCTTTGTCTCTCAATGAAGGTCATTTGGTCTATTCTCCCAATGCTTGCAATACGTTCTATCTTTTGAAGTTGTTTTGCTAGAAAGGAATAAGACCATGAAGTTCTCTGAACAGTGAAGGAGGTGACTGCACAAAATAGGGGTTTTATATGATTTTGTTGCTGGCGTTCTAGTGTATCTTATATATGAGTGCAAAAAGAGTTCTATTATTGTCTACAGAAACTTGGATTATTCTACACGTAATTCTGGGTTTTTAATTGGTTTAGGTTGAGGTGATTAATATATTCAATGAATGGAAGCAGCTTGATTTTTGTGAAGGTGAATCTCTTGAGAGAAAAGTGGCATAATTTATGATAAACAGCTAATTTTGACTGTTGTCCATCAAAATAATATCACATAGCAGCTTATAGGGTTTGTTGTCCAAGCGTGGAAGATTTGTGCGTAGTCAAAATTATGTAATAGGGCAACTGGGCAAATAATTGCATTGAAGTACTCATTGTCTCCCAAATCAAAATGGTATTATTGGTTTTCAGATAAAACCTGTCAGAGATAGCATGACAGAAGCATTGCAGTTGTGGAGAAATATTACTGGAGACAGAGATGGAGCTACCGATAATTCAAAGCCCTTGACTTGCGGTAGGCATGTTTCTATTGTCTGACATAATTTATTCATCATGTACAGTATTGCAGGTTTTTCAGTTCTGTTTTTCTTTCCTAATGTTTTAGATGTTGATAATCCTGAACCAGCTGTTTCATCAGAAACAAGTGACTTTAAAAAGGCATCTCTTGGAGACAGTAAGACTGAGCTATCAGCTGGTTCTTCTTCAAACTTGGACTCCACTGCCAAAGCCAAACCTGTCAACATCCCAGAGAAGGCAGTTGTAATATTGAAAAAGAAAGCTCCTGCCTTGTCTGATAAAGAACTTAACCCAGAATTCTTCCAGAAACTTGAAAGAAGGGGTTCAGATGATTTACCAGTAGAAGTAGTTGTTCCTCGTAGATGTATCAATTCTTCAAGCACAAACAATGAGGAAGAATCAGAGGCAAGTTCAAAGAATTCAAAAGAACGGATACATTGCACTGCAAATGTTTCCAGTGATGATTTTCATGGATCAGTTAACAATAAATATCGAATCTTAGGGAGAAGCAATGATCTGAATTCTAGACAGCAAAATTCTGAAGATTTTGCCCATGATAGATATTCTGAAAAGAAAGTGAATGGAAAAGAATTGAGAACAAAAGTACATGATACTGATGATAGGATTGAAATCAGTCAGAGGGAAAATTCTGCTAATCTAGCTGGTTTTTCCAAGACTGATGGTCAATCAGAAGGATCCTTCAACAACAGAGGAAACTGGTTGGCTATCCAGAGGCAGTTACTGCAGCTGGAAAGACAACAAGCTCATCTGATGAACATGGTGCAGGTATGATTATTAAAATATGGCGTAAAAATATTCTCGAATATAAACTCTATGTCAGTGATGGATCGTAACAAATTTGCAGGATTTCATGGGTGGATCTCATGATGGCATGATAACTTTAGAGAACAGAGTGCGAGGTCTTGAGAGAGTTGTTGAAGATATGGCACGAGATTTGTCTATATCATCGGGTCGTAGAGGTGGTAACTTTACTGGGTTTGAGGGTTGTTCTAGTAGACCTTCTGGCAAGTATAACAGTTTTGCTGACTACTCCATGACCAAATATGGAAGGAGTGGTGATGGACGTATCCCATTTGGTGAAAGATTTTCCCAATCTGATGGAAATGCTTTGGGCATGAGGGGAAGAGGGCCATCTTGGAGGTCTGACACATCTGATGCATGGGATTTTCCTGGACACACTGCATCTAGAAATGGCCAGATGCCCTCAAGGAGGACTTTTGGTGGTGGTTCTGTTGATGGAAGATCACCAAAATCAGCACATGAGATTGATCAAGGGGGCAGCAGAAGAGCTTGGGATAAAGTTGCAATGCCCCTTCGGCTGGGTGAGGGGCCTTCTGCAAGAAGCGTCTGGCAAGCTTCTAAAGATGAAGCGACCTTGGAAGCAATTCGTGTTGCTGGGGAGGACAATGGAACATCTCAAGCAACAAGAGTGGCTATCCCTGAAATGACTGCAGAAGCTATGGTGGATGACAACATTGGGCAAGAGAGGGATGCCATCTGGACTTGCTGGAGTAATGCAATGGATGCTCTTCAAGTGGGTGACATAGATTCAGCCTATGGTGAAGTTTTATCCACAGGTGATGATTTCTTGCTAGTAAAGCTAATGGACCGATCAGGCCCAGTAATTGATCAACTTTCTAATGAGTTGGCCTGTGAGATCTTGCATGCTATTGGACAGTTCTTATTAGAGCAGAGCTTATTTGATGTCTGTCTCTCTTGGATTCAACAGGTATGTCATTACTTCTTTCCTTTTTCGAGCCAGTGATTGTATATTCTTCCATGATATGACTATTCTCGTACGTAAACAAGTTGTTGAGGGTTTTTCTCTTCCCAAATACTGGGATAGTTTCATTTGACTCATTTTCCTTTTTCCTTTTTCTGTGTTTGATTTAAAAAAAAAATAAATCCCTTGTTTTTTCCTGAGAAGTGATTGTGTTTGTCTATTCAAAGCCATACTTATGCCTATTCAGGCAGTCATTGTATTATAATTATAACTTCTAGACTGGTAAACGCCATTCTGGGAAAACATAATGCCCCTGCTTGGCAGGTGAACCTAAAGATCATGCAGGTAATGACGGTACAATCTCTGCTACTCAATTATGATTACTGAACTTCAGAACTTTTCTATTTTCTTTAATTCTTTGGCGTTGTACCTTAGAGGTGTAATCACATGTGACAAGCCCCAGATATCACCATATTAACTTGAGATTTAGGGATGTCCCATTAGAAGGTTTGAGGCTCTAAACCTTTGATTCCCAGTTGAATATTATTTTAATTCAAAAGTTTAAGCTATTAGGTGAATGTTAAAGAATGATACACATGCATGCATGCATACACACACACACACATATAATTATATATATATATATATGATATTTTTTGTTGGGTCAACTAATATAACTTTTTCAATGGACAAAACAAAGGAAACCCACTCATAAAAACCGGCTTGTAAGGGGGAAGAATCATGCCTCTTAAGTACTACAAGAATTACTCATGGCTACCCAATGTGAGACTCCATTATTTTCCATATTAATTTCCTCTCAAGTATAGTGTCAATTCATGACAAACAAAGTTTTATTAGGAGCAATGTAATGTGGTGGTGCAACATTTGAATTGTCTTCAGTATATAGATTCTATTTGGAGTAGTTAGGCAGCATGATTTTGTAAGTCAACTCTCTTACATGTTCAAAGAACATCTGAATGTTTCAGTTGCTTTGGCTAATATAATCCTACATTTTGGTAATCTTGATGCCTTGAGAGTTTCAATTTTTTGGGATAGGATTCTTCCACCATTCAATTTCTAAAGAGGCTACATAAAATCAAGTGGTGTCCTTGATTGTTAATTTGATTCTGATCCATAAACAGTGCAGGGAGCTGTAAGATTTGATTCAGGTTAGATATGAAAGCTTTTCAGCCAGATTTTTTGCTCCGTATTCCTCAAACCCAGCGACAGTTGATTGTACTTATCATGACCCTTGACTTGTCCCAATTTTATTTTGTAGGAATCTGGACTCATGTGCCTGTAAAGACTATATACACACCTAAACAATCTTATGGATGACCTTTTCAATCTCTATTTTGATTATTTGATTGTCTCTGACAAAACAGTTTCTATCAAAGCGGGGTGGGTTTATCTGGTGTATTGTTCACTTTTGTTTGTTGGTACATGGTCCTGACCGTAAAAGCACAGCCTTCCAATAAATTCACGAAGGAATGTTTAGATTAGTTTAGCGCCTTGTTGGAATTGGCTTCTATAATATGACTGCAACAGAAAATGTGCTATTACGTTAGATTGATATGGTTCAGAATAGGGTTCAGAAAATTATTGGTTTTATGAACATATTAAATATTACATTTCTTCTAGATTTATGATTCAGCATCAAGAGTAACAAATAGCTTGTCCAGTTTTAAGTGCCTCCTGTCTTTCAAAATATTGATGTTTCCTTTAATTTTCTGCCATTTTTGTCTTTCAACTGAGTCTTTTCAGTTCACCTTTAATTTTTAAACTTTTGATCAATAAGCATAACTAATGTCAAAAGACCATTTCAACTTAGTAGTTTTAGATGTTAAGTGAAGATCTATTATATTATTATTTCTAGCACGCTTCATCATTTGAAAATTGTTTGTGTTTGAGGTGTGTACAAAGCAAATCTGTGATACTTTGTGCTAAAATTTAATTTTAAGAAGAGAAAGAAGATAGCAAGTATCAAACTCCTAACTGTTGGGTAATAGAGAGTTTGATATCATGGCATTGAACTTCAGCTCAAAAACTTAAAAGCTATTAAACGAAGGTTATCTTAATCTCTAGACAACCATCAAAATAAGGCTATATGTATTATGCTTTTTTGAAGTTCTGAGAGTGGCGTTTGTCTGGTTGTCTATTTCCTATACTACTGTTACTGTACTACTATTTTGAGAGCACTTTTGGTGAGCACTGTGTGCTCATCGAGTCTTTGGACCGTTCAGATCAAATCTGGACGGTGCAGATTTAATTATATTTTTAATATATTAGATACAAAATCTTAAATAGATATAATTTTATAATTATTTAAAAATACTATTATTATTATATAAAAAAATCAAAATAAAAAACTAAATTTGGACCGTCCAGATTAAAATTGGACGGTTCAGATTTGCCCAGAGTGATTGCGGAGTCCTACTATTTCTAGTTTCCTGTCTCTCATGTTATTCATATGAGAAATTTTCAGGTGGAGCTGGCCTATAAGAAATTTACAGATCAAACCAATCATAAATATGTATATATATATCAGGACCCATATTTGGAATACATACTTATATCTCTATTCGTGATTGGCTTTATATACAAATTTCTTGTAGACTGGGAGGTCGACTGGATAATTTCTCCAATCTCCATTGCCTATAGCTTCCAAATGTTGGTTAGAAACCTGAATTTGATTTCAAAATCTATTGTGCTCAGTTGTTGGAGATAGTATTGGAGAATGGCCCTGATACCTTTGGGATTCCCATGGAATTGAAGAAGGAAGTCTTGCTGAATTTACATGAAACTTCTTCATCAACTGATACAGCTGAGGACTGGGAAGGTGTGCCACCAGACCAACTCCTATTGCAGTTAGCATCAGCCTGGGGAATTGATATACAGCAGAATGACAA
The DNA here is from genome assembly GCA_026686845.1 of Adenanthera pavonina. Lineage (NCBI taxonomy): Eukaryota > Viridiplantae > Streptophyta > Magnoliopsida > Fabales > Fabaceae > Adenanthera > Adenanthera pavonina. The sequence goes on from JAIVEN010000014.1 coordinate 4,749,973, forward strand.
GTAAGTCCTGGATTTGTTTTGAGGCTATTTTGGTTGTAAGAATCTGAGTACAGATCATGTGAAGTGAGTTCAAAAGATCCTGATTAGTAAGAATCCGTGGTATGTTTTCACTGTGGCCTTGGGGTGATCTCCTGGAAATCTTCGGATTTTGAGTTTACTTCAAATTGGTGAAATGTAATTTTCCACAAATCTAGAACCATTCAATATTCTAGGAATATATTTGTGTATTTCTTCGAGGTACAAAAATATAATATATGTGAGCTAAATGGGAAATGCTTATATTTCATTGTTATTTTTTTGGTATGTATCTAGTCTTTATTTTGAAAACAAAGAAAATTTTCAGATCAATAACTGAGAATTTCATGATCTAGTTAAAATAATGATTTGTAAGGAATATATAAATTGGGCATGCCTCTTAAATCCAGAGGAAAATAACACAACCAATGGTTGGGAATAACATATTTTAAGAAAGTTTAGTTTCTGTGAAGGTTTCACGGTGGAGAAGCACTTATAACCCAAAACCAAGTTTCCTAGTTTTTGTCAGATGTTTGGGTGTTTGAAAGTCATCACGTTTGGAGTTGTGATTTGTCCTGAAAACCGAGTTGAGGGAGAAGTAGCTATGGGGCTGCTTTTTCGTTGTGTTTTTGTTCACGTATGATTGTTGGAACTTGATGGCAAGATTTATTCCCTAAATAACCTTGGATCGGCTTCAAGTTTGCGTATGGCCGTTCTCCTTTGCTCTATTTCTTTTTATTCTCCTGCACTTTGGTCCTTCTCTCTCATTTTACCCTGTGACGAGGAAATAGTGAGGAACAAAACGTCGCTAGCATCTCGCTAATAAACTGATATTCTAGTAATGTTAGAGAAGAAATAGGGAGGGATAGGTCTCTCACAAAATTGAGAGAGAATTAGATTTCTCGCTAATTTAACTAAAGACTACGTGCATCCCTCATTAATATTTAGCATATGGCTCTTAGCAATGAAATTAACGAGAGACTTTTTAATGAGGAAAAAAAGACTATTTTGGTTATTTTTTAGTAGTAATAGAAATAGAGCATGGGCGGGAATAATTTCGCCAATTTTTCACCAGCTGGGGAAAAAGACCCGTGCTACCATTTAAATTAAAAAAAAAACAGTAAAACAATGTTAAATTCAATTTGAGGGAAAAAACCCACCACCCCACTAAACCAAACATGTCATCAACAAAAGAATAGAAAATCAGTTATAATAAAAAAGAATGAATAGTGATAAGCTCAAGTTTCATCCAGTGTATATATATATATATTGAATTGATAACACTCGCATAACTTCTCTTCTACGCACTGGAGACAGCAAAAATGGCAGAGGAGGAACTGGAAGTGAAGAAAGTAAAAGAGAGAGATAGGCTTTGGGTAAGAGAATGAGAGATAAGAGGAGGTTAGATGACCGCAACAAAATATGGGTGCCGACTGCTGAAATATCTTGAAGATGAAGAAAAGATTGACCACTTTTTTTAATGAATAATTCATTAAAAGATAGTATATCTTTTTTTTTTTTTATGAGAATCAAATTCCATACTTAATTAAAAAATTTTCTCTGGTAAAAAGGATTTTAAAAAAATTTCCCATACTTAATTATTTAATAAAAATATATTTGAATTTATTTTAATATGATGGATAATTTTAAAATAAAAAATTAGTTTTTAAATTAAATTGATTTATTTTATTTTTATTATGAGAATGAGAGAGAGAGGGAAAGCCGAAATTGGGATTGTGATATTGGTACTTTTTATTGATTTTCTTTCTTATATTTTTATATAAAGTATTTATTATATTTTGTCATCTAATATTATAAAATCCATGTCCTTCGTGGTAATTACATATTTCAAGGGACTTCTAATTAAAATCATCTAAACATAAACTAATTTTTTTAAAACTAATTTTAAAGTAAAATATGGAAATATAAATACATTAGTCTAAAATTAATTTTCACCGTAACTATGTTACAAAACTGTTTTTATTAAAATTCCATTTTGACAAGCTGGAGACCAAACGGTACCTTATTCCCCTAACAGTAGTTATGTACGTAGTGAGATATATCGTTGACGGAAGGTTAGTGATTGTCTGTTAAGTGTTAAGTAGGCCATGTTCGTGGACTTGAAAGAAAAATTCGTCACAATATAGCATATAGTAGAATTCAATCTATAAGGTACCTAATTCTTCAATTTTGAGAAAATCAGCAGAGATAGGCAACTGGATTACCAAGAAGAAAAATATTATTTACTAGATAAATATATATTGCTAATTAGCTCTATTCATTATGAATTGAGTAATGTTAATTTTCACAACCTCTTATTTTATGTTCCTTTTAAAAATATTCTGAACTCAAATGTGTCGCTAAAGACACGAACTAAGACGCAGTGGCTTAAAACAATCTTGGAGGGTCGTGAGAATTTGATTTGGTATAAGTACCATTTCCCTTTGGAATCATGCAGCAATGAATGTGTCCACCATTATGCACAAGTTCTATACTTATTCCTTGCTTGGCATGGTAGAAAACAAGAGTGAAAATTCAAGCTTTGACCTTAAAAAAATGTCAAGGTGTGTTTATTAGGGCTATTGTATCGAAAGTCCGTCTAGTGAGTGGCGTATTGTTCTTCTCCTTCATTGGAGATCACTGTGTATATTATCCTGTCGAGTTCGAGTTCAGAAATTTGATGGACCATTACTTCGTATAGTGCCCTCGGCCTTGTCTCCTTAAACAACCACATCAGGCCCCAATAAGCCAGTGCCCTTCTTTGATATGTTCGTGGGGTCATAATTTTCTCGTAAACATTTTCACATTACTAAGGAGTGTTTGGTAGAAAGACTTAAAAAGTACTCTTTCCACCACACACACACTATATATATATATACTTGAATAGTCATTCCTCAACGTGGAAATTAATCGAAACGATCTAACCAATATTTTCATTGCAACTTTTTTTATTTAATTACATCCATCTCAATCCCAAGTTTTGTGATCAATTCATTTCTTTATATATTTAAATATTTGAGGCATAGAGAATGAAAAGAAAAGAAACATGGGTTTTAAAATTCAACTGGCAGATTTACTTAGGGTTTGACTGGCAGATTTATTATAAATTCAATTAATATAGCATTTTTTGTATAATACATTTTTCAAAATATGAATTTTATAAAACAATAATATTAAAAAAAATAGAAATAGAATCATACACACAAGCACATACACACAAATTAATTATAAAATATAAATATCAAAACAAATCAAATTAAAATTTTTAAAAAATAAATAACATAGAATTTAAAAAAACACATATTATACCATTAAACTCATTAAAGGACATCCAATGATGCAAACTTCAATATCCTTCCCAGTATTTTCAAACAAAATAGAGCTGAGAGAGCAAGTCAGACCTATAAATATGCCTCAAAAGTTGAGTTCAGGAAGGAATTTCCTTTCACACATCTAATTGATTCATCATCCGTGCCTTCCGTCTCTCATTTCTCAATCAAATGAAATATTAAAGCGACAAAAAAAAAAAGTAAATCAAACAGTGAATCAATCATCTCAAATAGGAGCAAAAATGGTATGAAAATGCCACTGGCAAGAATTGTCTCCCACATGCCACTTTGAGACACTGAAGAAGCACCTAAGGAACTGAACTGACTCCCATTAATTGAATCTCAAGAAGGTAGATTAGCAAGAAGCAATCTACCATAGAGATCAACAAAATGGGAAATAAGTTGCAGACCCAAAAGTAAAGGTATCGATGCCTCAGGATGATGAGAAACAAGTGGGGCAGAGGAGGACCAGTAGGAAAACCCTAAAGAGAAACCTCCATTGTTGGTAAGTTGATGTTGCGCAGCTATGACTCAAAACGCTTCCATGGCTAAAAAAGGAAGGCGATCTTAAGGGCTGCGCATATTCAACAGGCAAATCCACGACAGTCAAATAAATCAAGACTATTCAAACTCAGAAATTCAAATTAAAGTGAATGCATCCGCACAGTTGACTATAATCTCTTACTAAGCAAAATGCTAAGAACAAAGGAAGTAACAAGCTCACAAAGTTGAAGACTTTCCTCTCTATTTGAGAGGAATGAATGATATGTTAAGAGATCTAAACATCCCTCAGATTCCATATCTCCTCAATAAGATTCAGTCCACTACTTTTAATATTAAAACAAATCATCACTGGGATGATGCACTGGGTATGCACAGGCCATCAACCACCCAACTCAAATTCAAATAGTGAATTAACAACTCCGCAAACAAAAAATGAGACTCTTACGAAAGCAAGCATTCCTTAGCATTCTAAATTCATTCTAAAACCAAAACAAACGGGTCCAGGTGAGGGACAAAGATATGGAGAGAACCAATAGAAACTCTCCTCCAATAAGATAAACAATACACTAACCATCATAATATTCTGATCTAAAATTGATTGGAACTATCAATGAACAAAACTTCAACCAAGAAGTCACGCAAACAAGTCGCCCCTGAGCTAGCCTGTCAGAATTTATATAGCTAAAGCCTCTACACGAGAGGAAAAATAATATTGAGTCAATTAGGTTTCTACTCTTCGGAAGCATATAAAAACAGCACCAAATACAGGGCAGAAAAATTGTTTGGCGGATAAGAACGAACGAAAAGACACAGAAGCAACTAATAAAGATTTTTTACAGTGCCTCATCAGTTTAAAGAAGAGAAGCTAACTGAACATCAAAAACACTTTATAAGAGATCAGGTTCATTTCTCGGCAACCAGACGCACAGCTACCTCCGAGGTTATATCACAGGACACAGACGAGTGAAGTACTAGCTCAAGACGGCGTAGGCTAGAGCAAAGGGTTTGGAAGGCATTTATAGGAGGATGAATGAGTTGAGTTGCCGGTTTAGTCCCTAACATTTTATTTAACTCCATTTCAGTCCCTTCGACGCGTTGGGCTCCTTGACCCGCGAGTTGGACTCGGCCAAGCCAAGAGCTATCTAGTGTCCCTACGACTCTACCATTGTCTCGTGTCGGTGGAAAATTGCAGGCACCGTACAACTACCAGCCACTGAAAGAGAAAAGCGTACGAAGAAGTCGTTACAGGGCGCTTCTTTCTGAAGGTAGAAGAAGGCTCATGCGTGGAAGCTTTGAGGCAGAAGGAGCTCAAGATGGGAATAAGACTTATTCTATTGATGTTCTTCGTTTTGGGTGCTACAGCTTGGACCGGTGAAATCCATGGCAGAGTTGTATGTGATGTATGCGGCGATTCTTCAATTGGACCTGAAGACCACATCCTCGAAGGTCCCTCTCTCTTTCCCTTCCTCTTCAGTTGGCACTATCTTTCAATTATTTACCCTTCTGACTAGGTTGTCCAATGGGCTTCTGTTTTTGTGCCGAAATTTATTTGTTTTTTGATTGAACTACATCGTTTATCCTCAACTGATTGACCTGGCTGATGATACTGCGTTTGTGAGCTTGCTGAAATGTAATTTGGTTATATTTGGACCGTGGAAATCGATTGGAAGAGACTCTCAATGTAATTTTACTGTGCGTTTATCTGATGGATTGCGTTTTAATGCCATTGCGTATCTTCAATTTCTTGTTTAACTGAAATTTTTATTGGCCTCTTGTGTCAAATTTGGAGAATAAATTTAACATAGAACACCAGGTCATGGATTGAACTATTTTATAGATGTTAGAGGTGCAGGCACGATGAAGAACATGTTATTGGAACTCGTTTATCAGGTATAATGAATAATCACAATTCTACAAAGAAGCCTTTAGGAATTGATGATGACTTGCAATGTTGTTTATCTTTTTTCAGTAGTCAACTGAAGGAGGATGAGATGGCTTTGGTTTGATTTGATCAATGGATATGTGTATGTACATAAGAATGTGTGACCTCTCATGAGAATAGAATTTTATATGGTCGTATTTATGATCTAATTAATTATGGCAATTGAAGTTTCAGCCTTTCTATTTGGTCATCCAATTGATTTCCTCTTCAGTCATAAACGACTTTCTTATTCCTAATATTTCTTTGGATGCATGTGAATTTTTCAATCTTCAATTGGCTTTATATGTGAAATTTGTTGGTAGTACTGAAATAGAATCCTTGCCATAAGATGGCTTGGTGTTTAACTCAGTTGTTCTTGCAAACCTTAATGAAGCATTTGATGGCCTGCTTAAAGCATTCTGCTTTCTTGGCATGACATAACATTGGTGTAGCCAAGTATGACAAATCCATTCAAGCTAAACTTTTTTATCATTGGCATAGTCATACTTCTGAATGAGGAAAAAAATTAATTCACTGACTGATTAGTATCACTTTGCCTTTGGCCTGATGTTCTAGTTTGTGATTTCCAAGGATGGCTATGCAAGGAGATTTGTATTTATGTTATTAGAGCCTTTTGAATCATCCTGATACCATTCTAATAAACTATATTTTACTTTTCATTTTAGTGCTAGTATAACATGTAATTGTCTCTGGAGATTATCTGGAATGACTCGAGTCACTCAACCTATCTGCCACAGAGACATGAGATGGCACTGAGCCTATCAGGCACCAAAATTCCTATAAATTAGGACAATGTGCTGTTAACACTAGCCATTAGTTCTAGAACAATTTCTCTGTATTTTTTGCTGTCACTGTCTCACTGATCTTTCCTAGGTTACTATCAGATTCTCTATATCTATCTAAAACCGCTAAAAATTAAGGTTGAAAACATTCTACATAGGAAAATGCAGGCGGACAGATAAGAAGGTGGTAGACTGTCCTACTGTCCTTCCAAGTGACTTCACTAGACAGTTAGCATTGGAGCCATCTGATTAGTGAATATTTTCAAGACCAAACTTATTGAAACGCCTGTTTGCTGGAGAGAATGTGAATCAAGAAAAATGTTTGTGTGAGTTGACTTTGCAGACAAGAGTTGTCTCATTGGGTAGATTATATGCTTCTGAAGGGTTTGATGTATTGGAATAGGTTTTTTCCCTTTGTTCTTTATTCTAGGGCCAAAACTATTTGGAGTAAGTTGTAATCTACAAGATTTTCCCCTTCTGTTTGAATGATTGGGAAACTAGGGGCATCTCAAGGGTTTCCCTCACAATCATCTGATTTATTTTCATTTTTGCGATTGGTGAAAGACTATTGGAACAATCTGAAAATTTGAAACTTTCGAGTTTCCATCTTAAAAGTCCACTTATGCAACTTTGATGTCACACATTGTGGAGTTTTTGTCTCGGAGACCTAAATAAAATTTCTGTTGTTTCTAGCAGCCTAACATGAGATTTCTTTTTTATCAACAGTATTTGATTTCAAAGTATCAATATTATCACATTTTCACCAATTAATTTGGTTGATATTTCTCGTCAGTTTGATGACGCAATTGAATTTGCCAGCCTGGATTATAATTAAACAGTAATACTGAGGAAATAGTATTGTAATTGTCCCCTGGAAGTGGAACTAGTTCCTTTCCCCAGCAAAATGGAGAATGTAAAATAAAATGCATTTTAAATGCTTGATGCAACCTCTGATCCAATTTTGGCAAATCAATGTTCTGTTGGATTTCCAAAATGTGATTGTCATTGCTTTGAGGCAGGTGCTGAGGTTGCTGTTCTTTGCATCACAAAGTCTGGGGAAGTTGTAAATTACCAGGCATTCACAGATGCTAGGGGGATTTACACTGTGGCAGAGACAATGCCCGAGAGTGATCGATGGGATGCCTGTCTTGCTCGGCCCATTAGTAGCTTCCATGATCACTGCACCCATCTCAGCGAGGGCAGCTCCGGGGTGAAGTTCAGCTACGATCACCCATCAGGTTATTCTCACACTGTCAGAAGTTTCGTTTACCGACCATCTAGTGTTCCCACCTATTGCATTTGATCTGTTCTGGCCTTGCTGTGACTATGCTTTGTTGAACTACAAGGAAAACTAAAGAGTAAATGAAGTATATGTGATTTATGCTATACTATGTGCATATATAGTGTTGTCTTGAATTTATTATTACTATAGAGCCTAGTTGAAGTGGAGGTGTGAAATGTGACCAAGAGACTTGTGAATGACATTGCGATTGAGAGTAATGCCATCCAAAGATATTGTAATGAAAATGGATGAGCTTTCAGTTTTCATATATATCATTGTTACTGCTGCGAATATTTTAGTCACACCCATGAACAAATAGCAAGGCATTGATAATCATTATTCAATATAAAATATAAAATGACCAGGGAGCCACACTGTCCACAAAATTATAAATAATGCGACTTATTTTGAGATTCGTGCAAATGCACGGGACTACTCTAATTTTGAAGAAAGTAATGTCATGGAAGATATTATTTCTGCGAGTATTTTAGTCACAACCACGCACAATAGCAAGGCATTGATAATTTTCAACAAGGCGGGGTGGGGTTTTCATTATTAATGAGGTGAGTGGAGTGATTTGGTGTGGAGTGGGGGAGACATCTCGTTCCATTTTTTTCCTTAGAAAAAAATTTGGAAACTCATAGCTCATAAAACATTTATAAAAGTAATTGCGAATCATCACAAACTAGTGAGATTTCATATCGACAATTGAATTGAATATAAGTTAATATTCTTACCAACTGATCCAATTTTTTATGGCTTATTCCATAGATTTATAGTTGAAAAATCTGAAATCTTGTTCTTAAAGTATAGAAGATAATTTAATAAAATTCTAATAATATTCATGTAAACTTGTTAATATAAATCAATTGAAATTTTATACCTTTGGTTCCAATTTTAAAGCTCATTTTTTATTCAACTCGTACAAACTTTGAGACCCAAATTTACGTGAAAGCTCCAAAATACATTATTTTGAACACTAAGAAAAGTAAATTTATCAGTTAGTTCAGTTTAGTTTAATTTTAATTGAACTAAACTAACTCAAAATCAAATTAATTCAATTGATTCATAATAGCTAAAAAACCAAAATATAAATCTGACCTTTTTAAAATTTTACTAATTCAAATATCTGGTTTAAGCTCATCCATTTGGATTGACATTGAATACTCGTTCATCTTGTCATCTATCTTTGGCTGTTTTCATCATCCTCATTCCCTTTTGTTTCTCATACCTAGCTTTAATGAGTAAAGCCATGCAAAATTTGGAAAACTAAATTAGTTGTTTTAAAAAATAAACTAATTAATCATTAATAAAATAACAATACATAATTATTTTACTTTTATACAAGATCTCATCTTGATGGGCATATTCTCTCATTAGAATGTTAGGCAAGCCAATCAACAACTTGATTATTAGGCTTAAAAACAACAACTAAATAACTTCCTAATGATACAACATTACATCAACAATAACGTAAAATAAAAAAAAAACCAGTACAGCAAGTCAGCTAGAAAGTACTTTTTAATATCTTCCGCTCATTCATTTCGCAATTCCCTCTTCTTGAATAATAAAACAAAGTTCTATTGTTATGTATGAGACCGACCATGTTTTGTATGAAAAAACAAAAATGAAGAACGCACATCTTTCATATTTTTAAATAACATGCAAGAGATCCATTATCATACAAAGAATGTTCATTTGATTTAGACTATCAAAATTTCCTAAAATAAAATATTAAATGAAAATGAATAAAATTTAATCGTAATTCACCTCAAATATAAACCTTACAGACCCCACGGGCCAGTCTTTTCAATATTGCCCAGGATATTCGGGTCAGGAAGGCTGATTCAATATTGCCATGATATTCGGGTCAGGCAGGCGGATCCAACATAAGATATTCCTCTCCTCCCGTTTTCGCGCTGATCTCAGTGGCCCTCATTTTAACATGTCACTGGGCAATTCACAAGCTTCAAGGGAATTGCATGGGCACTTCTGGTCTTCGGTGTCTTGGCGTCTTTTCTGTGTTCACCATTTTTCAAAAACCAGTTTCACACTTCTCCACCATTGCTTTGAAAACTCAGTTGCAAAAAGGACACCTCCTGGATCCCAAAGAGCAATTTGCTAGCCTCTGTTCCAAGGGATACATGAAAGAAGCATTTGACGGCTTTGCATCCAGGATATGGGAAGAACCCAATCTGTTCTCTCATCTACTCCAAGCATGTATACTGAGGAAGTCCATGCCATTGGGCAAACAACTCCATTCTTTGATAATCACATCCGGGGGTTCCCCGGACAGGTTCATTTCCAATCATCTCCTAAACCTCTACTCAAAACTTGGAGACCTGCGGACGGCTGTGATTTTGTTTGATCGTATGCCCAGTAGGAATACAATGTCGTGTAACATTATGATTAAAGCGTATCTTCAAAATAGTGACTTTAAGAGTGCCAGTAGGTTGTTTGATGAAATGTCTGAGAGAAATGTTGCAACATGGAATGCAATGGTGACAGGATTGACCCAGTTTGAAATGAATGAGGAGGCTATGTTATTGTTTTCAGAAATGAACAGCTTGGGTTTGATGCCTGATGAGTACTCCTTGGGTAGCGTACTTAGGGGATGTGCGCATTTAAAAGCTTTAGCAGCAGGAATGCAAGTTCATGCTTATGATGTGAAATGTGGGTTTGAATTTAATTTGGTTGTGGGAAGCTCTTTAGCTCATATGTATATGAAAGCGGGAAGCATGCAAGATGGAGAAAGAATTATCAAATCAATGCCAATTCATAATGTGGTTGCTTGGAATACACTTATTGCTGGAAAAGCACAAAATGGGTATGGGGAGGAAGTTTTGAATCACTACTATATGATGAAGATGGCTGGTTTTAGACCTGATAAGATTACTTTTGTGAGTGTGATAAGTGCATGCTCAGAGTTAGCCACCCTTGGTCAAGGGAAGCAAATTCATACTGAAGCAATCAAATCAGGAGCTAGTTCTGTAGTTGCTGTAATCAGTTCACTGGTTAGTATGTACTCCAAATGTGGATGTCTGGAAGACTCCGTCAAAGTTTTCTCGGAATGCAAAGAGCCGGATGTTGTATTATGGAGCTCAATGATTGCTGCTTATGGGTTTCACGGGCAAGGACAAGAAGCTATCAAGCTCTTTCATCAAATGGAGCAAGAAACTTTACAGGCAAATGAGGTTACATTCTTGAGCTTGCTCTATGCTTGCAGTCACAGTGGACTAAAGGACAATGGGCTGGAGTTCTTCAATTTGATGGTCGATTTATATGGACTCAAGCCAAGTTTAGAACATTATACTTGCATGGTTGACCTGCTAAGCAGATCTGGTTGTTTAGAGGATGCCATGGCTATGATACAAGCAATGCCTGTAAGAGCTGATGCAATTATCTGGAAAACATTGTTATCAGCATGTAAAATCCACAAGAATACTGAAATGGCAAGAAGAATTGCTGAAGAAGTTCTTAGGATAGATCCTCAAGACTCAGCTTCTTATGTTCTTCTCTCAAACATTCATGCTGCAGCTAAAAGTTGGCAGGATGTTTCCGAGGTAAGGAAAGCCATGAGAGACAGAAAGGTGAAGAAAGAACCTGGTATTAGTTGGGTAGAATTGAAGAACCAAGTTCACCAGTTCATTATGGGTGATAAATCCCATGCAATGTCAGTGGAGATTGATCTGTATCTTGAAGAACTAACCTCAGAAATGAAGTTCCGTGGCTATGTCCCTGATACTGCCTCTGTTTTGCATGACATGGATAATGAGGAGAAAGAATATAACTTGGCCCATCACAGTGAAAAATTGGCTATTGCTTTTGCTTTAATGACCACCCAAGAGGGAGTACCTATAAGGGTGATGAAGAACCTGAGGGTTTGCGGTGATTGTCATGTTGCCTTCAAGTTCATATCTGAGATAAAGAATCGTGAAATTATAGTGCGAGACACTAGTAGGTTTCATCATTTCAAAAATGGCACTTGCTCCTGTGGAGATTACTGGTAATAGTTAGCTGTGATTCTTTTTCCTTTAGATTTTCCCAAAAAATTGTAAGAGGGATTTTACACTTGCAATTTGTACCTGAAACTCTTATGTATGCACCTACTGAGCTCGAGGCTGCATTTCATTCCCTTGTTGCTGATGAAGAATTTCAGGTTCTCTACAATGTCTTTTACCCCCCCTTTTTCTTCTAGTTAATCTTTCATTCCTTGAAATATTTTAAACATTCTCTTTTTAATCTCATTTCCGTATACAAATTGAAGTAAAAGCTTAGGTTGCTCCATTGGATATTGTTTTACTAACACAGCACAAGTTAGCTCACACTGTTACACTTTCCACATAAGAAGATCCATCCGATAAAATTGGAGTTGGGTGGGAAATTTAGAACCACAAGTATGGGAAAAATCTTGGCTTTTTGAAATCGGGGCTCTTAGTCAAGGCTTCTTATCTGGTATTTGAGTCAGCAAGTGTGAGTCAGCATTCTATTTGGCTCTATGTTAGTTTTGTGGATTTAAATGGGATGAATGACACTTAAAGGAATTTAATGATAAAAGTTTCAATTGAAACAAAACATCTGTGTTTGATTATAAATAATTTAAAACTAAAAATCTGTGTAGGACTAAATTAAGAGGGCACCTCAGGATGGAAAATATGACTTTCTCTTTATTGAATTATTGTTTGCTTTCTTTTGGCCAAAAAAAAAATTATTGTTTGCTTTCTACCATAGAATCTGTAGACCCATGGATGCTCTGGTAATCTGAAAGAATTTTTTGTTGGGACACAAATTTTTGAATAACAGAGAGGACTGAATGGGATTCTGAGTACGTTGGTAGGGAGACTCTTCTTTATTTTGCTGAGAGGCTAACAAAGCATTACAAGCGTCCTAATGGTGAAGGGCCTCACATACACATAAAGAGGGAAGATCTTAACTAAACTAGGGGGCACAGGATCAACAATGCAGTTGCCCAAGCTTCGCTTGCCTGGCGGCTATGCAAGAAACGCATTATTGCTGAAACTGGAGCTGGTCAGCATGGATTTGCCACTGCTACTGTTTGTGCTAGATTTGGGTTGAAGTGCATAATTTATATGGGTGCAGCAGACATGAAAAGCTGGCACTTAATGACTTCAGGACGCGAGTTCTTTGTGCAGAGGTATGGCAAATGTTGTTGTTCCATTTTTGGCTTATAAATCCTTTCTTTAGTTTCTAATAGAGATACAGTTTTAGGGAATGGTCGTATATTTGAAGTTGTTCATGTGAATGATTATTCTTCATTATGAGCCTTCATGGCGTGGAGGTATGTTAAATGTTGTTTTGTCATTTTGCCCTTTATTTATAAGTTTAATAGAGAAATGTGCAAGGGAATGGTCATTTATTTGAAATTGTTTATGTGAATGATCAATCTTTAGAATGTGTTTTCTCCGCACAGAGGTATGCTTAATATAGTTGTGATGTCATTTTATTAGGCTGCTACATTATTTACTCTGTAATAGAGAATTAAAGTATACGGGAAAGGTTATTTTCGAAGTTGTTCATGTGAATGATTGACTATCTTTTGAAGATCATGGAGATCCATAAGGTTACCATCCATTAATATTAGCTTTAATCAGGGTTTCTGACATTGAATTGTGTACATATGCATCTGAAAGAATTGTGTTCATGCAACCAAGTTGCCTGATATTGACTTTAAACTACTTTTTGTGACAGTCTTAAATGCATTGGCTAATGGTTGGCCTTGCCAACAGTGTGATTCTGTTATGTTGGTGAGAGCAGTCCATTCTGGGACTGCTACACTGAAGGATGCTACATCAGAAGCTATAAGGGATTGTGTGCTAATGTGGAGACAACTCATATTTTAGGTTCAGTTTCTGGGCCATATCCATATCTGATGATGGTGAGGGAGGTTTATGCGGTGATTGGCAAGGAAAAAATGGGGAGGAAAACCAGATCTGCCAGTGGCATGTGTTGGAGGAGGTTCAAATGCCATGGGACTTTCCCATGAATTCGTTGATGACAAGGATGATAAGATGATTGGAGTGGAAGCTGCTGGGTTGGGTATGGATAGCCAATTGTGGGAACTGGTTTAGACATTCAAATATTTAGCCAATTGTGGTGGCCTATGCATTTGGGTTATCCAACTTTGATTACTGGAGTAGCAGACCTTATTATGCTTGGCAAGGGAAGATGGAATGTAGGGTTGGTTAGCAGATATTATAGTAGAGAAGTGGCTTCTAAAATTCTATCCATTCCTTTTTCCCTCACTTCTATAGAGATAAGCTTATATAGAAGGGTAATAATGTCGGTTGTTATAGAGTGACTCGTGGTTATAATATTCTTTATCAGAGTGTTTTTAGAAATAATTGAACGAGCACATGTTTATTTGGGAGAGTATTTGGAAAATTCCTATCTTACCTAAGATTCAGTTCCAGTTGGGGTTAATTTAAGAAACCATCATTACAACTACTTGTGTATTCTGTGACTCAGAAATGGAATCAATGGACCATTTGCCTGTTACAACTGCAAGGGCTGTTTGGCTTGCCTCTGATATTGGTTTGAGGTCTTCAGATATAGATAGTGCAGGTTGATCTTGCAAGTGGGCTTTGTCAAATTCTTCTTAACAACTTATCCTCAAGAGGTTAAAAATGAAGTCTGTATAATCTTATTCTGCATTTGGTATTTCAGAAAAGATGGTGGAGTGCGCTTCAGACCCGCCCATTTTGGGCGTTTCAGAAGCTTTTCCCGAGGATATTAAGTTGCTTAACAATCCCAACTTCTTGGAAAAGGCTGCAATCTTACGTGTTGTAGCCAGCTTGTCTCAGGTTTGCATATGTTTGAAATTAAGTTAGGTCCTTTCATACTGAATAATGACATTTGGAAAGCCCTAAAGGCAATGAAAGCAGTGTTGGCAACCATAGAGTTGTGAGTTTAGAGATGATTGCAGAGATTTAGGCACCAGTACCAGGACAAAAAAGTAGGTCTAATATTTTGAGGATGTTTTCTATCCTGATTAATATATTTTTCCTTCTTGTTTCGCTAAAAAAAAAAAGAAAGAAAGAAAGAAAGAAAGAAAAGAAAAGAATTTTTTGGTGAACAATTAATTAATAACAATAAATGGAATTTGACATAATCCAAATTAAATTGAATGAATTAGTTGATTGTTTTTATCTAATTTGTTTTTGATATCCTATTAATTTTTTTGGCCAATTATATTCTTTTTTCGATAACATTGGGCAATTATATGTATTTTTTTTTATACATCAGGAGGGTTTGAACTCTCAACCTTTATCTATACTCCACCCCACCCTTACCAGCTAAGCTAGCCTTAGGTGACAGACCATTTATATTCTGATTGACATTTATTATGCCTTTATGTTTGTATTTTGCAATTGTATTTACCTTGAATATTGTCATTTATTTATTTGTTAAAATATTTTCTGTTTTTTTAAATATATTTAGCTTTAGATTAATGTTTGGGTTTAAATATTTTATGTTTTCTGTTATATGACTTTAATATTGTTATTTCTGTTTTAAATAAAAATAGGCACTGGTTTTGTTTGTTTGCATTTTTTGTAGTTGGGTTTCTTCTTTATTTGGATTAGTATTTGTATTGCTTTTTATTATTGACTAATATATTTTTCCTTTTTGTTTGGCAAAAAGAAAAGGAAATTTTTGGTGAACAATTAATTAATAACACTAAATGGAATTTGACCTAAATCCAAATTAAATTGAATGATTTTGTCTAATTTGTTTTTTATATCCTATTAATTTTTTCGGCTAATTATACCCTATTAATAATAACCAATATTTTAATTTAATGATTTGAATAATTTAATTATTTTACATACTCATAATATTTTCAAAATAGACATGACTTAAGACTTTGTTTGGAATGGGAAAAAATATTAGAGGGGAAATAAGGAGGAATCTAGATAAGAAAATGCCTAGGTGCTTTTTTATTTTCTACCCAAATTTTTTTCTCCCCCTATTTTCTTCTCATCCAAATAGAGGCATAATTTCCATTTGAAATAGTTTTTTCTTTCTAATCATAATCAATGCATTTTAATTTTATTTTATTAACTGATGTGTTAAACACAGTTTTTATGGTTAATTAATTTATAGTATTGTTTTGTCATTAAAGTTCAATAAATTGAGATTATATTAAAGTATCAATATGTATAATAATTTTTTATTCTTATTAATGAGTTTAAATGCCGTGCCATCTAAAATTGAAAATTTAATTATTTATTTATGGACAATTTTAAAATATTGTCGACAATCACGATTTGATTCTCATATCAATGTTGATAAGGCATAATAAGTTATTTGATTTAAATAAATTTTAAGATGGTGTTAATGCATTATAGTTTCTAAATGATTGCACGATCCAATCACCCACTTGATTGTGGTCATGAAAAATCACCCACTTCTCCCATTTAAGTTATATTATATAAATAAATACCCATGGCATGGATGGTGCAAAGGGATTCTCATGGGCGGATCACCTGTTGTCAACCTAATGTGGATTCTTGATCCTTCTTGATTTGCTCTGATGCGACTGGACCTTTAGATGATGATAAAAAAAAATGATTGATTTAATACTTAGAGCTCATTTGCTTCAAGATCTTTATTTTTTTTATGTTAAATTAAATTAAAATAAAAATGGAGAAGACTAAAATACCCTCTTCAATTTCTTTTTTCCTTTCTTCTTCCGCCTCCATTTCTTTTTCCTTGAGGATGAGATGCTCAAATAATATATGAAGAGTATAAAAACTTCAAAAAAAAAAAAACAAAGAAAGAAAGAGATTGACGGTAAAATTGAAGTTATCTATATCTATTAACTTATATGATTCTATATTAACTGATATGATTCTAAACTAATGCTATTAGGCAACTAAAATGATATGATATTGGATTAAAACCTAATTAACTTAAGGATGCTCTCCATTAAGCAGCCAAAATGATATTGGGTCAAATATTGAATTTTAAAATTACATTTTCAACAAAAAATAAATTACTTAATTTTTTTTCCAAAATGTCGCTTGAGAATTTTACTTAAACAGGCGTGTATATGTGCTGATATGTATTGTTGGGTTGTATTTACTGATAGCTGGTATTGATTATGTGAATATCCTTTATTGACACCACCGTTTGCGACTATTTATTAGCTGATATGATTATGGTGATTAAATGGATATTGTTATTATATTTCTAATATGATCGGTTATTTTTTAGCATTTAGGTCTTCTTTTTTTTTTTTTTTTGGCCCCCTTCCAACTTATTAGAATTTAGGATAGGGAGTTTGTAAATTTTTCTGAATTTTGAATATAGATAAAATATTTTAAGAGAAAATTACTATTGACTATGAGCTAATTGTTCAATAAATTCAATAGATAAAATCATGTAGAAGACAATTATAAGATATTTAATTTACTCAATTGTTTATATTAAAATTTTATATAATTTTAATTTATACATATAATTAAGATATAAGCTTTACACAGTCATAATTATTTTAATTTATACACCCTGCTTCACTTTGCCCTCCAGCACTTAAAAAAAAAAAAGAGAAAACTCGACCTCGATTCCGGAACTATGCTGTGTAGTTTGTACGCATCTACGCTGTTATTTTTTTTTAACTAAAATATCAATTATCAACATATTATTTGATCTAAATATAAAAAATAACTAAAAGGGAAGATAATAACTAAAATTGAAGTTGTCAGATTCAGATAGATGTCACAAGAACTAACAATTTAAATCCTCTTCGTATCATTTAAAAATCATCTTCGTATAATTTGAAGAATATATTATTGTTCATTTTTCTTTTTGTTATTTTACTATTTATTCTCTCTAATATTTTCAAATTAACATTGAATCTACCAAGCAAATGTACGAGAGACTTTTATAGTATAATTAAAATTAATATCAATATTTAGGGATCTACAATAATGATAATATATAAAATATCTATTTAGATATTAATAAGATATGAGGGTGTTCACGGGTCAGGCATCATCTTGGTTCGGTGTCCAGCCCGGAGCACCCCTCAGGCCAAAAAAATTGGCCTGTGGCCCTGCCCGGTCCTTCACCGGGCCGAGATTGAGTCAATATCGAGCTGGGTTTGGCTCGGTATAAAAATAAATATTAAAAAATAAATAAATAATAAATTAATTTAATTTTTTAATAAAAGTATAATTAGTTTCATTTAATATATATTTTTAGAAGAAATAATATTAGGTTAAAAAGTAACATTTATTAAAATTATAAATACTCAACAATTATACATTATTTATTTAATATAATATTAAGTTAAGAAATAAATTTAAAATTTGAAATAAAATTAAAAATTGGAATAATAAAATGCATCTATTATAATTATAAAATTAATTTATTACAAGATGCACATGAAGAAAAAATAATTATATAAAATTATTCAATATTTTTAACAAATAAAGAAAAATAAAAATAATAATAATATATACCAGGTTGGGTCAACATAGAGCTGTGACTTGCCCGAGGACCAGCCTGATTTGATCCTCTTTTTGACTTGGCTCGGTTCCATTTCAAAACTTTTTCTTTTTGACCCAACCCGACCCGAAGTGACTGAGCCTCCGGGCCCATTGAACATCCCTAGTAAGATATAGAAATTATTTGAACAGCCAAATCACAACAAACTTTATTTAAAATATCTTAACAAACTGTTGATTAGTAATTAATTAATTAATAGATATATTTTCGAGATAATTAGATAAATTCAAAATTCAAAATAGTTGATTATGAATAGATAATAGTTGTAAATAGTTAGATTTTGTATCTTCCCATAAACAAAAAAAAAATGAACAAGGAAATAAATGTGAGAACGATATAAAATCCACCAGAGTGTCAAACCTAAGCCCCCAAGGTTAACTCTCTGTCTTGATCTTCACAACCGCTTGGAGCATCAGATTCTGTTAGCCATGGTTGTTTCTTCTTTAAAACTGCTTCTTCCAGACTATTACCCTTCTTTTACTCATCTTTTTTTTAATATAATTATTTGCTATTCATCGGGTTTCTCTTATTTTTAATTTGGATTTTCTTTGCTTAATTATTTTCCTGTACAATCCTTGTGCAGACTTTTAAGAGAAGGAACGGTGGGCGCAACAAGCATGGCCGTCGACACGTTGAATCCATTCACTGCTCCAGCTGTGGCAAATGTTGCCCTAAGGTATACAATATAATCCATTTAGATTTTTTTTTAATTAACAGGCTTTACATTTTTTAATTGTTTTCAATTTTTTAAGTTACCTCCTTATTTTAGGGGGTGTGGCACCAATTAAAATAATTGCTGGGTCGTGTGTGATTTTCCTACTTAGGTCCTTATTTCCTGTACTCTTGTTGTGTTTATGTTGATGTTATCTGGTTTGTTGTGGCCAAACAAAAAAACTGTCTACTTGTTGATTCGAAAGCTCTCCACCTCGGACGTTGGCAAGCGTTCTCTCTAGAAGGGAAAAAAAAAATCTCACTCAACCCTCAAACGGTGTTTTTCTACCGCGGATATCAACTAAAGTCTAATATTGTGATTTTGTTTAACCGTGTGGATTAAGGGCTGTGGGAGTCATTCAAATAAGCATTCCTACTTTTAATTCTCTTCATAAATTAGTAAAACTCGAACTACTCATTTTTTTAAATAAAATGAATTGTTCAATTTTAATTTTAAGGGTCCATATCAAATATCTTTTCTACATCTCTAAGATACGCAAAAAATCACTTGTACTGTGGAGATAAATAAATTTAAAACATATATTTCATTGAAATAAATTCAATCAATTACTTTTTATCTAATTTTTATTTTAAATTTAAATTATAACTTTCAAAAGTTTTTTTTTTTAAAAAAAAAAAAAATACAACTCTGCAATAAGTTAGGTATGTGTTCCTATTTGCAGTATAACGGTTTAATAAATAATAAAAAATATTAATAGTACCCTAAAATTTCACAAGGGTAAATGTTGAGACTTGAGAGTACGTAAGCTGTGTAATGTTTAGGCTTTATCTTCCCCTTTGTAACCTCAAATATAATTGTTTGGTTGGAAAAAATATAGGACAAAGCAATTAAAAGGTTTCTTGTGAGGAACATTGTTGAGCAAGCTGCAATCAGGGATATTCAGGAAGCCTGTGCATATGAGCGTAATATTCTTTACATTTTGCTTTTTTTTTTTTACTTTAATTTTATTGTATGAGTTTTATTTCATAATTAGTAGTAATATGTATAATTGTATGCAGAGTACACTCTTCCAAAGCTGTATGTTAAGATGGAGTATTGTGTATCGTGTGCAATTCACTCCCATGTTGTGAGCGTCCGATCTTCCACAGATCGGAGAAACCGTGAACCACCACAGCGATTCATCCCGCATAAGGTACACTGATTTAATTATAATTATAATCACTCATGAAGATATAACTTATCCTAGTCTATCTCAACTGGTTGATTAATTATAATTCAAAACTTAACAACCTATTATTTATGATTCACTAATTAATTCGACTAATTAAAAGTAAGTTATTTTAGATTTTGGTCTCTGGTAACCCTTAATTTAACAATAATAGGATTGCCATCTTTTTTTTTCCCCCTCTTTTCCAGATTCAAATGCCTCTGCTCATAATTTAAATTTATTGCGACTATTAGTGTGCTTTATTAGCGATTGAAAAAGTATTCGTTTACTTTTGCTATTGTTTCTTGTATATAAAATAAAATCTCATGCTATCAAATTCTGAGCATTTTAATTATGAATTTATAATGTATATGAAGGCATTTAATTAATTAATTTGTTCTAAACTATAGCGTTTTGTCATGCCCACGTTTGATGAAATATTCGGTGTTGTTGAAGGATGATCTACCAAGGCCTGGTCAGCCACCTCGTCCTGCTGGAGTAGGAGCACCTGCCCGTGTCTCAAAGCAATTCTAGAATTTCAATGATCAACTTCTCTTTGCTGCTTCTCTTAGATATTTAGACGGTAGTTTTTTTTCAAAAAAAAACTCTTCCAATTTTACTATAATTTGTCTTGGATGGCATTTGACCTTAGAGAACAACAAATTTTGATGTTTTGAAGTAGTTAATAGATTTTGGCCAAAAAAAATATGTAGTTACTAGATTGTTCAGTTTTAATTTTCTCTTAGAAACAGAGCCACTTATCATCCAAACTTTAGTTGGGGAGAATTTGTTTTTCCTTTTAACTAGGATCAAACCAACAATATTTTACTTATAACCCCACCTTGACAACCAACCAATCAATATTTAATAGTAACACAATGGTAGCCACTGAGAAATGCTTTAATTTAATTCAATAATACTTTCTTAAAAGAGAAATGCTTCCATTTTTAACACATTTGGAAAACTTTGAATAATGATGTTTTCTCCAGTATCATGACCACAACACTTAGCATTACCTTCACAATCAGAAGATAAATGAAAAAAGTTTTTTCATTTATCTTCTTGTTGTTTCCTGTAACAGTAAGAAGATAAATGGGAAAAAAAAAAAAGAATGGTTTCTGCTTCTATATCTGTGTATTATCAGAACTTAGGAAAATATTTACTGTTTAGTGCCCAATTATTAGAAATTGTAAAGAGATGTATTATTTATATGAAAAGGGGGGAAATTTTGAATAATAAGTGAAATACTATATTTCTGCTGTAGATATTATGCTTATGTGGATATTTATAATCAATCAAAGTAGATCTTTTTTGGGCCTTTTTTTTTTTTAATGTTTAAAGGTATATACCTTGTAAAATCCAAAGGATTGATATTATTATGTGGAGCTACTTATATCAATTTACCTTGTTATTCATCTTTATGTTTAAATATTATATATATTTAAGTATGTAAATATTATATACATAAATAGACGTATGTGACGTTATTTTCCTATTGCTCTTTGTAACCAGGAAAACAGTGGTCTCAACATTCAACATTCAAAGGATTGATATTATTATGTGGACTAATTTTTTCTATTTCTATCATTTTACTTTTTATTTGTCTTTATAAATAGATATTATATATATTAAGTAATTTAAGTCGATGAAAAAGTTTTCTGAATTGGCATGATAAAGGAATAGACAAAAATCCGATTTAGCTAATATGTACCTTTTTTTTTAAATTTCAATATGTACCTGTTTTAATAATTGATAATAAAAATAAGCAGCCCAACGAAAAAACCCATTTTAGTAATTAAAACGAATCGCCCATTTTGAGAATCGAAAGAAATAGCCCTGTGAAGAAGACGCGTTTGAGAATTGAAATGAAGGGCCCAACAAGGATTAATGCCCAGACGGAAAAAAAAATAATTGAATCGGGAAGCGACTCCATATATCAGAACCTGGTTTCGATCTGGATAAGTGGGTTATGGGTCCACCACGCTTCTGCTGCGCCGCTCCGATTGTTGCTATATTGGTCTCTTCTACTTTTATATAACAACTAGCATTGCACCCGTGCTTTGCTATGGTTTGTATACAATATTATAATAAATCAACTTTGTAAAATATTTTTTCTAATCCTAAATGTATTACATCTTGTAAAAGTAATATTTAATTTAAAATATAGGATATCTTATAAGTTTGTCTAGAATATTCATTATTTTTTTTCATTCATACACTTAATATATAATTAATAGAAAAGAAATAAATATTATGAAAAGTATGAGAGATAATATAATTAATAAAGATAAATGGAGGAAAATATTAAAAATTTTTAACAAATTAATGATTAACTCCTTTTTTTAATAGCGTGAGGTAGTTAAAAATATCTTATATTAAAAACTGGATTAAATATATTTGATGAAAAAGATATTTCATGATATTATTGACATGTGAAAGAATAAGTTAATTTTTTTTACCTTTAGAAATAATTTAATGTGTCTTGATAAATGTGAAGTAATTAAATTATTTTTGAAAATGTGATAAATCTTGTATGTATTAGGATACGTGAATTTGACAATTGTCTTGATAAGATCATAAAAAACATTTAATTTAATAAGAAATATTGGGGAATCATCACTTTGACTTCTCCTTTAGTTAGGTACATTTATTTTATCATCTATAAAAATTATTCAAATATTGATTGAATTGATTACAACAGTAATCTTTTTTTTTGTTGACAAAGTCAACATCTTGCAATGCTTTCATTTATACAATGAATTAATTTTTTAAAAAATTACATCATTTTGATATCCTTTGGAACTATGTATACATCTATATATTAAAAATGAGAGTTAATTTAAAAAAAAAAAGAGTTAATTCGCACTAATTATGTAATTTCTTGATTGAAATAATCAACTGGATTTGATAATTTCTTGACTTAATTAGATGTTTTTTTTGGTTTAATGGTTTAATTAGGTCGTTGACACCAAAATCTCAGCATACAAATTGCTTGAAATTATCAATTTAAATAAAATATGTTTATTAATAAAATTTGAAATAAGTTGGAATAACCGACTCAATTTAGCAATTTATTGATTTACAAGTTTTGAAATATATTAATGCTAATTAATTCCAAATTCTAAAAGGCAACCAATCAATGCTTTAAAAAAAAACTGGATCAATAAATCAATATTTAAGATTAAAAATTTAGCCAAAACCTGTTTCATTGAATTATTTAGGAAATTTATTGGAATACAATTATTTAGGCAATTTTTATAGTTACCAAAAATAATTTATGCAATAAATTCTGAAATTTAATTAATAATATTAATTATATCTATTTAATTATAGTAAATTTGTAAAAAATTCTAAATTAAATTTGAATTCCAAAACCAAAAATGAAAATTTAATAAAAAACATAAAAAATTCATTTTTCACTTTAAATCAGTAATTCACCCAAATTATAAAATTTTAAGATTAAAAAGAGAACATTAAATGAATTCGAAGTTCAAGGGATTATTTCAATTTAATTTGGAAATTATTAATTAATAAATTTTGAATCAATGATCAAATATAAATAAAAAGTAATTTCAAGACATTCAATATACATTTCAATTAAGATGAGGGCATTCAATGAATCCTAAATTATTGCAATCACTTTTTTCTTTTGCCAACACGTTTTATGTTAATCTCATTAATTACTATTACTATTTATGAAATTTCTTAGCCTTGCAATATAAATTCAATATAATTTTAGTTTTAATTTTAATAATCATATTAATCTCAACGAAAAAGTATGCACTATGACCCATATTTAGAAATATCACTCATGAAGAGTAGAGAAAAGAAATTAAAGGATACTATAAAGAAATGAACCAATTTATTATCGCCTTGAAATATTGATATTTTGCTCAATGAGAAAAATAAAAGTTTTTCCAATTTAAAATATTAATATCCCACTCTCTAGCATAATAACACTACAAATGGAATAAAAAAGATTATATTCCAAAATTCTTATAGAGTAAATACCTTGCACTTATAAGATTAATTTATCATATGCAATTATCTTTCAAATAAATAATAAATACAAATATATAATAATATAAAATAGGATTGAAAAATATCATGAGAAAAAATAATAACAAACGAATGGAAGTATGACACAAATAAAATAGTTGGCTCTTGCAACCTCTAAACACAAAATTTCTGCTACTTTTTGTGTTATTCTTTGTTGAAAAGAAAAGCTTTACTCTCCAGTAGCAGCAAATCCATTTCCCTAATTATAATGGGCATGAAGGTTTCAAATCTTAATTTGACCTCATGTCAGACTAAAATGTGAATTAGTTCCAACAACGAATAAAATCAAATCTAATAAGCTTACATTAGTCTAAATGAAATTTGAAATTCTCAGCTTAAATCACAAATAAGTATCCACCACATTAAGTAGAATTTAGAATGTAAAGGTGACATTTAAAATAAAAATCAAGTCAAACCATTGGGGAAATGGATGGAATAAAAAAATTTTAAGAGGGAAAGTTACACTTTGAGGTAAAGGACAATATAGAATATTGCATATTAGTATTATCAAAAAAAGAATATTGCATATTAGAATCAAAGAACACTTAATCATAAATTCCCACTTCTTCTACCCACAACATCGTTGGTAATTGAGATCAACAACTCAATAGTACAATTCAAAAATTTCCTGCTAAAAACTTGAAAATTTCTGATAAAGTTTAGATAATGTCAATTGTTTTGTTTGAAAAGTCTTGCAAGTGATTGTTAAAATTTATTAGAATGAATGAGTTTTGATAGAGTGTGTCAAAATTTGTTATCTACCAGAAGGAAGTTAAAAATCAAGCAAACCACAAATCACAAGACATGTTACAAATTTTAAAATAGAAAACAATTCAAGCTATTTAATAATAATAATAATAATAATAATAATAATAATAATAATAATAATAAATATTCATGATGGCCCAAAAATGTAATAATACACCTAGTAAACAAAAGTATTGAATCAAAGTGCAATCCTGAAGAAAATATATCCTTCTGTCTTATTGCTTGCACTGTAAAGTAATAATGCATGACCAACCCATAGTTTGGAATGGAACTGTAGGCGTAACGAAAAATTTGTTTGTTCTACCTTGTTGCTCAAATTGTGTGTGGCCACATACTGCATTACGGTAAGGTTGGGCATGCAAAATAAAAAAGCTTATTAATTGAACGTAACATAATACAATATCACGTAAAGGAAACATTTATCTATGGACAATTGTAATGGTAGTTATATGATATGGAATAAAAAAAAATTTTACATTATATATCATTTTATATTGATGAATTGACTTGGATGAATAAAATTGTAGTGTTAACAATTCTATACAATATGGAGGGAAGACAGATAAATTTTACAAGTTCTCAAAGATGTTAATTAAAATAAGTGATATAATAAGCATAGGCATCAAGACAGAAGATAATAATACATACATATGCAACAAATGGCCCTTTGGTAAGTTAAGAAGAGCAAAAAGAATGACCATTCAATCAGAATTAATTGCTTTAAAATGAATTTCAAATTCAAGTTATTGTTCGTCCTCATAGAGCAAATAACCTATATAAAAAAAATTCAAATGCAAGTATTGTATGAAAAATTTAAATACAATTTATTAGATTGGCACTAACTACTAGAATTCCATCAATTTCAATTTCCCAGCCACATTTGACTCCATGGCCATCAAAACTGAGACCAAAAAAAGAACTGTTAGAAGATCTTACTGGGAGGAAAATGCATTACATAAGAGTAGGGATGGCTTGGAAATGTGGGTAGTTGTGGTACGAATTCCAGGTACAAGAAAGTCAAGCTTGATTGCTGCCATGACCAATTGTCTCAAATTTGAAATTTATAACTTGGATTTTGAGGGAGGTATATCATATTCATCCATTAGGGAGTTATATAAAGTTGATTCATTGTATCATATTACATTTAACCTATGTAGCATCGATATGGGCAGTATAATATAGAAGATACGTCAATTTTTAAAATTTTAGGATACGGATGCGAGAAATATTTATATATATATATATATATAATATTATCTATATAATTATTTATATGTATAATTTATAAATTTATTCGTTAAAAGAAAAATGAGTATTAAATATTTTAAAAATTATAGTATAAATAATAAAATAAATCATAAAATATTATAATAACTTTAAATGGTTATATTTTACTATAAAAATTTGAAGCAATATATATAAATATAAAGTAGTATGGATAGATATGTATGCATAAGTATGATATGCATATCGTATCGTGTATTAGATATGGATGCGTTTATTTTTTTTAAGTATTGGTGTTTCATAGCATTTAACTCTTGATTTAAAGAAATTAATTATAATTAAAAGGAGATTAATTTCAATTTCCTCAAATGAATTTAGATGGTAAAAAATGGAAAACTGAAAAATGAATTAAAAGGAAATTGATTATAAATGTCTCAAATGAATGCAAATGGGTACAATAAGGAATTATGTACAAGAAATACAATCGTAATAGCAATTTAATAGGAATTATATATAAATACAATTAGCATAAAAATATGTTATAATCATTTGAAAATCAAATTGATAGGATGATATTGAAGCAAATTACAATTACAACAGATAAACATAAATGGAGGTATAAATGTCAAATCAAAATAGTGATGGATTTACCGAACGCATAACCATTCAGTATTAAAATAATGTAATAAATGACAAATGATTACTACAATAATGCTAAATCAATTCACGTTATACAAATAAATGACAAATTAAAACAGAAAATAATTTACCATACAATCGCAACTTCTTGGTAACGTGGCCTTCCAAAATTTCTTGCCAAACATAAGCCTAAAATATAAAAGGGATGGATGGAATTTGGATTTGAAGTGGGTATATTCATTATCACGTTAAGTATGTAATATAAAAAAACACAAGTTCATCATATACATATATATATATAAATATAAATTATGAGAATATTAGTTTAGAATAAATTAATAATATATTATATTTAAATATAGACAGATAATGTAATTAGTTGAAAATGAAAATATCATATATAAAAAATTATGTATATGCATAGTATTTATTGGATAATATAATTATTTAAAAATAATTACCTATTAAAACTATTTTAAAATAATTTAAATTAGGGGTGATCATGGGTAGAGTCGGGTCGGGTTTGACCCCTGCCTAATACCCGATCCAAAATGTCTCGAGCCAGTACCAAGCTGGTCCAATACTATATATCTTTTTTTAAATTAAAAAATAAAAAAACTTATTTAATAATAAAAAATATATTTATTTATACTTCAAAATATATTTTCTTAAAAAATAATCTTAGAAAAAAATAAAATTGTTCAAAATTTATAAATATTTACTCATTATACATTATTTTTACATAAATATTAAATTAAAAAATTAATTCAAAATTTAAAAAAATTTGAAACATTAAAATCTTAAAAAGTTTTCATAATATTTATATAATAAATGTATTATATTAAATACATAAAGAAAAAAAATTCTACAAAAATCAATTAAGATATATAAAAAATTAAAAAAAATTAAAAATATATATATATAGGTCGGGCCAGACCAGGGTTAGAGTGCTTGGCCCTAATCCTAACCCGGCCCGAAATTTGGCCTGACCTGATTGACCCGAAGTAATTAGATTGAATTGGGCCAACTGGACCTTGGGCTCCTATGTTCAACCCTAATTTAAATAGGATAACTCATTACATCAAATTAAGTGAAGTGTGATTAATACTCCCTCCAATCTCTATTATAGGGTGTTATTTAGAAAACTTGTTTGGTCTAAAATATAAGATGTTAAGTAATAAATTTAATTTTAGTTTTAATTTTACCCCTATTGAATACTTTCATTATAAGTCTTAATTAACTTCTCTCTCCTCCTACCATAATTATTAATTTAATGTACTTTTATTTTCTCCTTAAGGGCAAAATAGAAATATCAAAAAAAATTTTCATCAATTTTAGATTGTAACCAACTTTTCTTAATTCATATGCGATAGTTAAAAACATCTTATAATAGAGATAGGAGGGAATACACATTAAACACGACAGAAATGACTGAATTATTTAATATCAAAATAAAAGTAAATTGATGAAAAATTCTTGATGATGTGACGTTCCATAATTCCACGCTTACCTGACATTTCAGATTTCCCCAAATTCACCTAGCTTTGTGTCTGTGTAGATGTGTTCGATTGCTTTTCTTTTCGTTTTTCTCCATATAAAATTGAAAACACCATTAATTTTTAAATGAACGATATATAATCTGATACCCAAAGCCATTTCTTAAAGTTCCCATGGCTGCCTACCTCGTAAGCCCTCCCGCTACTTGCAGACTTCACAAAGATCCATTCTCTTCATCGCATTTCCCTTCCGGATCCCTCAAGTTTACTGCTTTTCCTTCTTCATCCTTCATTGCCAGAACCGCCACTCGAACTTCCTCTTCTGTGTCCTTCGCGCTGACCAGAGACCCCGCTTCTGTTCTTCACATGGACGACCTTAAGAAGGTGGATGCTGGGTCGGCTCCGCTTCAAAGACCCGATTCGTTTGGTCGATTCGGCCAATTTGGCGGCAAGTATGTCCCTGAAACTCTCATGTATGCTCTCACTGAGCTCGAGGCTGCGTTTCATTCCCTGGCTGCTGATGAGGAGTTTCAGGTTTCTAAGTTTGACTAAAACCGTATTTTCGTTGTCAATAGATGAACTTTAATTTTGATCTCTTCAAGTTCCTTTTTCCCCTGCATAATCTCGTTAAAGTATTTTCAATATTGTCTTTTCATTCTCATTTCGGTATAACATTGAAGTAAAAGCTTAGATTGCTGCGTTGGTCATTGCTTTACTAACGTGGCACAAGTTAACTCTCGCCTGTTACTCTCTGTCCACAGAATATAACCCATTCTATGAAATTGGAATTGGGTGGGAAATTCAGAATCAGACGTGTAGCAAAAATATCAACTTCGTGAAATTAGGGATTTTAATTAAGGCTTCTTATCTGAAATATGAGTTAGCAGGTGTGAATCAGCATTATATTAGGTTCTATGTTAATTTATGGATCTAGATGGGATGGATGACAATGAAAGCATTTTAATGATAAGGGTTTAAATTGAAACAAAACATCTGTTTTTTATCATCAATAAATAAGTTAAAACAGAAAATCTTTGTAGGACTAAATTGAGAATGCACCTCAGGATGAAAAATATGATTTTCCTCTTAGTTCAATTATTATCTGATTTCTACCGTAGAGTCTGTAAACATATGGATGATTTGGTAATCTGAAAGAATTTTGTCTGGGACAAAAATTTTTGAACTTCAGAAAGAACTGAATGGGATTCTGAGAGACTATGTTGGTAGGGAGACTCCTCTTTATTTTGCCGAGAGGCTGACACAACATTACAAGCGAGCTAATGGTGAAGGGCCTCACATATATCTAAAAAGGGAAGATCTTAACCACACTGGAGCTCACAAGATCAACAACGCAGTTGGCCAAGCTTTGCTTGCCAAGCGATTGGGCAAGAAACGCATTATTGCTGAAACTGGAGCCGGTCAGCATGGAGTTGCCACTGCTACTGTTTGTGCTAGATTTGGGTTAGAATGCATAATTTATATGGGTGCACAAGACATGGAAAGGCAGGCACTTAATGTCTTCAGGATGCGACTTCTTGGTGCAGAGGTATGTTAATGTTATGCTATTTTTGACTTATATAATTGTTTATTTGGTTTATAATTGAGATATAGTACAAGGGAATAGGCTATAGTTGAAGTTGTTCATGTAAATGATTATTCTTCATTATGAGTCTTCTTGGCACAGGGGTATGTTAAATGTTGTTGTTTCATTTTGCCCTTTATTCGGTCTTTTAATAGAAAAATGTGCAAGGGAATATTCATGTGTTTGAAATTGTTTATATTAAAAATCATTCTTGAATATGTGTTTTCTTGGCACTTAGGTTTGCTTAATATAGTTGTGATGTCATTTTGTTTGGCTGCTATATTCTTTATTTAGTCTGCAATAGAGAAAAAGTATAAGGGAAATGTCTTATTTTTGGAGTTGCTTATGTGAACGATTGTCTTGACATCTTTTAAAAATCATGAAGACCCCTAAGGTTACCAAACATAATTCAGGGTTTCTGACACTGAATTATGTACATATGCATCGAAAAAAAATGCGTGCTCCTGCAACCGAGTTGCCAGATAATGACTTTAAACTACTTTTTGTGACTGTTTTAAACATGTTGTCTTTTGGTTGGCCATGCTAATATTGTGGTTCTGCAATGTAGGTGAGAGCAGTTCATTCTGGGACTGCTACACTGAAGGATGCTACATCAGAAGCTATAAGGGACTGGGTGACTAACGTGGAGACAACTCATTATATTTTGGGTTCAGTTGCTGGGCCACATCCATATCCAATGATGGTTAGGGAGTTTCATGTGGTGATTGGCAAGGAAACTAGAAGACAAGCATTGGAACAATGGGGAGGGAAACCAGATGTGCTAGTGGCATGCGTTGGAGGAGGTTCAAATGCCATAGGACTTTTCCATGAATTTGTTGATGACAAAGATGTTAAGCTGATTGGAGTGGAAGCTGCTGGTTTGGGTATTGATAGTGGTAAGCATGCAGCAACATTAACAAAAGGACAAGTTGGGGTTTTGCATGGAGCTATGAGCTATCTCTTGCAGGATGATGATGGTCAAATTATTGAGCCCCACTCTATTAGTGCAGGGTAACTTTTCAATGCTCCCTTATCAGTTTCCTTGTGTTTATGCTGTTCTCACTTCTTCTAAATCTGCTTTTTATTTTTTTCATGTGTATAGCTTGGATTACCCTGGCGTTGGGCCAGAGCACAGTTTCTTGAAAGATATGGGACGTGCTGAATATTACAGTGTTACTGATGAAGAAGCATTGGAAGGTATGACTACTCTGAGGTTTTTTTTTTTTTTACTCTTTGCCTAATATACAGTTATTTTCTGATGGAAAGTTAAAAAAATAGAGTGACTCTTGAATTTCGAAGGTCAAGGAATATGTTTTTTTTTTCCTCCTTTTCATGGTGCTGCTCCTTTGTTCTTCATAAATCTCTTCATATATGGAGTTACACATCATTAGAAGTGCTCTTCTGAGGATCAAGAGAGTGATCACCTCAGAGTTTTAATTTTACTGAACTAAGAAAGAAAATGTTTATCATAACTCAATTGTTACTGCTTATACAACGATGCAATCATTTTTTTATACAGTGTCCATGTTTTGTTAGCAAGATAGCTGTTATGATTGATTACAATTCTATACATAAGATCTTCTCACAATTTCGACTCACATAGATTTTGCATTAGATCCACATAGATTTTTGCAGTTTGAGAAGATGATATCAATCCTTGGTGTTGAATATCTTTGCTGAAGGATGCATTTTGTTTACTGTTTGAAATTGCATTTTCTTGATTATTCTGGAACATTTGAATATCTTTGCTGAAGGATCCATTCTTTTGGTAATATCAAGTTGTTCTATGTTGGTTCCATTTACTGCCCAAAGGCCAGGCATTTTGGTGCTGAATGTCAATGTCGCTAACTAACAATTATAAATAAACGTGTAAACATGTTAAGCATACTTTGTAGTGAGACTTGTTTCTTTTTAGTGGGACCTATTGGCTTGTCTATAACTGCGAGATACCCTGACATCGCAATGTTCGTATTGTGTCGTATCCTGTATCCATGTCAATGTCTACACCCTCCTAATCTCATTTAATTTAATCCATTGCTATGATATTTGCAGCATTCAAGAGAGTGTCTAGGCTAGAAGGCATAATTCCAGCAATGGAGACATCTCATGCTCTAGCTTATCTGGAGAAGCTCTGCCCAACCCTTCCTGATGGAACTAAGGTTGTTGTTAACTGCAGTGGCCGGGGCGACAAGGATGTTCAAACTGCTATCAAGCATCTCAAAGTATGAATTTGATGGAGAAATTCTCAAATAGACCCCAATTTATAGAAAATTTTCTGCATCAAGCTGATTACTATGAAGAAACACAAAGACATGTCAGATGTTGATCTCACTGAAAAGTGTGTTTTGACTACATGTTTGTGTGTTTGTAATTGGTTTGGTGTGTCTATATTTTTGTAGATCAAGTCTAGTCCGAGTTTTTCGAGGTGGTGGTCATGCTTGGGAATGTCATGGGAGAAGTTTTGTGGTGTGAATTTTTTTTTTTTCCTGTTGTTTCTTGTAATAAAGGGAAGAAAAGATTGTTTCTGCTTTTTGTATCATTGGAAAGAAAAATAATTACTTTTTAGTGCACAATGATGATGAATTGTAAAGAGACGTATGCTCTATGAAGGTAAAAAAGGGCAATTTCGAATAACAAATAAAAATATATTTCTGTTAATATTATAATAATGTGGATATTTATAATCAATGAAAATTGACCTTTTAAATTTTTGTTTTACGTTTAGAAGTATGTACATTAGAACATTCAAAGGATTGATATTGTTATATAGAGTGTTTTTTTAATTGATATCATTGTAACTTTTGGTTTAGAATTGATAAATTGATGATATTATGCATTAAGTATAAAGTAATTTAAGGGAATGAAAAATATTTGTTGGATTCCAAGTACTAAATGATATTCTTGTTTCAACCTAGGAACCTATGGATCATGAGCCAATCATCCTTCTACTGCTCCACTTGGATTATAGTTACCTGTTCATGCATGAAACGTATGCGTGCCGTAGATTCTTAACATAATTAATATTCTATATTAATGCACCAATTAGCTAACAATTGGTTTTTAACCTTTTTTTGTTTGGCCTATAGTTTTTAACTTTTTAATGATATCCCCCCCCCCCCAACTTGTTTAAATAATTAAAAGAAAAGTTCTCAATGAATGCGATACAGTGTTCGTAGATGATTAAGAGAGAAAGAGAATATGCTTGTTTATCCACAAAAAGAAAAGAAAAGAAAAGAAAAAATATAGTTGAAATATTCTAATGAGTCCTTATTCCTAAAGCATCTCTAGTTGGGCGTTGAACCCCAATCCCCATGTAATCGAAGGGTTTGACCCTCCCACATTTTGCATCCGCCCCGGATTTGGCTGGGATTTGGTGCTCCAATATTCTGGTTTCATTAATATTAAAAAAAAATTACATGTTATAATCATACATTTTATTTTAAATTCATATATAATCATCAGAAAAAAATTAGATTTAAATTGTATCTATTTAATAAAAAGTGTTGTCATTGAAAAATGTTAGGGTTTAAATATTTTATGTTTTCTGCTATATGACTTTAATATTGTCATTTCTGTTTTAAATAAAAATAGGCACTGGTTTTGTTTGTTTGCATTTTTTGTAGTTGGGTTTCTTCTTTATTTGGATTAGTATTTGTATTGCTTTTCATTATTGATTAATATATTTTTCCTTTTTGTTTGGCCAAAAAAAAAGAATATTTTGATGAACAATTAATTAATAATGCTAAATAGAGTTTGACTTAAATCCAAATTAAATTGAATGAATGAGTTGATTGATTTTGTCTAATTTGTTTTTGATATCCTATTAATAATAACCAATATTTTAATTTAATGATTTGAATAATTTAATTATTTTACAGACTCATAATATTTTCAAATTTTCAAAATAGACTTGACTTAATGTCCATTTGATATAGTTTTTCTTTCTAATCATAATCAATGCATTTTAATTTTATTTTATTAACTGATGTGTTAAATACAGTTTTTTTGGTTGATTAATTTATAGTATTGTTTTGTCATTAAAGTGCAATAAATTGAGATTATATTAACGTATCAATATATATAATAATTTTTTATTCTCATTAATTAGTTTAAATGCCATGCCATCTAAAACTGAAATTTGAATTATCCATTTATAGACAATTTTAAAATATTGTCGACAATCACGATATAATTCTCATATCAATGTTGATAAGGTATAATAAGTTATTTGATTTAAATAAATTTTAAGATTAGTGTTAATGCATAATAATTTCTAAATGATTGGACGGCCAATCACCCACTCCATTGTGGCCATAAAAAAATTCTCACTTTTCCTATTTCAGTTATATTATATAAATAAATACCCATAGATGGTGCAAGGGAGATGCTAATGGGCGGATCACCGGTTGTCGATTTGATGTGCACTCTTGATCAATCTTGATTTGTTTTGGTGCGACTGGACTTTTCGATGATGATAAAAAAATGATTGATTTAATACTTAGAGCTCATTTACTTCAAGATATTTATTTTTTTATGTTTAATTAAATTAAAATAAAAATAAAGAAGACTAAAATACCCTCTTCAATTTTTTTTTCTTTTTTCCTTTCTTCTACCTTCTCCATTTCTTTTTCCCTCTTGAGGATGAGGTGCTCAAATAATATACGAAGAGTACGAAAACTTCAAAAAGAAAAAAAAGAAAGAAAGAGACTAACGGTGAGAATGAAGTTATCTATATCTATTAACTGATATGAGTCTAAACTAATGCTATTAGGCAACTAAAATGATATGATATTGGATCAAAACCTAATTAACTTAAGGATGCTCTCCATTAAGCAACCAAAATGATATTGGGTCAAATATTGAATTTTGAAATTACATTTCCAACAAAAAATAAATTACTTAATTTTTTCCCCCAAAACATCGCTTGAGAATTTTACTTAAACAAGAGTGTTTATATGTTGACATGTATTGTTGGGTAGTATTTACCGATAGCTAGTATTGATTCTGTGAATATGCTTTATTGACACCACCGTTTGCGACTATTTATTAGCTGATATGATTATGGTGATTAAGTGGATATTGTTATTATAATTTATAGCAGTTAGGCCTTTTTTGTTTTTCCTTCGAACTTAGAATTTAGGAAAGGGAGTTTGTAAATTTTTCTGATTTTTGAATATAGATAAAACATTTCAAGAGAAAATTGCTATTGACTATAAGCTAACTGTTCAACAAATTCAATAGATAAAATCATGTAGAAGATAATTAGAAGATATTTAATTTACTCAATTGTTTATATTAAACGTTTATATAATTTTAATTTATACATATAATTAAGATATAAGCTTTACATAGTAATAGTTATATTTATTTATTATTAGTTTTTAAAAATATTGCCCCTAAATCCTAGATTCAATGATTATAAGAATTCACAGTAACTAATTTTTATAATAGGCCCTGCAATATTTAGGAATCTACAATAATGATAATATATAAAATATCTGTTTAGATATTAGTAAGATATAGAAATAATATATGAAGAGTATTAAAACTTCAAAAAAGAAGAACAAGAAGAAGAAGAAAGAATGAAAGAAATTGATGGTGAGATTGAATTTATCTATTAATTGATATGATTCTAAACTAATGCTATTAGGCAACTAAAATGATATTGGATCAAAACCTAATTAACGTAAGGATTCTCTCCATTAAACAACCAAATTGATATTGGGCCAAATATTGAATTCTAAAATTACATTTTAATCAAAAAAATAAATTACTTAATTTTTTTTGCAAAAATATCGCTTGAGAATTTTACTTAAACAAGCGTGTATATGTGCTTATATATATTGTTGGGTACTTGCTCTATTTCTTATCATAAAGTGGTTTCTAAAAAAAATTATATATGCAAAATATAAATTATATTTTGAGTATCAAATAACATTTTCATGTTTGGCCCTCATTTAAAATTATAGTGGAGAGAGATTAAGAAAGTTATAAATAAGATAAATTATAATTAATGCGAATAATATTAGAAAATTATGATAAATTTTAAAAATTTTAATTATTTTTAACCACTTATTTTAGTATATATAAATTAATTAAAAATAACTTATCATAGGGAATCGATAGAGTAGTATTTACTTACAACTAGTATTGAATATGTGAATATCCCTTTAATGGCGTTAGCCGACATGATTATGGTGATTAAATGGAAAGCGCTATTATATTTCTAATATGATCAGTAATTTATAGCATTTAGTCCTTTTTTTTCCCTTCCGGCTTAGAATTTAGGATATGGGGTTTGTGAATTTTGAATATAGATAGAAAATTTTAAGAGAAAATTACTATTTACTATGAGCTAATTGTTCAACAAATTCAAAAGATAAAATCATGTAGAAGATAATTATAAGATATTTAATTTACTCAGTTGTTTATATTAAAATTTTAGATAATTTTAATTTAAACATATAATTCTGATATAAACTTTGCATAGAAATAGTTATTTTATTTATTATTATTTTTTAAAAATTTTGCCTCCAAATCCTAGATCCACCACTGATTATGATTAAAAAATTCATATTAAAATTTCTTATCTTCGAAGGATCATTCATAACTAGTTTTTATAAGGGAAAAAGACATTTTAGGACAAGCATAGAAAAATATTGATAAATAAACAATACCAGTTAAAAATTCAGTTGATTCAAGTTGAAAATTCAATTTATAGAACTACTGAAGTTTTAAATTGGATCCTTAGAAGGAAATATTTCCAGTTATAGGTATCAAATTGTCTTTTTCCCTTTTTATAACAGGTGATGAAGTGATCCTTAGTGCAATATTTAGGGATCTACAATAATGATAACATATACAATATCTATTTAGATATTAGTAAGATATATGAATTATTTGAACAACCGAATCATGACAAACTTTATTTAAAATATCTTCACAAACTATTTATTAGTAATTAAAAATTAATTAATTAATAGATAACTTTTTTAGAAAATTAGATATATTCAAAATTCAAAGTAGTTGATAATGATTAGATAACAGCAATACATAGGTAGATTTAGTATCTTCCCACACATATGCTGGTTATTTCCTTTTGAAAATATGTAATAATCATATTTTAAATTTTTAACGCATTTTTTATAAATAAATGTGTTATGATTATTCTATTTATTACCATTTTCATATAAAAAAAGAGAAAATAAAAATAATTTAAATAAAAGTTATTCTTTTTTCTCCAAGCCTTTATCCTTTTCACTTAACTGCCTTAAGTGGTAACACCGTGTGTATTTAGGTATTGATCAGTAACTTATAAGTAATAAAATCACCACATATACTGATTATTTCTTTTCAAAAATAGATGTAATAATCACATTTTGAATTCTTCATATTTTTCTTTTAAATAAATAAATATGAGTTAAAATGATCCTATCTATTTCTATTTTTATAATAAAAAGATAATAAAAATTATTTGTACAAAAATTATTTGTTTTCCTTCAATTTTTTTTCTTTATGCCTATCAGCCTCGAGTGGTAACACCGTCGACATTTAGATATTAACCTACGGAATGTGAGTGATAAATTCACTACATAAGTTAGTTGATTTTATAAAATTCTTTTCATATTTTATTTTTTTAAAAAGATTGAACAATGAAAAAGTGATGATAAGAGTAAGGCATAGAAAATAAACTATCTTTTGCAAATTAAAATGCCACTACTAATTCTGACAACCGTTTTATTTGCGGAATAATAATTCGTTTTCCAAACTTCTCTTTTAAAAAATATATATAATAATAAAAATATCAATCTAGTGACACGCATTTCTAGTTAGAACTACATCGACTTTGATATCTATTGCAGGTTATGTAGGCCACAGACTCTGATTCTGAGTTAAGTCTGCACTTGTAAATAAATAATATTTTTTTTTTTCAACTTCTCATATTTTCATTTTTACATTTTTTCTTATTTTTATATATTTATTTTTGCATGTGAATGATTAAAGGGAAATCAAAATAATTTTTTAAAAAAATCATAAAAATGGCATAATCAACTTAAGGTAACCGTTCTTATGAATGAGTATTGTGGGGTGTCAAACACCTTCTCCACTCACAATTGTACTCTCGAACCCAACTCTAATTCGCAAACCATTCTTTTCCTTTTTATTTGGTTTTCCAAAATTTTTCTTTAAAATTTTGGTTGCGCCGATTTCTCTTTTTTTCTTTTATTTTCATGCTTTCCACATGATGCAGCAAAGGCCATCTCAGGAGTGCGCTGTAAAAAGACCCAGTTAAGTCTCTTCAGATCGGAGGCGAGGAAGAACATCTTCAAGAGTCAAAAGAGGGCTTTGGTGAAGCAAAAAGGCTTGAACAGACTCAAAATCATCTGTGAGAGCCATCAGGAACTGAATAAGATGAAGTTGATCACGGTACCGAAAAAAAGCTTATGCATCTTCCTCATACTTAAAAAGAGATTTTGAATAGGTCAACTAATCCCAGATAGACTTAATAATGGCTGACCTTTTTCCTGCTTTAGGACATTAAGATTTTTCTGCAACTGAAATTGGTTGGATAAGTCAGATGAGGTATAACGACTGGCAAGATGATCACATACTTCTTTCTCAGTCTCAAAGCGGCCAAACTGTTGATGGATGCTAACAATAAAAGTGTTCCGAAATCATGTGATAATCTGATTATTTTTACTATTCTACTCATCAAATCATTTAGTAAATTTCAAATCAGTCTCAACACCCTCTCAAACAGGATACCGAATATCACCAGTAACATAGCACCACAACGTGCAGCCACACGGAGGCAGTAATTGGAGCCATTCAAGATAACAGAAATATGATGGGCAACCTCTCACTTTTCCATACTAGAGATGAGAAAAAGAGAGGTTAAATGGTGGCAAAATGAAGTCAAAATAAGTAAAAATAGAATCTGTAACATGGGAGCATGCCCTGGAAGAGAGTGAAGGAAGGCAGAATTCGGTGATGGCGCATGGCAGCTCGTTCGGTGGAGGTTGGCTGCTGGATTTTGGGGGTTGGTCGGCCATAGGGAGAGGAACACCGTGGTGGGACGCGTGTGGGCTGAGGCGATGGCTGGTGGCGGAAATCTAAACCAAAGATGGACTGACGTGCAGAAGGAAAAAGCTGCGCGTGTAGGTGCGTTCAGCGGAGTTGGGTGGCCGTTGTCAGTGGATGGGCCGGTCAAAGGCAGTCGACGCCGAGGAAAGGAGTTGTAAGTGCAGAGGATGACAGCAAAGGGGCAAAATGGAGGGAGGTAGTGACGGTAAAAGACAAAAGGTGAGGAAAAAAAATGTCTAACTGAAAAAATTATAAGTGCTGTGGCACTATGTTGAAAGGGAAATTCGTATATCATATTACTTTAATAGAATTTACAAAATATATATATAATAGGAGATTCTCAAAATAATGTAACATATCTCCTAATAATAATAGAATATCTAATCTAATAATATCAACAAAATCATTTATAATATCTATAAAATCACCTATATTTAACATGCATAACGGTTGTAACTACTAGATTGTTCAATTGTAATTTTCTCTTGAAACAAAGCTAGTTATCATCCAAACTTTAGTTGGGGAGAATTTGTTTTTCCTTTTCACCAGGATCAAACCAACAATATTTTACTCATAGCCCCACCTTGATAACTAATCAATTAATAATAACACAATGCTTTAATTTAATTCAATAACACTTTCTAGTAAGAGAAATGTTTCCATTTTTAACACATTTGAAAAACTTTGAACAATTAATGATGTTCTCTCGAGTGTCATGACCACACTTAGCATTACCTTCATAGTCAGAAGATAAATGAACAAAATGAATTTATTTTCTTATTGTTCATTGTAACAATAAGAAGATAAATGAAAAAAAAAGATGGTTTTTTTCCTGTATCTGTATCATTAGAACTAAGGGAAATAATTACTGTTTAGTGCCTAATTATTAGAAAGTGTAAAGAGATGTATTATTTATATAAAAAGGGGAGAAGTTTTGAATAATAAGTGAAATACTATATTTTTGCTGAAAATATTATGCTTATGTGGATATTTATAATCAATCAAAGCAGATCTTTTTTGGGCCAATTTTTTTTTTAATTTTTAAAGGTGTATACTTTGTAAAATCCAAAGGATTGATATTATTATACGGACTAGTTTTTTCTATCTATATCAATTTACCTTGTTATTCATCTTTATGATTTGAAATTTATAAATAGATGTTATATATATTAAGTATGTAAATATTATATACATAAATAGACGTATGTGACGTTATTTTCTTATTGCTCATTGTATCCATTAAAAAAATGGTCTCAACATTCAACATTCAAAGGATTGATATTATTATGTGGACTAATTTTTTCTATTTATTTCATTTTACTTTTTTATTTATCTTTATAAATAGATATTATATATATTAAGTACTTTAAGTCGATGAAAAATGTTTCTGAATAGACATGATAAAGGATTAGACAAAAATCCGATTTAGCTAATATGTACCTTTTTCTTTTTTTTTTCTTTTTTTAATGTCAATATGTGCCCGTTTTAATAATTGATAATCAAGATAAGCAGCCCAACGAAAAAATCCATTTCGGTAATTAAAACAAGTGGCCCATTTTGAGAATCGAAAGAAATGGCCCAGTTAAGAAGACGCGTTTGACAATTGAAATGGCCCAACAAGGATAAAAAGCCTAAGAGAAAACGAAAGGTGAAACGGAAAGCTACTCTAGACATCAAAGCCTGTTTCGATCCAGGGAAATGTGGATTATGGCCCACCACGCTTCTGCCGCGCCACTCTGACAGTTGCTTGATTGGTCTCTTCTTTTATTTAACAAGAAGTTACACCCGTGCATCGCACGGTTTCCGGAAAAAAATTAAATTTTAAATCAAAATTTGAATCATTATATAATAATTTATAGATAGAAAAAATTATAAAATATAAATAACAACATTATAATTCAACATTTAAGAAATGGTAAATATAGAATAATAATATTAACATCATACCAAATATGAATGCATATTATTAAAAATCTTTTTAAATGCCACATTTTTTGTTGTGATGCTTGTGTTGTTATTCTAGTCAAGAATCAAAACTTTCAATCTTTTTCTACTTCGTACACAAGACTTAGCAACATATAACTAACTATATATGAAGTCATGTTTTGGTAAATATAACCTAACATTGCATAGGTTTTGACCTTGAAACTTATTGATAGTCATAGTACAAAACAGCATGATGAGAAATTATCTTCTACAGAATGTGAATGACAATCTTAAATCAAATAGGCACATAATTTAAAAATAGACATAATACTATTAATTTAAAAAAATTAATATTCATAAACCAAGCATCTTAATATGACCATACAAATTTCAATACAATTAATTATAAAAATATGTGATATTTAAGTAATGCATTGATTTCATATTAATGTCATATAAGTTCAATCCATTTTTATAAACTAATAAATCATATTTAAGCATCATCTTACGATACACAGTTCAACTATATTATCAAATAGTATCAATGTGTATAATCCAACTTAGTGACCTAATGGTTTATATTAAATTATAATATAAAATATATTACACATAACTAATTCATAACACTATTCTAAAAATGTATATAAAATCAATTTTTAAATTATGAAACCAATAGCATGACTTTGTTATTATATTCATACAAATATTATTATAGATAAAGAAACAAAATATGTATAACATAATTAATGATTTACTATTGAACTCCTTGATCTTCCCCTATTGAAGAATTATAATACTTGGCAAAGGAGGAGATGATTTAATAAAGGTCACAATGTCATCAGTAAATGCATCCCATAATGTGTAAAAAAAATTGATTGTTCCTATAAAATAGGTAAATATTGGTGATTAAATAAATCTCAATCTTTA
Source organism: Adenanthera pavonina (assembly GCA_026686845.1). Lineage (NCBI taxonomy): Eukaryota > Viridiplantae > Streptophyta > Magnoliopsida > Fabales > Fabaceae > Adenanthera > Adenanthera pavonina. The sequence goes on from JAIVEN010000014.1 coordinate 4,791,942, forward strand.
TGATCATGTTATAATTGAAATATTACTTACTCATGATCTTCAACCATAATTCCAATTCTTGTTAGCTACTTTCCATCCTTGCTAGGATGCTCCAACTCTCCTACTCCAAAAAGCTTTCCAATAATATCTTTAACAAAATAAAAAAACAAAAAATAAAACTTGATCATTAACAAAATGATGAGATTTTGTATTGATCACATACCAACTAAATATTTATCATCTCTAGCCCAAGATAATATATCTAATAAAGGAGTAAATAAAAAAATCATGCTTATGAATACATCCTCAATCATCAACCAATGAAAACCTTTTGTAGAATATTGGAATAATATCTTACATTTGTGATTAGTGGTATGGAATTCGTCATTGTTTTCTACAGCACTGAAACTTTTGTATATCATACACATGGCCTTCTTTAAGAATTCCCTTGAACTTCTAAACATAAGATTTCCTTGCAACACCACCAATCAAATCTCCCTACAAATGGCGTGTCAGATAATAACATATTTATAATTGACAATATATATAAGTAATCAAATATTATTATCTCAGTGTTTTGAGCAACAAACTCAATATTGCTAGTTTCGCTAGGAAGATGATGGCCAGATGTCAACCACAAACGGACAATCTTGACTTGTATGTGCCATTCATTCCCTACCTAACTAATAGTACGAACTGTGTCATGGCGTAAACCCATGACCTACATAAAAAAATAGGTCATATGGAAGAAATAACAAAATACAAAAAGAAAAGAAAAATTTTGAATTTAAATTTACTGATTCAACAAAAGATATGAGTAACAATGTATCTATCAGTAATAATTAATTGGCAGGAAGATCCACTCCTTAAATAAAGAAGAAGAGAATAGTGAGTTTGGAAAAAATTATAAATAGTTAATTGTTATAATGGAATATCAATTATTATTAATTTAATTGAATATGGGTAAGAAATAAATCAACTTTTAATTGAAATAAATTAATTATCAAATAATTCAAATTGTATATTAATTGATATTAATTCATCAGTCCAATAGCCATTGAAGTTTATTAATTACTTAATAATATCATTAAATCATAAGAAAATTATATAGAAGAAAATTTAGTGACATAAAGTTAATTTTGAATATGCTAGATTACTAATAGAAATAATTAATTGTAATTATAGAATTGTATTAATTTTTTAGAAATTATAATAATTGAAAAGGTATATTATTTTACTACTTCTACATAATTATCGAGAGATAGTAAGTGAAAATCAAATAAGATTATAAACGATCAAAATTAAAAGAATTAATGTATAAACAAAATAAATTAATTAAAAGAAATTATTAATATTCAATAGGCAGTCAAAATTGATAATAATTAAAAAAATATATGATTTGTTTACGTATAGATCCCAAAAATCACGTATGGAATCAATAAATAAATAATTATTTTTTTATCTCATGCCACAAAATAAAATTAAAATAAAATTGAGTAAACAATAATATTAAAATTATTACAATTCATAAACAATAAGAGAATATGAATGACGATCGATATAAACACTAATAATTTTACTAATCAGAACAATTATATTATTATTCAATTATAATAGTTGTTTATTGCACCTTACACAAATGGTATCACATCATATGCCACATAATCATAATCAGTGAATTATTATATTTCATTTTCAGAAACACATGGTCTCACAGAATTAGTCAATATTTTCCTTTTTTTATCTCTTTTTCTTTTTTTACAATTTCAACATGTACCTGATTTCATAATTGATATAAAAAATAAGCAGCCCAACGAGAAAAACCATTTCCATAATTTAAACAAATGGCCCATTTTGAAAATCGAAAGAAATGGCCCAGTGAAGAAGACGCGTTTTGCAATTGAAATGAAGGGCCCAACAAGGATAAAAGCCTATAAATAAAAAAACATAGGTGAAACGGAAAGCTACTCTATACATCAATGCCTGTTTTCGATCCAGGGAAATGTGGATTATGGGCCCACCACGCTACCACTGCGCCACTCTTACAGTTGCTTGATTGGTCTCTTCTTTATAGAACAATGTGTTCGATTGCTTTTGTTTCCATTTTTCTCCATATAAAGTTGAAAAGACCTTTAATTTTTAAATTAACGAACTCCTATATAATCTAATACCCAATACCGTTTCTCAAGGTCATGTTTAGTTGGAATTTTTTTAGGGGGAGAGGGAGGGGAGGGAATTTAATCCCCTCTCTTCGTTTGGATCTGATTTTTAGAGGGGATTTAATTTTTCCCGATCCCCTCCTTCATCTCTTTTTTATTTTCCTTCAATTTAGGGTTTTTTGAGGGGATCGAGTAACTCAATCCCCTCTAATCCCTTTATGAACCAAATAAAATTTTATTAAAATCTTTCTAATTTCCTTCCCTTAAATTCCACTGAATAAGGAAATTTTAAAATTTTTTCAACCCCTCCCCTTCATTAAAATCCCTCCCCTCCCTTCCCTCCATTAAAATCCCCCCCTTCCCCCCCTCCCTTTGTTGAACCAAACAGACCCTAAACCTCCCATGGCTGCCTCCCTCGTAAGCTCCCCCGCTACTTGGAGACTTCACAAAGATCGATTCTCTTCCTCGCATTTCCCTTCCGGATCCCTTAAATTTACTGCTTTTCCTTCTTCATCCTTCATTGCCAGAACCGCCACTCGAACTTCCTCTTCTGTGTCCATCGCGCTGACCAGAGACCCCGCTTCTGTTCTTCACATGGACGACAAGGTGGATGCTGGGTCGGTTCCACTTCAAAGACCCGATTCGTTTGGTCGATTCGGCCAGTTTGGCGGCATGTCCCTGAAACTCTTGTGTATGCCCTCACTGAGCTCGAGGCTGCGTTCCATTCCCGGGTGCTGATGAAGAGTTTCAGGTTTCTAAGTTTCACTAAAACCGTATTTTCGTTGTCAATAGATTAACTTTAATTTTGATCTCTTCAAGTTTCTTTTTCCCCTGATTAATCATGTTAAAGTATTTTCAATATTGTCTTTTCATTCTCATTTAGGTATAAAATTGAAGTAAAAGCTTAAATTGCTGCGTTGGACATTGCTTTACTAACGTAGCACAAGTTAACTCACGCCTGTTACTCTCTGTCCACAGAATATAGCCCATTCTATGAAATTGGAATTGTTTGGGAAATTCAGAATCGGACATGTAGCAAAAATATGAACTTCGTGAAATTAGGGATTTTAATTAAGGCTTATTATCTGAAATATGAGTTAGCAGGTGTGAATCAGCATTCTATTAGGTTCTATCTTAATTTATGGTTCTAGATGGGATGGATGACAGTGAAAGCATTTTAATGATAAGGGTTTAACAAAACATCTGTTTTTTATCGTCAATAAATAAGTTAAAACAGAAAATCTGTGTAGGACTTAATTGAGAATGCACCTCAGGATGAAAAATATGATTTTCCTCTTAGTTCAATTATTATCTGATTTCTACCGTAGAATCTGTAAACATATGGATGATTTGGTAATCTGACAGAATTTTGTTTGGGACAAAAATTTTTGAACTACGGAAAGAACTGAACGGGATTCTGAGAGACTATGTTGGTAGGGAGACTCCTCTTTATTTTGCTGAGAGGCTGACACAGCACTGCAAGGGAGTGAATGGTCAAGGGCCTCACATATATCTTAAAAGGGAAGATCGTAACCACACTGGGGCTCACAAGATCAACAACGCAGTTGGCCAAGCTTTGCTTGCCAAATGCCAAGCGATTGGGCAAGAAATGCATTATTGCTGAAACTGCAGCTGGTCAGCATGGAGTTGCCACTGCTACTGTTTGTGCTAGAATTGGGTTAGAATGCATAATTCATATGGGTGCACAAGACATGGAAAGGCAGGCACGTAATGTCTTCAGGATGCGACTTCTTGGTGCAGCGGTATGTTAATGCAATGCTATTTTTGACTTATATAATTCTTTATTTGGTTTATAATTGCGATATAGTACAAGGGAATAGGCTTATAGTTGAAGCTGTTCACGTAAATGATTATTCTTCATTATGAGTCTTCTTGGCACAGAGATATATTAAATGTTGTTGTGTCATTTTGCCCTTTGTTCAGTCTTTTAATAGAAAAATGTGCAAGGGAATAGTCATATGTTTGAAATTGTTTATGTGAAAAATCATTCTTCAATATGTGTTTTCTTGGCACTTAGGTTTGCTTGATATAGTTGTGATGTCAATTTGTTTGGCTGCTGCATTCTTTATTTAGTCTGCAATAGAGAAAAAGTATAGGGGAAATGTCTTATTTTTGGAGTTGCTTATGTGAATGATTGTCTCAACATCTTTTAAAGATCATCAAGACCCCTAAGGTTACCAAACATAATTCAGGATTTCTGACACTGGATTATGTACATGTGCATCGAAAAAAAAGTGTGCTCATGCAACCGAGTTGCCGGATAATGGCTTTAAACTACTTTTTGTGACTGTTTTAAACATGCTGTCTTTTGGTTGGCCATGCTAATATTGTGGTTCTGCAATGTAGGTGAGAGCAGTTCATTCTGGGACTGCTACACTGAAGGATGCTACATCAGAAGCTATAAGGGTCTGGTTGACTAACATGGAGACAACTCATTATATTTTGGGTTCAGTTACTGGGCCGCATCCATATCCGATGATGGTGAGGGAGTTTCATGCGGTGAAGACAAGCATTGGAAACATGGGGAGGGAAACCAGATGTGCTAGTGGCATGCGTTGGAGGAGGTTCAAATGCCATGGGACTTTTCCATGAATTTGTTGATGACAAAGATGTTAAGCTGATTGGAGTGGAAGCTACTGGTTTGGGTATTGATAGTGGTAAGCATGCAGCAACGTTAGCAAAAGGAGAAGTTGGGGTTCTGCATGGAGCTTTGAGCTATCTCTTGCAGGATGATGATGGTCAAATTATTGAGCCCCACTCTATTAGTGCGGTAATTTTTCAATGCCCCCTCATCAGTTTCCTTGTGTTTATGCTGATCTCACTAAATCTGCTTTTTATTCTTTTCATGGGTAAAGCTTGGATTACCCTGGCGTTGGGCCAGAGCAGAGTTTCTTGAAAGATATGGGACGTGCTGAATATTACATTGTTACTGATGAAGCATTGGAAGGTATGACTGCTCTGAGTTTTTCTTTTTTTTTTTTGCTTTGTCTAATAGGTAGTTATTCTGATGGAAAGTGAAAAAAATAGTGGCTTTTGAATTTCAAATGTCAAGGAATATGTTTTCAGAGTTTAATTTTACTCAAGAAAAGAAAATGTTTATCATAACTCAATTGTTACTGGTTTTACATAGATGCAATCCTTTTTTGAATGCAGTGTCCATGTTTTGTTAGCAAGATAGCTGTTATGATCAATTACAATTCTATACATAAGATCTTCTGACAATTTTGACTCGCATAGATTTTGCATTAAGATCCACATAGATTTTTGCAGTTTGAGGATGAGGTGCTCAAATAATATATAAAGAGTATAAAAACTTCAAAAAAAAAGAAAAAGAAAGAAAGAGATTGACGGTGTGATTGAATTTGTCTATTAATTGATATGATTCTAAACTAATGCTATTAGGCAACTAAAATGATATTGGATCAAAACCTAATTAACTTAAGGATTCTCTCCATTAAGCAACCAAATTGATATTGGGTCAAGTATTGAGTTTTAAAATTACATTTTAAAGAAAAAATAAATTGCTTTTTTTTTGTTTTGCAAAATATCGCATGAGAATTTTACTTTAACTAGCGTGTATATGTGCTTATTTTTATTGTTGGGTGGTATTTACTGATGGCTAGTATTGAATCTGTGCATATCCTTTATTGACGCCACCATTTGCGACTATTTATTAGCTGATATGATTGTGGTGATTAAATGGATATTGTTATTATATTTCTAATATGATCAGTCATTTATAGCATTTAGGCCTTTTTTATCCTTCGAACTTAGAATTTAGGAAAGGGAGTTTGTAGATTTTTCTGAATTTTGAGTATAGATAAAAAATTTTAAGAGAAAATCACTAGTGACTATGAGTTAATTCTTCAACAAATTCAATAGATAAAATCATGTAGAAGACAATTATAAGATATTTAATTTACTCAATTGCTTATATTAAAATTTTATATAATTTTAATTATACATATAATCAAGATATAAACTTTACATAGTAATACTTATGTTTATCTATTATTATTTTTTAAAAATATTGCCCCCAAATCCTAGATCCATCATTGATTATGATTATAAAAATTCACATTGAAATTTATTATCTTTTTTTTTTAAGAAATTTATTATCTTTGAAGACCATTGTTAACTAGTTTTTATAATAGGTCGTGAAGTAATCCCTGATTCAATATTTAGGGATCTACAATAATGATAATAAATAAAATATCTGTTTAGATAATAGTAGGATATAGGAATTATCTGAACTACCAAATCACAAGAAACTTTATTTAAAATATCTTAACAAACTGCTTATTAGTGTTTAAAAATTAATTAATTAATAGATAAATTTTTTAGATAATTAGATATATTCAAAATTCAAAATAGTTGATTATGAATAGATAATAGTTATAGATAAGTAGATTTCTTATCTGCCGACAAACCAAAAAACAAAAATGAACGAGTTAATAGAAACCACTTATCCTAGCAATTAGACCAATTATACTGGCTAAGGGGATGGCAGCAAACCGTACGGCTCTCCAAAAAGGGCATCTGAGGGAAAAGTGATTAAGACTGACCACATGGAAAGGTTAATTCAATTTGCATATGATGACAGTGAAAGCATTTTAATGATAAGGGTTTAAATTGAAACAAACTTTATTTAAAATATCTTAACAAAATGCTTATTAGTGTTTAAAAATTAATTAATTAATTAATAGATAAATTTTTGAGATAATTAGATATATTCAAAATTCAAAATAGTTGATTATGAATAGATAATAGTAGTAGATAAGTAGATTTCATATCTTCTGACAAACCGAAAAAAAATAAAATTCAACAGGTGAGAACGATATAAAATCCACTAAGGTATCAAACCTAAACCCCCAAGGTTAACTCTCTGTCTTGATCTGCACAATCGCTTTGAGCTTCAGATTCCGTTAGCCATGGTTGTTTCTTCTCTAAAACTGCTTCTTACTGCTAGTAGATTTGGGTTTCTCTTTGGACTTTTTTTTCTGCTTACTGTCTTATTCAATCCTTGTGCAGACTTTTAAGAGAAGGAACGGTGGGCGCAATAAGCATGGCCGTGGACACGTTGAATCCATTTGCTGCTCCAACTGTGGCAAATGTTGCCCCAAGGTATACAATATAATCCTTTTAGATATTTTTTTAATTAATAGGCTATGCATTTTTTAATTGTTTTTAATTTTGGGTTGTGATTTGAATGGGAAAAATATAGGACAAGGCAATTAAAAGGTTTATTGTGAGGAATATTGTTGAGCAAGCTGCAATCAGGGATATTCAGGAAGCCTGTGCATATGAGCGTAATATTCTTTACATTTTGCTTTTTTTTTGGTCATTTTTTCTCTATTATTATACATTACTTTTATCGTATATGCTTTATTTCTTAATTAGTAGTAATATATAATTGTATGCAGAGTACACTCTTCCAAAGCTGTATGTTAAGATGGAGTATTGTATATCGTGTGCAATTCACTCCCATGTTGTGGGCGTTCGATCTTCCACAGATAGGAGGAACCGTGAACCGCCGCAACGATTCATCCTGTGCAAGGTACACCAATTTAGTAATATATCGATCCTTCTAGTTTATTGTTGTATTTGATCACGTGATTCAGAGCGACTTCTGTGTTGAACATTTTGTTTATCACGTGCATGTTTGTGTACGCACTTTATCTCACTTTTGATGAGATTGGGATAAAATGAAATTGTAATCACTCATGAAGATACAACTTGTCCTAGTCTATCTCAACCAGTTGATTAATTATGAAAATTTCCAGCTTTGCCTTATAATTCAAATCTTAACAATCTATTATTTATCAGTCACTAAGTCCACTATTTATTGGGTTATTAGGGGAATGATGATTTGAATAATTTGATATTTATTTATTTGATTTTTATAGGGGCTTTAAATACATTAATGATAATTCGATTCGCTCTTTTGTTTTGAAATTTCAATTAAAAGCGTTGGATGTCATTTGATTCCCTGTAATTAGTTTTATTTACTTTCCCATCAAACCATGGCTCTTTTTCACTCCTATTACTATTAGTATATGTCGATTAAAATATAAAATTATTTAATTTCTTTTAAAATTGTAGTGTAATTAAACCAAGGATTAACTATTATTAATCTACATTGATAACGTTGATAGCCTCTCAATCGTCAAAGGGTTCCTGGCACACCATATATACCCCATTTATAGTTATATTATTTACCCCCATCAAATTTGTGAATTCATCCATTGTCTCTCCAAGCTGCAGCCCATCACAAAATGATGCTTCGTTGGTATGGGCTCTCTTATTGTTATTTGGCATTGGAATCTCATTGGGTGATATTTGAATCTTCGTCCTCAATATTTTATTTGCAACTATTTTTGGCAGAAATGAGACCAAAGTCAAGGCATCTCAATATAGTATGGCAATGGAAGTATTTATAGCATCTGTGATTGAGTTATTTTAGATTTTGGTCTCTGGTTTCATGAAGTCCAGCTTGTTGACCCTTAATTTAACAATAATAGGATTGTCGGCTTTTTTTTTCCCCGATTCAAATGCCTCGGCTCATAATTTAAATTTATTGAGACTATTAGTTTGCTTTATTTGCCATTGAAAAATTATTCATTTACTTTTACTATTGTTTCTTGTATTATAAAATAAAATCTGAGGCTATCAAATTCTGAGCATTTTAATTATGAATTTATAATGTATACTTATGAAGGCATTTAATTAATTATTTTGTTCTAAACTATAGCCTTTTGTCATGACTACATTTGATGAAATATTTGGTGTTGTTGAAGGATGATCTACCAAGGCTTGGTCAACCTGGGCAAGCACCTCGTCCTCATGGAGTAGGAGCTCCTACTCGTGCCTCACAGCAATTCTAGAATTTCAAACATATATGATCAACCTCTCTTTGCTGCTTCTTAGACAGTAGTTTTTTTTTTTTTTTCCAATTTTACTATAATTTGTTTTGGATGGCATTTGACCTTGAGGAACGTCAAATTTTGATGTTTTGAAGTAGATACTAGATTGTTTAGTTGAAACAGAGCCACTTGTCATCCAAACTTTAGTTGGGGAGAATTTGCTTTTCTTTTTTATGAGAATCAAACGAATAATATTTTTCTTATGACCCCACCTTGACAATCAATCAATTAATGGTAATACAAAGATGCAATCATTTTTTTGAATACAGTGTACATGTTTTGTTAGCAAGGTAGCTGTTATGATCGATTACAATTCTATACATAAGATCTCCTGGCAATTTCGACTCGCATAGATTTTGCAGTAAGATCCACATAGATTTTTGTAGTTTGAGATGAGGTGCTCAAATAATATATGAAGATTATAAAAACTTCAAAAACAAAGACAACATTCGCCTTATCCCGCCATGTGAGGTCGATTATATGGATCATACGGTATTAATGAGCTCTATTAAATGCTATCTTCTCAGATAAATCATTTATTAAAAGGTCATTTATTATAACTTCCTTTAATATTCTTTTTGGTCTTTCTTTACACTTTTTAATCGGGCTCCAAGCCATTTGATCAACTCTCTTCATTGGCTCCTCTTGCCCTCTTCTTTGTACATATCCAAACCACCTTAAATGATTTTTAACCATTTTCTCCTCGATAGGTGCTACCCCAACTTTTTTTTCGTATACAGTCATTTCGTATCTTATCCAATTTTATATGACCACACATCCATCTCAATATTCTCATTTCTACTACTCCCATCTTATGCTCTTGTTGTCATTTCAAAACTAAACATTCACTACCATATAGTATTGTTGGCCTTATAGTTATTCTGTAAAATTTTCCTTTAAACTTAGTAGATACCTTGCGGTCACAAATAACTCCTGTTACTTTCCTTCACTTCAACCACCCAACTTGTATCATATGTATAACATCACCATCAATTTCGCCATTATTCTGTAAAATCGACCCCAAATATTTAAACTTTGATACCTCAGGGATGATTTGCTCTCCAACTTTTACCTCTAAATCATTTCTAATTGGTCTTTTATTAAATTTGCAATGCATATATTCTGTCTTGCTTCTACTCAGACAGAAACATTTTGATTCCAAATTATGTCTCCATAATTCAAGTTTAGAATTGACCTCTTCTCTTGAGTTCTCAATTAAAACTATATCATCCGTGAAGAGCATACATTTTGGAATTTTTTCCTGTATATATTCTGTAAGAACATCCAAAATCATATCAAACAGGTATGGACTCAAAGAATATCCTTGACATAAGCCTATTGTTATAAGAAAGTCCTTTATCACACCTCCAGGGGTTTTCACACTTATTGTTGCCCTCTCATACATATTCTTTGTGACTCAAATATAAGTCACACAGACACTTTTCTTCTCCATTGCTTTCCACAAGATATCTCTTGATACTCTATCATAGACTTTTTCCAAATCAATGAAAACCATATAAAAACTTCAAAGCCAAAAAAAAAGAAAGAAAGAAAGAGATTGACGGTGTGATTGAATTTGTCTATTAATTGATATGATTCTAAACTAATGCTATTAGGCAACTAAAATGATATTGGATCAAAACCTAATTAACTTAAGGGTTCTCTCCATTAAGCAACCAAATTGATATTGGGTCAAATATTGAATTTTAAAATTACATTTTAAAGAAAAAATAAATTGCTTAACTTTTTTTTTTTGCGCAAAATATGGCATGAGAATTTTACTTTAACAATCGTGTATATGTGCTTAATTTTATTGTTGGGTGGTATTTACTGATGGCTAGTATTGAATCTATGAATATTCTTTATTGATGCCACCGTTTGTGACTATGTATTAGCTGATATGATTGTGGTGATTAAATGGATATTGTTATTATATTTCTAATATGATCAGTCATTTATAGCATTCAGGCCTTTTTTTGTTCCTTTCGAACTAAGAATTTAGGAAAGGGAGTTTGTAAATTTTTCTGAATTTTGAGTATAGATAAAAACTTTTAAGAGAAAATCATTGTTGATTATGAGTTAATTGTTCAACAAATTTAATAGATAAAATCATGTAGAAGACAATTATAAGATATTTAATATACTCAATTGCTTATATTAAAATTTTATATAATTTTAATTATACATATGATTAAGATATAAACTTTACATAATAATACTTATGTTTATTTATTATTATTTTTTAAAAATATTGCCCCCAAATCCTAGATCCATCATTGATTATGATTATAAAAATTCACATTAAAATTTATTATCTTTGAAGGATCATTGGTGACTAGTTTTTATAATAGGTCGTGAAGTAATCCCTGATTCAATATTTAGGGATCTACAATAATTATAATATATAAAATATTTGTTTAGATACTGGTAAGATATAGGAATTATCTGAACAACCGAATTGCAAGAAACTTTATTTAAAATATCTTAATAAGCTGCTTATTAGTGTTTAAAAATTAATTAATCAATAGATAAATTTTTGAGATAATTAGATATATTCAAAATTCAAAATAGTTGATTATGAATAGATAATAGTTGTAGATAAGTAGTTTTTTTATCTTCCGACAAACCAAAAAACAAAAATGAACGAGTTAATAGAAACCACTTATCCTAGCAATTAGACCAATTATACTGGCTAAGGCGATGGCAGCAAACCGTATGGCTCTCCAAAAAAAGGGCATATGAGGGAAAAGTGATTAAGATTGACCACATGGAAAGGTTAATTCAATTGGCATATGATGACAGTGAAAGCATTTTAATGATAAGGGTTTAAATTGAAACAAACTTTATTTAAAATATCTTAACAAAATGCTTATTAGTGTTTAAAAATTAATTAATTAATTAATAGATAAATTTTTGAGATCATTAGATATATTCAAAATTCAAAATAGTTGATTATGAATAGATAATAGTAGTAGATAAGTAGATTTCTTATCTTTTGACAAACCAAAAAAACAAAAATCAACAGAGTTAATAGAAATGATTTGGACTCGTTTGGTTTTCCGTTAGAAACCACGTTTTGGATGAAGTAGCTCCCTAATTGCTTCTCTAAAACTTATTTCTAATGGGAAAATGTGGTTTCCAATGAACACTTGGCCCGTTTGGGTTCAGTTGGTTAAAAATGAGTTTTGGTAGAATTGGTTTTGTAACGTAGTTATGATAAAAATTGATTTTGGACTAACGTGTTTATGTTTGGATGCTTTATTTGAAAATTGGTTTTGATAAAACTCATAATTTTCTTCTAAATTGAGCTTAAACTTTATTTAATAATAATTTAGGGTCTGTTTGTTTCAGTTTTTTTTATGTGAAAATCACTTTTTTCATATAAAAAAGTACTTTTAAAATTTTTTAGGGTGTTTGTTTAAACTTTTAAAAATAATCAAAATCTAAAAAAAAGCAGTTTTCTGCTTATTTTGAGAAGCTATTTTGGATGGCTTTTGAAAAAAAGCAGTTGCGGTAGATGAGAGAGGGTGCAACAATGTAATTTTAAAAATTATAAAAATAACAACATTTGATCCCATGAAAATATTATAATATAAGTCCATATTTTTTCTTTATTTACTAAACAATTGAAAAAGTGTTTTTCTTTATTTTAACCAAACACAAAATAATTTCTGGTTTTTTAAAAATCTCTAAACAATTACTCACTTTTTTAAATAATTTGAAAATCACTTTTTTGAAAAGCCTAAACAAACTGACCCTTAATTTACTTAGACTAAAATTTAATCTGCATTTATTTAATTGAGAACATAATATATCTGATATAATATTTTCTTACAGGTCATGATTTATAAAAGTTAAAATTTTGAAGGAACATTTTGATTAATAAATAGAAAAAATTTTATGAAAATTTTATTTTCCTAATTTTTTTATTTTTTCTCATTTTTATTAGTCTATTTTTATTTAACTTTAAAATAAATATCAACAAAAATGGAGAAGTAGGTGGAAAAGCAACAATTATCCGCTTCTTCCCAAAACCCATTTTCAGCGTAAAAAGAGTTTCAAATGGGAAAAGTTAAAATCAAACAAACAAACCCACAATTTTATCAAACTCATTCCCCCCCAAAAAAAACCACTTTTCCAACTGAAAAACAAACACACCCAATAAGTCCTAGCAATGAGACCAATTATACGGGAGAAGGCAGCAAATCGTACGGCTCTCCAAAAAGGGCATCTGAGGGAAATGTGATCAAGACTGACCACATGGAAAGGTTAATTGAACTTGCATATGATGACAGTGAAAGCATTTTAATGACAAGGGCTTAAATTGAAACAAAACGTCTGTTTTTTAACATAAATAAGTAAGTTAAAACAGAAAATCTGTGCAGGACTAAATTGAGAATGCACGTCAGGATGAAAAATATGATTTTCCTCTTAGTTCAATTGTTATCTGATTTCTACCGTAGAATCTGTAAACATATGGATGATTTGGTAATCTGAAAGAATTTTGTTTGGGACAAAAATTTTTGAACTACGGAAAGAACTGAATGGGATTCTGAGAGGCTATGTTGGTAGGGAGACTCCTCTTTATTTTGCTGAGAGGTTGACACAGCACTACAAGGGAGCTAATGGTGAAGGGCCTCACATATATCTTAAAAGGGAAGATCTTAACCACACTGGGGCTCACAAGATCAACAACGCAGTTGGCCAAGCTTTGCTTGCCAAATGCCAAGCGATTGGGCAAGAAACGCATTATTGCTGAAACTGGAGCTCGTCTGCATGGAGTTGCCACTGCTACTGTTTGTGCTAGATTTGGGTTAGAGTGCATAATTCATATGGGTGCACAAGACATGGAAAGGCAGGCACTTAATGTCTTCAGGATGCGACTTCTTGGTGCAGCGGTATGTTAATGTAATGCTATTTTTGACTTATATAATTCTTTATTTGGTTTATAATTGAGATATAGTACAAGGGAATAGGCTCATAGTTGAAGTTGTTCACGTAAATGATTATTCTTCATTGTGAGTCTTCTTGGCACCGAGGCATGTTACTACTATAATAATGTGGAGATTTATAATCAATTAAAATTGACCTTTTAAATTTTTGTCTTATGTTTAGAAGTATGTACATTAGAACATTCAAAGGATTGATATTGTTGTATAGAGTTTTTTTTTTATTTCTGAAATTGAATCGCTATTACTGAGTTTTACTTGTATTTAAATATACATTTTTAATAATTTAGAAAGAAAAACATTTTAAAAGCTTATGATAATGAGCGGCATGTTCTTACATGTACGACATTAAAAAAATTTTTTAACACACAATTAAGAAAACAATAAAATAATAATCCAAGGGTATCCCATTAAGAGGAGGAGTTAATCTCACTTCAAGGAGTTGTTCAAAAAAAAAAAATCTCACTTCAAGGACAAAGATTAGTCTTTGTACACTAGATTTGCTTTATATCCAAATGCTGACAAATCCTAATTAGTATCACCAGTATCAATTTGAGTTAGTTAATATTATTATTATATTAATTAATAAATTATTTTTTAATTAATTAATTTTGTGATGTCCAAACTTACTGTTCCTATCAGCCGCGACCACGAGTTGCACGAGGGAAGAGGGATTCCTACTCCTCAAGCTCAAAGTTGAAAAGGAGTTGACCAACTTTGTAAAATTTATATATTATCCTCCCATTTTATATATAGAAATTTTTAGTGGGAGTATTTATTATATATTTTTAAAAAAATTCTTATTTAATGTATTCAAAAAGAAAAAAAAAATAAGAATAATTTTTAAAAAATATTAAAATTTTTGAAAGAATCAAGATAATTAATTACTTTTAATTATAATTCTTAATTCGCATGATTCGGTTAAAAGGATCTTATATTAAAGATTAGAAAAAATAACTGATAATTTATTATCAAGACTTAAAAAAATCTTTATTTTAACCAATTAGAGGGAACCAAGATTTTTTTTTGTTAAACAACCAAGAAAATCTTTAATTCTCATGTGAGTGTACAAAAAAAATTCTCTTATAAGGAAAAATAATGTTAAAATTTAATTATAATAACAATAAAATTCACTAAAAATTTTTATCCTACCTAGCGCTTTCTCTGAAACGAAGTTATAGTACTCAAAACCCAACCAGCCAACCAAAGTCTCTTCCTTTTTCCACTATCTCTCTTGCCCATGGCTTCCTCTCCATCACCTTCTTCGCTTTTCAAGCTAATTTGCATACCCATCTTCCTCACTTCTCTTTTGAGCCTGCAAGTGTGCTTCTTCAAATCCCCATTTCACCCTCAAGACTTACTCTCCTTGTTGCCCAGACAGGTCTCCTGGCCAATCCTCGACTCCCTCCACAGCGCCGTCGATCTTCTTCCCTCCTTCGTCGGTGCTGTTTCGTCCCCCGACGATGCTCTGGAGTGGAAGGGCTCGTGCTTCTACGAGAACAGGGCTTGGATGGAGTTTCACAACAATAGCGACACCGAATTCGGCGGCGGAACGCTTCATATTAAGGTTGGCTTCGGAGTTTGCTATTTTACTTGACTTTGAACTTCAATCTTTCTTCTGACTTGGTTAGTAAGTGTAGCACTGAGCAATTGATTATTGCCACACACACACACACACACACACACACATTTGGTGTAATCTAGTTTTAATCATGGTTGAAATCGTAGTAGTACATAGTAATCAATTTTTCTGTCGGTAAATATTTCCCTCTGTTGCAGCCAGTTTGGACAACTTTAGTTTTTTTTTTTTGGGTAATGTTATGATGAATGCTATTTCAATGAAATGGAATATCAGTATCTGATTAGATTTCACTCGCTGGAGCCAACTGTTTGAAAGCAAGAGATGATTAAACTCCAAATACTTTGATGGATTTTGAACTTGTTGGTTTTTCCAAGTCTCCTTTAGTGTTGTAACTTTCTAGTTTTTCCTCTTCAATTTTTCTATTTTTTCCTTTTATTATTGTTATTATATTATGTAGCTGTTAGCATTGATCCATGAAACATCTCAGAAATTTTCTTCAGCTGGTCAAGTAAATGTCATTGTTGGGCTTGCTATTATATAATTGTATTTCTCTCTATATGTACAGTTTTCTTATTGACCTGGGCTTTAAAGGAAGCTTCTAATGAGTATTTATGTGCTCATCCAGGTTAGCAAAGCTCACAGCTGGACATGTATCGATCTTTATATCTTTGCCACCCCATATCGTGTAACATGGGATTATTATTTCCTGTCTCGTGAACATACACTAAATTTCAAAGAATGGGAAGGGAAAGAGGAGTATGAGTATGTAAGTGGCCTTCTTAATTAGACCATACCTTAGTTCAGTGTTAAAGCATGCTTATTCATTTTAGGAATCATTACTCTATGAAATCAGGTTAAAAATCGAGGGGTTTCAATTTTCCTCATGAAAGCTGGAATGATTGGGACCCTTAGAGCACTTTGGGATGTCTTCCCCTTATTTACAAATACTGGATGGGGAGAGAAGGCAAATCTTAGATTTTTGAATAAGCATATGGGAGCTTCTTTTGATGAACGCCCTCAGCCATGGGTTACAAATGTCAGTGTTGATGACATTAACTCTGGAGATTTCCTTGCCGTTTCAAAAATTCGAGGCCGCTGGGGTGCATTTGAGACTTTAGAGAAGTGGGTAAGTGGAGCATATGCTGGTCACACTGCTGTTTGCTTAAGGGATTCAGACGGAGAGCTATGGGTTGGGGAATCAGGACATGAAAACGAAAAGGTAAATACGTTTTTGATCTTTTGGTAAACAAAAGTTAAAAACATCTGAGTTGAAAGTGATTGCCGCATACATTTCTTGTTTTTGAGGCCTGATTTATTTTATTTCATAGACATGGTTAATCATTGGCATTTTGATAAAGGTAGTCTTAGACCAAATTAAACCCCGAGAACCAGCACTAATTGTTGTCATTTATAATATTTAAAATCAACTGCATTCACTGTCTTTTGAGATACAGCCTTTAAAAAAATGGATTTGTTGTTGGGTGTAGCATGGCCTGCAGAAAGCCGTCTTTGTTTTCTTGAATGCTATAGTTATATTTCCTTCATTTTAGTTCAAAACAAGCATTCCAAATCTGCTTCTACCTTGAGATTGCCTTTCTCTACTTTTAAGCTGCCTCATTTTGCTTATAGCTCAAACTTCCGGGTAGTAATATGCATCAAATATATCATGTTGGAATGAATAGATTTTCCTTATGATAAATGGCTCATATTGTTAGTTTTGACCATTTGAAGGTAGCCAGTCAAGCTGGGCAGATGATACAATTTGGAGCTTAGGTGTGCAAGTAGTTAATTTCCTTCCTTTTCTTTTTTACAGGGAGAAGATATTATTGCTGTATTACCGTGGGATGAATGGTGGGAATTTGAAGTGAATAAAGATGATGCCAACCCCCATATTGCCCTTCTTCCTTTGCATCCTGACATGCGTGCCAAGTTTAACGAGACTGCTGCATGGGAGTATGCACGAAGCATGGATGGCAAGCCATATGGTTACCATAACATGATATTCAGCTGGATAGACACCATAAGCGGGAACTATCCTCCCCCCTTGGATGCTCATTTGGTATTAATCTTAACTGATGTTTTAAAATTTCAAGTTTGCTTTAACATTCAATACAACAATCTTGAGATATTGGCCTGTACGTGCCAAGTTTTGACAACCATAGCCTTCCATTATTTCATAAAATAATCAAAATAACCATATTCTTGCTCTTGTCACAGTTTCAGTATGATATTAAGCAAGTTTATTGAATATTCGAAAGTTTTTGTCCCTAGTGTAGCGTCACCAACTGATATGGTCCCACAAATAATTTGCTTATTTGCCACTGAAAGACAAGGCTGATAAGAATAATTTTACTTGCACATGTGGTTTTGGTAAAGCTCATGATTTTTCATGTGTCTTTTGACTATTAGCTGTGTTATTCTGCAGGTTGCTTCCGTAATGACAGTTTGGAATCAAATCCAACCTGAATATGCTTCCAACATGTGGAATGAAGCCTTGAACAAACGACTTGAAACTAAAGTATGCTGCATTCTTTACTTATCTCATTTCTATACTGAATTTTGTGACTTTTGGACACTTAAGTTTAATCAATGCCTTCAAATGTAGAGGATGAGATGCTTATCCATTGCATAGGCAACACAAATTGGTAATAGGAACTCATATCTATCTAAAATTACCAGATTTTTGGGGCTTCTAAGATGAATACATATGAGATAATTGGCATCTTTATCTCTATTCTGTGACTGCTATCTGAGTATCTGGAATCTCACCATTCATTAGAAATGTGTGAATGACATAACTTTTCTGTGTCTCTCTACAGGGACTTTCCCTTCCTGAAATCTTAGTAGAGGTTGAGAAGCGCGGATCATCATTCGCTGAACTGATGACTATTCCAGAACAGGATGACTGGGTTTACACTGATGGGAAATCAACTTCATGTATTGCATTCATTCTTGAAATGTACAAGGAAGCAGGATTGTTCGATCCAGTTGCTAGCTCTATTCAAGTGACAGAGTTTACGGTGAGTTTGCATGTAGTTTGGTAATTTTTTAATTTTATCTTTAAAATAACTAAGGACAACTTTGCTTGTTTGGTTATTCAGATAAGGACAGTTATGTGCTCTTAGAATAATATTCCAACTTGATTTCTGTCTCCATTTTGTACTGACACCATACTGGTTTAGCTAACTTCCAGAAACGTCATACTTAGGTTGTTTGAGTTGTGGAGGACTTTAATTAGCTGCAGTACATATTATGCTGAGGGTGAAGGCCACTGTGTGATGCATAGACAATGGAGCACTAACCTTTCTTTTATCAATGTCAGTAGTGTCCTCAGGCTTTGCTCGAGACTATTACTTGTCTGGTTTATTCCTTTATATAAGTTCCCATAGTTTCAAAGGAATCGAACACCAGTTGATGCCCATACCATTATAATTCTGCAGAAGCACCCAGAAATTTTTTGCTGACTTTATGCAGCAGATTTAAATTACAATACGTGTGTGCCTCTTATGACTTGGTTGAAGAACTTGCTTGTAGTAGATGCTGCGAGTAAAGCTTATTCTTGTGCTATAATTGCAGATAAAAGATGCTTACATGCTCAATTTTTTCGAGAATAATTCAAGTCGCTTGCCAAAATGGTGCAACAGTGAGGACACAGTGAAGCTACCATACTGTCAGATTAAAGGGAAGTATAGAATGGAGCTGCCTGGATACAACACCATGCAACCATATCCTCATATGAATGAAAGGTGCCCTTCTCTGCCTCCAGAGTACTTTAGACCTGAAAATTGTTAGCCGTCTTCAATTTTTTTCCTCCTATCCTGGGGTTCGATTGATTGCTTCACTAGATAAATGTATCCTCTAGAATTTTGGATTGTGTCGAGTTTGGATCATCTTCATTGTGTTCTCTCCTTCTCTCGTCAATTTCAGAGAGAGATAGACACCGAACTCACTTAAATGGTGGGTTCTATGGAACTCACTTGAGTGATGGGTTCTATACACTGTCTTTCATCTGAAATTGTAAAAAATTAGAGATAAAAGAAATAGCGAGAGGATCCAAGCTTGGATTGTGTAGATAAAAAATGAACATGCAATGTCTATTTTTACATGCATGATTAAAAAAAATGTAGATTTAATTGAACATCTGTGTTATTGTATAAGAACAAGCAAGTCAGTTGGGTTAATTTGAGAGGTCGATTGAACATATGATGTAAATAGGTGGGATTTGAAAGTTTGTACTATGTGAAAATTTTATTTCATGTATTACCTCTTCAAACTTTTGTTTGAGTATTCTAGCTTTGGCAGCTCTTAGCAATAGATTTATCTAATGAGATGGTTCTTGATAGAGATTAATAGTGTTTTATTATTAATGTAATCGATCGCATGAAATAAAATTAATAATGTAATTGTTATATTCCAACTTTTCAGCCATTGATTTTAAATTTTGCAGATAATTTTAAATAGATTCAGTCTATAAAAAAGATAATCTAAGCCGATAATAAAGAAACACGTAAACATATAAAAGGTGAATTCTGTTGGAATTCAATTCGTCTGTTTCCAGGGTTGAAGGAACTTCTTCCTTTATGGTAATGGACCCTCATATGGCAAATGAATAGGCATCGTCCTCGAAAACTGTAAATTCAGTACTTGAAAAACGTTAGAACTGCCATAGAATAATAGAATTAAATGAATTCTGATGTTGAAACTTTGAATTTGACCATTTTTTAGCTTCATTGAATAGTTAGCTCAAAAATATTTCTTACCGTAATAGTAACATGTTAACAAAAAGTTAATCATAATTTAAGGAGCTTTCCTTTTACAAATTTCACGGTTGGACTTGCATCAACTTCGTGAATATCGGATTTTGATTATATTTTTCTAAGGGCAATTCTTTTCAAGTTATGAATAGATTAAAATTTTTTGATCATTAATTGCACTATAAAATTTTTACTTGAAAAAAAGTAAATTAAAGAAAATTAGTTGATTCTTTTTTGTTAGAAACTTACCATCAAGAATTAAAGTTTCTTACCATTATCATATTAAGTCCTAAACATAACCAGTAATTAACACAGATTTTACATCGTTGTAAACAATGAAATCAAAATCAACTGCGTCATATTCAAAGAAACCTCAAGATATATTGGACGAAATATAGAAACGGAAAGAGAAACTACTCAAAGGGTATCTCAACTCTTGTGTAGAAAATCATCAAGTAAAACAATGATATAGAGATAAAAAACCATATCAGACTCAATTTAATCGGACCCACCCCCGATATTGCTCATGCATCTTTTCATGATAGGCCAATTCTACCTATGAATCTAACTCAAGTGACGGTCCAGCCAAGTGACTGGACATCAGTTCTAAGTTCCTCTATACGTGTAAAGACGAGTAGACAAGAACCATCTCAAGTTCCACACTGATACAAACAAGAATGTAATTACTGTTATATAGATGAACAAACCCAGAAAGGCAAGTGGATCATCCAACATATGTGCGCAAACAGTCACGGGAAGAATGGTTATTCAGCCTTGGCAGGGAGTTGGTTGCCCCCAGTTGCTAGTTTGAACAGATAAAACCCAGTCATGAGAGCACTGCAACAGAAAGCAACAAGTTGTCTTAGCTTCACAAACAAATTTAACTCACAGAATAGCTTAGAAATGAGTGAGATGTAAAAGAGTCTACATGTTTTTCTCTATTAGAGAATCCTACATTGGTAACAAATATCTAAAGAACTTCACTTTAACTTGTTCAGTAACAAGTCACCATAGAATGTCAAAAGCACTCGTTTCAAAACCTAAGGCTGAGTTGTTTGTGCTCCATCGATGAATGATGACTACTTGTGAGTTGACAGGTCTTAGAAGCTAAGCATTAAAAGCAACATGAGCTCTTGTTTAATCACAAATGAGAAACAAAAGAAGTCTATGCGCATGAATGCTAGCTTACGAATATTACGTAAAGAAACTGATTAATCCATAAGAAAGAAAAGTTGACATAACGATAATACTTCAAGTTGAACTCAGCTAGGTTTCATAAAGGTTTAATATAGATTGAAGCTGTAGTAGTAATCTTCACCATAGCACGTCCATTTAAAGAACTACTCAGTTCCATTCTCTCCTCTTCCTCATTGTGCAAACTCAATCAAACCGATAGAACAGTTAGTCCAAATGTCTCACAAATTTGAAACACTTTCATAAACATTTCCTCTGTGGTGTCAAACTAAAAAATACTCTGATATTCTCAAATAACATGGTGTTGATTGCGCATAGGTTAAGTGCTGGGATAGAAAAATAAAGATTAAATCATGAGTTGTAGGATATTAAACTATAACTAGCTTTGAACTTATAATTAATCCTCCACTTACCTTATCCCTGCAACAAGACCAGCAGGCATGATCTTCGATGTTTGCAGGTAACGCTGACCCATAACCCAAGTGAGTACGGCTGCGCAAACTGTTTTTCATGACAAAAATTTAAGTGAGAAAGAGTATGAAAATCACTACCACAATTATGGGGAGACATATTGAAGTTGACCGAAAGTAATATATGATAGTATAGATTTGTCAATCCCACATCATTTTCACTTTCCTCTCTATTTTCCTCCTTCCCTACCCAGCATACCCTGAATTTTGCTACATCACTAATACCTTGATCACCTAAGAAGCACAAATCCTGACACATACACGAGACACAACACAACACAGTACAGAAGAAGACAAAATATAATTTGAAGTGCAGTGTCAAATCAGATATAATCTTGAAATATAGGTTTTTCATCATCAGATGAAGCTACCAGCGTCTACTGTTACTAAAAGATCCACCACGCGACAGCAAAAAAATAAACATTAAATCACCGGTTAAAGTATCTAGAGACAGTAACACAAAAAATAAAAATGTACATAGAACTCAATCTTTCTCTCCACCCACTTCCTATCTCTCTCTTATTTATTCAAGCACTTCACAGGTCTCTTTACAAACTATCGAAATCCCACCCGATTGATTAATTTAGATCTTCTTCGAGGCTAAAAGTTCTTGATCCTTCATCGCAATTAGCAGAAACACAGAATAGGGTAAAATTGACCCTGAAACTCTGAAAGCACGGATGATGAGAATTTCTTTCAAAGATAGAATTAAGAACCTGAACCAAGTCAATCACTGAACTAGAAACCAAAGTACAAAGTTATAAAAAAAAAAATACCCGTCTCAAGAATCAAAGCAGGGTACGAATTCTTTCTCTTTTCAAAGGCTTTAAGATTCAGATAGCCCGCAATTATGAGCAACAAGCCAGAGCCGACGCCTCCACCCAGAGAAGCAATGCTTCCCTTCCTGAAATACCCAAAAAGTCCTCCAACCAGCAATAGCAACCCGTACGGAATCGTGAAACAGAAATCGTGCATTTTCTTCAGCTGTGGTTTTCCGGCCAGACCAGATTCCCAATATCCGAAAGAGTGACTCGCTTGTATTACAGCTCAAATCAAATCAAATCAAAATCTCGACTGTAGACCAAGTGGCGTGTGGAGTGCATGGGTCGAATTATTTTCCAAGTTTACCCCTGGACTATCATATAATCTCGACTCAGCCATGGGGTTTCGGGCTTGGGCTTATGTAAAAGTCAACAAATATAAGTTCAGGCCCAACCTTATACTAAATAATGCCATAAACACAACAACAATTCTCACAAAAAAAAAACTAACAATAATTCTTCACAAAGAAAAAAAAATACTAACAACAATTTTATATCACAGAACAGAAATCATACACTGTTTATTTGAAGATATAAATAGTAGCATAAATATAACATTTATTTGAAGATGTCATATTTCTTTCTTTTCTTTTTGCGGTTAAAGAGACGCTTCATTATTGTTTTACCTTGCTTGTGTAGTTCACCTTCACTCCCAAATAAACCTTTTTCACTGTGTGTAAAAAAAAACTTTTCAGCCAATAAAAGTAAGGCATTAAACCACTCTAGGACATGCTTCTCGAGCAAGTTATATTTGTTTAATACCTAAAAGTAAGAAAGTAAATTCTTAACTGCTTTATTAAGAAATGAAAGTATTACTCATGTGAACTGTTAATTTTATCTCTTTTAAATGTTCTCTAGGGTATAAAGATTATTTTTAAATCTATAAAATTATTCTTTCACTCCCTTTTTTCCATTTTATTTCGATTTATGTACCACTTTTCTAAATGTAAACGTGTCTAATAAACAGAGGGAACGGACGGTGAGGATCTCTAGAGAGACGCCTCAATTGCATTCTTCAGTTTCGGATTATGTGGCGTAACATGGACGCTCGATCTCATGGACGGCTAAGATTAAAAACATGCAAAACCGAGTAGTTTGACCGGGCGCTGCGGCGGGATGCTCAGGGACGCGCTTCCGAATCCGAACGCTGTATTCTCGTCGCATGTAATGGAGTATCTGAACGTCCTGATCCGAACCAAGACCAGGTTCTGTTCCGCCGTCTTCAGTCCTTCACGCCAACAGCAAACCCTTCTTCTTCATCGAACCCTAATCATGTCGACGTCGCAAGGACAATCCAAGAGATCCATCTGCCCATCTTGTTCTAAACCCACCCGCACATGTCTTTGCTCTCGGATTCTGACCTCCGGAATCGAAAACTCGGTAAGCGTAACCATTCTACAACACTCTCTAGAGAGTAAGCACCCTCTTAATTCTACTAGGATTGCTAGACTGGGCCTCAGGAATGTCAATGTAGCGACTGTTTCAGATGTTAATTTTGAAGCTCGGTTCGTAATACGGTTAATGGAACTTGATTCTGAGTCGGGTTTGGTCAGAAATGGTTCGGATGGTTTGGTTTTTAATCAAGCTTCGGAAATTGGAGAAACCCAGAAGCCAATGGATGAAAATATTAGTGCGTCCAACTCCACAAGAGAAAACGAACCAGAAAAGTTTTCCCTTATTGACAATGCTGGAAAATGTAGTTCAAAAAATGATATTGGGACTGTGAAAAGCTCTCTGGTTTGTACAGAAGGTGTAAATCATGTGGTTAATTCGAAGTTAATTATCAATGATTGTGTACAGATGAATGATGATAAAGCTGAGATAGATGAAAATAGTGGAGAGTCTGCTATTACTGCTGTTATTGGTAAACAGGGTGTCATTAATTCTGTGTCACATATCTGGATGCCTCTAACTCAACCCCAGAAGCCAACCTTCAGTAACATATTGTCTTGTCCTGAAGCTTGTGAAGCACTCTCAAAAGGGTTCTTGGTGAAGAAGTTGCAGAGGAGGCAATTAGAGGGAGGCACTAATTTGGAAGATGAAGAAGAATGTGAATTTGAACTTAAGGTTCCCCCTGGATCATTACTGCTATTTCCTTCTGAAAAAGCTGTAGATATTACTGACCTTGATGCTCTTGATTTTGAGGTAAAGAATCTGATTGTTTTAGATGGAACATGGGCTAAGGCAAAAAGAGTTTATAGTGAGAACCCCTGGTTGAACATTTTGCCCCATATAAAGTTGAAGGTGAACAAGATGAGCTTATACAGTGAAGTGAGGCGTGAGCCTAAAGCAGGATACTTGTCCACCATTGAGAGCATTGTACATGCCTTGAAGGCATTAGGGGAGAATCAAGAGGGCCTGGATAATCTCTTGGATGTTTTTGAATCCATGGTTGGAGATCAAAGGCGTTTTAAAGAGGAGAGACTCACCAAACCATCCCAAATTTGATCCCTACCCTTTCTTACTTAGAAAGCGCACAGATATGATACCTGTCTGGATGCAATTTCAAGTGTCATATCATACCTCAATGAGTGTCAAACACATTAGCTCCATTTTTCAAATAATGGTGATTCACAGCTTTCTTCATTTGATCTGACAACTTGGGCTAGGCAAATGAAGCCATAAGAGAAACTTGTAGCAGCAAGATGAGAACCTGAAATTCTAAGTAGTTTTGGCCTCTCTACATTTTCTCTCCATTCAAATGGTGGTGGTGATCTGTGCAGTTTATGTATTTAGAACTTTAATATTATTCACATAGTGGCAAGAGTATGGGACAGCACATGACATGGACACCACCCTGGATATGACATGGCAAAATAAGTAATTTATGTACAGCACTAGACTTTGGCTGAAGAAATGTGTGAGAATTTTCACTTGGACAGGGTGCAGACTTGAGCTGAGGAATTAGGAAGCCTAAGATGATAAACTTGGGAGAGAAGAGGACCTTGATGCAATAATGGCTGTACACATGATGAAATAATCAGAAATGTAGAAAGGAATAGAATTGAATGATTGATGTTTAATATGATATAAACAGGAAAAGGAATACATTTCCGTTTATCTGTTTGGTTAATAAGATTGGCCAAGATAAAAAAATTAAATTCTAAGATTAAATGTGTATGAGTTGGAGCAATTTTATTGGGGAAAACCTGGGTGCACCTAATAATTTCTCAAACAATTAGATATCTTTTTGGTGGGTTTGCACAGAATGAAAAATAATACATTAGATTAGATGACTTCTTTGTTAATATAGATAGGAGTGCTATTATCGCTGAGTGAAAATATACTAGGAATCTGCCATACTAGATTTCTTTTATATATATATATATATATATATTGATATTGTCTTTCCACCATTTGACACGTTTGTTTATTTTAAAATAATTAAAACTTTTAATATTTATTCAGACTTTCATTCAAAAAAATTTTCAATTTGATTTGTTTTGATGATACCAATTAAATTTCTGAAAATACTTCTTATCATTATAAAAAAATTGAAGTAATTTTCTAATTTTCAATTTATTTAGGTTAAAAAAATTGAAGAACGCTGCCAGCTCAAGACTCCAGAAATTTTCAAGTCATATTGAATCAGCAGATTTTTTTATTTTTTTAATTTAACAAATTTCACGCTTCTGAAGTGAGTAATGTGAGTCCAAATTTCGTGGGGACCCCATAGAGTCCAAGTGCAGATTGATCGGGGCATAGCTCGCCGCCGCGCACCGTTAGGAGCTCCTCCGGTCGTCTTTATGCCAAATGCTGAGGCTCCTCTCATTCTCAAGCCGTCGTTTAACTCTCGTATCCCCGATTCTTCCTCTCTTTCTCCGTCGTTTTCTGAGTCAATCCATTCCCGAGGAGGACATATACGACCCGCCGTTTTCTCCTGTTTCGGAATCTCCAAAGCCAAAGAAGCCCAAGAACAAAATCTCGAAGGAAGCTCTGAATATTAAGGAAGACCCCAAGTTTCCTCTGAAATCGGACCTTCCATTCGATTTCAAATACTCGTACTCCGAGATAAACGACTCCGTCGAGCCCATAAGTTTCCGAGAATCGCCCAAGTTCTCTCCGTTTGGACCGGGCCGGCTCGACCGCAAATGGACCGGGACTTCTGCGCCGGTTCAGGAGGAAGTGTACCGGCAGAGGTGGGTGGAGGAGCGGAATCGGGTTCTTGGAGACCCGCTTTCGGAGGAGGAGGTGGCTGAGCTCGTCGAACGTTATCGTCACAGTGATTGTGCCAGGCAGATCAATCTGGGTATCTCTTAACTTCATCAAATTCTAATGCATGAAGTTGTGTGCTCTTTTGTGATGCAAATACGCAGATGCTTGAAGCCATGAAAAAAAAAAAAATAGTTAGAGAAATAATCATATTTTTTTATATAAAAGTCAGAATTTAGTTCAATAGAATACTGTTGATTGCTTATTTAAATGGCTGGGTGCTATATGGGAGAGAGCAATTAATTTTGATATTTCTTGTCATCTTTGCTTTTGACCTAAGAAACATGAACATGGGACATGTAAACAGCAACATGATAGATTTTAAAATGTCCATGTGTAATTTGAAAAGTTTGCTTATCTTCATAGCTTATATTTGTCTGCAGTACATGGCTCTTGACCATATGAATGTGGTTTTTTCTCTTCCTTTTTGATAAAGTGTGTTTACCTCCTCATTATTGAAAGATAATTATTTAATTATAGATAGATGAATTCTTAGGTTTTGGCAAAATCTGATGGCACGTATAACTAATGCTCTTATTTTGTGCTAGGGAAGGGGGGAGTCACTCACAACATGTTGGATGACATCCATAATCATTGGAAAAGGGCTGAAGCTGTGAGAATTAAGTGCTTGGGGGTGCCAACTCTTGACATGGACAATGTTTGCTTCCACCTTGAGGTCAAAATATTTTTTTATTCCCATTTATAAGAGGAAGCATTGATCTTTCTTTCTTGAGTTTCAAAAGACTTTTTACTGATATGTGTGTGTGTGTGTGTGTTGCTGTATCTACAGGACAAATCTGGTGGAAAAATCATCTATCGTCACATAAATATTCTGCTATTATACAGAGGACGAAACTATGATCCCAAGAATCGCCCAATTATTCCTCTTATGCTATGGAAGCCCTATGCACCAATTTATCCAAGGCTTGTGAAGAATGTAATTGAGGGTTTGACATATGAAGAAATGAAAGAAATAAGAAACAGGGGTCTGAACTCACCACCTCTGATGAAACTCAGTAAGTGAACAATATGGATATTATAAAATTACAAAATATACTGCTTTGATTTTCTAATACAGTTCAAAGTAGTCAAAGTAGCACTGGGTCCAATCATATTCTAAAATCTAAATTCTAAGTTGTTATTTCTATGTTCAGCAAGAAATGGAGTTTTTGTTTGTGTGGTGGAGAGAGTGAGGGAAGCTTTCAAGACTGAGGAGGTCTTGAGACTGGACTGCACCCATGTAGGTACAGGCGACTGCAAAAAGATTGGAGTGAAGCTAAGAGTATGTATTCTGAGTCTCTAAAATTTTAAGTTTCCACTCTCGTTATGAAATCAGCATGTGCATAGCTAAACAAGCTCGTGCTTGTTACCGCAGGATCTTGTGCCATGTGTCCCTATCTTGTTCAAGGATGAGCAGATAATCCTTTGGAGAGGAAATGTAAATTAGTACCAGTGTTCAGAGTTCTGACCCATAATGGAGTACTGCAATTAGAGGGATCTCGATGTTTGCGAGATGGGTTGCTGCTGTCATTTTGATTAAGTCTAGCATATTCCTGTCTTCTACAGACTCCATCTTACTCCCAGCAGGCCCTGGCATATCTACCTGATTGTAATTTACATCTCATCTTCAATGTAATAGTTGGATTAATGGTATGGTACCATTTCTTTTGACTAATGACTGTGGCTTGGAGTTGGAATGAGTTTGTCAGACAGATTTTGTATTCATCGAACTAAAAATTAAGGGAAAAGGGTTTAGATGTAGTTTTTAGATATTTTATATCAGGTTCGTTAATAGAATTTGTGGGGGGAATTTTTTAAAGAATCAATAACATGATGTTGAGTTAAAAAAAAATTGTTTCTGAATTATGTTATACTTCATCTATCAGTGAAGCTGATAGCAAACATTTAGGTTGCCGGCCGACAAGGAACATTAAGCTGGTTATGCCAGAATTTTAAAGAATTAAATAACTAAAAAAATTGAATTGTAGATTTCTTAGAAATCTGCTATTGTTAAATGCTCCATTAGTTCAGCTTGGTGTTGTCATCATTTTATGTTCTTGTATGTTTTGGCAATCCTCATTGCTTCAGAAGCTTATAATCTCTCTATCCTTATAAATGGTCATATAATTGCACTCTGAAATCCATATTTGTTTCGAATATTGATGACATAAGTGCAATTGGATTCTCAAAAGCTGAAGTTTGCCAGTTATCCAAATAAATGCGGACACAATTAGCAGGAGTTTGGAAGTTGCGTCTGTGATTTGAAGATTTTCTGTTTCTTTCACGAGCTTGAGGTTTCTTAACATTAGGCAAATTAAGGGCATGTTTGATTTCCTTTATTGTTTTTATATTCTCAAAATAATTTTATGAAACAATTTTCTAAAACAATTTTAGGAAACAAGAAATCCAAAAAATTTGTTTAAATAATTCATTTTAAAAATCTCATCTTAGAACAAGAAAATTAAAAAAAAAATCGTTGGAAAATAGCATTTTGAGGATAGTGATAGACGATGATAGATAGTGATGGTTGGTAGGGAATAAGATGACATCTAGCGGTTGACAATGAAAGTTGGCAATGTCAATGACCAAAAATTATTGGTGACAGTTGGTAGTGGTTCATAGTGGTTGGCAGTGGTCAGCAGTGATTAATGATGGTTCATGATAGTTAGTAGTGGTCGATTGTGATTAATACTAGTTAAAAGTACTCCCTCCGGTCCCTATTATAGGGTGTTGTTTAAAAAATTTGTCTGGTCCAAAATATAAGATGTTAAGTAATAAATTTAATTTTAGTCTCAATTTTACCCCTATTAAATACTTTCATTACAAATCTCAATTAACTTCTCTCTCCTCCTATTTAATGTATTTTTATTCTCTCCTTAAGGATAAAATGGGAATGTCAGAAATCTTTTTCATTAATTTTAGACTCTAACCAACTTTTCTTAATCCACGTGCGGTAGTTAAAAACATCTTATAATAGGGACCGGAGGGAGTAGTTGATAGTAGTTAATAATGGTTGGTAGTGGTCAAGAATGATTGGTTATAGCCAGTAGTGGTCAGTTGTGGTCTGTGGTGATCAGTGATAATAGGTAGTGGTTAATAACAATTGATGATGGTTGATAATGATTGACAGAGAATGGTGGTGGTTGACAAAGGTCAACGGTAATTGAAAATGGTCAACAATAGTTAAAGGTAACATTGGTATTCACACGATTGTTAGTATTAATGCGAATAAAAATAGAAAATGAAAACAAAAACAATTTTGATATATTCTTGTTTTCTTGTTTTAAAAACAAAAAAAGTGACAAGTTTTCAAAATAAATAAATGGAAAATACCTACCTAAATAAATTTGTTTACTTTCAAAACAAAAAATAGTTTTTAAAAACAGAAATCAAACAAGCTAAATTTTCACTATTACTTTTTAATACTAAAATACTAAACTAAAAATCTTAAAGTGTATCTAGTAAGAGTACCTTCTTTCTCCAGAGATAAAACCCTTCTTACAATTGCTCTTGCAATTTTCCTTATTTTTCACAGACTACTGCTTTAGTTTTTATTTTATACCCTTTGATCTTTAAACATTTTACCCAACAGTATTATCCTATCTATCTCTTGTATTCCCACAAACAAGAAAGACACACCCATATCTGCTGCACTGAGTGCATTTTTATTAGATTTATACTCTTTAGAGATCAGTACTTTAATGATATATATTTTTATAATTTATTTTTTTACAAATTTATATAAAATTTAATTTTAAATTATGATTAAATTGAGTATTGAATTTAAATTGAAAATTTTCCAAAATATGGATAGTAATGAATTTTTATACGATGAGATTCTGATAAATTTTATTGGCTTTACGGTAAGTAAAAATCCAATGGCAAGGGGTGTGTTTATTTCGTACAAATAGATATTTTTTCCTTTGACACATGAGACAACTTGTTCTTTGTATACGTATATATTTTAAAGTTAACTTGGCCCCTCTGTAAGCCGGAAAAATAATTAAACTGGACCCCAAATAATAGATGAGGACCAAACTATGAATTTATGTCTATCAGGGACAACTAAATTTAGTCATACTTTCGGGGCCTAAAATGTAAATTTAGTTTATAATTTTTGTTTGAGACTGAGAGTAGACCTTTTCAAAACTATCAATGCTCCACTCATTGCACGAGATTAGATTCAAATCTAAATCACTGCCCAGAAATACATAAGCATTTAGCACTACATAAGAAATAAGTTTATACTTAAAACCGAAACCAACTCTTCATGTTTGGAGAACACAAACAAAACCATTAATTACAGAGACCACTACCAGGCCTTGAGTAAATACAGGCACAACCATGCAAAGTATTGAAATACCCCAATTTACCAAACTGCAGGACAGAAATCTAACCCACTCAAGTAGCTAGCTAGTAGCAATGAGGCATATATTTTTGTTTCATTATCTATCTTTTTGGTTGAGGGATACCAGAAGCAGATCTTGGAGATTTTAAGGTGTCATAAGCATATTTCTGAGTTCCTGTCTCTTCTGTTTAACACATCCAGTGCTAACCAAAGAGGTTATCCAGAAATCATCAGACCTTACTGGCTCGTCGTCATCATTCCTGTGCCAACTCCAGAAGGCATGGGTGGAATTTACAATCTTGAGCTCACCGTGACCAAAACTGGCTTCCCGGAAGTCTGACCACTCTGGTTGCGGGTTTATATACCTGTCAATGAACAATGATTAATGACTAGGCTTCATTGTGTGAGCTCGGGTGCAGGCTTCAGGGAACAAAAACCCATAAAAATATTGCAGAAAACTCAGACCTTAGATGAGACATAATAAGACGAGTTTTAACAGTGTTTGAAGTTCATTTCTTCCTTCCCCCAAAAAGGGGATATGTGGGGTAACTTAATTCTGAAAAACACAGTCAGAACAATACAACTGATTTTAAGAGTCACAAGGTTTGGCATATATTCACTATAGCTATCTGTTCCTCCTATATCAATATAAAGATTTATGAGAATACAACAAAAGTGTTCTCAGGTACCCCTGCCCAGTTTGGCAGCACTATTGAGTACTTGAGTTGGACGACTATTGAATAAATTTAGAAGCAGAATTCAAAGTTCAATAATATTGGAAATGGAGTACCATAGAAACCTCTAGATCATCAACCTCACTCAACAGACTGGAGCGTCTCCCAGATAAAGCATATTTAAGGCAGCATGCATGTTGATGATCAGGAAGTGAAAACAAGCTGAGCGTAACAAACAATGCAAAAAATAGATTGATATGGCCTTATGACCATGGTAACTTACCTAGAAGCTAAGCCTTCTCTGTTACCTCCATCACCAATAGTTATATGGACAGCACCACATGGGTCTGATCTTCCATTATTCACACGTTTCTGTCAGCAGGGCAACGAACAAATTAAAATCCTGAATGGCATTAAATCACTGAAAAGAGAAAGGAAATGTTAGCCATGTAGGCATACCGAGCGTTCATAAGCATGTACATGACCAGCAAGAACTAAATCGACATTAGCAGCGTAAAGTATTGGCTCCATATCTTCCATCATATCATCCCCTTCACCCCGATGAGCTTTGTTACTGTTATACCATGGAACATGAAATGACACGATTAGCCAAGGCGTCCTTTTCCTGTTCACCTTTGATAGATCCATCTGTAGACAAATAAAAAGAATATTAGAGAATTGAAGTTAGGATGGGATTTATCTTTTACGTACGGGATAAGATGAATTAACCCTGTTCAAATGAAGGCTACAATATGCAAACCCCCAAGATAATGGACCACTTGTGGCCATCATGAGTGGAGAATAAATAATACAATGTCTAATGCATATTACATTTAAGGCAGTCAGGTTCAAATTAAATAAAGAGATTGAAATTATAATAGTATGTTAAAAAACCAGTTAGTGGAACAACTCTAACTCCAAAATATATCCCTCAGTTGCAATAAAGATAAAGATGGGGAAAAAATATGTATGT